>CAVMJV010000015.1:0-600000 GCA_963681835.1 Meloidogyne enterolobii | reverse complement strand
TAAATATAGCTTTTTTCTCTTCACATTATTTTTAGTATTTTATGCTTATTCTATAGCTCATTTAATTCTCTATTAAACGTTTATTAAATCTTTATTAAATATAATTTTCAGTTATTTCAAAAAAGTTTCCGTAGACTATATCAGAAATTGCCCTCAAAAATTCATTTCCACAACTCAATATTGGGAGTCCGATTGGGTGATCTGAATACAATTAAATTAAGTTTTTTACAAACTAAACAAATTTTAAATATAAAAAATTTGCTAAAAAATTGCCAACTTTCCACCCTGCACATATTTTTTTTCTTATTAAATACACTGCAATTAATTCCCTTGCCCACCAAACATAACTAATTTTTGTCTATTCTTTAGTCTTTAAAGTTTAATCAATTAATTACAATAAAAGCTATTTAATTATTTTTTGATAATGAATAGTAGACAAAATATTTATATTTTAAACTTCCCATTTTGTCTTGCAAAATACAAAAAAGATTTTTTAAATAATAATTTAAGAAGGTAAAAATATTAATTAAACTTTCTTTCCCAATCTCTCCCACACATTTTAATTCTCATTTAAATATTTTTTAAAAGAATTCTTCTTTCTCCATTTTCTACAACTTCTTTAATGTCAAATGAAGATAACAATCACAACCCAACACAAAATGGAAAAGAAAAACCGATTAATGGCCATAAAATTATCTTAACATCAGATAACTGGACGGGAGCACATCATTCGATATCTGAAGCTTTGCTTAGACATTCTGCTGGTTGTGATAAAGCTTATGGGGCTGGGGATTTGGATAAGAAAATTGAAAGAACTTTTAATCAAATTTTTGAGAGAGAAGTTGCTGTCTATTTTGTTGGAACTGGTTGGAAATTAATTTTAAAAAATAATTGGAATATTTACCATTTAAACAAATCCTTTTCTAAAGAACCCTCTTTTCAACCTTTCCTCCATTCTTATAAAAATAGGAATAAGGGAGACATCTTTCTCCTTGGATCACCTTATGAGTATTATTTTATCTAAATGATACTCTCAAGTAGCTATTTAATGATTTTTGAGATTTGTTTATCTTTCATAAAATTTTATATAAATATTAGGAACAGCCGCAAATGCATTGGCAATGGCATATTTGAACAGGCCAGGAGGAATAATTTTCGCTCACAAACACGCGTAGATAAATTCTTTTGTTTTTCAAAAATCTAATAAAAAATTTTTAGTCATTTAATTGAGGATGAATGTGGGGCTCCCGAATATTTTACTGGGGGTGCTCGAATGTTTGGGGTTGATGGGGCTTTGGGGAAGATGGATTCAGAGGTGCCAAAATAAATTTTAAAAATTATAAATTTATTTTTTAGGAATTAAAACAAGTTATTGCACGTTTTGCTGCCAATCCAGGCCATGTTCATTCTGGACAGGCAATGGCTGTTTCTATTACACAAGTAAATAAATAATTTTTATATCCATCCACACCTCTAAATTAATTTACAGAGTACAGAAAGTGGGACAGTTTATTCATTAGAAGAAATTAAACAAATTTCTAAAATCGCCCATGATAATGGCCTTCCACTTCATATGGATGGTGCTCGTTTTGCAAATGCATTGTGTGCTTTAAATTGTACTCCTGCAGAAATGAGTTGGAAGGCTGGGGTTGATATTTTATCTTTTGGCGCAACAAAAAATGGTTGTTGGTGTGCTGAAGCTATTATTGTGTTTAATGATATACAACAAGTAAATTTTGACATTTATTTAACAATGATCGTTCGGGAATATCGAAATCTTGACAAATAATATTTTAGATCGACTAGTCTCGAATCTCCTTTTTTAAATAATTAAAAAATTTTTTAAAGGCTGATCGCAATTTCCCTTATCTTCGAAAACGTGCTGCTCACCTTTTCTCAAAAACTCGTTTCGTTGCTGCTCAATTTGAGGCTTATTTCCGAGATGATCTTTGGCTTAAAAATGCCCGTCATGCAAATAAGTAAATATTTTTAATTTTCTCTTGTAAAAGCTTTTATTTAAACTTTAGAATGGCCACTCGTCTAGCTTCAATCATTCAATCTTCAAATAGTTGTAGACTTGCCTGGGAAGTTAGAGCAAATGAAGTTTTTGTTGTTATGAGCCGAAGTATTGTTGAAATGCTTAAAGAACAGGGAACGTGTCCATTTTATGGATGGAATGTGCCTGATAGGGAGAGAAAGTAGTGAAAATTATTAAATTAAAAATTATTTTGGATATGGTTTTGGAACATACCATAGGGGAACACAATTATAACACACCATAAAATGCAAACTTATTATTCTGACTGAAATTATTTTTGAACTTTTCTTAATTTAAATGGACTCTTATTAAATGGACTTAAATAATTCCAAATAAATAATTTTTTTAATTTAGAGAATTAAATCTTGGCCAAGAAGAAGGACTTTATCGTCTTGTTGCTACTTTTGCTACTACAAAAAACGAAGTTGATGAATTTGGAAAATTGCTTTCTCGTTTCTCTTAAATATTCTACAAAAATATATTTAATTATTTGAAAGATTATTTATAAAATTTTCCCTTATTTTTTGTCATCGAATTTATTGTCTTAAATAGAAAATAAAGCTGCTCTTAAATTTGATATTTAAAAAGCATTTATTAGGAAATTTATGGTAACACATTCAAGGCTTTGTAAAAAATTGTGGCAACTTGCTTTTGACTTCTCCTTACAAAATAAGAACCCTTCATCAGTTCTTAAAAATTTTTCTGTTTGTTTAAACAAATTTTGACCTATTTAAATTTCTAAAAAGGTCTCATGCAATAAATACATTTTATATATTTAAGTTCTTGAAAGAGAATATTAAATGGTGGTCGACCCTAATATTTTTTATTTACTTTTGAACAAACGGGGGGATGGGCAAATAAGAAACACATCAAGTGTTTGTAGTGGTCATCAAACACTTTATGTTTTAGACTGGTATTTAAATAATATTTAAAAATATACTATTTCCTTTTGAACGGGTTAAATTACTATTGATAGTGTTTAAAAAATAAAAAAAGTCAACAAAAAATTCATTTGTGTTTTTAACTTTATATCAAGAAAAGATAACCTCTCGCAATTATTTTTTTAATTATTTAATCTCATTTAAAAATACTTTATTTATTTTTTAATTTAATTCCTCTTTATTCACCATATTTTTTATTTAAAATTTTATTTCAAAATGCGAGCACAAACATACATATATTAAATACAATAGAGCGATGATTTTTGTTTGTGAATATTAAGAATATTTATATGTGTGTATTAAATGTGTGAAAATGATTGTTAAAAATGAAAATATATTTTTAGAAAATTTTTGAATGAGAAAATCTCATTGTGAGTGGACGTTAAGCGCCTCCATCCGGTTGTGTGAATTTATTTTATTTGAAGGTTGAATTTAAAGGGAAAAGCTTTATTTAAAGGATTTTATTGAATAAAAAAGGGAAAAGAAATACATAAAATATAAATTTAAATACAGTCGGATATTAGGAGAGAATTGAGATTGAAAAATTGTATTTTATAATGAGAATTATTTTATAATGAATGGGTACCGTTTATTATTGGATAGCCACCGCCCTCTCCCCTTCAACACCTCTCCTACCGGCAACAACTTTAAAAAGATCTCTAAAAAATTATATCTACATATACACTGTGTCAGAAAAAGATAGACGCACCCATATTTTTGCTATTATCTCGCTTTATCTAATGGATATTTTTGTAGAAATTTTTCCTGATATATCTTTTTAAGTGCTAAAATTAAAATAATCAAGAAAAATTTCCTAACTATTTTTTAAAAAATTCTATGTTCAATTTTTTGAAAAACGCCTGTCAGAAAATGATAGACGCACTTTGAAATTTCGAGTTTCGAACATTAAGAAAAATCTACAAAAATTTGGGCTAACATATCTATCGATACTAAGAGGAAATAAAAAAGAATTAGACCCATATCTCACTTCAGTGTTGTGATCCAGATACCTCAAAAATCAACGTAAATCGGGGGTAAGGCTATTTAAAAAATATTTTCGACCCCTTATGGTTTGTTTTAAATTTCCATTTTGGGCTCATTCGAAAGCCCTTAAAATTTGCTATAAGATAGCATAAGTTTTATTTTGTAGAAAAAATATTTCAGAAAGTTATTAAGTCTTAAATCTATAAGGCAGAGAAAAGCACATAAATGCCCCATAAAATTAGCGTCGGTAAATTAACGACCTACATCTGTCTACCAAATTTTTTCCCAAATATAAGATTCAGTTTATCTTATAGCAAATTTTATGGGCTTTCGAATGAGCCTAGAATGAAAATTTAAAACCAACCATAAGGGGTCGAAAATATTTCTTAAATAGCCTTACCCCCGATCTACGTTGATTTTCGAAGTATCTGTATCTCGACACCCAAGTGAGATATGGGTCTAATTCTTTTTGATTTTTTCTTAGAATCGATAAATATGTTAGCTCAGATTTTTGTAGATTTTTCTCAATGTTAGAAACACGAAATTTCAAAGTGCGTCTATCATTTTCTGACACTTGTTTTTCAAAAAATTAAACATAAAAATTTTTAAAAAATAGTTAGGAAATTTTTCTTGGTTATATTCATTTTAGCATTCAAAAAGATATAATAGGAAAAATTTATACAAAAATATCAATTAGATAAAGCGAGATAATCGCAAAAATATGGGTGCGTCTATCTTTTTCTGACACAGTGTATCTTAAATTAACTTGTTTCTATTTATTGTGTTATCTTATAGTGAATTTGACTTTAATATTCATTTTAGTTTTGCTTTACAAATTACTTAATTAGAATATTCCGTTTAAATTCATTTTTAAGTTAATTTAATATTTTAATAATTTACTTATTTTAAATTATTTTTAAATTAAAATCGACCTCAACAATTATTTTCAATTTCCATTCTCTCTACACCCATTTATTTTTGTAAAATCTAAAAATTCCGCCTGGCGCCTTCTCTCTTAACTGGCATTACAAAAAATAGGCTGGCGCCAGAGAGACAACAATAACCACTGTGGGATTCAGAACATAAAAAAGATTTACATAAATTTGGCTTGTATTTTTGCGCATAAATGAAAAAACACATTTACAATGTATTTTCCCTTCAGATATTTGTAATAAATAAATAAATTTTTAATAATAATTACCGGTGGTGTTTTTAAAACAATTATATTTACCTTCATAATTGTTAGGTGATAAATATATTTTTATTTGAATTTTAAAATATAAATTTAAAAAAATAAAGAAAAAACAAGCATTTATAAAATATTCAATAGCTTAAAAATATTTTAAAAATTAATTAGAAATTATGGTTATAAATTTGGAATTTCAAAATTGTCTACTGTCCTATTAACTTTATGTTTACCGATTATTTATTAATTAAAAATAATTATTAAATTAAAAAAAATTATTTTTAATTTATTTAAATTTTCTTTCAAATTTTTAACTAGCAATTTTCATAATGTACTATTAAAAATTTACATAAAAATATAGACTAGCTTATTTTCTTTTCCTTTTTCTTTTAACTAAAAACTCTCCTCCATTAATGGCTATTTAAATGTTTCTAAGTAAAAAAGTAAAAGTAAAGCTGCTTCTTTTTTTACTTTTTTTAGGAGGCTTTTAATGCTTTTTAAAACTTTCTTTTTTCTCCTTTTTTGTTAAAATAATATTTAAATGAATTTAAATAATTCAACAGTAAAATAATATTTTTCTAAAAAATTCTCTTTAGGGTTGAGGGCCCGGTCCGGTCCGAAATATCAAGTCGGGCTTCGATTTTGGCCCGAAAAAGACTCGGCCGGTTCGATCCGATAAAAATAAGGCCCGAAAGGGATGACTCGAATGCCGGGCCGACTCGAAAATTAATACATTATTAATATAATGTAAAGATATTTTTTAAATATTTTTTTAATTTCCAAAATAGCTTCCTATTTTTATCTACTTATTTTGTACTATTTAATGATTCATTGAAAAAATAAAATTTATTTTAAACAAAAATATATTTTTTGTACAGTCACTATTTTCGTTGAAAAATAATATTTTTTAACCATTTCTGGCCAATTAATTTGTGAAAGAGTTTTTGACGGAGAAAATGGCTTTTCTGAATTTTTATCGGCTTTTTATTTTTATTTTGATAACGGGAATGTGGAAAAAATTAAAATAAAAAAATTTATTTATTTATTTGGGGAAAGCTAGACAAAAATAAATAAAAGTACAAAAAATATTTATTTATTTTTTAAATTTAATCGAAAATAGCTAAACTGGAAATTAATTGTATTAAATTAAATTTAATTTTAAATAAAAATAAATAAATATTTAATAATTTTTATTTCTTAAAAATCTTTTTGGTATTAATTAATTATTTTATAATAATTAGAAATTGTTTTTTAAATTATTTGGAAGAATTTATTCCTTGTAATTTATTTTTTTCTTTTTTTTGACATTATAAAAAAAATAATAATTATTTCAGAAATATTTATTTTCTTCTTTTTTTATCTAAAAAAGCCATAAATAATGAATTAAAGTGTTCGTTGATTTTTTTATAATAATTATTTTTTTTGAATTTTATGCATAAACATTAAAAAAAATTTTTTATTGGCAATTTAAACAAAAAAATATCCTCCTTCTTTTCTTCTGTCCACCTGCATTTGCTTTTTCCGGTCATCCTTCTCTTTCTTCTCAATAACACATTTTATTTATTTAATTCTTTTTTCCCTCTTGTAAATACCTCCCCTCCCTCCCTCAATTTTCACATTGCGCAGCTCTTATTTATATGCTATTTTAGTAACCACCGGTGCATGCATAATTACCCTTTGGCAAGAAAAGGGATATATGAGAGAGGAAGGAATATACTAAATAAATAAATAAAGTATTTAATGAGTAGACTTTAATTGGCTAGAAAGTTTCGGCTTAGTTTAAGTTGGCATTTACATAGAGTGTCAGGGTTAGTGTTAATTTTAAATCCTGGGGCATTGTGTTTATCTATCTAAATTAACACAAAATTTAAAAATTTTTTATATTTTTTCTCCCACGCCCTTTTAATTTTAAATTCATTTTAAATTTATACTGTTTTTGGTTTCATCGTGAGAAAGGCAAACTTTATTTTTAAAAGGAAAATAAAATTTTTAATTAGGTATATATTCTTTTAAATTATCCCACACATTGAATAAATAGTCTTGGCAACATTTCCTTAATTTTCTCTCAATCATGCTTTTATGTAATTTTTAAATTAGTTAAAAATAGAGTTGTACCCCGACCCCGTACCCCGAACCCCGACCCAGTTCCCGAACGATTTTTTCACGATTCTCCCCGACCCGAACCCCGCCCCGAAAAAAAGTGAAAACCCCGTTCCCCGGCCAAAAAAATTTCGGGGTTATCGGGGTTTTATACCCCTAAAAAATGTCATTTTTTGGAGAAATTAATGGAGAAAATTTAAAAAATTTCCACCCATTTTTACTTTTATTATTTGTGAAAGAAAAATGAATGAAATATCATAATTTTCTTTCCTTCTTTATTAAAAGACTTGTGGTTGAGTGGCTTAGTCAGTGGTTTTAGCCGATATTTTGTTAATATAGGAGTGGGTTTGGATCCATATAAGGAGAACTCTATTGTTTTTATATTTCTTTACAAAAACAAATTATTAACGAGTTAAATTTTAATTTGAAAATATTAATATTATTTTTAACTGATATCCCTTGAACCACCCTTAATCCTTCAACCCCTGTATCAGAGGAGGGTCGAAATTCCGATTTCCGACGTTTTTTTCTTGCCGATTTCCGAAATTTTGGAAAAATTTCCGATTTCCATGAATTTTTAAGGCAAATTTCCGACGAAGATTTTTCCAATATTTTCAAAATTTTCGCCTGCGGTGTAAAAAACGGAAGAAATCTGGCTTCTAGCCTTCTATAATTCTCAAAATTTTCGCATACGGTGCATAAAATGGAAGATTTTTGCCTTAAGGATCTTCCAAATATTCAAAATTTTGCCTGCGGCGCTGTTAATGGGAGCTGAATGGTAATCGGAGGATTTAATCCTTAAAAATCCCACTTAATCCCTCCAGATCCACTTATATCCCAAGTTATACACTTTAATCTCTTCAAATCCCCTCTAATTTCTTCAAATCCTACTTAATTTTTGAATAAATCAACGAAAATATATCGATTTCTAATTATTTTTGAGCATTTTTTTCTCTAAAAATTTTTCCACTAAACCCCCGTACCCCGACCCGAACCCCGGCCATATTTTGCTCCCCCGACCCGAACCCCGCCCCGAAACAATTGGAAAACCCCGTACCCCGACATACCCGCCCCCGAGCGTTCGGGGTACAACCCTAGTTAAAAATAAATATAGTAAATTATTATTATTAATTATTCTTCTCTCAATTTTTTATTTTTGTATTTCCAACATTTAATATCAAAACTATATTTTCCCCAAAAATTTATTTTATCCAAAAAAGCAATCATCCAAAAATTATGCGCGGCACTTCAAATAAAGAAAAAGCTTATATTTAAAAACTAAAAAAAGAGAAGATCTACACAATTCAAAATAATTGGTTGGATACTAAATTGGTTTGGCAGATGAGTGGAAATGAATGAATGCTCTTTTGGCCAATAATTATTTTTTGTTTGACTCTTCTTAGCTTTTGAGAGGAAATATCTTGAATGGAAAATAAAATTGAAAACTTAATTTTTAAATTGCCTAATTGAACTTTTATTTGGATTTAATTTTCTAAAATAATTTTAAAGAATTCTAAAAATCTTTCTTTGACATTTTATGTATTCCATCTCTTTTATTTAAGTAATATTGAGGATTAAAGACTACTTAATTACATATTCAGCTCAATCCCAACTGAGGTTAGAAAATGGGCTAATAATTTAGTTAAAAAACAAATGGCCGTTAATATTTTAAATTTAAATAATTCCTTTATCATTTTTCCATTAACAATTTAATTTTAAATAAAAATAAATAATAAGTTATTTTATTATTCTATTATTTTTCCCACCTTTCCTCCTCTAAAGTCTGATCTAAACAATTTTTACTCATAATTTTTTTGCCTAGTAAAATTATATTTTTTAATAAAAAATTTAAACATAAAATTTTAATATTTTATTTATTTAATCATTTAATTTAAAAAAACTATCTTTTCTGAAAAAATATTCTTTTCTTTCTAAATGAAAGATTAACACGAAAATCAAAGGATTCTTTTTTAGGCACATTTTCTAAATATATTTTTTAATATATTTAATTTCCCCCTTCCCTTCACTCCTCAAAAGTGTGAAAGTCGCTAAAAGCTTTTTTTCTTTTTTTCTAATTTTCTTTTTATAAAAATATTTTTAAATCCTTCGCGCTAATTCCAACCAAATTTACAAATTATTCTCCTCTTTTTGGTTGTTGACCGACATGGTCTATTTATTTTTTAAAAGATTTTTTCTTTTTTTTTATCAAACATTTTAAAAATTTTAATTAAAAAAGATTTTTTTGATTTTAGTTTTTCTCTTTCTTTATTTTTTATAATATAATTCTTCAGGGTTGATATCACCTTAAATATAAAAAAATTAAATTAATTAGAAAAGCTTTTAAAAATATTTAAATTTAATTAAAAACCTCCTTCAAAGTTTGTTTCCATTATTGGACCAATAGAATGTTGTACATAATGGTTTACACTAGAGGGAACATGCAAAACTTTTTGTTTACTATAAACCTATTTTAAAAAAAATTAAAAAAAAATTTTTAGTTATTTTTTGAGGATTTATAAATAAATGAGAGTCTTATCTAAATAAGAAGGAAATAATTTAAAATTTAATAATTTAGCTATTTTCTCCATTTCCACTTTTAATTTTTAAAGATTAGTATTTTTATTTATTTTTCCCCCATTTACCTATTTAAATAAAGTCAAATCTCGATAACAAGTCTCTCTCTCTTTTTTCCTTATTACGTCTACAAAATTCGGTTCCAAGCTCGACCTCTTATCTAGATTCGACTTTAAATAGATTACAGGTTTTCTAGCCACAATAGCAGCTCCTCCAATTCTACTACTTCCACCTAACCCTCCATAATATCCATATTCATTTTCATAAGGTAATTGATTTAAATAATAATTATTATCAAAAATTTTAAATTTCGAAGCTGTTGGCAAGCCTTTAAAAAAATATTTTTTTAAAAATATTTTTCAATAAAAAGTACTGCCAAAAAGAATTTTTTGCCCATAATTTTTTGTCCATAAATATTCCTTTTCCGCCTCAGATAATTTTGGAATTCCAATATATTTATAATTAATTATTTTACAAAATATTATAGAAAATAAACTAAATAAAATTAAATAACGAATAAATTGGGAAGAAAACATTTTTTTAAAAATTTAAGATTTTTAAGTGAATAAAATTAAGAAAAAAATAAATGTATTTATTTAAAGGTTTTTAAAAAAAAATATTTTTAAAAAGCTTCGAAATAAATGAAAATAATGTTTGGAATAATTTAAAAACATCTTTAGAATTTTTTATTTTTTTTTAATTTAAAAAAATAAATTTTATTAAAAAAAATAATTTTTTTTAAATTTTTTTGAGGATAATTGAAGGGTATTTATTCGAAAAAAAGTAATAATTACTTCTAATTCTTTTATTCTTTTTATTTTTATTTATTTCCTCCTTAGCTATTAACAACTTTTTGTGGTATTATTTTTCAATTGCATTTGTTGAGTGTTTTTAAGCCAATCAATCATTTTTACTATTTTATTTTTTATGTCAAGAAAATTTTTTGTGGACATTAAATAAATATAAATATGTATATGTATATTCTAAAATAAAGAACAGCCAAACTTTAATGATAAAATTGGCATATTATTATACTTTTTCTCTAGTTATTTGGTTTTTGAGTTCAAAATTTAAAAAAATGCTATATTTTATTATTTTATTTTCGCATTTAATTTTTAATTTTCTACAAATTTCTGTAAAAAGTTTAATAATATATTAATCCTTTTTTAATTTCCTCCCCAATATACTCTCTTATACATATTTTAATTTTATTATGTTTATGGGAGATTATAGAATTATATTTGTATTTGTGTTATTATTTATATAAAAGTTTCGGAAATTATCATGAAATTTATTTTCCAGCAAATTTTAATTTAATAATTTTTAAAAAATATTCAAATTTTATTTATAAATACTTTTTTTCACTATTATTTTAGTTGAGAATTTACTCAGGATTTTTTTTTATTAAATTTCAAAAAATTATTTTCAAAAACCACATAATCCATACATGTGGATAGGCCCAACTAACGACATCTACTCTTAATGATTAACAAAAATAAAAGCATTTATTTAATAAATTTTGAAATAATATTGAGAAAATGCTTATATTTTTTAATTAAATATTTTTTTAAATTTTTTACTAATTTTTTATTACAAATATAAAACAATATTCATGCTGACATTTTTAATTAAAAATTTCTTTTTTTAATTTTTTCCATTAGCAAAGTTTTATTCAAAGCTTCCAAGCAAGGTCAAAATAAAAATTTTTAATTAATTAAAAACTTAACGGCTTTTAAATAAAATAAAATCTTAAAAAAATAATTTTTAAATTTTCTATGTCTTTTCAAATAATTTTATAATTTTTTACTCAAAAAATTTGGACAATTTTATTGCAATGCAATAAATATTAATTTATTTTTAATATTTTTCCCCATTAAGTAAAAGTCCTCTATTAAAAATTATCTAAAGCTAATTATTATTATTCTAACCTCAATATTCTCTCCACACTTTTTCTAAAAAAATAATTTTCCTTTTACATTTTTTCCATTTTTCTCTTCAATCCTTCGACCCAAATTTTTTATTTAAAATTTTCTTTTACTTTTTTTTCTATTCCGCATCGTTTCTTTTTTTACTTTTTTTAAAGTTTTAATATCCTTAAAAAATAAATAGATATGTCGGCTAAAATTGTGAGGCTTTTAAAATTAATTCAACTATATTTTATAATTTTTTTTAAAAATCCTGTATTTAAAATAAATCTTTTTTAAAAATATTGAGGAATTGGGGAGACACCTCAAAACTTGCTAAAGGTGACTAAAAATGTTAATCACGAATCTGATATTAAATTTTGTTTAAACTTCCATTTATAATTTTTTATTATTTTTATTTTAAGCATTTATTAACGTTAATTTTTTTCTAAGTTCACCAAACTTTTATTAAAATAAAAAAATTAAAACTTTTTTTTTCGTTTACTTCTTGTGAAATTTTTATTTTTTTTAACATTTTGTGAGTCATTTTTTTTATTTTAAATGTTTTCTAGAAATAATAATTATTTTTTTCAAAAATGCTTAAAAACTATACTAAAAATTAGTTTTTAAATGCCATTCTAAAAACTTTTTAAAAAGGGCGGTGTTTCATTTTTTTAATAAAAAAAATAATGAAAAAAAGTAATTTTAAAAAATTTTTTAAAAAATTTGAGTTTTTAGAATAATAATTTAAATAATTAATTTAAAATAATTAAAAGTTCAGGATTAGAAATTTTTTTTTATTTTTTTGTTCCTTTTCTGATTTTACATTCTCTCGATTTTATAATTAATTTTCTCCATTTTATTTATTTTATCTAAAATCGTTTAATTTCTTAAAATTTCTTTTTAATATTTTGAGTATTCACCAATTTATAAAAATTATTTTTTAATTTCCTTTTCAATCCACAAAATATTTTTTTGTCAGTTTGTCCTTCTTTGATAAAATTTCACTTTAAAATCCATTCAAATTTTTAATTAAAAATTGTAACAAAAAGAGTAAACCCACTTTGTTAAATAATACATACTTTTTTTTCATTTTTTCGTTAACAGCTTTTTTACTTTATTTTTTTACTTTTTTTTATTTTTCCCTTTTTTGTCCCTATTTCCCCTGGTGCCGTCAACAAATAATTCTGAGTAAATAAAAAAAATAAAAAAATAATATACAAAAAATTGTTAAAGCTTTAACGTTTTTTTTTATTTAAGAAAATATTTTTATATTGAAAAAAATAATAATTTTAAAAAATTTTTAAAAAATTTGACTTTTTCTTTATTTTTTTTTGCTGATAATATTTTTGCTTATTTACCTAAACTGAATTTACTAATTTATCATTTTTTAAATATTATTATCTTTAAATAAATTTTTCTTTGTTCTTTTTCTAAGGACAATCTTTAATTAATTTTTTTAAGATTGTAAAAAATATTTATCCTCAGAGAGGATTTTCTTTTTACCTTCCTATTTAATTTATAGGGAAAATATCTCAGATTAATTATTCAACAGAATAATTAATCTAGATAAATAAACAAATAAATTTAACACAAATACAAAAAAATCTTTATCTTCAATCAAAAAATATTCACACAGAATATTATAAAAAATGAATATTTCAAAAAGACATTGAAAAGTGAAATTTCTGCCTACTTTATATAGGCAAAAATTTCTATAATAAAAATGATGCAATGTAAAGTACATTGCAAAAAAGTACATAAAAAATTGTCAAAAAAGGAAAAGTGACTCACTGAGTCACCTCCAAAAATAATAAACAAAATTCCTCAAATTATATAAAAAATATCAAAAATATTTAAAATCTTTAAATCCTCAATTTCGTCATCGACACTCCCCGCCAAGAATCCTCTCATCTCTCCATGTTTTTTGTAGTTGCATTGAAGAAAAGAGTTGCACATTGATGCGACATGTTGGCAAGTTCGTGTGATGATAATCGAAGAGCGCTTGAGTTTGTAGAAGATTCTGTATTTGGCAATGACTTTGGTGAGGTGCTGTTGTCATTGCCTTTAGTTGGACAATTATTTGTTGTATGTCCGAATGTATGATGAGAAGAATACTTTCTATTTGTATGCCGCATTGGAGCTTTATCAGATAATTCTTGTATTTTTGTTTGTTTGATGATTGCTTTTGATGTAGAGTCTTTTTTGTTGTTGGAGCAGAAGCATTAGTTGAAAGAGATGAGGGGAAATCCTGTGAGATAGTCCGAATGACCTGAAATTGCTTGATCTGGTTTCTTTTTCTCGTTTTAACAGGAAATCTTTCCTCCTTTTTACTATTCATAATTGTCTCTCCTCGAAAACTTGGACAATCTATCTCATTTTCTCTAATTTCTTTCATCTGTACTTTATTCTTTTCAGGCATAGCCACACAGGCTTCTATCATTATATTAACATAATTATAGTTAATTAAATTTCTCTCAGTTTCTAATCTTTCTACACATGAAGAATGTGTACCTCCCGCCAACAGTGTAATTATAAGTGCTGACGCGGCGAGTTTGTATCCGCTAAAGAATGGATTATATTTTAAAAATAGCTTTAGAGCAATAATTATCAGCACAAATGATAAAATAATCATAAATATCATTTGTATACTAATCAATTCAAAGAGTATGTTTTTCCAATCAAGAAATTGGAAACTTGCAAATGGATTTGTCAACCAATTATTTTCACTATTTTCTATGAATATTTTAGATGATCCTTCTTTTACTATTACTTTCGCCTTTTCTGGCAAAATGAATTCCAATTGTCCTTTTAATGTAAAATTTGTAATTCCTCCCGAGCAATAGACATTACAAATTTCATTTATCTCCGAATGATCAAACGAAAGTGCGATCTTTTGATCAATCCCTTTTTCATTACATTTCGCTGTGAAGATATTGCCTCCGGGGCATTTTATTTCAGCGTAAGCCGATCCATATTCGGTAGAACAATTAAATTTAAAAATAGCTCCCATGCAGCTATAGCAACCTTTTAAATATTCGGGTTCAATTTTACAGTACGTTATGTCTGTATTACTAGAAATTGACCAATCTTCAAATCTTATCATTAACATGATTGGTAAATAGTTAGATTCACTGATAATCATGTTTTCTTTTCTTCTTAATCTTATACGATTTATCTCCAATGGTAATGATTTGCGCGGATCTTTTATTAATTTTTCAATTATAAAGTCCGAACACGCGCATCGTATTTTCTCAATATCTTGTTCTAACCAGCATTCTTTACATGTATTAATTTCTAATTCACATTTTGAAAAATTTCCGGCATTTTCATAACATTCTAAATAAGAATTACTATTTTCTGAAATTGCAATTCCTCTTTCTCCAATAATAAATTCACTGTTTAAAACAGGTGCCATTGGAGGTGTAACATCCAATAAAGTAAATTTTATATCTTTCCATTTAAATGTCATTCCTGGATTAAGAGTAAATCTCTTTTTTGTCATACTTCCATTTATTACGAGTCCTATGTCTACTTCAATACTATAATCCCATGTAGGACAGGACACAAGTTTGAAAATTTCATCTGACTTTGGGATGGCATACACTCTATAAAAATAGCAGTCTGCTCCAGGCAGCGAACAGCCATATCCCCAAAGTGATTTTCCTTCAATACAAAATGAATTACCAGGATAATCATTCCATTCTGATAATTCTTCAACATAATCTTTTGTTCTGATGTGATTACATCTTCCAGCCCTACACGTTCCTGCAGCTGGGCATCTTTTAATTGACTGAACTTTAACTTCATAAGATCTCAAATATTTAAGTATTTTCTGATTGCATTGGATTTGCAATCCATGCATTGACAATTCTAACTCTCCCATTATTATTCCTTTATTATTTTTTAACGAGAGCGAATTTATTTGCTCATTTGGCAAGAGAGTCACAGTATTCACGGCATTCATTTTACAAGTAGAAATGCCTCCTTTTCTTTGACAATCTTCAGATTTAGCTTGTATAACTACAACTTCAACTTCTCCATTAATTAATTCCAAAAAGATAGAAAATATAGCTAATAATGCCATAAAACTTAATTTATTCAATCTTCTGTTTCTCTTTGTCATTTTATTGTTTTTGGTTTTATTTCTATTATTCAATAATAATTTTTCAGTTATATCTTTTTGTCTATTTTTCTTCTGCGCAAAAAATACTTCCATCGGCATTTTAACAATATTCCAAATTATTTTTAATAATTTTCCGAAAATCAATAAGAGTTTACAGGCAAATAGTGCTATTGATAGAATAATAGTCAGAATAAATCCTGCTATAATCCCTATCAATAATAAACTTTCTATTGATTCGCACTGAGGATTAACTATTCTTTCACGTAAGCCTGATATTCTAATGCATGGATCAACAGCTGGACATGAGATCCAGTCTCTGTACATGTATCTTTTGCCCCAATAAGTGGCTCGGCATTTATAATCCAATGCTGTTTTATCTTTTGGAATTCTAAATGCTAATCTTGACAAGCCATTTATCTCTAATAAGCAGCTTCCAGCGCAACATAATTCAATTTTATTTATATAATCAACTGCGTTAGCTTCAACGCCAAAGGTTCTACACTTCATAAAACAACCTTTACAATTTATATATCTTGGTGGTTGAGCAAATGCAAATGCAATTAAATATATTAATTGCATAAATTGTAGGCACAAAGCCGCTTTCGATCTTGTAACCATCGGATGAGTATTTTTATTTTTAATCTCTACTTTTTTAGTTTCTCTTTTACTCAAGTCCAATATATCTTCTTGTTCATTCTCATTATTTAAATTTTCTTCAACTATATTCTCATCTTCAATTTCTAGAGGAGAAATTTTATTAATAGGACGTATGAAAGTTTTATCTCCTATTTTAATCTTTGCGCTTCTGGCTGGATTGCCATCCAATTCCACTATTTTTCCCAATGGCCATACATTACGAGGTTGTCCTTCTTGATGGACAATAACCACTTCGCCAATTCTTGGGTTTCTTTTTAAATCATTCCTTTGATTATGATGTGTCCACTTTGCTTTATCTCTTAACATTATGAGATAATCACGCTTCCAGACATCCCAAAACTTTTGAAGCGTTTTCAAAGTGGCTATCCATCTTTCTTGGACTTGTTCAGCCGTGCTCATTTTTCCTATTCGAAAATTATCGTCTTCAATTTCTGGAAATTTTTGAATAATTTCCACACTTGGTATTATAAAATCTATTGGCCTTAAACATGATGGCCCGTCTTTTTCTACCGATATGTAAGAAATAGGTCTACAATTTATAGACATTTCTACCTCCTTTATAAATGTTCTTAACTCTTCTATATTTAATATTCGACTTCCCAAAGATCTTTTAAATGAATCTTTAACTAATTTTACTAAACGCTCATAAACGCCACCCTGCCATGGAGACAGAGCAGGTATGAACTTCCATTCAATCTCTTTTTCTAATAAAAAATTACTAAATATCTTTTCTTCATTATTAGCCTTTTCTTTCTTCCATTTACCTTCAATATTGGCATTTATTACTTTTGCAACGGTTATAAACTGATTGCCATTATCCGATATTATCTTTACTGGTGGGCCTTTTTGCGCTACAAATCTTCTTAAAATATCTAAGAATGAAAGCGCAGTTAGGTCAGTAATTAATTCTAAATGGATTCCTCTTGTAGATAAACATGTAAAGAGCGCAATCCAAAATTTAACTTTTTCTCCTTCTATCTTGCACATAGAAGGGCCGAGATAATCCACTCCAACAAATTCAAATGGACGTGATTGTCTTACTCTTTCTTTAGGCAATATAGACATATCTGGCAATGCAAATTTTGGCGAACTGATTCTTTGGCACTTTTTGCACTCTTTTATAACAATTTTAGTTATGCGCCTTGCACATGGCGTCCAAAATTTCATTAAAAAGTTTGCAACTGTTGAGTCAACTCCCGAGTGACTCAATTCTTCATGTATTTTTCTCAATAAAAGTTTAATGGCAAAACACCCTTTAGGCAGTAAAATCGGATGTTTAAAATAATCTTCTGCTTCACAATTACTAATCCTTGTTTTTAATCTTATTAATCCATTTTCATCAATTATTTTCTGTAAATTTTCGTTCTTTTCTTTTTTGTAAGAACTTTGCGCAATTCTTAAAATAAAAATTTCAACTTTTTTGAAATTACTTGCTGACATACGATTTTCTAAATTTATTTCGCTAAGAAATTTTCCTTTTATAATTTTTCTGCTCTTTTCTATCCAGATACGAACTGCTATACTTACAAACATAAAGCATTTAATTAATTTATTCCATGAATTCCAATTATTAAAATTTATTAGATTTTCTTCTTCATCTATATTTTTATTTAAACAATTTAATATTAATTCCTGATTATCCTCTTCACACTCGTTTTCATTTTCAATTTCAAAATTTAATTCATGTGGCCAATTATTTTCAGGTCTCTTTAACCAATCAGGGCCTTCCCACCAGATACGGCATTTTTCTAATTCAGATGCCATTATGCCGCGAGTGGCTATATCTGCTGGATTATCAATAGTATTAACATAACCAAATTTTATTCCATTTTTTCTTATATCTTTTATTCTATTTTCTACAAATTTTTCATTTTTACCTCCGGCCTTTATCCAGCTTAATACTGGCTTTGAATCACACCAAAAAAATTTGTCTTTTATTTCAACTCCGATTTGTTTTTCTACAAATTCTAAAGCTCTTTTAGCAATAACCACGCCTAAAAGTTCCATGCGTGGTATTGTAACCTCTGCTTTTCTAGGTTTTAAACGATTTCGCGCATATAATATTTGTGTATGAATTTTTCCTTCAAATTCCGATTTAATATATATGCAAGCAGCATAAGCACATTTTGATGCATCAGAAAATGCATGTAATTGTTTTTCGCTTTTAATATCAGTAACTCTTCTATGAATTTCGATGGGATCTACTATCCATGAATTGGTGATTTCTTTCCATTTCATTGCATTTTCGACACTAATCTTATCATCCCATTTATTCTCTTTAGTCCACAAAGACTGAAAGAACAATTTTGCTGATAAAAGACTAGGAGATGCAAGTCCTAAAGGATCAAACATACTTGCTAGTTCACTAAGAACTATCCTTTTAGTTATTTTTTCATTTAATTCCACTTTTGGAAAAACAATATTTATCTTATCTTTAGATGTGTCCCATGGTATTCCCAAAATTTTAGGCTTATTCTTTTCTAGCCTATCTTCGAGTGGGAAACTTTCATTAAGCTCCATATTATTACTAATGAATTCTCTCAAATTCATTTGTGCATCTTTAAATATCTCTTTTAATCTTTTGTATGCGAGCCAAGCTTCATTGGCCGTTTCTACTCCAATAAATATGTTATCCACATAGGAATTTTCTTTAGCAATCTTTGCAACTGGGTCATCACATTTCTCTAAGTGATGTCTGACAGTCGCTGATAGCAAAAATGGACTAGAAATAACCCCAAAGGGAACTTTTACAAATCTTAAATACCGAATATTTTGAGTTGATATGGGTTTTCTAGTATTTTTAACCCATATAAACTTGGTTACTTCTCTATCTTCGTCTTCCAATTCTAATGTATGGAATGCCTTCTCAATATCTGCCCACATGGCAATTTTTGGCACTCTGAATCGAATTAACAATCCTGCTAAATCTGGCATAATTATTGGCCCTCGGTATAAGCATTCATTTAAGCTTTTTCCTTCTCGAAGTTTTGCCGAGGCATCATAAACTATTCGCACCTTTTTTGTATTAATAACTGGGTGGTGAGGCAGAAAATGTTCTATTTCACCTTTCTTCCTTTCAGCCTCTTCAATCACACCTCTTTCTAAATCATTATTAATTATTTCTTCATATTTATCTAATAAATCCGGATTCTTTTTTAATTTATCCATGAGATTTAGAAATCTTTTATATGCCAATGAAAAATTAGATGACAAACTGTCTTTTTCAATTTTCCATGGCCATTTTACTATGTAACTTCCTTTTTCATTTCTTTTAATTGTACTATTAAATAAGTCTAAAGCCACTTTATCATCTTTACATACAGGATCATCTTTGACTCCTATTGTCTCTAATGACCAATAATTGTTAAGTTCCTCGTTTTCTAAAGTATTTGAACTTAATATTGTACACAAATTTTCTTTCTTATTTAATCTTTTAAATTTTTCACCGCTAATTTCACCACAAATTATTGGTCCGACAGTTGTTTCAACTTTGAATAAATAATCGGATAAAGGCTCTATTCTTTTAAAGAACCTCCAAAAATGCTTCATCCCTATAAGCATATCAGGGACTATATTTGCGCAGACTATTTCATTTGTTCTTAAATCTGCGCATTTAAATCTTGGCATCAAGTTCTTCTTAATACTATAAACAATTATTTCTTCAAAATTTCCATTATCAAGAAGAACCTTTAAAGAATAACACGAAGTTTTTAGCTTTATTGGCTCTTTTCTGAAAAATGGCACAACGCCTAATTCTGTCCTTTTTAATTTTTTCAATTTTAATTTCTCAACTATTTCATTACATAAGAAATTAACCGTTGCTCCTGAATCAAAGAAGCATTTTACATTTATTTTATTATTTCTTTCCTTCAACATTAAGTCTGCTTTCATTAAAACAACATTTCCTTCGCCATTATCTTCATTATTAAGTATATTTTTATTTATTTGATTAACACTTTCATCTTCCTTAATCTGTCCTTTCTTTTCTTTTTCAAACTCTTTTGGTTCTTCTACAATAGTAAGTAAATTTTTAGAAATTTCTATTTGATTTACTTGCTCAACTTTTCTAAAATCTTTTTTATTTTCTCCATTTTTATACAATTTCGGACATATTAATTTATTATGCCGTTCTCTACAAATATTACAATTAATTCTGGACTCACAATTTTCCACTTTATGGCCCTTTCTTAAACAGAGTAGGCAACGATTTTGCTCTGACAAAATTTTTGTCCTCAAATATATTGCTTTTATTATTTCGCATTTTTCAGCGTGATGATTTCCATGACAAAAATAGCAAAAGATCTCAAACTTCTTGTTATTTTTGGCCTTATCATCACCTGATTGTACTGCAAATACACGATCAAAATTTTCCTTTCTAAAATTAACTTGCTTTTGATTAAATCCTCTATTATTATTCCAATTATTTCCAAACCTTTGTTGACCATAATTAACGCTCTTAGAAAATGTTTGAGCACACCTTTGTACTTCTTCTCTAAGCGTTACTATTTCTTCTAAACCTTTTCTTAATTCATCTACATTCCAAATCGCTTTTGTCTCCTTTTCCTTTTTTAATAATTCTAAAATAATATTTTTTGGCAATTTATTCTTAATTGCCATCATAACTATAGATTCATCTTCGACTTTTCCCATCGCTGTGAGGGATCTACAAATTCTTTCAACTTCCTCAACGTATGAACGAAGGGAATAAACAGACTCATTTGCCACAGGAAGGCTTATCAATTCGGCATGAAGCGTATCTCTTATAGCTCTTTCATTGCCGAACTGCCTTTTTAATGCGTCTTTCAGCGGTTCATAATGTTCGGCTATCGGTCGATAACCCAAAACCGCTCTCTTGGCCTTTCCTCTCAAGCACTGTATTAAATAATGTGCTTTAAGGCCTGGATCAATTTCTAAACTGTCAACAGTCCTACTAAATGATTGCCAAAATTCTGGCCAAACAAGAGGATCTCCATAGAACTCAGCTAATCTAGTTCTAGGCAAATGTGTAGGAATATTATACTCATTCCTACGAACATAATTCTCATTTAACGGCGTCTGCCCTTCATTTACAAAAACTTGTGGCCTTCTTGATTGATTCAGTCTATTTTGGCCAACTCCCAACTCTACTGACAAATCGGATTGAGTGCTGCCGTCCTCAGACTCAGCCAAAACAATCTCAATATCTGCAATTAGTTCATGCGCGTTCTCTATCCATTCCGCATAATGATGCTCCAATGGAGCAAAGTTAGCTAAAACCTGTTCTTCCGCTTGTCTTTCATTAGCTGGAAGTCCTCGAATATAATCTTGCCACTGATTGGCTTTTTCTTCAAGACGATTTACTATACGTCGAACTTTAACTAATCTTGTCCTTAACATTTCTATTCCTTCAGCTGTGCGCTCTTGGGCGTCTAAAACCGGGCGAATCTCCTCAAAATGTTCGCGTAAACGAGTTATAGCCGGCGTCATGGCTTGCCGTATAGTCCCCGACATTTTTAAAACACTATAAATTTAATTATTTATTTTAATTTTCAATTAAAAAATTTTTAACGAGCTTTCCAAAATATAGCTCTTCCAATAATCTGAGCCTATAGCTCTTTATTATTCTTTTATTTTTAAATCTCACTCCCTCCTTCGTAAGGGTTCGTGGCACCAAATGTAAAAAATATTTATCCTCAGAGAGGATTTTCTTTTTACCTTCCTATTTAATTTATAGGGAAAATATCTCAGATTAATTATTCAACAGAATAATTAATCTAGATAAATAAACAAATAAATTTAACACAAATACAAAAAAATCTTTATCTTCAATCAAAAAATATTCACACAGAATATTATAAAAAATGAATATTTCAAAAAGACATTGAAAAGTGAAATTTCTGCCTACTTTATATAGGCAAAAATTTCTATAATAAAAATGATGCAATGTAAAGTACATTGCAAAAAAGTACATAAAAAATTGTCAAAAAAGGAAAAGTGACTCACTGAGTCACCTCCAAAAATAATAAACAAAATTCCTCAAATTATATAAAAAATATCAAAAATATTTAAAATCTTTAAATCCTCAATTTCGTCATCGACAAAGATTGCAATAATAATTTTGAACAAAAAAAATTTATTTTTAATTTATTCCAGATAAAATTTAAAATTAAAATAATGAGGCAGCCATTGCTGTCAGATTCCTTTTGTTGTTGTTCCTCCTCATCTTCATCCAAATCAGATTCTTTTACAAAAACAACAAAAGTATTTGCTTCCAACAAAAAACAATTTTCCAATTTTAATTCTCCAAAAATTACCTCAAATAATTATTTTGCCATCAAAAATTCCAATTTTTTAATTTTATTTAAATTTTACAATTTATTAACATTTTTATCTATTTTGTGTTGTGTTTCCTCTTTTTCATTGTCCCCTTCTTCTAATAATCTTTTAACAACAACACAGCCTAGGCCTTCATGCCGTGAACATTTGCTCAATGGAAATTCTGAAAATAAAATATTTCCATTATTGAGGTTAGGTATTTTGAAAAAAATTTTTATTAAAAAATTGGCTAAAAATATTTACTATTCTCAAATTAAAATTTTAATGAAATTTTACATACATTTACACATACTACATCCTTTTATGTTTAATAAACTGTAGGCAAAATCAAAAGGTATATTAAGTTGAAGCAGACTTGGTAATGGATACGGATACTTATAATCTTAAAATGCCTGCGGATATCCGTCTGTATCCGCCGTAAATATACGGATACCAAAATCCATTTCCATTACCAAGTCTGAACTGAAGTATATTTATTTGGTTTAAGTATGTAAAGCCGGCACTATAATATTTTAATAATTTATTCCCCCCACACACTTTCAGTCCTTCAAACCAAATTTATTGGTTAGAATGCCGTTTTCCTCCTCCGGGTCCCCAATCCGGACGTTTATCTTATCAAACAATAATTAACAATGCATTGACTGGTCGGTGGCTAAATTTTGATGAAATTAAGAAAGAAACTAATAATCAACCAATTTATGTTCAACAACAGTTTGGATTTATTTTTTAGAATTAAGGATAATTATTTATATTTTTATTTAGAATTACAAATTATAATTTTCTTTCAAAATTAATTGTTAATTCTGATGAATGTTTACAATTAATTAATATTAAATGGTTAGAGGAAGGAAAAGAAGAAAGTAATTTATTAAATGAGACAGGAAGGTATTTAAAAAATTTATATAAAAATATTTTTTAAATTTATTTAAGTATTATTCTCGAAACATTTAGCAAAGAAAAGCTTAAATTTAATCGAAATAATGCTACAAATATTAATGGTAATTTTAAATTAAAATTAATTAATCCTTTGCAAAAAAAACCCACACAAACTTGCAACTATTAATATGTACATTAAATTTTAATTTTGATTAAAATACCTACTATTAAGTTTTAAAGTTAGAGAACACAGAGTAAGTTACTCTACTCTTGACAATACATTTGATTTTTTATCTAAAATTTTAATTAATTTCAACAATAAACTCCGAAAATTAAAATTCTGATTTAACAAATTTATTTTTGTGTTTTCCAGAAAAATAAAATATTATTGAATTATTTTCTTTATAAACTAAGATTTTTTATGAAAAAAAATTTTTTTTGTTTTTACGCAAAATTTTATACATATTTGTTAAATTTATTTTTTTTTTAATTAAAGAAGTGAATACTTTTTCTATTCGTTCTGGACCTGTTATTAAAATTAATTCTCCATTTCCTTCAAAATCAGCTATAAATCTTGGACCTTTAATTTGTCGACAAATGGTTCTTAAATAAATAAATTTATTTATTTTTATATTTTTTAAAGTTAATTCCTCGTCCAGAATGTCAATTTGAACTTCGTTCAGATAAAGACAGAATTAGATTAAAATTATTTAATTTGAGGAAAAAATCAACAGCCAGTACTTTAAGTATTTCTTTTAGAACAAGTAAACCAAATGGACGTTTACTTGAATTACTTGATGGTGGTAATGGACCTTTAGGGGCGCTTGATCTTGTTGATGGTTGGGATATTTTAATTTATTTAGATTATCATCCTTTTAATTTTTTCTCTTCCCCCCTCATTACTTTCAATTTTCTTATCAAGGCTATCTTCTTTTCTCAAATCATATTATCCATCCATCAAAATTACTTGCAGACGGTCTTTGGCACACAATACATTTACATTTGGTAATTCTTCTTTCTAAAAATATTTTTAAAAATTAAAAATATTTGAAGCATTCCTTATCTGTTCGGATTGACAATTTGGGGACATCTCTTTCATTACGGGAAACCTCTGATTTTGGGGAACCTAAATGGGTTGATATTCTTGTTCATGGAGAAGTTGCCGCCCTTCGGATTTTGGATAATAATGGAGATGATGGAGGAGAAGAGCAATGGATTTGTAATGATTTGGTGAATATTTAATTAATTATTAACAAAATAAACATTTTTTATTTCTTCTCCAATTTCATTATTTCTTCCATTTATCACAATTTCCCTTAATTCCTACGTATTAAAATTCCTATTTTTTAAAATTTAATTTTTAAATTTAGACAAATAACGATTTACTCGAAGTTCGTCAATCCCTTCCCCAACAACATATATTCTCTCAACCAGCAGCTTGTGCGCCTTCCAACCTAGAACAAAACTTTTGTAATTGCAAGGGACCTAATTCTGCTTTAATTCAAAATGGGGGGTTTTCTCTTAGTAATTCTCAAATTGCCAAATGTTCTTTGTTGCCAGATGATGAAAATTGTAATTCTCTTTCTTTCAACTTCTCGTCTAAATGATTGTAATCCCTGACCCTTTTCCTACAAAATTTCGGTCTCCAATACCTTTAATTGAATTATATACGCTATCTTTATTCTACGGATTTCCCTTAATACTTCCCTCTATTCCTTAGCTATTCCCTTTAAATCAATTAAAAAACTAAACATAATTTCAGCTTCCGTCCATTTATCTCGTTATTCTGATCGCCTTTCTTTTTTACTTATTCCAATGCAAAATAACAATTTTGGTTTTAAAACAACAATTTCTGTCCTTTTTAAAAGTGAAAAGGTTTTTTTTATTAAAAGAAAACTTTTCTCAAAAATTTTTTTAAAGGAATCAGGTTTAATTTTATTTGGAGTATTTTCTCCACCAATTCCAACAACAAATGGGCAACAAAAAGTTTTATTAAATGGAGGGGGAAGTCTTGGAAGAATTCAAGTACATTTTATTGATAATAAAGTTTTTGGTTCACAATGTTTACTTTTGGCTGATGGAAGTGAAAAATGTTCTTCTTGTCTTGTTAAATTAAATAAAGGTAGAAAGAGGAGATTAAAAAAATATTTTTATTTGAGTTGATAATACTTATGTATTTCCTTTGACCATCAATGTTAATAATTAAATTAATATTCAGTTAAAAGTTTAATCCACACCTCGTTTGTCTAGTTTCAGCGTTTTACCTGAAAAATTAAAGTTAATGAGATACCCTTGGGTGAAATGAATCAATTCGGATATATCAAATTCGGACCAGAAATTTTTAAGAAATTTCTTTCTTATTTTTAAAGCTTTTGGTTCTCACGATCAGTGGACAAGAATTTCACTTTTTCATCAATTAGGCAATAATTTTATGTCAGTTAATGATTTAGTCTGTTTATTATCTCCAAATTCGGCAGTTGTAGATTCTTCAGAATTATATAGAATTACTGCAAAAAATGTTTGGAAATTAAAATAAAAATTAATTTCTTTTTTTAAAGTTTCTCTTTGTTGGCGGCACTTTTTATGCAAAAAATATTTTATTAAATAAAATTGTATCAGAACGATTTAAAAAAGATTTTCAAGACAATACAAAAGAAAAAGCTCCTTCTTTGGAGGGCTGTATTGCTGAAATTTTAATTAATGGAAATAAATTAAATATTCCTCAATTAATTAATGAACAAAAAGAAAGAGCAGCTATTAATAAAGAGAATTTAAATAATATTTTTTCTATTAAATTGGGTAATTGTGGAAATTGTCCAATTGAATGTGAAGGGTAAATAATTAAAATTTTTTGTATAATTTCTTGTTTGTTCCAAGACCGAGGGGCAGTTGTTCGGTTCGTACTACCCCCCCCCCCCTCTCTCCCCCTCTTTATCACCAAATCGTTTTCGTCACAGAAATTCAGGAAAATATGTTCGGTATGTATAAGTGTTGCTACCTGTTTGATGACGGAACTTACGCTTATAAGAGAGAGAAAGGGAAGAAAATACATATGAAAAAATGGTCAGAAAAAAGAGAGGTAGGGGGTACGAACCGAACAATTACCGACCGAGATCAGCTAACTAGGAAATAATTGAGAAACTGGATTGTATAATTTTGAACTATAATAATTTTTAAATTTTACCTTTTACTTTGAGTACTTAATTAATTAACAATTACTAAGTCCCTTTTTCCCTTATTTTTAAATTATAAATTAATTTTTAGAAATTTAATTTTCAGAGCGCCTTGTTCTCGTCATTCTGATCTACCTGTTTGTCAATGTTCTAAAATCTTTTCTCCTTCGGACAAAGAAATTGGTGGAAATTGTTTGATAAATAAAACAACAGAGCAATTTAAAAATAAATATTTACTTGAAAGTAAGAAAAAATAATTTTAAATTAATTTTAAATATTTTTTTAAAAGTTCCTTCTTCGCAAACTTCTAATTCAATTAAAATTCCAATACAAACACCTTCTTTAATAGCCAATGGACGTCCTAGAATAGCAAAATTAAATAAAATTTGGATTTTATTTAAATTACCAGAAAATAAATTAAATAAAGAATTATTTTTAAAAATTGGAAGGTAAATGGGGGAAGGGGAGGGGGGATGTGAGGGAATAAAGGGGAGAGGGAGAGGGGGAATAAAGGGGAGGGGATGGGGATAAAAAGGAGGGAGAAGGGGGGGGGGGGGTGAATTGAAAGGGAAGGATGGGAGGGGAAGGGAAGGGAACTGATAACCAAATTAAATATTTACAATTAGAAGAATTACCTATTGAAAGGGAGGGAGGGAAGGAGAGGGGGGGGATAAAGGGAAGGTGGGGGAGATGGGGGGATAAAGGGAATGGGAGGGGATAAAGGGGAGGGAGGGAGAGAGGGGAATAAAGGGGAGGGAGGGCGAATTTTGTCAATTATTTTTGTTTTGAAAGTTTATATTTAAATATTGATAATTATGAACACAAAATTTTATTAGAATCAAAAGAATATGGAATATTTGAAGGTTAAAAATACAAAAATATTATTTTAAATTTAAATTTTATAGAATTTTTAATTGAAAAAACACTTGATTCTCGTTTACATTTATTTTCAATTGAAAGAAAATTAAATAATTTTGGGGCAAATAATGATGGAAATTTATTGGTTGACAATTAATTTATGGAAATTTAAAAAAGAATATTTTTATTTTTTTAGTTAATCCGTTTTGATAACCAAATTAAATATTTACAATTAGAAGAAATACCTATTTTTGTTTTATCCCCTAATTCAATTGAAACATTTGAAATTGAAGTTTTCCAAAGTAAAGAAGGGAATGGGGATTTAATTGATGATAGTAATGGGTGTATTGAAGGTAGATTTTTAAATATTTTTTTATTTTAGAGTAGGGGAATTTAATAAAGAATGGTAATTCTGAAATTTTTGGGGGTTTTTGCTTCAAAATCATAACTTTTCTACCAATCGGTCAAGAATTCTGATTTTTTGTATATTGTCGTCTATTTAATGCCCTATCCAATGGTACCAAGAACAAA
This sequence comes from Meloidogyne enterolobii, assembly GCA_963681835.1. Classification (NCBI taxonomy): domain Eukaryota; kingdom Metazoa; phylum Nematoda; class Chromadorea; order Rhabditida; family Meloidogynidae; genus Meloidogyne; species Meloidogyne enterolobii. The sequence goes on along the minus strand of CAVMJV010000015.1, from coordinate 571,737 downwards.
GGAAAATAACCATACCTTCATAAGTTATAGGTTCCGGGACTCAGTTGAGGTGTACCCAAACTTTATTTATTCCCTTCTTTAGATTTAATATTTATTTATTCAACACAAACTTCCAATGAAGATTTATATTCATCTTTAAATGATAATTATGAGGTTAAACACAAATATTTTTTAATTTCCTAAAAATAATTTAATTTTTAAAGATAAATTATGGCAACAAAATAAAATTTAATTTAAACAATTTTTGCGGCATTCGAGATCCAAATATTTGGTTAGGGAATACTTCGAGTTGGGGAAAACTTTCAAAACAACTTTTTGACAATTTAAATAATGGTGGGGTTGAAATTATTAATAATAGTATTGATGGCTTTTCTTTTGTTTATAATAAAAGTTTGTAGTTTTTCTTTTGTTTTGCTTTTATTTTTTTTTTAGTTCCAAAAATAAGCTTTTAAGAAAATTTATTTTAAGAATTATTTTTAAAATAATTTTTTCCAAGCTTATTTTAATTTTTTTCCTTTATTTTTCCTGCGATTGTAAAGCATATACTATTTATTTCCTAAGGCTGTTCATTAGGGGCGTGGTGTAATGGTTAGCACATTAGTCCGGTCAACTAAAGATGCTGGTTCGTTCCCAGCCGCCGAATAACCTTTTGCACTAGCTAAAGGAGACAAATCCCAGCTGCTTTACTATATTCCCTTCTCACTTTATTTATTTAAATTTAATTTTCAGGTTCTTCACTTTCTCGGATTTCTTTAATTATAACGATTCTGTTAATTATTTTAATGTTAATAGCTCTATCTATTTATTTATTTCATTTATTTAAACAAAATTTGGTAAGGAATTATTTGTTATATTTTAATTTTAATTGTTTTCAAGTCCCAAAATAGCCAACAACAACAATTTAATAATCAAAATGGAAAATTAACCTCAACATTAATTTTAGAAAAGCAACCTTTAAATTTAAATGAAAAATCAGAAAAAGATTTAAATGATAATTTAATTAATAAAAAAGGTAAATAAATAAAAATAATTTTAAAAAAATTAATTTAGAAGAAGCTCCTCCTCCCCGTCCACCCAAAAATACCTCAATTAATTCAACAATTCAGAATCATCAAAATTTAAACGAAAACCAAACTAATGGAATTAAAAATGTATTTTAAAATTATTTAAAAATAATTAAAAATAATTAAAAATTAATTTTTCAAAAAAAAGGAGGAAACTTCCTCACCATTAATTTCAATTCGCCCATTAGAATCCTCACCAAGAAAAAAACAAATATTTTCTAATGGAAGAGAAGGAGGGGCTAATACACCCCCTTCACCGCTTAGAATGACTCCTTTACGTCCACAACAACAATTAAAAAATGGAAATTCTCATCAGAATTTTGGTAAATTAATTTTATGAAATTGTTAATTAAATTAAACGTATAGAAGTAGCATTAGTAGAAGTAGAAGTAGCAAGGAGCACCTTTTAAATCGAATTTAGAGTTTAAAATAATCCAAAAATATTTTTTTTAATTAATTAATATAAAAAAGGAGGTTCTCCGAATTTTGCATAAAAAACTCCATGGGAGACTGTTGTAGATATGTAACTATGCGCTGCCGATTTGGCGCCAGTTATTTTTAACCTGATTAGATCACTTAATAAACGATCATATAATATAAATTAGCTTTTAATTTAAAATAAATATATTTTTTAATTAGCAACGGCAACAACAGATTCCTTTTCATCTTCTCCACCTCCCCTTCCACCTCCATCAACATTTTATCCTGACCGTTCATTATCTAAATTAGCCCCTACTAGCAATAATTCAATTTTAAGTTCATCTCCAATTTCTGAATTAACTTCTTCCTCTATATCCCCTTCTGGAGATTCTTTAAGAGGTTTTTAAATAAATAATTTACTGTTAAACCCAACAAACAATTTATTTTTAAGATAGCGAATTAATGCGTCCGCCAAATATTAAAATTATATCTTCAATTAATTCTACTAAAAGACATTCCCCGATTGATTCTATAGCAGCACCTATTGCTTGTAAAGACGAGCTTTGAAAATGATAGAATTGAGGCTTTATACATTTAAATATATTTTTTGATATTATTTATCCCTTCCTTCCCTCCCTACAATTATTTCGATTTCGGGAGCAGGCCAACCGCCGAGCTATTACTTTGTTCAAAATTACCGAATCAGGGACGCCCTGATATTTTTTGATTCAGCTCGTTGAGGTGCATCAACCAACCAGGGTATCCTGAATTTGATAATTTTGAACAAAATTATAGCTTGGGGGTACATTGGGCTCGCGGTACATTGGGCTGTACCCTTCAATTTCCCTAATAAATTGTCTAGTATTATTTAGAGATTTTTGGATATTTTAGTGTAATTTTGATCTTTAATTTAAAAAATTATTTTTATTAAAAATATTTTTGTTTAAAAAACTTTTTGGTTGTATTATCTTTTTTTAATTATTAAAATTCTTTTGCTTTTAATTTTTCTTTTGTTTTGCTATTAAATTTTTTACAAAAATGTTGAAAATTGTTTTTATTATTCTTTAAATTATTTTAATTAAAAATATATTTATTTTTTGCATAAAAATGTAAAAATTATTTTAGTTTACAGTCGTGGAAAAAAGTATGGAAGCGCTTTAAAATTGCTTTTTATTTTTTAATTTTTTATTCAAAAAATATGTTCTATATACCAATCGAAAGCTCTATTCGTATCTCAGTTGACGTGTTTCTGCATTTTTTATGAAAATGAAAATTTGCCGAGATAATCCGGATCTACCGGATATACCAAATCCCATTTTTTCGGAAAAATTTTTCGGAACAAATTTAACAAACCATAATGATAAAGCATATTTTTCTGAGTATTTTCCACAAAACCGCTTAGAAATATCTTTTTCCGGAGCAGAGATATGATTTTTTAAAAATTGCATTTTTCGTCTATTTTTGCAAAAAATTCAATTTTTAAGCGAAAAATGCCATCTTCAAAAAATCATATCTCTGCTCCGGAAAAAGATATTTCTAAGCGGTTTTGTGGTAAATACTCAGAAAAATATGCTTTATCATTTGGGTTTGTTAAATTTCTTCCGAAAAATTTTTCCGAAAAAATGGGATTTGGTATATCCGGTAGATCCGGATTATCTCGGCCAATTTTCATTTTCATAAAAAATGCAGAAACACGTCAACTGAGATACGAATAGAGCTTTCGATTGGTATATAGAACATATTTTTTGAATAAAAAATTAAAAAATAAAAAGAAATTTTCTAGCGCTTCCATACTTTTTTCCACGACTGTATTTTTATTTAATATTTATTGCGTAAATATGTATGTAAATACAAATTCTTATTAATTAAAGAGAGGGGAGTGGGAGTGGACAGACATTTTAAGAGGTCAAATGTTGAATAGAAAGTTTTTTTGATTTAATTTTTGTAGGGCATTTATATCTGTCAATCAAGTAATCATTTCCTTTCATTTTTTGTTTTCCTTTTTTTATTTTTGTCTACATTTCATAAAAAATTTCTTTTATTCTTTTAAGGAGATAAATTACTAATAAATTCAATAATATTCATCATTTTATATTTTTCTCCATAAAATCAAAAAAGTAAATTTAGGCAAAATACTTACTAGACAGAATTTTTATTTTAATAATTTATAGGCATCTCTATATAGAAATAAATAATATAGGCATTTATTAAGCTTTTGGAGATTTCTTAGATGTGCCCTTAGATAAATGTCCTATACAATAATTGCATTTATCAGGGTCTTCGGGGTTACTCGAAACCTTGTTACCCTTTGTTTATCCAATACCCAACAATTAATTATTTAATAATTATTTACAGTTTCCTTCTGTCTTCCTCTCATTTGTAAATATTATTGTAAATACACACTACAATTGGAAATGGAGAATAATAATTATAAAATGAGCAACTTTTTTAATGAGAATAAACCAAATTTGGTTTGAGTTTATTTATTAACTTTTAGACAAAATTTAATAAAAATTCAAAAAATTTTCTAAGAATCTCAGTCTTTCTGACTTTCAACGTTCTTTGGAGAATCGGGTAATTCGAAATGAGACTACTTTTCGAACCGAAATATGTCGAAAACTTCGCATAACGGGATTTTGTGCTTATGGGGATAATTGTCGATTTGCGCATGACGAGTCTGAATTGCGTGTTAGACCTGTAAGTTTTTTTCTAATTCCATTCCCGTCTAATAATAATCATTAAATTAATCCAAATTCATTTGCCATGTCCACTTGGAGGACCATTCCAAAACCTACTTTAATTATAGATAGCAGTCTTTATTTGCAAGTTTTGGGTTGCTTAAATTTACCAATTTTTCTTCTCAATCTAAGGACAATCACTTTAAGAACCTGTGGGGGAGTTGTTAACCTTAATTGAATGACGAGATAATAATTCCATTGTCTATTTTATGTATTTTTAAATAAATTTAGTTACTCAAATAATAATAATAAATATTAATTATTTTTATTTTTAAATTTTGTTCCAGCTCCATCCAAAATACAAGACACAACTTTGTAAGAACTTTAGTGCTACAGGTGTTTGTATCTATGGTAAACGTTGTCAGGTATTTTTAAATACATATTTTTTTAAATGTTTTTTAAGTTTGTTCATGCTGAAAGAAATATTAATCAAAATTCTTCTCCAATAAAATCACTCCTTGAATTGGACACAACTTCGTTTAAAGTTAGTAATACTAACGATATTTCTTTACCAAATGGTGACAGCGAGAATAATAATAATACAAATACTTCAAGTAGTAATGGAAAAAGTTTATTTAATGGACAACTTTCACCGCCGATTTTTAAAGAATTTGCTCATTGGTAGAGGAGAATTAAATATTTTTAAGAAATTTTTATTTTTTAAAGGAATTTTACGGAGGAAGATAACATTACTGAAAACAATCACTTATTTACACAGGTATTTTAATTAAATATTAAATCCCTTTTAACCTACACGGAATGGGGATAGAATAATATTCTAACATTAATTTAATCCTTAATAATTATGTCAAATTAATGAAAATTTTATTTTAAGTCGTGCTTTCCAATGTTTAACAATCACGTTTAAATGAAAATATATCACAAAAATAAAGAATTGATACTCAACAAAATTATTGTAAAAAAGTACGGTCAAAATTTTCTGCCAGAAGGCCATCCTTGTATTAAACAGACAAGTCGAAAACTTTGAACTACGGTTGGCAAATCTTGCTAATTCTTTGCGGATTATAACTCGATATCTAACCTAAAATTTTTCGAATCCGTCAACCTTCTAACTTCCTTCTAAAAGAAAGTATTGACTGTATTTATATATTTATTATCCCCCTATTCTTTCCCTGTAAATATTTTTTAGATTTCTATTGAGATTGTAATTATTGTAAAGATTTTTAAATTTTTATTATTGTAATATTTGTACAATTTTTAGTTTTCGAATATTAAAAATAAAATAGAAAAAAATTAAAAGCTTAATACAAAAATGAGAGCATATTATAATTTTTTATTGGAAATTTATTGTTCATTAAATCTTTGTTTTGATTCATCAGCTTTTTCTTCACTGATTTCCACTGAATTATAACCTGCGGGAGGCGGTGATGGCAGTTCCACTGTAACAGAGACAAGATTCCGATTTGAATGAATTGTTGTCATCTAAACAAGAAAAATCAGTCAAATATATCAGACTAAAAACAAATTACCGAATGACCATCCGGAGATGTATTACTATTTGATTCATCCAGCGTTTCAAGAGTATGGCGAGAAAGTGTCTAAAAGTAATTATATATTTCCTAAAAAAATAATTAAAATTTACATCAGACTCCCTTCTAGCATTCAAAGAATCTTCTTCATCCTCATTTTCCGGGATCAATTGCGTATTAGATTCACTTAAAATGCTTGTTGGACGACGATGAACCTTTAAAAAAATATTTTTTTTGCTCAATTTTATATAAAAAATCAAACCAAATCAACAATAGAACTTCCAATTCCAGCAATCCCTCGACGTAAACGATCACCAAAATGTGTTGTTATTGGTGTGGTAATTGGTTGTTGTTGATTATCTAAAGACAAAGTTGTTGTTTGAGAAGGTACACTTTCTGCAATAACTGTTGATGACTAAAAATTACGAAATAAAATTATTTTTAAAAAGAAAAAGGAAAAAAATTTAATTTAATGAAAACTAAATTCAATGAATTCAAATTACTTTCTAAAAGAATTTAGAATTTGATAAAAAAAATTCCCCCTAACCCCCTGGCTAAGGACCTGGTCCACCAGTAGTAATTGGATTTTTGGCCTTAAATTGATATTTTTAATATACTAAATATTTCCTCACAGTTTCTGTGGTGGAGGGAGATGAAATTTGTGCTCCAACAGCTTCACACCGAGATGCTAGAAATTTAATTTAAATACCTCTAAAATTAAAAAAATTTACGATGAAAAATACTGCTTAAATGTAATAAATTTGATGCTCGCGAAAAGGCGCTTGTTGATTGAGGTGTTTGTTGTTGTGGCTGCCTTTGTTGTTGAAATAAAGAAGCAACAACAATTTGTTCAGCTATTGGCCGTCGATTGCTACTTGAAGTTATTGTAGCAATCTAAAAAATAACAGAAATTAAAAAATATTTTTAGTTAAAATATACAGGTTGTGCATGCTGTAAAAGAGGACGGTTGTCTCGACTTGTTGTTACAAGTGTTGAGGATGAACTGCTTCCAGCAGCACCTTCCGCAACTGATGAAGAGACAGTTCGGGTGATTCTCTTAAAAATGATTTTTCAAAAAGTATTATTTTATAAAAAAATAAATTTAAAAAAATCCTAGAAATACTATCAGTTAAAAATGAAGAAAAAAAATGAACTAAGATTGTAACTGTAGAAAAAATGAAACTAAGATTGTAAATAAAATTAGCATAAAGTCCACTATCACCCTACTCTTGGTTACGTTTATGATTATCTAATCCACCTAACAAAATTTCCCCTAACAACTAAACTTTTAGTTTTACAAACCTCGCTATCAGTATCGCTGTCCGAACTGTCCACATTGCGAGGACCAACTCTTCTTTTACAAACAGGACATACTCTCCTGTTTTTGGTTAGCCAAGGATCAATGCATTTACAATGATAGGCTATTAAATTAAAAAATAAATTTTTTTACTTAAAAAATTAAAAACCGTGCTTGCAGGGGAGAATTCTCAATTTATCTGGCTCTTTAAAATCTTCCAAACAAATGGCACAAGTCTCTTCTGGATCTCCTTTCCGATATTTTCTTGTTGGAATTTTGCGTAGTTGAGAACGAGGAAGTCGCTTTCTTGCCAAACGTCTTCTTTCACGGCAGAGACGAATTAACTAAAAATTTAATAAACTCAAATTATTTTCTAAAAAAATTGAAAGTTTGATAGAAATTTACCAAAGAAATTAACAAAACAATAAAACAAATTCCGACAATAATAACAAATGGAAAGAGATATTTGATCAAATCATAGTAGCCAGGACTAGCTTTGATTGTAACGGTATACCTTAAAATAAATATTTAAAATAAATACCTAAAAATACCCGTGTTCTGCGCTGTAATGGCCAAGTAAACTTTGCATACATTCATATTTAACCATAACAACAGGAATTTGGATAAGTTCAGCAAATTTGCTACCCGACATTGGATTGGGACTTTTACCCTTAAAGTTGTATACAATCAATGCTTGGTAGCCGACAGGTTTTGCTTGTTGAACATAATAAGCCTAATTAAAAAGAATTTGATTTTTAAATGAGAAATATTAACACGGAGAGGTTGCGAGGTGTCCGAGCTAAAAACGGTCGAGACCGGGCTCATTCGATAAAGAATGTGTTCTTTCTAGCACGGATATTGAGCCGTTTTGCCCGTTTTTAACAAAAAGCGGTAATATTGAACCCAATTTCCCCCTATTTTTTTCCCTTTACTTATTTTCGGCATGTAATACTTGCATTTGTATAAAATTAAATAATCCTTTTTGGCTGATTGTAGGCAAAAATTAAAAAGGCAATTTGAATGTAAGAAAGGAATTTTGCAAAAATATAGGGAAAAATTGGAGAGGAAAAAAGGGGGTCTGTCCGGTTCCTCAATATTACCCAAAAAGCTATAGGTTAACGATAAAAACAATATTGTGACCCCTCTACATTCATAACAGGGGAATAATAAAAAAGCTTTTAAATATTAAACAACCTTTTCAGAAAAACTGCAGTTCCCTCGTGACACAACGGCAAAATCCACAACACATTGACTTGTTGAATTCAAACGAGGCTTCTTTTAATAAAAATAATTTTAAAAATAGAGATGGGTTACTTCAACATCAGAACAAGCTAAAGGAGGTTCTGTTGGTAAAGCACAACCAACAGAATTCATTCCAAACGAGAAAGTAGCAATGTCAGAGCCAAAATTCGCCCCAGTTGCATCACAACGGACAACCGCTCGATGACCACCAAGTACAGTGTGTTCCAACTAAAAAATAATTATACTAAAAATTTTCAAAGAATTTTTGTTTCTTCCATTTTTTATTCAAAACCTACAATTTCAACCAAATACTGGCCAAATACACACATTCTCGAATCGTGTAAAATAAGCATTAAGTAAAAGGATGCCAATAAATTTTGATGAAAAATTGTTGGAAAGGAAATAAGCATTTCTATTCATGAATATTTTAAGCCTTCTTTGTTTGTTTTTTTTTAATTTTCTCTGAAAATGTAAGAGAAAATAAAACAAAATAATTTTTTAGTAAAAATATTTAAATATATAGAATTACAACAAAACAAGAATTTATTTCTCTAAAAATTTTTATTTATTTATTATTGACTAATTTCTAGGGGAAGCCACATTCACATACTTAAATTTCTACGAAAAATTCTTATCTTTTTAATTTTTTTACGCACTTTTCACATGTTTAACCTTCCATGCCCCCAAACAAATGATTGATACGAAAATATCAAAAAATTAAAGAGAGGTTTTTTAAGTTTTTTTTTTAATTTTTAACACCAACATTCTTTGATTTTAATAGAGGTATTTTTAAAAGTTTTTCCTAATTTTTGAGCGAGTTTAAAGAGAAACAATGTTAATTTTCAATATTTTTTCTCAGTATTTCTGACAAAATAAGAATTTTCAACAAACGATACCGACACTCGAAAAACACTTTTTGTCGAACACAAATTAAATTTTAGCTGATAATCAATAAAAAAAATAACAAAAAATACAAACAATCAACAAATTACGTAAATAAAAGAGACAAAAAAAACTTTTTTTTAACAGCCAAGTGAAGTAATCGATTTTAAAGCAATTTATTAGGAGTCAAAAACCCTTCTGGTTCTGTCTAAAGGGGATTGCCCGTTGTCACTATTTTAAATTTCAATATTAAACTATCAATTTAGCTGTGGTTAAAAAAAGAAACATTAAAAGTAGTAAAAAATTAAAAGATTTTGAGGAAATGAAATTTAATCCCAATTTTTGAAGCATAAAATGATAAAGTTATTTTTGGCTCATCTGTAAGATTCTGCTTTTTGTACTCACAATATAAACATTAAGATAGCTGTACTGCTTGGAAAAATTGTTGAAATTTAAAATTTACTATTAGCCTTACATTAGTCCTCTAAATTAAAATTCTATTTAATATGATACTCAAACGTTCCCGTCACAAGATAAAATAATACAAAACGCCAAAGTTTAAAATAACCCACTTGAGTTTTTTTGTTATTTGGCTTGTTTTCAAGCATTCGCGTTTGACTTTTCCATTTTTTTGCAGTCATTTCTTACCATTGATTTTTTTTTACAATTTTGGGGAACTTGTATGGTTTAGTACGCTTTTTTAGCTCTTTTTTATTTTTCCTTCATCAATATTAAAGTTATTAAAAATTTTAAAGATTCCCCCATTTCCGTATACAGAATGGTCAGCCTTTCTTCCTCAATTTCACTCAATTACTCAGAATATCATATTTTTTAGTAGCGTTCGATAGAGAGAGTCCACCCAGGTATATCGAAACCTTTTTTTAGGAATCGAATTTTTGGAGCCGCAGGCGAAAGCTGTAGATACCCCGGTTACGGCCATGATGGGACCCCCAACTTCCTATTGCGAAGTGATACCGTTTTCTTGCAAAATGACTTTGGGCCGAGTTATGGCCGTTCAAGTTTAACGATAGAGTCTGGGATTAAGAGGTAAATGAGCAACTTCTCTCTTCTTTTTCATCCTCAAAAAACCCGCCTGCCCACTTTTACTGTTTTCTTTTTTTTTCGTGTCTGACATTTTTCTTCCCTCTTTTTGTTCCTTCGTCTTCATATACTCAAAACTCCAAAAAACCGAAACTTTGTGCGGCCATAACTCGGCCCAAAGTCAATTTGAAAGAAAATGATATCACTTTACAAGTCAGGGGTCCTCTATCGAATGGTACCAAAAAACATAAAATTTGCTCTGACAGTAAAAGATGATTCCTTGTCAGAGATATCACAGGACCGATTCTGGTTTTACAACCTAAACAAAGATTAACCTAGGCTGAATTGATTAATGGGTGAGAATGAGAAAGAGTAAAAGACTAATGATGGAAAAGGAAAAAAAGGCGTGACTAAAAACCGTGCTTAAAAAAGCGTACTTCTCTCAAACTTTTTTATTTAATCAATACCATTTTTTCTTTTTTCTTCATCCGCTCACCTGGAAACAGCCTTCCATGGTGATTCACAAAAATGAAGAAATTTTTTTGTTTTATTTACAAATTTGAATAGCTCTCCCTAATTTTTAATTATTTTTTTTATTTTTTTAAGATCTTTAAATATCAATGTCTTCGAAAGCAAAACGTTCAAAGGCTCAACGAGAACAAGCGATTCATGTCGATGCTTCTGCAGATGAGACATTTGATACTCACAGGTTTATTCTGCTTACTTTTCATTCTTATGTTTTCGATTTTAGTTCCACTAATGCGACGTCTTCGAATTCTTCGAACCCGCATGTTTCTATTCGTCAAATGGAAAAGGATTTGTTGCAATCTCTTAATGACCGTTTAGCTGGTTATATAGAGGTTTGTTTGCTTCTAAATCTCGAATATTTTTCAAAGATTCTTTTTTCTTTAGCGTGTCCGCACGTTGGAGACTGAGAACACTCGTCTGCAGGTGCAGATCAACGAAGTAGAGATTGTTGAGCGCAAGGAGAAGGAAAGCCTCGCTACTCGTTATGATGTTAAAATTGAAGAGCTGCGCAAGCAGCTTGAATATCTGACACGTGACAAGGCTAAGTAAGTTTAATTTTCAAATTTATTTTTCCTCCACAAAACTCGCTTGTGCTAACACGTAAACACGCCTAAATTAATTTTTAATACTGGGCAGCTTGACGGATGGTAGGGGCCCTTGAGTTAATTACTCTTTTTAAGGTTACAAATTGAGCATGACAAGGCGACCAGTGGCTATGAAGAACTCAAATCTCGTGTTCCCCAACTGGAGCGAGACTTGAAGAAGGCGGAAAAGGACAAGTTTTCTGCATATGATGAGATTCATAATTTGAATGCGCGTTTAACAAATGTTGATTCAGCACGTGGACAACTTGCTGAGGAAAATGATGTGAGTCAAAATAGTCTTCATCATTATTTTTAATTTTAGAAGCTAAAAACTGATCTCTACAGCGCTGAGAAACAAGTCGAACTGTTACGTCGCCAACTTGAGGATGAAGTCTTGTTGCGAACTGAATTGGAAAGTCGTTTGCAGACCGCACGAGAGGACTTGGAATTTTCTCGTCGGAGTCATGACAATGTAAGAATATTTTTTTGGTTAAAGAAATAGAAATTGACATTTTTAAGCAAATCGAGGAGTTGCGTCGTAAACGTCAAGTTGAAATGACTCATTATGGTGAGGAGGTTCAGCACAAATACGAAGCAAAACTCCAGGAGCAGTTACATGCAATGCGAACCGACTTTGATTCCAGAATTGCTGCACAACGCGCGGATGTAAAATTTTCATTTTTTGAATAAATTTATAACTTGAATCATACAGGTTGAAGACATGTTTCATGCAAAGTTGGTAGAAGCCAATAATCAGGCCGCCAAATATCGGGAAGCTTCTGCTCGTGCTCGTGAAGAGGCGACTTCTCTTGCTGTTCAAAATCGGGAATATGAACGTACAACAAAAGACCATCAAGGGATTGTTGATGGGCTTACTCGTCGTATTAAGGTTTTTCTTTTAGACGTAAAAAAGTATTTTAAAAATATAGGAACTGGAAGGAACCCTGCGCAGAGCGCATGAAGATGCCGAAATTCGGATTCAACAACGAGACGAGCAAATTGCTCAGTTAAAATTGGAAATCGCAAATCTTACATCAGACTATCAGGATGCGCTTGATTTGAAAGTTAAACTGGACACTGAATTGCATGCTTATCAGCAAATGTTGGAGCAGGAAGAGACTCGGTTATAAATAGTTTTTTGCTATCCTGATGGTTATATTTATAGATTGCGTATCACTCCATCAGGCAGCCCGAATACTTCGGCTGCGACCTCTAATTTGAGTGCTACGATGTCATCTACACGTGTTGGCCTTCGATCTACACCTTCTGTATTCAATGGAAGCGGCGGTGGTGACGTTTTTATGGTTGGATCACAACGTGGAACAAAGCGTCGTCGTGTAAACCAAGAGGATTTTGTTAGCATTGGTCAATCGGCTCAAAAGTGGACGGTTTGTTTTTCTTTATTTTTATAATGTTCTAATTTGATTAATTAGAAATTATTTATGATCCATAATTTATTAAATGCGTTGACTTATTGTTAGCCCCCCCCCCCCCCCCATCGAAATGGGGACAAGGGAAAAAATTGAGGAGGGATTGAGAAAAAAGTAAATTTTATATCCCAAAAGTTAATTCACTTTTTTGTAGACTACTGGCGATGGAGTGGGTGACTTAATCATCGAGGAACATGACACTGATGGTAAATTCATTCGGCTTTACAATAAGGGAGATGAAACTATCTCTGTTGGCAATTGGGTAGTTCGATCAACAGCTGGAGAAATTGAGACTACATTCAAGTTTCCTTCGCGCGCAAAGATTTTGCCAGGAAAACATGCTACGGTTGGATTTGATTATTTAACTGAACTTTGAAAAATTTCTAAATTGTTCAGATTTGGTCTAGTAATGCGAATGCTGAACACCAACCGCCAAACAGTTATGTCATGAAAAACCAGATTTGGCCACATGATCGCTGCATTCGTACGGAACTTTTGAATCCTGACCGTGAAGTTAATGCTTGGCGTGAATCGGTTTTAAATCAGAGTTTTAATGGAGTTCAATATGGATCTGATTCCGACAAGAATTGCGTTATTATGTAAAAGAAGAAGGAAGAATTGGAAAAGAAGCATTTTATATGAGCGTCCTATTAAATTTAAAAGAGAGGAAGGATGTTATTTTCCAAGTTTGTTTGTTTTCTAAATTATTTTGTTAAGAGGAAAATATCATTTTTTGTTCACGTCTATTATTTTAGGTAATTTAATCATTTAAGTCTTTAAATTGTTTTTAAAAATATTTTTTGTTATTTTTTTATATCTAAAATATCAAAGACTTTAATGTTGACCCCTCTCATCTTTATGTTTTTTGAAGACAATACCAGCTATTTTTAAACAATCCCCGCTATATATGTCAAATGTTTTGCTACAATAAATTTTTTGTTTTTGTTGCAAATTTTTGTTTCTGGAATTTTTTTGCTCATAAAATTGACTGTTTTTTTCTTGTCTAAAATGGGTTTAATGGTTATTTTTATGTGTTTAACACCAATTTTAAATTTTATACTTGAACTAAATTGAAGTAGACTTAGAAATTGAAAGCTGTTGTCCTGTTTCCCTTTTAACCTCTTCAAAAATACCTAAATTTTCCTTTCATCAAATTAGTTGTTGACTCGTCCTTTTAAAAGTAAAATTTACTTAAAATATTACTAGTCCCTATTGCGCAGAAATATGGAATTAACTGGCTGGTAATTCATGACTGTCTAGTATATATTACTTTTAATTTTTTTAAAAAGAGGACATAAATACTTGAGTAAAAAATGAATGAATGTTTGTGTATATATTCGGGGGAGGGCAACTTCCCTTTTTGTCCTCCGCTGAAAGATTTGCTTGCAATTCATTCATCATACTTTTTCCCTTTCAGAAATACTTGAAAGCGATATTTGTGCTAATTTAGTAAATTCCATCTTTTGGCCTGATTCTAAAAATAATTTGTAAATTACTTCCTTTAAGGCTAGTTTAATTTTACATATGTTAATTATTTTTTGCTAGTCTTTTTGGATTAGTAAATTCAAGAATTTTTGTCTAAAGCAGATGAGGGTTGAGAACAAACTAGTTTAAAGTGTGAAATTCTTAAAATATTTTTTTGTTTCAAACCTTAAATATTTTTTCAAAATAATTTTTCTACTATTTTTATTCCATAATTTTTAATTAATTTAAGAAAAGATTAATCTTTAATGTAAATGTTCATCATTAAGTTTTTAAATTTAAATTTATTTAAATGGAATTTATTTTCAAAATATCTTCAAAGAAAAATGAAAAAGAGATAAAATTAAATAGAAAAAATGAAAAACAAATGGCTGTGGTTATTATTATTTAATTATTTTATTTTTTTATTATTTTTGCTCAATAATTTTTGTAAAGGTATTTATTAAATTAATTAATTAATAATAAGTCGGCCAAAAAGGGGGCATTATTTTTAACACTTAAAGATAATTAAAATTTTACATAAAAGATTTATACCGTTGAATTATAAATCGCCGATCGGGATCAGAAATAAAGAGATATGTATGCCTTGAAGAAATTAAACTAGAGATTTCTCCGGATTTTCGGGATTTTATTCGTTATTCTACTGAATTTTTTTATTCTCTCCAGGCTTACTTTTTCAGAGACGGTCAACAAGGGGGTAAAAAGGGGGCACAATGTGTTTTCTAGAATGAATTTAATAATTAATAATTCAAAAATTTATTTAATTAATTAGCCCAAACATCCGATGATTTTTATGAAGTTTCCCCAAATAATTTTTACAATTTGGAATCTGAACAACAACAATTTCAACAACAATTTCCTTGCCCTCCATATGGAATGTGTGATTTTGGAGTTGAAAATAATAATCAAAATTTGGGTATTTTCCCCTTTTAAATTCTCTTTTAAAAAAATAATTTAAAGAAAATTTTTTAATTAATTCAAAATCATTTTTACTTCGTCCCTCATCTCATCAACAATTGACATTTAATGAAAATAATAAAGAAAATAATGAATTTCCAACATTAATTCCCCCTTATAAAATTAATAAAGGTATAATTAATTAAAATATTTAAATATTTTTTTAAAAGAATTTACTAATCCTTCAACAAAAAAGGAAGAATTTAATAATATAGAAAGACAAGAAATTAGTGATAGAAGTAATGATATTGGGAATAATGGGGGAGGTATAAATGGATGTACAGGAAATTGGATTGGAGAAATAAAAGGTGTGATTTTAATAATTAAGAATACAGTCAAACCTCCTCAACTTTTAGGTGCCCCAAAGTTTGGAGAGGAGTTTTTAAATTTCTCAATGCTTTTTTTATCGAGGAATAGGTAGAAGAGTGGGGTGAGGACTAGAGATTGGACAAACGGCAAAATCAAATATTTGAGCAAATTATTTAATTTTCCGATATTAAATATTTGTTTGGTCCGATCTCTAATGAGGACTACCTAAGCTGTATCTTCGATTTTAAGGCACCCACTTGTTAAGGGCAAAATTTCTAGTTTCGAAAGTTTCTAAAAATTTGATTCGACTTTATTAAAATTTTTTTGAAATAATTTTATTTTAAAAATAAAAATAATTTAAATAAAAAATAATTCTTTTTCTATTTTTAAAAAGATGTTAGTTTACAAAGAAGTGTTCCAGCACCATTTCCTGTTCAAATGTCCAATATTCCCAAAAATAATTTTAATTTAGAAGAAATATATGGAATAAATAATTTAAATAATGAAAATATTTTAAATAATTATGGATCATTAATTCAATCAAATACAAATTCTTATCAATTTCCTCAATCTCAGGGATATTTTGTAGGAGGAGGGTTGGAAAATTCCGGAAGAATTAAATTTCCTTTTAAATTTATTTTTAGTTATTCCTCTATTGGAAACCAATTTGGTGATAATAATAATTTTATTTATGGAAATGGAATTCCTTCAGAATTTGATATTGAGGGAAGAGATGAAGAAGAAGAAGAACAAAGTGATGATTGGAATGAAAATCAACAACAAAAATTTTCAGTTTCAACAGGCAATTTAATTGGAGAAGCAGCAGCACGGGCAGTGCTTGAAGGGTTGGAAGGGAAAGGAGGAAAGGGAGAACAACAAATGAGAAAGACATTAATTGAAAATAATAAAAATAATTATTTTAAATTGGATGAGCAGCCATACATTGATTATTTGGTAATTAATTTTTTGGATGATTTGAATTTTTTAAATTTTCTTGACGGGGGGGGGGGGTTGTTGACAAAACATTCTCGGGGGAAACTGACTACAAATCCATACTGTTAAATAATCTAAAAAGTATTTTTATTTAGAATATCGTTAACAAAAACAATAATAACCAATTAATTCCAAATATTTGGCAATCTGAGGGAAGGAAAAATTTATGTGGATCCTCATCTTCAGGTGTTGCTCCTTTTGTAGGTTTGGAGACTTCTTTGCAAGGAATTGATAGTATTAAAGGTATTTAAATTTAATAAAGGAAGGAAGAAGAAAACTGATACTTTTGAAATAAATTGAGAATAGTCATCAGAAAGGAGAGAATTATTTTATATTAAAATAATTTAATTGTTTGGACAGAAAAATTTAATTTTTAAATAAAATATTAGATAATTAATTTCTTTTTTTCAGGATAATACCTTTAAATATTTTTTAAATTTAATATTAATTTTTTAAACAGATCCTTGTCAACAATCACCAACTACTTCATTCTCTTCTTCATATCCGCCCCCACAAACATCTAACAACAACAATTTAATTTCTTCAAAATCATTTATAAAACCCCCAACTTCTTTTAATTTAAATAATTTATTAACTCAACCAACAACAAATACCTCTTCCTCCTCCCTTTCCTCCTCTTTTTCTTCTTCCTCTTCAAATAATCATTATTCTCTTAGAGGTTCAGATATTCCCTTCCCTTTTGGCACTTTACAAAATAAAGAGAAGGAAGAACAATTATTACCTTCTAATTTAAAAGAAGAACAACAACACCAACAACCAATTCAAAAAAGTGTTACATCAATTCAAGCACTTACACAACAAGTAAATTAACATGGAAATTTTTATTGAAAAAAATATACAAAAACTTTAAAAAATAAATGGATATAATTTAAAAAATTATACTTCAAATCCCCTAATATTTGTATTAAAATAATTCAAAATCCATCTTCCTTACAGTCAATTCTCGATGTAATTAACCACTCAATTTAACAAACTTTCACAAGTTTGTCGGTTCTGGGCCAAACCGAAGAACCAAGGATTTTTCGGTTTGGTTTCGGATATTCGAAGAATTTCCAGGAACCAACAACCCTATTTATTATGTCGAGTGTCAACTCTCTTTTAAAGAATTTTTAACAAATTTAATTTAATTCCAACCATTTATCATATCAATATTCTTCTTAATTTATAAAAAATAAATTTAAAAGATTTTACGACTTCCTGCCGTTTTATATGCCGATTCAAGTTCCTCTGGATCTCGTAAATTAGAAACTTTGTTACGTGAAGTTAAACAAAAATTATTTTTAATTTTAATTAAATTTTGTTTTTTTCAAAAAAGGTTTATGGCCTTCCTTTAGTTACTTTTTATGTTGATAGAATTGGGAATGGTAAACCTAGGCTTGTTGAACGTAATTTAGAACAATTAACTGCTCATCGTGGTCTTCCATATTTATTTATTTGTGGGACTTTTATTGGAAGTAAGGGAAAGAAGAGAAAAGAAATTTGGTTGAAAAATTAAAAATTTGTAGGTAAAGAGCACATTCAAAATTACCACGAAAAACACCAAATACCTCAATTAGTTGAATATGTTTGTAATGGAGAAGGAAAAAAGGAAACAACAAAAGAAAATACAACAACAACAACAAATAATACTTCTTTAACTGAAAAACAAAAAATACAAAAATTAAAATTAATGGATGAACAACAACAACCTTTATTTAATGAAAAAATAAAGGAAAATAAAAATAATTTTAAAAATTTGAATGAAAAAATGGAATGAATGATTTAAAGAAAAATTTAAAAAAATATTCTGATTAAATTCTTTCTCTTCCTTTTTTTAATATTTAAATACAATGTTTAGTATACCTATAATCTAGAGATCGGTCTGGATCTGGATCCAGTTTTGTTTTTTCCTGGATCCAGAGTCCAGTCCAGGTCAATAACCTAAATCCAGATCCGGAATTTTCGAAAATACCGATCTCTACTTTAATCCTTTCTATAATTTTGGTTCATTACAATTAAACATTTCTACATAAATTCTGATTATTACCAGAGATGTTGCTTCTTTCATTTTCATTTTCGTACTTCCTTCCTTTTTCAACATCCTCAGTTCTTACCTTTTGGGGGCTCGAAAGTTTGAATATATCAGAAAATAATCTGAAATGAAATGGCAGGTGAATAGGGAAGTGAGGGATTGAATTACTTTGATTAACAAAAATTAAAGTTTTTTTGACACGACCTTGATATTTGTGTAAAACTTTAATTTCAATTTTTTTGTTTAATCAATTCCCCATCTTACCTTTAACTTTTTAAAAACAATTTTGTGTGTTTTTATGCAAAGATATATTTAAATTTACTACATTTCTTAATAAAATTTTCGAGAAAAATCTTTTTTTATATTTTATTTGTTTGTTTTTATTATCACATGACACAAACTTTTTGTTAAATATTTTTAAATAAAAACATAATTTAAAAAAATCTTGCAAATACACATTTTTATTTCAAAAATCACAAGAAAAAATGTTTAAAGAGAAAGTTTTTTGAATTGAAGAATTGGCAGAAATTAAAATTAATTATTATACTATAAATTAATAATTAATGCCTAAATGTATACTTCTTTCAAAAATAATTTGTAAATTCTAAAATTTAAATAAAGGAGAAGCGATGAATGAATTTAAAAAATATTATAACAAATAGCTACCAGCCCTAAAAATTTATCGGCTAACGGGAGGCCGAATAAATGTGAATCGCCTATGGAGTCGAACAGCCTCGTATTTGTTTACTTAAAAATCGAGAATTTTCTTGAAACCGAAAAAGTTTTTATTTATTATATTTTTTGTCTTTAATATTTAGTAGAACGGAACAGTCTTTTATTATTTTATTTTCAACTTTGAACTTTTACGCCTTAAAGATTTAAACAAAATTTATGTTTAAATTTAGTATTACGTCCCGTGTTATTTTTTTGTTAATTTATGTTTGTGGGAAAGAATTTAGGTAGGTAAATGTTTTTATAAATTAACGAGGGATAATTAAGAACTAAAAAAGGAAATATTTATTTAAAATATAAGGAAGTACTTACTAAATACTTTAATAAAAAATTCTTAAAAATATTTATTAAAATAATTAAATTTAATAAAAATTTTAATTAAATGAATCATTAAAAATAAATTAAAATAAAAATAAAAGAGAAGGAAAAATAAAAACAAACTAAAAATGTTGCCTAAATGACCTCAAAATTAGCGAATAAAAAATAGGAAACGGATATTACGTTAATTAAATTAGTAAATTTAATATTTATTTTTTAATTTAGGGAAATAATTGAGGATTAAAATTAAATTTTTAAAAAATTATTTAAAAAATAAAAACAATTTAGAGACTAGAAGGAGACAAGGAGAGAGAAGAAATTAATTGAGAATGATTCAAAATTTACTTTTAATTTTTGAATATTTTAAGTTTTGCCAATCTTTGTAAAATTTAATTTAAAATTCTTAGAATATTAAATTATTTTAAAAAATAATATTTTTAAAATCTTTTTTCTTTATTTCGAATTTTATCAAAAATAATTTCCATTTAAATTATTAAATAATTCTACATAATTTATTAAAGTTTTATTTCCAAAAATACAAAATTCGCGTCATGCTACGTTTACATAAAAATTCGTTTTTGCTGTGGAAAAAACGCTAGCGTTTTTTATGTAAACGTAGCATCTATAAAAAATTTACAAAATTTGTAGAAAAATATTAAATTTAAGAATTTGTATTCAAAAAAATATTTTTTTAAATTATTTTTTGTTTCAAAATATTTTTTCTTTTTTTTTTGTTCTTCGCAATACTTTCTCATTTACTTAACTAATTAGTAATACATATTTATTTAAATAAATTTTTTATCAAAAAAAATTTTTTGTTTAGCAAACTTTAATCGTTTATAGATGAATTTAAAATGAAAATAGATAAAAACTTTTTTTGCATAAAATATATCACATTTTTTGGTTAAATAAACCTGCCTGACCTTATTTATTTTTATTAAAATACCCACGAGGTTTTTTTATTAGAAAAATAATTTTTTTCTATATTTTTAAGGAAGTTCAACAAAAATTTTTTTATTATAATTTTTAATATTTTTTGAAGTAAACAAAAATTAATCCGTTTTTTGTTAAAACTTTATTTTATGGCCAGAGTTAATCAGTCTAGGTAGGGTATATTTGGGCGCGGAAATTTATGTAGTAATTTTTTTGGTTGATAATTTAGAGTTTTTGGAATTTTGTTTGTTTTTAGAAGAGATTAATTTTATGGTTTCTCAAAAAAAATTTTTGGGTTAAAAATTATAAGCGAAAAAGCAAATTTTTGGGAATTGCTTATTTATACCTCTTCAATTATAAAATTTAATAAATATTAAACTTAAATTTGTAGAAAAAATTATCGAGAATATTTATGCAAAATTTCACAACTCTTTGTCTCTCAATTCTAGTCTCTTTCAAAGACTAAAGAGAGACTAGAATTTCACAATTTTAGTTTTTTTGATTATCAACAACTCACCACAACCCCCCCCCCCCCCCCCACAAAAACTCAATCAACGCCCAAAAACAAAATTTTGTTTAAATCAAAAAATACAAAACCGAGTCACATTTTTTTTATTTAAAAAAAGGATTTTAATATTTAATAAATAAATAAATATATTTGCGTCAATGGATCCACGAAAAATTTTCTCTCCCTCCCCTTAAACAATAAAATATATTTAATACTTTTTAGGGATGTGACAGTTTTTACTTATATATACCTATTCTTCTTCTTTCAACTTTCATTTTTGGCCAATTTTATTATTTAAAAAAATTAAAAAATAAAATAGTACATTTTAGTTTTTTCTTGTTAGGGTCAAGAATTGAGAGAGACTTTTTTAAATCCTATTTTATGGACGAGAAAGAAATGTTCTCTCTCCCCAATTTTTATTTCAAATAAATAAAAATTATTTATTTTTTGTTCATAAATAACAAGTTAATCCATTTTACTTAAAAATTTTATTTTTATTTACTTCCTTTATCAAGGCATTTTAAAGGAATGACTGAATTCTTATTGTCGGCTCTTGAATTCAAATTTTGAAAATTCACTAATTAAGAGGTCCACTACTATACTCGATATCCTTCACAACTTTTTAATAAAATATAGTAATTGTTCTAGAAATTTCTAAAAATAATTTTAAATATTTTTATAAACTTTTAGAGTGCCCTTAATTAAACTTTAAATTATTGTAACTTTAATTTAGGCCTCCTCTCTCTTATCTTATAACACTTTCTCGTTTAATACAAAATCTCCAAAACAAGTTTTAATAAATTTAATTTTTAAAATACTTTTAATTAAAAACAAAAATTAAGAAAAAGAAGTGTATCATAAGGCGATAAACCGTAATTAATTTTATGGGCGGGGAGAGTTTTTCTTTTCTTCCTTTTTTAGTAATTTAAAAGTGTGAGGGTTTGTGTTTTAATTTTTAAATTACTGTTATTTTAATTTTTATTTTTACTGTCTGATCTCGATTTTTTAAATATGAGGATATATAGTTGAATGTTGGAACGTGAAATTGAGGTTAGATTAAGTATACATTTAAATTATAGAACGATAATTAATAATTAATAAATGATTAACGAAGAAAATACTCAAAACTGTATTTCTGTTATAATACAAGATGAAAGTTTAAAAAATATTAAAAAAGAAATTTATTGTCCACCGATGATTAATGAACAAAATGAAGAAGTAAGGGTAGGAAATGGATGTTTGGAAGGGATGGATCCTGTTACTGGGTAATTTTTTTAGATTTACTAAATATTTGGAAATATTTTGGGGGTATATAAATAGTAATTACATTATTGTAATGTATAAATGAAAAAAAGAAAATTATCATAGGTGGACGCGATAAAAACTTGGCACGAACAGAAATATAACTCAACAAAATTAAGGCTGAAAAACTGATTCGAACGCCAGCCAGACCCGACCCTCTAATTGCTTAAATTGTTCTTTAATTGGCTCCAAAATTTTATATAAATAATTTAATTAAAGTCAAAGCTCTCTAGGTCTGCACACCTCCCCCCCATGTGTGACCTTTAATTATATTTTAATAAAATATTTTAAAAATTATAATTTAATTTTTTAGTAATTGTATTCGAATTCCAAAAGATCTAAAAGAAAAGAAAATTGAATCAAAACAACAACAAAATAATCAAAAACAATTTTTAGATGTAAATTTATTAGAAAAAGGAGAAAGTATTAGAAGTAATAAAAGTAGTGGAAGTAGTCAATCAAGTAGTAGAGAAGGAGGGGGAGGGAATAAACAACAAAATACTGTAAATTAATTAATTAATTTTTAAAATTAAAATTTATTTTTTACAAAAGTGGTCTAATCGTTTAGTACATACTTTGAGTAATAGAAATAGATCTGAAACTAATGGAGGAGGTGGAGGAGGTGGTGGAGGAGGAGATACTTCTTATGGTGGTTCTATAATTGGTGATGATGATGAATGGGAGGATGAAGGGGCTGATAATTGTATTTTTGGACATCAGGTAAATTTGGGAAATAGTTTTTTCTTAATTAATTTCCCTAATTTTTTATTGAATAAGGGAACCCCCTCCCTTTAAAAAATCCCCAGTTAAATTGGGAAAAAGTTAGTAATTATAATTGGGGTTAATCCTTTACCTTTAACAAAATTCAAATTATTTTTTAAGTAAAAATTAAAAGTAATGATATCAAGTCTCATATCTGAATTATTAAATTTAAAATTAAAAAACTCTCAGGTTCAGAGAAAATAATTTTTTATAAAATATTTAAATTTATTTAAAGTTTTTTATTAAAATTAAAGATTCGTTTTACAATAATGGTTATATCAACACTTTGTTTGTCTTCAATTTTATCAAATATTTTAACATTTAATTTCACGTATAATTTATTTTTTTATCTATTAAAAAAATAAATTTAAAGTTATATTTGTATGGCTGGTGTTCGTCCAGATAATTTTAGCCAAATAAATAGTAATTTAAACTGCTAACTAAAAATAATTTTAATTTTAAAAAAAGTTTCTTCCACAAATTATGACGAAGATTTGGATTATTCTAGTGCAGAAAGAACAGCTTTATTTATGGCTGTAGCTGTGGGGGCTTTACTTGCTGTATTTCCTTTAACTATTTTACTTGGAAAATTTGGGTCTAGGTGAATACTAAATTAAAATTAATTTAATTTTGCTTTTTTGAAGAATTGTTTTTGGATGTCTTGGATATATGAGTGCTTTATCTACTCTTTTGGTAATTATTAAATAAATTACCCTCTCACCTATTTATTTAGATACCTATAGCGGCAGTTAACGGCTTTCCTTATATTCTTGCTATGAGAATAGTTCAGGGTAAATTTAAATTTAATTATATCTAAAAATAAATTTATTTAAAAGGCGCTGCATTTTCCGCCTGTCTCCCGGTGATGGGTTCAATCACCTCACATTGGTCTACTTTAAAACAGAATGGAATATTTATTGCTATATTATCTAGTTTTTTACAGGTAAATTTAAGAAATAAATAAAATTGAAATAATTTGTTTGTGAGTTTTTAAATTATATTGTAAATCTGATTTTTAATACATTATGTATGTAGTAGGTGTAGAATTAATTATAATATAATCCAAATAATTTTCGATATACTACAAACACTTGGATATATACATAATACTCTCTATACCTCTCGAAAAAAATAAATAAAATTTGGCCCTATATATTAATATCGGGTATAAAGTAGTTCGGGCCAAAAAAATTTATTGACCGAAACCCGGTGTTTTAGGCCAATAAACCGAAAACCGGTGGCTTAAAGCGACCGTTCTTTGTTTAAGAGTATTTAATAGTATATAAATTATTTATAATTTTAATTTAAAGATAGCTCCATTATTTACCATGCCTTTAGCTGGTGAATTATGTACATCTTCTGTTGGGTGGCCAGCTGTATATTATTTACATGGACTTGTTTCTATAATACTTTTTACTTTATTTATGCTGGTTAATTTTAAAGAAAAATATTTCTTTAAAAAATTTTTTTCTTTTAAAGTATCACAGAAATTACCCACATGACCATCCAATGGTTAGCAGAACAGAATTAGTTAAAGTTATGTTTAATAAAGGAGGCTCTATTTACTCTGGACCTGGAAAACAACACAAAAAATCTCCAAAAGTTCCTTATAA
Source organism: Meloidogyne enterolobii (assembly GCA_963681835.1). Lineage (NCBI taxonomy): Eukaryota > Metazoa > Nematoda > Chromadorea > Rhabditida > Meloidogynidae > Meloidogyne > Meloidogyne enterolobii. The sequence goes on along the minus strand of CAVMJV010000015.1, from coordinate 547,080 downwards.
AGCAATGTATAGCGATATGGCTATTTGGGCTATTTTAGTAAATTTTCTGAATTTTTTGAATGATCTCTGTTTGTTTTTTAGGTTGCTTCATTTGGTAATTTTATGGGAACACAATTATCTCTTCAATTTATGCCTACATATATTAATAAGGCAAATCATTTAATTTAAAAATTAAATACCTTTTGAATTCTAACTTTCTCTCTCCATTAACAGTGTAAGGATAATTCACCTGGAGCATTTAAAATAGAGTAAGTCGAGTACCGAGTAATTGGGAAAAAACCGAGATCGAGTAATCCTAGTTTGAAAAACCCGAGTTCGAGCTCGAGCTCAACTTTTTAGGCCGAGTTCGAGTTCGAGTTCGAGTAGTCGAGTAATCGAGTAATTTTTATAAAACAGTATTTTAAAATACCGAGACCGATATTGGAAAAAGCCGAGAATCTCGGTATCGGTCTCGGTCTCGGCTTGTCCAACTCTACTAAAAACTATTCATAATCAGTGCCGTGTTTTGGGCATTTGTTGGCAGTAATGCGTTAGATCTTCATCCAAATCCCAGTTATTTTCGTTAATCCGTCTATATCCCTTTTAATCCGCAGAAATTCCATGATATGCACACGATCCATGTTATACAACAATGGATAATATTATTTCGGGGATTTGTGTAGATTAAGGGGATATCGAGTGATAAGAGGAATGAGATGGAGATCAAGGGATTAAGCGGGATTTGAACCGATTATCGTGAGATTTGGGTTATTAGGAGCAAAATCTTGGAAATTCGGGAGATTAATTGGGATATCGGATTAGGTATATTGTCGAAAAGTGATCATGAGATCCGTTGCTCTATCCCTCTCTTTTCGCGCCATTGGCTTAAATTTTGAGAATTTCTCAAGGTTAAGTAGTGACACCAATTTTCAGAAGGCCAGATCCCTTGAAATATCCGGATATTACTAAAACCCACTTAACTTGATTGAATCTTCCGATATACACAAATCTTCCTTTTTCAGCGCCGCAGCCGAAAATTTCGAGAATTTTGGAAGGCCAAAGAGCAAAATTTCTTTTTTTCTAGCGCCGCAGGCAAAAATTTTGAGAAATTTGGAAGACCAACACGCTAAATTTCTTGGCTTTTCAGCGCCGCAGGCGAAAATTTTGAGAATTTTGGAAGATCCTTAAGCTAAAAATCTTCCTTTTTGCGCCGCAGATGGGGGCATAAAAATACTCGGTTTTAACCGAGTACGTCGAGTAGAAAGTTTCCGAGCTCGAGTAATCCAAGTATTATGATCCCGAGTTCCGAGTCGAGTAATTACTCAAAAAACCCGAGCGGTCGAGTCGAGTAACTCGAACTCGCTCGAACTCGACTTACTCTAATTTAAAACACTTAGGCGGGAGTTAAACTATCTAAAAAGGAAAAAGAAAAGCATTAGTCGATGCCCCGGTAGCTCAGTGGAGCTCCTGTATGTGTTGAGTGAAAGCGCCTAGCAATGACTGTCAGAAGGTCAGGTTCGAATCCTGCCAGATGGCTAAACTTTTGCTAAACTCTTTCTACAATTCTTGAATAATTGGTTGTTTTCCCTCGATTAATTACTCCCAAATTAATTTTATAGTTATCATTTTTTAATTTTTTATTATTATTTTGATTCAAGATCAATTAAAAAATATTTTTTAAGGTTTTGGAATTACCAATAAGCCAAACAGGGATGGCTTCAGCTGTTTCTCCAGCAATTATGTTTTTTATTAAACTTGTTGCTGGTCAAAGTTCTGACAAAATAAAGTTTTTATTTATTTTAATAATTTAAATAATTTATTTTTTAAAGATTTATAAGTGATGCAGCTAAATTAAGACTTTATAATACATTATCTTTGTCTGCAATGGGGGTTCTTTTTTGTATTTTGGCTGTTTTGGATCCAAGAGAAAATCCTTCTATTTGTTTGGTGATTTTTTTAATTAAAAATGAAAATAGAGAAGCTTAGATAAATACCCCTTCCTTTTATGTATTACCGTATTTACAAGATTAATTGCCTTTCCTCGATTAATTATCCCTTCAGTGAAAAGTTTAAAAAATATCAAGAATAATTAACCAAGTAAATACTAGAGATCGGCCTGGGTTTTTCCTGGACTACAGGCCAAGGATCCGGCCCAGTACAATAAATCCAGAACCCAGAAACAGGCCCATGTCTTTCAAAAATACCGATCTCTCTAGTAGAAAAAATCTAAATTAAAAATTCCTGTCCTATCAAAAAATATCATAAAATTAAAGACCCATAAATAATTAAAATTAAAGATTGTTTTAATTGCCTCTACTTGTATTCTTGGTTTTAATTCTGGTGGTTTCTTTAAATCTTCACAAATTGTTTCTAGACAACATTCACATTTTACTTTGGTTCTTTAAATATTTTTAATTTAATATTTTATTTTTAAGGCAAATATTTCATTTTTAAATTGTGTTTGTATGTTAATTGTTCCTTTACTTAATGAAGTTATTGCACCCGAAAATGAACCTCGTAAATTTTAATTTTTATTTAAAATTAATTTATTTTGAATTTAAAAAAAAAGATGATTGGGCAAAAGTTTTATTTATTCACGGAATTATTTTAAATTTATCAAATGCTTTCTTTTGTATTTTTGCCTCAGCAAAGCCAGCCTCGTGGACATTAGACACCTTTAATGGTAAAAATAAAAGAATTGCCGCAGCTATTGAACAACGAAGAAAACGAAAAGAAAATGAATCTGGGGGAGAAAAACGTGGACGTTGGAATAATAAAAGGGGTGGGTATTTTTCTGATCAATTAATAATTTTAAAAAAAATAATTTTTTTTAGGTATAATTTCACCAATTGATGCAACAAATAATAAAAAGAGAATAAATACAATAAAAATAAAAAGTGTAGAATTACCCAGTGTTTATTAATGTATAAAATACCTAAATTATATGTAAATCATCTAAAAAGAATCTATTACGAGATATTTTTCCCAGACTTGGTAATAGATACGGATAATTTCAGAATACCTGCGGGTATCCGCCGTAAATATCCGGACACGGATACCAAAATCCATGTCCATTACCAAGTCTGATTTTTTCCCTTTTTTCAACCATGTACATATATTTTACAAATATTCTATATTTATATAAATATATACATAGTATTTCATTTTTAATACTTAAAATAAATTTTTATATATTATTGTTTTCTAATTTGAGGAATTTTTTTATAAATAAAATTTACCTATTTAAAATATAAATTACAAAGATAACAAAATAATTAAAATATTTATTTTACAAATTGTGATGATTTTAACAACTTCAAATAAGACCATTGGACTTCTCGTTCCAAACTTCCCAACTCGCCCAAAATACCTTTTAGCTCCACTGCGTGACCAAATTGTGGCCCACCTCAAAAATAAAAATATTTCTTTAATCAACTTAAATTAACCTTCATTTGTCCTCTTAGCACCATATACAACTTTTCCATCATATTCATCAATTGGAACAGCCATATCTGGACCGACTCGATTAATTGTAACACCCAAATGTTCTTCGATTTCGCCCAAATACTAAAAAATTTATTTTTTAAAATTTTTATTTAAAATAATTAAACTAACGTTAATCTCGTCAAACCATTTTGCACAGCCTCCTTGTATTACAAGTCGAGTATTAGAGCAATTAGCTCCTCTGCTCTTACATTGATGATACCAAACTTTTTCAGGAAATGAAGAAACGAGTGAAATAGCCAACCCCATTCTGAATTTTTGTAAAAATAATAAGTTTTTAAATGATTGTTGAATCAATGATTATCAACCCATTTCTCTAATTCCTAACTCATTCAGATATTTATCTTGTGTTTTTAGCAGACGTTTAATAGCTTTTAACTCCTTTCCTAGTGGTAAAGTGCAAAAGTCAAGACTATGAAAAAATTTCGTAAGAAAATCCGAAACCAAAATGAGTCCATTAATCGCGTCGACTTAAGTGAAAGAAAATCCCGCATATCAGTTCATCATCCCAAATTTTTAAAAATAATTTTATCAAACCTCTCAGCTCGACCAACACGCCCAATTCTATGTACATAATTTGCCTTTTCTTCAGCTGGCGGTAATGTAACATTAATAACTAAAAATAATTTACAATTAGACACATTTATTATTTTTACTTTCTTATTACTTTTATTTATTACGTTTTTAAAAATAAATAAACAATATAAGTTCAATTCTAACCAAAAGGTATTCCAGTCACATCCAATCCACGAGCAGCAACATCTGTGCAAATCAAAAATTTGGCTTTCTTTTCCTATAAATATAATTTTTAAAATTTTATTTTGCAATCGAACCTTAAATAATTTCAAATTCCGAGTCCTTTCATCTGGGGATCTATCACCATGCAGACAAACACAAGGATAACCTTAAATTAAGATTTTAATTCAAAGCGAAAATTGGAAATATAAAAAAAAATGGAAGCCAAAAAATTAGGTAGGTAACAAAAAACCTCTTGGTGCCAGAAATTTTTCCATATTATCACAGTCAAGTTTTGTACGACAGAAGATAATGCATTGATCCATTTTGTGAGCATTTATAGCACGCAGAACATATTCTGCTTTCAAGACTTTTACTCCTTCAGATAGGGTTTCAGGAGCATCCGTACCAGGACGAATTTGGTCATTTATGTGGATCCCATCCGTTTGGATTGATTTATTTGGCTGAGAACGCAGTCGAATCCAACTTTTATCTTCTTTGGGATCGATCATACAAACAACCTAAAAATAAATACTATTACTTTTGGAAAAATTAGTGAAAAATTCTGTCAAAATTTTCAAAAACGTTGTAAAATTCAAAACCTGATGAACAGTTTCTGGAACACTGTCTTGTCCTTTTAAATCAATCCATTGGGGGAAATACATATATTGAGCCTAAAATAAATTTTTTAAACAAATAAAAATTTAAAATAATACAGCTAATTTTTGAACGGCCATGTTGTGTAATGTTGCTGAACATACAATCATTTGAAGACGTTGCCCTGAAGGTCCGTATTTTGGAATTTGGCTGTGTAATTCAAAGATTATTTGTGACGAATCACCCTGACCGCCGAGAAGAGAATCAGCCTCATCAAGGACAAAAAATCGAATCTAATTGTAAAAATAGATTATTTAAAAATAAAAAACATTAATTACATGAGAAAGGTCCACACGTCCCTCCTGAACCAAAGAACGTATTCTGCCAGGTGTACACGTCAATATATCACAACCAGCATTGATTAAAGCCATTTGTTCTCCCATATTTATTCCACTTAAAACAGGAACATTTCTAAAAAAGATTAAAAAATTATTGAAAGTTAAAAATAACTTTATTTTTGGATTGTCTAGATATTTCATAAATTTATTTATTTGCGTATATGTTTGTTGCGCTAATTCTTTTGTAGGTTCAACAACAAGGCAAAGTGGTTGATTTGGTTTTCTTTTTTCTACTTCTTCTGAAGTGTCATGGTGTTTACTTCCTGATAGTGATTCTACTTGAAATGCAGGCACGGCTCGGCAAAGGGCAATAAAATCCTTAAATAAAATATTCAGGTTTATTAAAAAATAAATACAATGAATCAATAAATACTCACTCCCTTTGGTGGAAAGCGGAAAGAAGTCTGGCCAAAATTAAGACGAAGGCGAGCATTCTAAAAATGTATTAAGAATTGAATTGGTAAAACAAAAAAATATTTAAACCTTAATGACAACCGCAGGAAATAGACCTGCTTTCACAAATTCGCCTCTTAATGAATAGGCAGAAGGAAATTCTTTGCCATTTTTAGCCCAATGAATACGTCCAACTTCCAAATCAAGATAACAGCCAATTACATCATTCAAAGTAAAACTTTCACCATAATCATCAAATTTACCAGCATTGCTCTTCTTTCCAGTTCCACCAAACCCAAAACCTTGGTCATCAGTTCCTGAACTTATGTCCTTTAAAAAGTATCGATATAAAAATCACCCAAATTTAAATTCGCACGAAACGTTGCCCAACCCATACGGCAAAGCCCATCACTTTCAATAATAGCTTCGTAGTAATATTTACCTGAAATTATAAACTAACTAACAATAAATTCTCAATAAATAAAAAATACCAGAGCATTTAACGCCTCTCATCGCTCTTACACCACTCCATAATTTAGGATGATTGCTTTCACAAATTAGACCAGTTTGATCAACACCAAGGTTGTGGTCTCTGTCGTAAATGCTCATCCTCCAAGTGTCTAAATTTAATAAAATGGTAAATCAAAAGATTTGAGCTTGAAAAAGTGATAAGAATTGAAGAAGTTGTAAATAACCTTGCGATCCTTGTATGTCGTGTGTAGCTTTAGAAATTTTAGGTTGCATTGACTCATAGACAATTTGTAAAATCTAAAATATAAATGTCTTAAACAAATAAATAAACCAAACCGGAACACAAAATGCACCAGTTTTGCCACTTCCAGTTTCAGCAGCCTAAAATCGAAAATATAATTGACATACCAATTTAAAAATAAAAAAAAATTAAAATAAACAAACCATACAAGCATCACCACCGCCAAGAATTGCAGGAATTGCTTCAGATTGAATGTCTGTAGGAAGACTAAAAAAAAAGAATGTTTATTTTTAGTTTATGAATTTATATAAATAATTACGTCCAATCCAATTCATCAAGAGCTTTTCCAATTTCAGGAAGAACACCTAGCTCTTCAAATGCTGTCATAGATGATCAATAAGAATGAGTAAATTATATTCTGATTTTAAAATTAATTGAAAAAAACGACAAAAAATCTGAAACAATAAAAAAAAGCTCGAAAACAAAAAAAAGCTCACAATCAAATTCAAAGCTATTGTCAGACCTTTTTGAATAATGACCTTTTGTCTTTCGATATTTCATATAAATTTTAAGAAAACTGTCAAAATGAAAACCTAGAAATGCCAATTAAAATTTGGTCATCGGCCAATTGATCAACTAGGAACGGAAATCGCATCATGGGGTTTGCGTGTTTTTTTTTGTTAAAAGTCTTCGTATTAGTTAAGCTTTAAAATTGACTGTTTTTTTTATTTTCCTGCATAGTTTCACTCATCTTTTTTCTCTTTTTCTTCCGGGGCCTTTCAAATAAAATTTCGTTTTATTTTTCAATTTTTAATTTGGCTAATTAGCGATTTTATTCCTTTTGTATGTCAATAAAGCCTTTTACTTTTATTTGGTTGCCATGGGTTTAATGTACTTTTAATCCTCTTTAATTTGTTTGTTTATTAATTGTATGGTGTTAATAATCCAATCTTTTCCTTCTTTTTAGTGTTTCTCACGTCCTACACGAATTAATCAAGGGAAAAGCCAACATATAAGGAGAAGCGAAAATAATTATGAAGCATTCTTCCTCTTCATCGGCTAGTAATAATATCAGCAGTATAAAGGCATGTTTTATTTTATTAATTTATTTAGACGTTTCTCTTATTATTAAACACGTGGAATTTTAATAAAAAGGAAAGGACATTAATTAATTGTCGTAAAAGTAATAAATTTATTATTTTAAGTGCTCTAAAAATTAATTTTCAGATCATCTTTATTCTATCTTTTTTAGTATTCTCCCCCTCCTTTATTTTAAAAATTTAAATTTTTATAACGTCCATTTTTAGGATAATTGCCATCGAAATCAACGGAGTATGAGTTTAGGCGGCCCTGCGCATGAATCATTGCTTTCCAAGCCTCATTCTCAACAACCTGCACAGACAATTGAATTGAGTCGTGGCGAGAGTGGTATTTTTAATATTTTGTTTCTCAAAAAAGTTTGTTAAGGTGATTATGTTGTTCTTGTTGTGGAGAATAGCCGTTTTATTGTCAATCCTGCTCGTCTGATTGCTAAATCAGATACAATGCTTGGTAGAATGTTTGCAATGCGAGCACGCAATGCAGGAGGTATGTTACTTATTTTCTAAAAATTATAAAAAATCTTCCAAGCCTCCAATGTTTCTGTCATGTCAAATAACGGTTGCCATGATGTTGTGAACGGTATTCTCGATCTTGTCAGACCTAACGACCAAAACGAATATGACGTGGCTGAGGGTATTTCGGCACCATGTTTTCGAGTTATAATGGTATTTATCTTTGAACTTACTGAAATTTTGCCTGAAAAATAATCCTTATTTTTAACTCCTTATTTTTTAGGATTACTATCATCGAGGGATTATGAATTGTCCACCAAATGTTTCTGTCTCTGAATTACGCGAGGTTTTCTTAGTTCGCTCCTTAATCGATTTTTATTATATTTTTTAGGCCTGTGATTATCTTATGGTGCCCTTTAATGTGAATACTGTTAAATGTCAGGACTTACGTTCACTTCTACATGAGATTAGCAACGAAGGAGCGCGTGGACAATTTAATGTCTTTTTGGAGGAAGTATGAATTTTCGGAAATCCCATAATCTGTCACGAGTCATATTGCCACTTTTAATTAAAAAGCAACAATAATAAGGAAAAATTTCCGACCAATCGTGTATAATTTGAGTAAAAAGGTTATCTTTGAAAGCTAAAATATTTTACACTTCTTTTAATCAGAAGTGGAAATAGTTATTCGCGGCAAACGATCGTGACAGATTGGGCTCTACCTTAGAATTCCTTCATTGAAATTCTAATAATTTTTCTAGATAATTTTGCCTCAATTAGTGATTGCTGCAGAGAGGGGTGAACGGGAATGCCATATTGTTGTTCTAATGGATGAAGATGTGGTTGATTGGGATGAGGTATTATTGATTAGAATATTTCCGATTAGAATACTTATTACCAAGCATTTTTAAGTAACAGTCACTACTTCTTATTAAGAAGAGAGAAATTCCTTTTTAGAATTATTTTTTGTAATTTTAGGAGTATCCACCTCAAATTGGCGGCGAAGATGTTCCACAAGTTGTCTACAGGTTCTAATATTTTTAAAATACTTTCATTATTAATGCTACACTTCTTTATATACACTCCTTTATTCTAGTACTCCTTTATATAAATTCTTCAAATATGCTGAGAATCGTGATGTTGCAAAGCAAGTATTAAAAGACCGAGAAATGAAGAAAATTCGTCTTGGAATGGAAGGATATCCAACACACAAAGAAAGAATTAAAAGGCGTTTTAATCGGACAGAAGTTATGTACAATTATGTCCAGAGACCTTGTAAATTATTTTTAGAATAATTAAAATATTTTTTTCTATTTAGTTTTGCATTCATCTTGGGAAAAGGAAGAAGCTCGTTCACGACATGTTGATTTTGCTTGCCCTATTGTAAAAAGCAAATCAAATCCAAGTTTGGCGTCTGCTGCTTCAGACCCATTGCCTCAGGTTTTTTTCATTTTTTCTCTTCACTTTTTCTAAATCTATAACAAAAAGAAATCTGTGGCCCAATAATATAATAATAATAATTGTGGGTCGATAATTCGATTATTAATCCTACATTTTAAAAATATTTTCAGAAAATTGTTTTTATTTTTAGCCTGCTCCTTTACAAAATAACAATAATGGAAATAATGACCAACATTTTCATCATCATTATAACGAGCAACACAATCATCAACAAGTTCATATTCTTCATAATAGCCAACAACACGAACAAAGAAACCATGACAGAGTGCAGATAAATGAACAACATCAACCTTCTTCTTCATATCAGAATAATAATAATAATCAACCTAGTCAAGATGAACAACAAAAAGCTAATAATTTGCTTTTAAATGTAGCTGTGTCTAATATGCATCTGGGGGTTGGAGGACAGGTTTTAAAATAAATTAGGAAAATTAGAAATTTTTGGGTTATCGTATAGTAGGAAATAGGCAATTTTGTGACTAGTCCGAAAAAAATTTTTCATGCGTCGCTAAAAGAGTAGAATCCTAGCTCCTTGGATATTTGAAAATTTGTAAGATACTAAAGGCAGATAGTAAGAAATTTTGAGTGAGAAAAAAATGTTGGATAATTTACTATTACTCAAAATATTTTTAAAATAAATTTATTCACAGCGCCAATCTTTACGTTCACCTCCCGCACAACTTGTGCCATCAGATCTCTTGGAGCAGCAAAATACTGATGAGGGTAACAGTAGTCAGAATGAATAAAACATAAAAATAATAGAATAAACAATGTATTTGATTAAATTTTGACTATATACATTTATTTTTCTCTATTAAAATGCCAATTTTAAAAATTGTTTGAAAATAAATATTTGTGTAAGAAAATGATTATGAACAAGTATTTTTGTAAATTAAATCAAATTTAAATATCTTAATATTTAAAATGACTTTCCTTGATTCCTGAATTTTTTTAAAATTTTTTCATCAAATAAAGTCAAGAGGAAATAATATTTTTATTTTCGAATTTTCCGAAAAAAAAAAGAAAGTAAACAATGATAGACGTATAATAAACATACACGTGTACTTAAAACTAGACAAAAATTAGTTGAGGAAAATATGTATATATTTTGCCTTGCTTTTTATTTTTACAAATTTTGTGAAAATTTATACAAAAATATTTTAATTTTTAGATGTTATTTGGAAATATTATTTTCTTAATTTCAATTATTTTCTGCTCTTTTCTCTTATTCTGCTGTAAGGCGGATAAGCCAAAAGAAGATGTGCCAGATAAGAAGGTTAAAGCTTCAAAGGAGAGGGAGGCTACCGAAAAACCGAAAGGTCCAAAAGTGACAGATAAGGTTGGAATTTTGTTTTAAATTTTTTTTCAATTTTGACTGGCTATAGTAAACTTTTGGTAACGAAACCTAAAATCAATCGTAAATCGGTTTTGGACAGTTGATTTAAAATTGATTTATGGGACAAAATTGGACAATAACCGAAAACCCCAAAGCCATACTGATTTCCAAGACTAGAATTTTCGGACGAATTTTGGGTATTTTTAAATTTAATTTTTTAGGTCTTTTTCGAGATAGAAATTGGTGGTAAACCTGTTGGACGCATTGAAATCGGACTTTTTGGAAAGACTGTGCCCAAAACTGTTGAAAACTTTATTGAATTGTCTAAACGCAAGAAGGGGGTAAAAAAGTTTTAAAATTTTCTAAAAATTTATTTTAAAAATTTTAGGAAGGATTTACTGGAAGTATTTTCCATCGCGTTATTAAGGACTTTATGATCCAGGGAGGCGATTTTACTAGAGGAGATGGAACTGGTGGAAGGTCTATTTTTGGCGAAAAGTTTGCTGATGAAAATTTTAAATTGAAACATTATGGAGCTGGATGGGTTAGTTTTTTAATTTTTATATGGATTACGTCAGGGATAATGTCAAAATGGGATACGGCAAAATTTGGAATTCAAAATTTTTAAATATTTTCAAAATTATTTTCCTTTTTAGTTAAGCATGGCAAATTCTGGAAAGGATACAAATGGTTCTCAATTTTTTATTACTTGCAAAAAAACTTCATGGCTTGATGGAAAACACGTTGTTTTTGGAAAGGTTGATTTTTAATTTAAAATTTTCTAATTCAGAAAATTAAAAGGTTGTTTCTGGTATGGATGTTGTTCGCCGTATTGAAAGTACTCCAACTCTTTCTGGTGATAGGCCAGAAAAAGAAGTTGTTATTGCCTCCTGTGGACACATTCCAGTGGATAAAATGTTTTCGGTAGATAAAGAAGATGCAAAAGATGAATTGTAAAAGAAAAGAGAAAATTATTTTTTGACAAAATCTTTAGGGACTTATGTATTTTAAGTGGAAATGTATTTTAAGTTGGAATATTTCGACTTCCTTTTATTTCCTCTTGTTAATTTATATTTATTTTCCTTTTGGCTATTAAATTAATCTAATTATTCGAGTATATTTGTAGATTTAAAAGTTAAACGAAATTAATATCAGAATTTTGTGGGAATTTTAAATTTCCATAATTGAGTGAAGCACTCAAAATAGGTAGATAGATACAAAAACAGTACAAAACCAAACTCTTGTACCACAAAACTGTAGTCTAAGGATTAAGACTTAATGCCCACTTTCAACGTTTTGCAGTAGTTAATATGTCAACTTAAGAAAATATTTTAAATAACCCATTTTTATTAACAACCTTAATTCTCTTAAACAATTATTAAATGACACAGATGTTACTATTTTTAAAAGTCAATTCTCTTTCTTTTAAATTTTTAATAGAATTTCCGTTTTCTTTTAAAATCGAATACCTCTCCCCTTCTTTTTTTCAAAAGAATTCATTTCTATTCAAAGTTTAAAAAGGCAACCGGAAAATTAAATGTCATAAAAAACAAAAATAGGAATTGCTCACCCACTATTTATAAAAAAATATTTTTCTATAAATAGAAAAAAGAAAAATGTTTTTAAATGTTTACTAGAAAAAAAAATAATTTGTGTATAAAGTACATATCTAAAATCCAAATGTTTTAAAAAGGATAAAGAATGTGCTATACAAAAAAAATAAAATAGTTGGAGTGGGTAAGGGATGGTGTTGTTGTCAGAACAAAAAAATTTGTTTATAATTTTAAAAAATAAAAAGGATTCTATTAAAGTATACTTTAATTTTTTCGAAAAATAATTTTAGAAAAACAAAATTCGAAAATTACCAAAAAATTATTTTAAAAATAAGGGTATACTTTAAAAAATCAAAAAAATATTTTTTATATTTGTAGAATGTCAAGAGTAATTAAAATAGGTGTAGTGGATATTTAAGGATATTTATGTTTAGATAGATAGAGAGGAGGGGGCCGTGCCTTATATCAAAGAAAATATCATCTCCCAAGTTAGGCTTTTTTAAAAAGTTCTCCATGTTTAGATTGTATAAACCATTGCAAAAGTTGTTTTCGGATCAAGCCAATTTGGAAAACGATTTGGTGGAAGAACGGAGAAGCCAATACATCTAAAAAAAGATGTAAAAATAGGACAAAATTGTATTAAGAATTACTTGAGAGCGCGTGGAATCCCCTCACGAGGGTCAATCTCCGATTTGTCAAAACAGGCCAAAACACGTTTGACTTTAAGATGTTCCTCACAGTATTCAAGAAGATTGACAAAATGTTCACGCTTAAAAAGAATATTTATTTATTTAACGTCAAAGACACTTTGATTTTTCGGATTATTTGCTACTGGACATATACCCCAATCAAATTTAGACATCCCCCCAAAAAACAAACCGATAAAGTGATGTCAAACAATTTAGATGGAATGAATAGAGCAATTGAGTTATTGGCCAAATGACAACACCATCCCTCACCAACTCCTTTTACTATACGAGCAACAGCATCTCTATCTACATTTTCATCGTTAGGGCTGTCAGGAGCAACACGTGAGGCCGGGGCAGCCGGGACTGCAGCTGCAAAAAAAATGTTTTTTACAAAATTTTTAGATTTTTTAACTCGATAACTAACCTATTACTTAACGGCGTACTACTCATTATCGGTTTATTTGATAATATCGACATTTTATTTGTTAACTGATGAATTTTTTTGAATAAGATAATAAATTCACTAAAATTAAAAAAATAAAAATTTGATGATTTTAAACAAAAAAAGGTGATAAATGCTAAAAGTTAAGCCTCAGACAATAAAATCTGGTAAAGAAAACAAATAACCTATTAGTTAGAAAAACTCAAAAACTGATGACGTAAAATTTAATCATTTAACTACTATTTGTTCTCAGATTTACCCATTTATATTTTGAAATTTATTGACAATGAAAGATGAAAAAGAAGTGTTTGTAGTTGCTAGGGCAACGACTAAATAGCTTTTTTTGACAAAAAGGACTAAGAAAAATGATTATGGAATTTACTAAATATTTCCTCATCTCTGTTGAATACTCCCCAAAGTCAATAAAGCAGTAGAACGCAAAAAGAGATGAAAGAAAAAGTGGAGATGGATGTTTGCGTGTCGGTACTTAATCACATGACTGACTAACTAAAATGATAAGAGCGAGTACAAAGTATTTTTTTCGGAGGAACCTTCCCTCTAACAGCAGTTGTTGAAAGGAAAAAAAATTTTGTAAATAAAAATGCACGCAAGCATTGCATTCTTTCCAGTATTTTCGAAAGTTTTTATTGATTTTACTTGCTGACAAACAGAGCTGGGTCGCTCTATATCTCTAACGGCTGTCAAAAATGTGAAATTAGTGTCCAGACATAATGGTAAGGACAAAATGGTGCAATACAAAATGGTATTGTAGTAAAACGAGACAAATGATATACAGAAGTAGGGTTGGGGTTTTCGAATCGGGCCGACGTTCGAGTCGTTTTTTTCGGGCCTCGTTTTTATCGGGCTAGACCGATCGATCATTCGATCTGAGACGAATGGTACCGCTCTCTAGTCACAGAAATGATTATGACCAAGCGTCGGCCGTCGTTCCGCTTCGACATGCCTTGCTTCCTCCGCAGCGGCAAAAACTTTTCGGTTAGGGACGATTCCGCGCCGACGATTCCGCGCCGACGTATTTTGTATAGCTGGCGCGGAAACGTGCTAGCGCGGAACTGACCTGGCGCGGAACTGACCTGGCGCGGAAACGTCGGCGCGGAATCGTCGGCGCGGAAAGATACCCCACCGAAAACTTTTTTCCGCGTTAGTTGGAGAAAGATAAAAATTAATAATTTTTTCAAAATAAAAAGGACGTTTTGTAGAGAAAGTTGTATGTGAAACAGAAGTTTGAGAGTTCATTACAGTATTACTTTAGGAAGATGAATTAAACAAATTTTGTCCTGAAGCATTCAAAATCGCAAAAAAAATTATTAAATACATAAACTTATAAATTAAAATTATTAAATAAAAAATTAGTAGTATTGAATTGCCATCTAATTTGCATCGGTGCTGGAATTGTGCTAATGTTATGGTAATTGCTAATATTAATGTTTTAGAAATTTGTTGATTGTGATAACAGGAAATGTTTTACTATAAAAGCGTTGTCCTTAAACCTAATATACTCATCAGATTACTCACTCAGTCAACTTACTTCCTTGCTCGTGTCTTCAATTCAACATTGCTCAACGTGCTCAGCCATCTTCGTCTATGGAGGTGTTATCTAATTTGCTCCACGGCCTCGCAGAGGTATGTTTGCTTACTTTTTAAGCTTCCCTTAAAATATTTTTACATATTTAGGCAATTCAAATTGTCCAGCAACAGGTTGATCAAATCGTTGAACGGGAGCGGCGAGCAGAAGCTGAGCGGGAACGACGCGGAGAGGCAGAACCAGATGTGAATCCTACTCCATCTAGTAGCAGCAGTGAAGAGAGCAGAGAGGCGGCAACGGAGGCGGAGGCTGCAAGATCATTGTCATTGACCAGTGACAGTGATACCAATCAAACATCAGAAACCTCATCTGACGTAACTGTGCAAACCGCTTCCAGGACGGATTCTGACAGTACCCATGAACTGAGTGGAACTCGAGAAAACGCTGCTAAAGATCAGGAGGTAGGATAAGAATCTTTTTGTGTAGATTTGAATAAAAAAATTTTCAGTTGGATCCTTACGAGGTTGATCAATTGCTCGAAGCTATGAGAAGTCAAAGTAAACTTTCTGTCCCTGGTCAGTT
Source organism: Meloidogyne enterolobii (assembly GCA_963681835.1). Classification (NCBI taxonomy): domain Eukaryota; kingdom Metazoa; phylum Nematoda; class Chromadorea; order Rhabditida; family Meloidogynidae; genus Meloidogyne; species Meloidogyne enterolobii. Next base: position 531,600 of record CAVMJV010000015.1, on the reverse strand, counting down.
ATATTTGACTAAAATTAAATTCGTAATTTTTTCCTTTTCTTTTTAGAGTCAGATTTGGTTTCCACGCGTTCGGCTCGTGTTCGTTCGCCGCCACCGACTGGAGACGAGCAAAGTACTGCAGCTGTGACAAGGACAGTCAGCGCCCTCGAGTGGGATGATGTCTCAACCGCTAGGGTTGCTCCAAGGTGAGAGAGTCTTTTAATTATTAATACATAACTCCTAAAATGCATTAATTCTTTTAGCGAAGAAAACTTATTGGCTAGCAGTAATAGTCCTGCTTTGGTTGCTAATCCAGTCGGAACTGTGGTGCCTGAATTGCCTGCGAATAATGACGATATCCCAACGGCAATAGAAGCTGATAAATGAAGGAAGTATATATTCATAAACGATAATCTAAAAAGAATAACACCATTTATTGTAATAAAATCTTGTTGTAATAATGTATTATGTATTTTCCTGTCTTTCTTGAATGGGTCATTCGAGTAAATTATTTATTGGAGTGTTTTTGTTTGTTCTAAATAAAAAATATATTTTTTGTAATTGAATTTTTTTGATGAAATTAAAATTAAGAGTGCTTGTTAAAAATTGATAGTTTAAGGATTTAAGAATTTCTTTGAAAGTATTGTTGAGTGTAATTTATATAAAATTTTTGGGACACGCCCGAGTAGGCGCGGGCCAAGTAGGCGCGACCGAGTGGGCGCAGGCCAAGTAGGCGCAAGGCCAAGTAGGCGCACGGCCAAGTAGGCGCAAATCTTTTAGCGTAAAATATTCGGTAAATGTCCGGTTGGTGTCCTACATGTCCGCAAAGAGAATGCGCATTTTTCCTTCCTTTTCTTGCATTTTTTTCTGAAAGGAGTGGCGCCCATTTTTCTTTTGTGTATGGTAGTCCTTTGGCATGTCGAAGGAAAGAGGGAAAATAATAAAAATTAATTACTAATAGAGTACAAATATTTTATTTTATAAATGATCAGAGATGAAAAATTTGGGACAACATACTCAAATAGATTTCTAAAACATGGAGGAATCTTAATCCATTAGAAATCTTAATCTGTTCCAGAATGCTTCAATCTGCTGTTTAATTGCACCGTTGACTGGATTCAAAGAATTGATGATGATTTACTGTTTGGTATTGATATCCTAACTGATCTAAACCTAAAGTGAATTAATTCTGTTTGTAAATCAATCTAACATTATTAGTTATAATAATTTTATTAGTATTAAATTAAGTACTCTATTACAGTGCCGGAAAAAAAGATAGGACCAGACGCCCACATTTTCCTTTCCGCAAATTTTCTTCAGAATTTTAGACTTTTAAGAGAAAAAATTTAATATAAAATATTGATTAATCTATCCTCTTTCAAATGAGTACAAATATTACCTTTTTGATTATCAATTAATTTTACAAAACATCTCAAAACAAATACTACTCAATTTTGGGGTGGAAAAAAAGATAGGACCAGGCTAGAAATATCGACTTTTGTTCGGTCAAAAATTCTATAAAAATTTCAGTGAATATTTCCATCGATATTGAGTAGAAAAGAAAAAAGAACTGAGTCTGTACCTTATTTCTTCATCGAGATTTCAAATCCCATATATCAACGGAAAATCGGGGTACAGTACTTCAAAAAATATTTAAACCCCCTGGAGCTTTTATAAAAAATTTCTTTTGGGCCCATTAAAAAGCCCATAAAATTTGCTACAAAATGGTCCAAGTTTTTATTTTTCCAATAAAAACTCATAGAGATGGAGGTAAGGCAATTTTTTAAGTGATCATTTTTGGGGTATTTTGGGAAATTTTGAGCATTTTTAATGTAAAGTGGACTAGGATTAATCAGATATTTTTTTAGAAAAATTAATTTCCGGACTATTTTGTAGCAAATTTTATGGGCTTTCAGATAGGCATAAAATAAAATTTTTAATTTTGGATCTAGAGGGCTAAAACATTTTTTGAAGTACTGTACCCCGATTTTTCGTTGATTTTTGAGATTTGAGATCTCGATGACGAAATAAGTTACAGACTTTGTTCTTTTTAATTTTCTACTTAGTATCGATGGAAATGTTCATAGAAATTTTTATAGAATTTTTGACCGCACAAAAGTCGATATTTCTAGCCTGGTCCTATCTTTTTTTCCACCCCAAAATTGAGTAGTATTTGCTTAAAATTTTTTTAATAAAATTCTGTCGATAAAGTATACTGATATTTATACTCATTTTAAAGAGCACTTAATGGCCTAAAATTTTTGTGTTGAAACTTATTTTCTAAATGCCATTAAAAAAGAGATAAGCGAAAAAAACTAATTTAACAGCCTCTGGTCCTATCTTTTTTTCCGGCACTGTAGTAATTAATTTTTATTATTTTCCCTCTTTCCTTCGACATGCCAAAGGACTACCATACACAAAAGAAAAATGGGCGCCACTCCTTTCAGAAAAAAATGCAAGAAAAGGAAGGAAAAATGCGCATTCTCTTTGCGGACATGTAGGACACCAACCGGACATTTACCAAATATTCTAATTAAAAAATAAGTCAGCATGATATTCTTATGTTAACGAGTTAGGAGAAAGATTCTTGGTAAAAATTAGAAGAAAGGTACCTATTTTAGAAGAAAGACACCTTAAATATCGATACCCTGTTAGTATACGTTCGTACTGTATGTTCACTTAAACTAGTTAGTTCTTAAAGGCTAACTAGTTAGTACATGTTAATTATTCATAACATTCCCTTAAACTAGTTAGTCCTCCTTAAACTAGTTGAACTAGTTAGTATTCATAACAATGGTAAGCCACAGGAATTATCAAAGCAGCACGGCTTTCACTAATTAACAAACTTATTGTTAGCCAGTAATCCAAAACTTATCGACAGAAAAGATTTTTCTTAAATTTAATCAAAAAATAAAAACATCACCGAGCTTCGCTTAATAAATTTTTTGCCCTAAGCAGGGCAGTTTTGGAAAAAGTCCAGTGTCAAAGAAAGTTGCTTGATTATTCAGCTAACTAATTAACAAAATTATTTGAAGATTAACAAAGAAAATTCTGGGTAAAATTTAAGAAATTTGCCCGTGCGCCTACTTGGCCGTGCGCCTACTTGGCCTTGCGCCTACTTGGCCTGCGCCTACTCGGTCGCGCCTACTTGGCCCGCGCCTACTTGGGCCGTACCCAAAATTTTTGAATACTTTTATGTAGTAAAATTAAATTATTTTGTCGATACTTTTAATTTTTCGATATTATTTTCGTTTTATTAAATTTTTTGTAATCAATTTTTGTATCAATACACATTCCCCATTTTTTAAGGAAATATAAATTTTTGAAAACAATTTAAAATAATTACAATCTTTGCTATTTTTGTTATTAAGAAAATTTAAAGGATAAACGAATGGATTGCGGCTCAAAATTTATAGAGGTATTTTTTAGAAAAAAATTTAATCTAAAAAATTAAAAGGATTTAATTGAAAATAAATTGGAACATTTTTATTATGATGATGCAAAACTTCTTGCTGAGGCTTATCATAATAGAGGTTTTTTTGGGATGTTTTTACTAAAAAATGTTTTAATTATTTAGCTGACAATGAACGTTCACTTCTAGTTTTGGCACATTGCCTAACTCAAGCTAGAGGATATGAAAGTGCTTATCATTTACTTAGAACTGTGAGCAATCCAACTGCTGGCGCAGCATTAAATACAGCCAAATGCAGATATTTGTTTGCTCATTGTGCTTTTATGTTGAACAGGTTTTCTTTTATTATTTAAATTTTTGTGAACTTGTATGGCTTAAGTATCCTCATTTAATCACCACTTTTTCCAACCCATGTTAATCGAGGCAACAAACTAATTTTTGTTTTATCTCTAAATAACCAGAAACCGATCTTTTCTTTTTATCTTTTACTGGGTAATATATTCTATTTATTTTTTTAGAGTTCAAGAAGCAGAACAGACATTGAGAGGAACTTCAGTTTCTGATCAATTACAATTACATCCATGTTTTACGGGTACAGTTACATTGCCATATGCACATTCTCTTTTGGCTCGAATTTTATGGTTAAAATTTCTTTTATCAAAAATATAATTTTTTGTTCAGTGAAACTAATCGTGTTGAATCAGCACGTACTCATTGGGCACAAGCAATTCGGTTAAATCCATTACTTTGGTCTGCTGTCCGTTCATATTGTGATGTTGGAGGAGAAAAAATGGTCGAATTATTACAGGTTTTTTAGAAATAAATTTTTAAATAAATTTTATTTGTATTTTAAGCCTTCTTTGGATGAATTAGCAGAATGGAAATCTGCAAATAATATTATTGATGATTTAATTGAATCTAAAGAACAAGATAATATTGGAGAGCGTGGACAACGTTTGGCATCGAAAATAGCTAGCGGGAGAATTAAAAGCAGCTCTGCGTCGTCAAAAAATATTTTTCATTTCTTTTAAATTATTTAATTTTTATTTTTAAGTGTTAATTCTAAAACTTTGTCGTCAGCCGCACCATCTTCGCCTATTGGAAATCCAGCTGCCGCGCAAACGGCGGCAACAACAATAATCGAAAGGAGAAGGTTATGATATATTTTTTATTGTTTTTGGATATCGAAAGGATGGTTTTGAAATATATATAACAATCTTTGGGAATTTAGATTTTTAAAAATTTGGAAGTTTTCTGACCCTTCCAGATTTGCACATTTTATCCCAATCACATTTTACCCCATAAGACGAATTTTTGTTTCTAGAACACGGCTTCGTGCTGCTGACAACCGTCTCACAGCAGCAGCTGCAGCATCAATTGCCCTTCGTGCAAGTGAAAACTCTCCTCTTACACGTTCTTCAAAATTGGTTGATTCTACTTCACCTGGATCTGGTGGTGGTTTGCTATTGATTGAACAACAAAAACAACAAGATGTTAGTTGTTTTAGATTTTTCTTTCGAGTTAAAAAAACGTCACTTTCTATGAGTGATGTCCCTAAATCGTTAAATAAGGTAAATGTCCGGTTGGTGTCCTACATGTCCGCAAAGAGAATGCGCATTTTTCCTTCCTTTTCTTGCATTTTTTTCTGCAAGGAGTGGCGCCCATTTTTCCTTAGTGTATGGTAGGCTTTTGGCATGTCGAAGGAAAGAGGGAAAATAATAAAAATTAATAGAGTTCGAACTTTTCATAATGCCGGGCCCGGAACCCGGTTTTTTTTTCACAAAATCGCACCCGGACCGGTTTTTCCGGATAAAACCGGTTAGCCCGGAAAAACCGGATTTTCTCAAAAATACCCGGTTCCGGGCTACCGGGCCCGGAAAAAACCGGTCCGGGCCCGGCCCGGGTTCGAACTCTAAAAATTAATTACTAATAGAGTACAAATATATATTTTATTTTATAAATGATCAGAGATGAAAAATTTGGGACAACATTCTCAAATAGATTTCTAAAATATCTGGGGAATCTTAATCCATTCGAAATCTTAATCTGTTCCAGAATGCTTCAATCTGCTGTGTATTTGCACCGTTTACTGGATCATAAAAAATTGTTGATGATTTACTGTTTGGTGTTGATATCCTAACTGATCTAAACCGAAAGTGAATTAATTCTGTTTGTAAATCAATCTAACATTATTAGTTATAATAATTTTATTAGCATTAAATTAAGTACTCTATTAGTAATTAATTTTTATTATTTTCCCTCTTTCCTTCGACATGCCAAATGGCTACCATACACTAAGGAAAAATGGGCGCCACTCCTTGTAGAAAAAAATGCAAGAAAAGGAAGGAAAAATGCGCATTCTCTTTGCGGACATGTAGGACACCAACCGGACATTTACCGTTAAATAATTTTAAAATTAAAGGAAAAGGAGCAACTTTTACTTCAACAATTAAAACAACAAACTGTTGGAAAACGAATAACTCGAAGAACAGCAAATGCTACAGCAATAGCTGCTGTTTCTGCTACATCTCAAAAATTAAATCAGGACAACATTCAAATAAAATTTAATGAAAAATCAAAGGGAAACAAAATTTATTGTAAAAATTATTATTTTTAATTTTATAAAAATATTTAAAGATGAATTATTGGAATGGATAACACAATTGGCACGTGTTCAGGAATGTCTTTCTCGTTTTCGTTGTATTGAAGCTCTTTCATTATTAAATAAAATTGATCCACAATTTTTGCAAATGCCTTTATCTTTGGAACTTCGAGCTAGAATATTTTTTGAAAATGGAGAATATAGACGATGTTGTCAAGTAAAATATAAATTTATTTTAATATTATTTAAATTTTATTTCAAGATTTTTGATGAAATTCGACGTCTTTATCCCCGTCGTGTACAAGGAATGGAAATTTATAGCACAGCATTATGGCAAATGCATGACACTACAAAATTGTCAGCATTAGCTTCTGAAATGGCAGACGTGGCACGTGATCAACCAGAAACTTGGTGTATTGCAGGAAATTGTTTTAGCTTGGAAAAACAACATGAAACAGCAATTGGTTTGAAATTTACTCAAAATAAATAAATAAATTTTTTGAAGAATGTTTGGAACGTTCTATACGTTTAAATCATCGTTTTGATTATGCTTATTCAATTTTGGGACATGAATTGATAGATATGAATGATTTGGTACGTGCCGAACAAGCATTTCGTAAAGCTATTGTTTATGCGCCAAATGATTATAGAGCTTGGTATGGATTGGGATTAGTTCACTTTAAGGTGTGTTTTTTAAAAAAATTTTTGCATGGTAGAGAAGTTGCTAAAAATATTATTTTTGAAAATTATTAATTCTGAATAAAAACTCGTAGATAAACTACATATAAAGATGTCATTTTCAATTTTTTGACCAATCTCTTTGCCTATTTATAAAATATGTTAAACCTTTTTATTAACGATTGATTTGAAATGTTAATAAAAAAATAGAGAAAAACTAACTTTTTATCCACGAAAGGAATTTCCAAAGCTAGAATTTCTAATTAAGAATCTCTATTTATTTTCTATTTTTCTTGATAGGAAGAAAAAATTCAACTTGCTCGTGTCAATTTACAACGTGCCGTTCAAATAAATCCTACAAATACCGTTTTACTTTGTCAATTAGCTGTTATTGAACAATCACTTCATTGTACTGATTTGGTAAGTTTTTTTAGAATTCTTAATTATTTGTAAAAATAAAAAGGCTATGCAATATTTGGAACGTGCTCTAAAACAACAGCCAAATAATGTTGCTTGTCGTTTTCACAAGGCAAGACTTTTATTTGATACAGGATGTTATGAAGAAGCCAAAACAGAATTAGAAGAATTAAAAGTACTATCACCAGATGAGGCACATGTATTTTTCCTTTTGGGCCGAGTGAACAGAAAATTGGGAAATACACATTTGGCATTACTCAATTTTAGGTAAAATATTTCTTAAATAAATTTTAAAATGATTAGATGGTCTAGAAAGTTTTCTTTTGTTTCGGATCCATAAAGTTGTTGGTACCATAAGACTCGGAGCCATAAGAATCACGATACATTTCTGGTCGTATTTACCGCCATCGAGAGAGATTATTCTATTAAAAGTACAAAAGACTTATACGACCGTTTATTTTCTTACTAATATTTTCTGATTAGATTACCTTTTCATTCTCGAAAAATTAAAAAAAATTTAATTTTAGTATGGCAACTGAAATTGACCCACGTGGAGAGCAAAACCAATCAGTTTTAACTACAAATAAAGAGCCATATGATGATGAACCAATTTAAGTTTGCATGAAACTGAATTTGTGCAATATATTCAACTGACCTTTTTTGCCCTGAAAATTGACACAAATTTGAGTAATTTTTAAAATTAAATTTTGTGGGTTTTTGTTAAATTTAGATGGAATTGGGTGTGTCTCATTTTGTGATTTTTTTGCTCACTAAACGCTTTCGCCAAAAATTTTCCCTTAAAATTTTCCAATTTTTAATCCAATTATTTTTTATTTAATACAAAACTAAATGGATAGTTTAGAAAAAAAAGTTTTTTTTTAAATATTTTACAAAAACTGTTCATTTTGTTTTTTTAAATCTTCTGGTCCCTCTTATTCTTGTTTATTTTTAAACTGTTTTTTCTTAGCAATTTTCACCAAGGAATTTATAATAAATAAAAGGTTTTCTTTTTTATTTTTGTTCATTAACTTGATAACGCTCCTTTTTGCGTACATATAATTCCATACCAACAATGAGAATCTAAAACTTAATTTTTTAAAAATTTAAATTCAAAATTTACTGAAAGAAATAATCCTGTTGAGAGGATAACAAAAAGACCGGAAACATTTTGTAAATTCAATGAAATACGTTGTTGTTTTACTGAAGAGCCAACTCCGTGGCAGGAAGCACCTCTGATTAATTTTTAAATAATTATTCTTTCATTAATACAGTCGGATCTCTTTATCCATATCCGAACTATCCATGTGTTAGACCCTTTAGACTACTTCCTTCTTACCCCGAAGGTTTCCAAAATATAGGATAAGTAAGTAAATCGAGAGACTTTATTTTACACAATTCAAATAAAATTTTGTAAACTTACTTTGATCGCCACCATTTTGTCTTTTTCATTTCAATAACACCACGTTTTTGATATAAAAGTATTTGTCTACTAATTCTATCAGTCCATTCTGAATCTTAACAAAAAAAAATTTCTTTTTCAATTTACTCTTAGAAAAACCTTTTTGTAAAGCAATTCCATAACCTTTAGAACCTAAAACACCCCCAATTTGTGTTAAATTACAATTTTGTTGTACTTCATATTCTAATGAACTTGATTCCATTAAAAATGCATAACGTTCTCTCAAAACTTTTTCTACACCTTCGCGATTGTTACGAACAAAAACTTTTTTTGTTTCTTTCATTCTTGCCCACATTTTGGCATGAGCAGCAATTTTTGATTCCTTTTTTTAAATTTTTGTTTGAATTTTTATTTTCTTTACTTGAAAAAATTGCATTGTAGACCCTCCATTAATTGTTCCATATGAAATATCACTTTGATTAGCTAAATCATCAATATCCCTTATGGGGATGTGGGGGCGAGATACTGTCAAAACTGCTGCTAAATTGGCTGTATATGCACTAAAAATATTGGAAATATTTTTGAAAATTTAAATATTTAACTGATTTCCACTCATCCATCTATTTAATATTTTCCTTCCAAAACCTTCTTAATTTTAATTCAATACTCCTAATTCTTAATTAAATCGTTCCAATTATCTCTCCTTATTTATTTACCTAACAATAACAAGAGTAAACATCCACCATGAAGCACCTAACAATCTAAAAAATTAAAGAAAAAATTTTTTAAAAATAATTTACAATTCTCACCTAGTAGACACAGCTCTAGGTCCAAAATCACAACCTCCTTTTAACATTGTACTTAACACATACCTTTTAATTTAAATTTAAAAAATATTTCCTTTAATTATTTAAATACCATAAAGTATTACAAAAAGAATAATTATTAGATAATTCAACTTTTGTTGGAATATTTGTTCCAGAAGGGGAGGAATATTTTGCTGCAGGGTAAGGTTGGTGTGCTGTACAACAGGAGAAATTTAAATTCCATTCATTTGGTGTTGTATTTGCAACCGAAAAAAAATAAATAAAAACATTATTTTGAATTGTTTTAATTAAAGTCTGATTCTGAATTGTTTTTATTTGTTTTTATTCTGATTAAATTTTTATAAAATGCTGAAACAAAAACAAACAATATACATTCCAACAGTTAATCCACAAATTGAAAGTAAAACACAAAACCAAATTTCCAATGAAAGAGGATTAAGAAAAGAAAATATATCTGGTTGAAAATCTTCAGGAATTCGAAAGATAATACTTATACCAAGAGAAAGAAAAGGTTTAGTAAAATCAACCATTTCAGCACGACGGAAATTTGCACTTTAAAATTATTTGAAAATTATTTTTTAAACGTTAATTAAACGTTAATGGGGCAACAGCCATATCTGCTTCATTACGTATAATTTCACCTATCATTCCATCCCAAGAACCATTACCATTATCACTACCATATTTGTTGTCGTGAACAACGTGAATTGTGTAGGTGAATCTTAAAAGAAAGTTTTGGTATATGATTTGAATGTTTTCTGATTTGTTTTAAATTCTGATTTGTTTTAATTAAATTCTGATTTGTTTTAATTAAATTCTGATTTGTTTTTATTAAATTCTGATTTGTTTTAATTAAATTCTGATTTGTTTTAATTAAATTCTGATTTGTTTTAATTAAATTCTGATTTGTTTTAATTAAATTCTGATTTGTTTTTATTAAATTCTGATTTGTTTTTATTAAATTCTGATTTGTTTTAATTAAATTCTGATTTGTTTTAATTAAATTCTGATTTGTTTTAATTAAATTCTGATTTGTTTTAATTAAATTCTGATTTGTTTTAATTAAATTCTGATTTGTTTTAATTAAATTCTGATTTGTTTTAATTAAATTCTGATTTGTTTTAATTAAATTCTGATTTGTTTTAATTAAATTCTGATTTGTTTGAATTAAATTCTGATTTGTTCTTATTAAATTCTGATTTGTTTGAATTAAATTCTGATTTGTTTTTATTAAATTCTGATTTGTTTTTATTAAATTCTGATTTGTTTTTATTAAATTTTGATATTTATTTTACCCCAAATCATTAGCCAATTCTTTCAATAAATCAATACAAAATCCTTCAAATTGTAATTGTTTTTGTTCAAAATTATTATTTTCCTGACTTTTCACCATAACATAAGGCCTTTCCAAAATTGTAGTAACGCGAAAATGTGGTTTTAATTCATCAGAAACTTTAACTCTTCGTTGTTGTTGTGCTCTTGATTCTGCTCTTAAATCTATTTTTGGAATATCATTTCCATATTGCCAATAACCAATCTTTTATTTAAATTAAAATTATTATTTTCTAAATTTTTTAAAACCTTTTCAATAACCCCAGTATATCCAAGCATTAATATTTGAAAAGTAAAATTATTGTTTAAATTGTTATTAGAAGTTTTTTGTTCTCCACAAAGTCTGCTTTTAAGTGAACCGCTTAATCCGCGAGTAATTAAAGAATATTCTCTCAATAATTTATTTATTCCCTTTAAATTAATTTTTTAAAAATTATTATTATTTTTACATTTCCAGCACTAAATTTTCTATTATTTTGTCTAGTAGCCCCAGCACATCTAGCCATAGTTAAATTATTATTATTAAATAAAAGTGAAGAAATTTGTTGTTGTTGACGTTGATTAAAATATTTTTTTCTGTTACTATTTAAAATATTTAAAGTTTCATTTGACAAAGCTCTAGCCAATAAATATATTGAGTCAAATAAAAGAATTGCTTCTGACTAAAAGAAGAAATGTTTTTAAAGAAAATTCTGATTTTTTTGAAGTATTTAATTCCATTCTGATTGTTAGTTTAGGTTAAATTCACAATTTTTTAAATTCTGATTTTAAATTAATTAATTAAAACCATTCTAAGATTAATTTCTGCTTCATTAATTTTCATTTCGCCTTCAATAATTGTATTTTTGGCTAACCAATGTAAACGAACAAATTCTTCAAATTCTTTTTTATTGGGTAATGGTAATAATAATTCTGATTTTTGCTCATCATTCTCTTTATTTTTAAAAATATTTAAATATTTATTTTTTATTGGAAAGGGATTTGTTAAAAATTTATATTTAATTACTTAAAAATTTTAAAAATTAATTCTGGCTCCTATTTTTTAATTTAAAATAACCAGAAAAATCTGTTGGATCAAGACCAATAAATCTAGCATTATTATGTCTAAATAATTCCATATTCATATAACGTAAATCTAAAGAAGTAGTTAAAAACCAGTGATGATGTTCTACTAAACCAACTTTTAAAGCCTTTTTTAAAATAAAATTTGAAAGATTTTTTAAATTAAAATAAAACATACAGACAACAAAAAATTATGAGTATCTTTAGGGCTCATATCCAACAAAACACGGCTAAACTCGTTGCAATGTTGTTGAGGGGAATTGTTAGACCCACCATTTTGTTGGGCTATTTAAATATTTTAAAATTTTGTTTTCAGATTTTTTAAAACAGTTAAGGACAGAGTAAGAGGTGTAAGGGGGGAAAAGGGGTTGCGAAAAGCACATTATAAGTACAAGTGAAAGCAAAATTCCTAAGCAATTTTTATAACCTCACCCCAAGGGAAATATATTACTATTTAACCTTAACTTTAAAACCCCCCCCCCCCTCCTTACATAATTTAGCATTATCCTCCTCATTACATTCTTCCAAATATTTTACTTCCTTTGCTGCCTTTAAATAATCCCCATCCTCTACATAAACTAAATGAAAACGAATAGAAACAAAAGCTTCATGTTCAAGAAAAACAACTAGCCGACGAATTCCTTTTAATTAAAAAGATTTTCTTTTAAAATTCAATCCCTCCTCCTTTTACTTTCAGGTTCACTAAAAACAATAATTAAGCGTCCCCAACGCCAATGTCTAATTAAATCAATTATTGCTTCAAATAATTCTTTATGTGGAAACATATCAAAATGATTAATTAAATCCTCATTTTCTTCCCCATTATTTTGAGATAAAACATTATTCCCTCCCTTTAATTTAAAATTAAAAAGAAAATATTTTTTTAATTTCAAAAAAACTTCATCAAGTTTTGGATGTTCTAATGGATCAACCAAAGAGAAATAAGGCAAATTCAATTTATTAGCAGCCAAAACGCTTAATTGTTCAGATAAATGTCTTTCTCCTGGGCCTATAAGGGCTACAATGTTGTGCTCGTTAATTAAACGACAGGCTATAGAAAAATATTTTGAAAATAAATTTTTGAGGGATTTTTCAATTTCTACTCATTAAATTCAAAATTAAATTTATTAAAATAGAAGAACAATTATTTTTACCCTTCTCCAAAACTCCATAATGATCGTAAGGATCAGAAATTGTTTCAATTAAAGCAATTAATTTTCCAAATTTTTGTGTTTGAATATTTTCATTTCCAACTAAAAATTGTGTAGTAATTATTTCCTCCTTTTGACGCTTTCTTTCTTGTTGTAACCAATGTAAAGTATAATTAAGTGCTGCTATTAAATGGGCATCTTCTTTTTCTAATAGAACTACTCCTTTTTTGATTAAAAAAAATTTAAAAAAAATTTGTACACAGCTTTGTTAATTGATAGAGTTTTTGAAACGAGGGATTCTTATTTAAGGAAGATGCATGACTCGACCGAGGTAAAAGTTTAATCCCGGGCAGGCTTCGATCCTGCGACCTCTTGGCAGTTATTGCTAGGCGCTTTCGCTCACCACGTACCAACTATGCTTCCTTGACTTTCATTTTCTCTTTTAATAGATCTTAAACCCCCGCCAAGTGAGCCAGCTGGATCTTTCTCTTCCTTACACTAAAAAAGTTAATCTATATTATAATTATTTTTTGGTACAAAATTCTGTTAGTATATACAGATTCTAAATAACTATTAAATGCTCCTTTTTCTATTTTATTGAAAATTTTGTTTATAAAAAATACAAATTATTATCCATTACCTACCAATATTAAATTGTTTCTCCTCCTCATTTATTAAAGTATTTACAAAACGAAAAAGTAAAGAAAATAAAATAAATTCTAAAATTCCAACAATAATATCCCTACTTTTATACATTTTTTTGGAAAAAATATTTAAAATTTTTTAACAAATTGTTGATAGAAAAGAAAAGATTAAATGAAAAAAAGAAAGATTATTTTTGAAAAACAACACATATTTACTTATGTATTTCCCTTAAGAGAATATTTTTATAAATTTAATTTAAAATGAAAAGCTTTCTCTATTTTTTGACACAATCAAAAAAAGCTAACGAAGAGATAAAAAAATAAAATAATTTTAAATTAGTAAATAAAGAATTTCGTTATTTCTGGGAAAATAATCTCAGAAATTTTTACCGAAAATTTTAATTGAAAAATATTTAATAAATTATTTATTTATTTATTTATCATTTATTTACTATTCTCTATTTAAATTTTATTATTTTTATTTAATTTTTATTAAATTTACTTTAATTTAAGTAAATACATTTAAAATAAATTATTTATTTATTTATTTTATTCAATATTTGTACAATTTTATTTTTATGTTTTCCCCAAATATTTTGCCTAGATTCACTAAAATTAATCAAAAAATTTACTAAAAATCCTATTTACTAAATGATTCATAAAATTAAAAAGAAAAAATAGAATTTAGTAAAAATACTAATAAATATAAAAGTAATTAAATTCAAAAAACAAATTTAAAAATGCCTACATATGTACTTCTACAAAAATTACTTTTATGTTTTTACTATTTTTTTGTCAATTACAAATACATATGTACATTTTAGAATTTTCGTTTATAAAATTTAGTTTTATCCACATTTATTTAAATAAGTAAATATATATTTCCTCTATGAATCATATAAATAAAGCTAAAATTAATTAAATTTAATTAATTCTACTTGACATGATAATTCAAATCTATAATTTTTGATTAATCATTAATTAATGTGAATATATAAATATTTTTGTCAATTTCTAATCATTTTAAATATTTTTGTTTATTTAATATTTATTTTGAAAATTAAAGTCGTTTAGGCACAGAAATGTTTGTAATTTTAATTAAATAAATATATTTTTATTTTTAAGAGTAAAGTTAGCAAAAACGAATGAGGGCTATTTTCCCATTCATTACCACCATCAAAATGTATCTAGACATGGTATTATAGAGCTCAACTTCTACATCAAAGCTGGATATCATTTGTGATATGTAGGTAATTAAATAAAAAATTGATTCACATCCACCACCACTCTCTAAATATAAATCCTCAGAAATACATTCGTTTATAAATTGAGAGTAATTAATAAGTGTTTATTGTTTAGTTTATCATTTGTTATCCTAAATAAAAAATTTTAAAAAATAGTCGCTGTCGCGACTTTTTACAATAAAACAAACAGAAAATTAAATGTTTAAATATTTAAAAATTAAAGGAAATATTTAAAAATAACTATTTAGGCAAAAAGAAAATAACTATATTTAGGCAAAATATGAAGAAATTAAACAAAAAAAAGAATATTCCACAATGGAAAAAGAGGAATTGATATCCTTTGCAAATTTGCTTTGGATATACCATCATCATTTGTCCCCTGGCATAGAATTTACAGAATATAACTAAAATTAACTGGATTTTGAATAGAAATTATTTTTTATCCTTTGGAAAAGAATTATAATAAATATATTTTGATTTACATATATTCTGTTAAATGTAAAAGTTTAGAAAATTTTAATTAAAATAAAATTGCTCTTGTTGATTTTAATTTGTGATTTCTTAGTTAAAAGATTTCTTTCCGTTTCCGTTCAGAAAAGTTTTAATAATGAATTTAAAATATAATTTAGGTATACGATACTGCATAGTTATAATTATTTAGTTTCTACATAGCAGAGTTGCGTCGTAATTACGAATACGAATTACGGCGTTTTTTCAGTTACGAATTACGATTACAAAAAAATTTTGCCATTAAATTTTAGAATGAAGAGAAGAAATATTTGAAATATTTATATTTTTTCTCGCAGTTACTTTTGTTTATCGGTGGTTGAGTGGATCCATGTGTGTGAAATAAATTTTAACAGTTCATTTTTTCAAAAATAAATGTTTTTAAACTTTGATTTTGATTTTAGGTTTGTAAATTTATATTTTTAATATCTTAAAATTGAAAAAACTTTAAAATTTTTTAATTTAGTCATGAATTTTTTAAAAATTTTCGCCTGCGGCGCAGAAAATCTAAGTTTTGGCTCAGGATTAAGTGAGAGGGATTTCACATGATATCAAACTTTAATCTGGACAATGATTCCGCAGCATTGATTGAAGAGACATCGGAGGATTATTAGGATTATTAAGAATATTTAAAAGATTTTTTTAAAAAAGTAGGTATTTTCCCGTCCTTTAAATCAAATACATATATCTCTGGATCAAATTTAAAGACTGTCAGAACTCGAAACCCCATTTTTAAAAGACTAATTATCAGATTTTAGGTCAGCTTTAAAGAACGATTTTAACTAATTTGCCGTGGCGATGTTAAATCCTTTTTGGCCGTGATGACATTTTGATGAAACGATATTTTGATGGATGGCATTTTAACCATTTTTAGCCGTGGAGATATTTTAACGAAGCGATAATTTGTTCCGGTTGATTTCTGCTGTGAAACATTCTGTCTTTCGATAAAACGTTATTTCATTTTAAAAATTCTACACTTTATCTAAACGAATTACGACATCATTTCACAGAAAAATTAGGACAAAGGATGAACGTAAAAATCGATAGAAAGCGCTTTCTCTTTAATCGGCTCCGGTACAAAATATGGAATCGTTAAAATATGGAATGGTTAAAATCGCGAAAAGGCTAAAAAGGGGTTAAAATACCGAATCGTTAAAATATGGAAACGTTAAAATATCGAATCGGGTAAAAAAGGGTTAAAATATGGAATCGTTAAAATATGGAATGGTAAAAATGTCGACACGGCCAAAATCGGTCAAAATGTCGAATTCTTTTAAAAAAGGGTCAGATGAGTGCCATACATTGATTATTGATAATTTTATCAACTTATCAACTTATTGATGATAAGTTGATTGATAAGTCTCTTATGTCGTAGTCCGGCGCAATCTTTTCTGCCCGAGTTCAGTGTATTTTACGGAGTAAAACCGGACCGGATAAATTAAGCATAATCGACACCGGATCCGGTCCGGCATGATCGTACGGATCCGGAAAACATAACGCGATCCTGATATGGAAAAATTATAGTGGTGTGCATTAGTTTTTAGTTAAGACCTAAAGTTTGACCTTACCGTATACGGTATGGAATACCGAAAAACACCGATCAGCTTTTAAATTTTATCGGAAGGCATTCCGTACCGTACAACCGACACGGAATACCGAAAAATACCATCGGTATTACGGTACCGTCCGGATTCTAGTTTTGGCGCCATTTTTAAAAAATACGACATTTTGACCAATTTTGGCCGTGTCGACATTTTTACCATTCCATATTTTAACGATTCCATATTTTAACCCTTTTTTAGCCTATTCGATATTTTAACCATTCCATATTTTAACGATTCCATATTTTAACCCCTTTTTAGCCTATTCGCGATTTTAACCCCTTTTTACCCGATTCGAGATTTTAACCCTTTTTTAGCCTATTCCATATTTTAACGATTCGATATTTTGTCCGGACACGCTTTAATCTTTGAATGTCAGAGAAAGCATACACAAACTATTGACAGCCTCTACAACGACTGGCATAAATTTTATATTGTTCTTTAGTCTAGCTAGCGCTTTTTGATTCTGAAAATATTTCCATAGAAACAAACCTTTGTATATATTTAGTTTAGAATTATCCAAAGTTTTTGCGAGCGTTTTTACATTAGATGTTTAAAAATCGATAAATTTCGAAATAATCCTTTACTTAATTATTTTTTAATTTAATCCCTCTCTCGAATGTGGTTTGCTTGACTTCCTTCACTATTAAATTTAAAAAATCGATGTTAGAGAAACTTTTTTGGTTTCCAGGTTGCTACATACATACATAACTTTCCCTCTTCATTTCACGAACATACTTAAATATTAACATAATTATAGCTTTGCATTTTGCGCAAAACTTATTAATTTTAAGGTTTTTGTATGATTTGTTTTGTTATTTTTACAAT
Source organism: Meloidogyne enterolobii (assembly GCA_963681835.1). Lineage (NCBI taxonomy): Eukaryota > Metazoa > Nematoda > Chromadorea > Rhabditida > Meloidogynidae > Meloidogyne > Meloidogyne enterolobii. Next base: position 513,917 of record CAVMJV010000015.1, on the reverse strand, counting down.
TTTAACAAGTTTACTAGGCTGTTTATTTGTTTCGATGATTCATCTTTTTTTGCGAAAGTGAAATATATGTAGTTCTATTTAATGTTTACTAGTCACTTTCTTCTCTGTTTTTTCTTCTCTGTAATTTCCAACATTTTATTATCCCTCTAAAAAGCTAAACTTTCTATTAAAAAAATATTTTTTTTTCAGTTTAATCAAACGTTTATTTTTTCTGAATTATTTGACTTCGAAAATGGGAAAACAAACAATTAATTCCACAACTCGCCAACCTCTTAATGGGGGACTTGGAGGTGGCCGTACTCATCAAAGAATCCGTATTGGATTTTCGGATTTGGAGCCGTTATGGAATGCTGAAGATGATAAATACAAAGTTTTTTGTCGCTCAGTTCATGTCTCAAAAGCAGCTTTGTATGTTAGCTATGTTCAGTTGGTTGCGGCATTTATGGGCTCTATTCTCTTTGCTTACAACTATATGATGGTCAGTTTTTAAATGAATAAACAAAATTTTAAAGTCTTTCTGTCTTGGTCCTATAATAGGATATTGTTATGGGTGGACTGTTTACAAATATTTGATTTTAATTAGTGACCGACAAAATAAGTTCTGGGCCCGAAACCGATTTTTGATTTCACGCTCGTACAGGACCGGATTTTTCCGGATTAATCCGATTTTAGTTCGGAAATCTAAAAACCCCGGATTTGGGACTTGGACTCCGGAAAATCCGGCCAGAGTCCGGTCCGGCGCCGGTCACTAATTTAATTTATCCTTTTTCTCATTTTTAATTATTTTTTAGATTGCTAGCGTACAAACACCTTCAGCTGATTCTTGGGTGGGATCAGTTAACAATCGCTATATGTGTATGTTTTTAAATATTTTATATGATTTTTATTTTTAAAATAGCTCAATTAATGATGGCCGTTACTTTGCACGTTTTGCTTCTTGTTGTGCTCATTCACGGAATTAAAACTGAGCGGAAGTCTTTGCTTATGCCATATATTGTTTACGCTGCAATTACTGTGCTTACTGGACTTGTTGGGGTAAATTTTTTAATTTTTAGTAGTTCATATTGAAGAATAAGGTTATTGACGCTTTCTGGACTTTTTAGTCTCCCGAATTTTATGTCCAATTTTTCGCCTTAATAATTTAGTAAATCACTTCTATGGTTTTTAAAGCTTCGTTCTACATATTTTAATTAACAAAATATAAGATTTTCTTTTTAGATTGTCAATGACATTTTCTACCTTGACTCGCATATAATGCAAGATGGAGAAACAAATTCTATCGTTAGAAGGTTTGTTTATTTGTTTGACTTCTAATTTTTTTTTAATTTTAGTCAACTCCGTCGTCATTTTCTCGCAACAATAGTTCAAGCTTGGTTCCTTTCCATCATTTGGCGTTGTTATGGATACCTTGGTGATAAGAAGGTAGCTCGTCAAATTCGTGATCAAATGTGCAGCACCGCTAGTGCATTCCGATATCCCGAGAATTTGATGTGCAGTGGATATGCTCTTATGCAACAACCACCTCCATATGCTGTTAGTAAATTTTTATTATTTTTTGATATTTAAAACAATTTAGGACACAGTAATGAGCCCTTCTGCAACAATTCCCCCACCTGTTTATATTGGACCGATTGGTAGTGGAATTGAAAAGCCTGTCGCTAAATCACCTAGCCAGACTACCACAACAACCACTGAACTTGCGACTGAAGCTAAAGAGGAAGAGGAAAAGTAATTGAGTAGAAATGAGTTGAAATGAGATGTAAATGATAAAAAGAATGTTTAATTTAAAGTAAAATTTGATCAGGTCTTTTTAAATTTATCCTCCAAATGTCTGGGAGGACTTTTATTGAATGTTTTTATTAGGATTGTTATTGAATAGAGAATCTCCAATTTTTTCGATCCAAGTTTTGGCTTTGTTCGAGGACTTTCTCTTTTCCTTAACAATCCTAATTTCGATTTTGACTGATCATTTTTCCTTCGTTTGTATTTAAGACACCCATATTCCCAATCCATATAATCAAAAATTATCTTTTTCTATTTTAGCTTATAAATACACAATCTAAGAAAATTTATTTTTATTGAATAAAAATTTAAAAATTATATGGAAAATATTTAAAATTTGTATCTAAAAATAATTTTTTTGGATTGTCAAAAAAGCACAATTTTCTTTTTTACTTTAAGCTTTCTTTAAATGATATCGATATCTTACATTCGCTGATTTATACCCCCTACTATATATCTTTAACAATTGCATACATATACAAAATTTTGAATAAATTTGTAAAGATAATTCTTTTTTTATACGAAATATATTTTGATTACATGTAAAAAATTATTTTTTAAATGTGTTTTCTGAATTTAAATATTAGTTTAACTAATTAGAGGGGTAATCTACCTATATTAATTTTAACATTTGTCTTTACCAGACGTGGTCACGGATACTGATCTTGGTATCCGTATCCGCATACTTTCAGCGGATACAAGCGGATATCCGCAGGCATTTTGATATTATTTGTATCCGTATCCATGGGCAGGTCTTGTCTTTACTCGAAATTAGTTTATGAAAGGTGGTACCTATTACCTTTATGTTTTTATTTATCAATACATTGATTTGTGTTTTATTCATTTTTACTCATAATTTTACTTTTCAAAAATTTCTTACCTTATACTTCCCAATTTATTTAGAATATAAAAAACAAAATTCCAAATGATTTCTAGAATTGGATGGTTCAATCTTAGTGAGTTTAATTTTATCTACTTTTAAACAATTTATGTTTTAGGGTCTAAATTTAATTTTATACCGCTCCTTGGTCATTCATTAAGAACTCAAGCGACGGCAGGGGCTACTCCAGCTACCAAGTCTGAACCTCCTAGACCAACTCCTGTAACAACTTCAGAAGTAAAGCCGCCATTGAATATGAAAACACAAGGTTTTGAATTGTAAATGTTTAAATTTAGTTTTTAGTTGGAGACTCGGTTACTTGGAATATAAAGGGGAATGGCATTGCTGTTGTAAAGATTGATTGTCCAGGCGAAAAGGTTTTTAAAAAAGAGAATTTTAAGTTTTAAATTAATTAAAAGGTGAATTCTTTGAATGAAGCTGTCTCAAAAGATCTAACAGCTGCTTTCAATGCCATAGAGCAAAATCCGTCTGTTCGTGGCGTTGTTCTAATTTCTGGCAAACCAAATGTAATTTTTGTGATTTCGATAATTTTATACTTAATTTTACAGAATTTTATCGCCGGTGCAGACATTCGAATGTTAGAGAAATGTAAATCGGTTTCAGAAGCTGCGAAGATTTCAAGCGATGCTAAAGTCCAATTTGACAAATTAGAAAATAGCAAAAAGCCGGTTTTTTGATAACTTTTAAATTCATCAATAAATTATTAAAAGATTGTTGCTGCCATTATGGGTCCTTGTATGGGTGGAGGTCTTGAATTAGCAATGGCTTGTCATTATCGAATAGCTGTGGACTCGCCAAAAACTCAATTGGCATTGCCTGAAGTTATGTTGGGTCTATTGCCAGGCGCTGGGGGTACACAACGTCTTCCCAAGCTTGTTGACATCCAAACAGCTTTGCAAATGATGCTCACAGGTTTTTTGATCTTAAAATGCTCTTCTCTAAAACAATTCTAAGGCAAAGTTCTTCGTCCAAATAAAGCCAAAAAACTTGGTTTAGTCGACCATTTGGTCCAGCCAATTGGACCTGGCCTTACCGATCCGTTAACTGGAACTCATCGTTATTTGGAAGAGGTTGCCATCCAAACATGTGAACAACTAGCTGATGGTTCTCTTAAAGTTACTAAAAGCAAGCCTTTTGCTCAACAGGTTTTTACAAATATTTTTTCAATTTCTTTGAAAAATTTTCAGTTGACAAATCTTTTACTTACAAGTCGTCCACTTATCGATGCTTTACTAGTTCGAAAGGCCAAAGAAACGGTGATGAAGCAAACGCATGGGAATTACCCTGCGCCTTTGAAGATTTTGGATGTTGTTCGAAATGGGTTGATTGATGGGCCACAAGTTGGTTATGAACAGGAGACTCAGGTTATTTATGCAGGGAACCACGTATCTTTCATAAAAAAAGTTTTAGGCGTTTGGCGAACTTTCACAAACCAAACAATCGGCAGCTTTAGTTGGTCTCTATTGGGGTCGAACTGAATGCCAAAAAGACAAATATGGAGATGCAAAGAAATGCGAGTATGTTTATCGATTTTAAAGTATTTTTTATTTTGCTTATTTGTAGACGGTTGGGAGTGATTGGAGCTGGTCTCATGGGTGCCGGAATTGCAAATGTTAGCATTGACCAGGGAATTGAAACGGTTATAAATAACATTTTTCTTTTAATTTATTAAAATTTTTAGGTTCTTATAGATACAAATCAAGGAGCTTTAGATCGAGGCCTCAAACAAATTACTACACAGATGGAAGGTCAACTTAAAAAGAAAAAGTTTACTTCAGCTGAACATACACGTTATTTGTCGTCACTGAAACCTGTTTTGAATGATTATAGCCATCTTAAAAATTCCGATGTCGTTATTGAAGCTGTTTTTGAGGATCTTGGATTAAAACATAAAATTATTCAGAAGGTCATTTTAAATAGAAATTAAATAAGAATTTTATTAGATTGAGGAAAATGTCCCAGAGCATTGTGTTATTGCTACAAATACTTCGGCTCTTCCTATAAAGGATATTGCTTCTGCTAGCAAGCGACCTGAAAGAATCATTGGCATGCACTATGTATATATTTTTCAAATTATTTTTTTAATAAGGATAAATAATTTTATTAGGTGAGTAAACTATTTTAAACATTTTTTTAGTTTTCGCCCGTTGACAAAATGCAGCTTTTGGAAATAATTACTTCAGAAAAGACATCTAAAGAAACTTTGGCGGTCGCGGCAAAACTGGGACTTGCTCAGAAAAAGTTGATTGTCGTTGTTAAGGTTCTGTTTATTTAAGAATGATTTTTAAATTATTTTTTATAGGATTGCCCCGGCTTTTTCGTTGTTCGTTGTATAAGTCCAATGTTGAGTGAAGTTATGCGTCTTCTTCAGGAAGGTTTAACTCCAACAGAGGTATTTATAAGTATCTTTTTGAAAATGAGAAATTTATTAAGGCTGACAAAATTACCAATCAATTTGGATTTCCTGTTGGGATGGCTACTTTAGCTGATGAAGTATTTTTTAATCGTCGATTTTTTATAAAAAATATTTTTAAAGGTAGGCCTTGATGTTGGTGATCACGTTGCTTCATTTTTAAGTAAAGCACTCGGACCTCGTGTCCAAGGAGGATCTTCACAAATGTTACAAGATATGGTCTAAGCTGGATTTAAAGGCAAAAAGAGTGGAGCCGGTTAGTTTCCTCCTCTAAAATAATTATTTTATATATTTTAAGGTATTTATGACTATAATCCCCAATCAACTAATCCACTTGTAAAATTTGGAATTGGGAAAGCACCAAAGAAAGTAGTAAATGAAAAGGCAGTTGAAATACTTAAACGTTATTCTTTAACTCCGCCAACCGGTGCCTCTTCTGTTGAAGATCAACAATTACGTGTTGTTTGTCGTTTTGTGAATGAAGCAATAATTTGTCTTGAAGAGGGAATAATTTCGGCACCGGTTAATTTTTTTAATGGGCTCGCACCTTTTCTCTATTTTCCTTTTACACAAATACTCCCAAACACCGAAACTTTGACTGGTCATAACTTGGCCTGAAGTAATTCTGCAATAAACGGACATCACTTCGCAATAGGAACTCGAGGGTCCTCTATCGAATGGTACCAAAAATATTCTAAATTCGCATTCACAGTAAACAATGGTCCCTTGTAAGTTTAATTATAGGTTCCGTTTCTCTTAATATTTTTAAATTTCTTGTATAATGTTCTATTAATTTTATTAATTTAGTCTGATGGAGATATTGCCAGCGTTTTTGGTGTCGGCTTTCCGCCATTTTGGGGCGGCCCATTTAGATTTGTTGACCTTTACGGTGCTGACAAATTAGTGAAGAAGATGGAAAAATATGCAAGTATTTATCCAAGTGTTCAATTCCAACCATGCCAATTACTTTTAGGTTTGTTTAAAAATAATTTTAAAATTATTTTTAATTTTTAGATCACGCAAAAACGGGCAAAAAGTTTTACGAAAAGCGACAATAAAATAAATAGTAGCAGCGAAAGGTCTACAAATTTTTAGTTTTTAAATGACTCCTATTTGTGTGGGTATTGCTTTGGCTCAAAGAATTAGAAGTATTTTGTTTTATAAGTAATTGTTCCTCCTATATTCACAGACTGCTTTCATGTTAATATGACACAAAAATTAAATATATAGTTGGCATTTTTGTTAAAATATTAATAAAATATTTTTTTTGGAATTTAAAGAAAAGATTAGTAAATTTAATCAGTTTAATAAATTTAAAAAATATTTTATTGATATATTTTAAATTTTATTTGTTAGTTAAGTTTACCTCTGATTTAGTTTCTAGGGTTGCCAAAATGTATTTGAAAATTTTTTAGGAAAGATTAAATTATTTTCAAATTTTGGGCTATCCCTATTCTCTACAATATTTTGTTAGATATTCTCTGAAACTTTGAATAAATTGAAATATATTTTATTAAATATTTTGTTTTTTTGTTTTAATTGTCAAAAAATATTTTCTAATTAAATATTCTTTTACTAATTTAATTCTTTTTTTGATTATTTTTTTGATTCCAATGCGTCTAGAAAAGTGTTGGTTTTGTTCTTCAACAATTTGGCCAGGTCATGGTATTCAATTTGCACGAAATGATGGAACGGTTTGGTTTTTATTATTATATTTTAAATGTCTTCCTCCACATTTCTCTTTGAATGAGGGGTTGTAAATTCCGAATTTTAATATTCTGGGATGTCTAAAACCACTTTTGAACATTAAGGTACATTCAATAAATTGATCTATAATATCTAGTGTGATTATCAATCAAATTCCTTTTTATTTTAAGTTCCCTATTTTTTAAATTTATTTAAATTAGGTCTTCAAATTTTGTCGTTCCAAATGCAACAAATTATTCAAAAAGAAAAAGAATCCTCGCAAATTGAAATGGACAAAAGCTTCGAGGCGATTAAGAGGAAAGGTTTTTGTTTTTAATTTTATTTTTGTTTAAATTTTATTTAAAGGAATTGGTTAATGATGCCGTCCAAGCACTTGAACAAAAAAGAAATGAGCCTGTAAAATATGACAGAAATTTGTGGAATGAAGCAGGTTTTTTGGAAGTTTTTTTTGAAAATTTTTAAAATTAATTTTTAGTTGAGGCAATGAAACAAATCCACGAAATTAGACATCGTCGTTATGGACAATTAATTAAAAATAAATTGAAGCCTGGTCAATTACGTCAAAAACAGGCAATGATTAAAAAAGCAAAGACTAGAATGCATTTAATTAGGTTTGTTTAAAAATTGTTTTTTAAAAGGGGAATTGAAACTGAATTTGTATGATAAGAATATTATTCGAGGAGGCACCCTTTCCTAACTTTGTTGAAATTTTTTAGAATATTGAAAACACCTAAAAATGGTTTTTAAACAATTGTTCTTTCTTGGGTAACAGGGATCGCATCGACAGAAAAATAAAATTCCCGATTTTCGGGAATCGGGAATTTTGTCGGTGCGATCCCTACTGGTTCCGAAATACATTTCCTGGCAAATAGTTAACCTAATTTGTTCATTAAAAAAATTTTTTTCAAATTAATAAAAGTTTTGTATATTTTAGATCACCATTTGCCAATGACGTAAAAGACGAAGATGAGCAGATGGATATGGAATATAAAGAAGAAAGTGATATAGAACAAGGGGATGTTATTGAAATTAAAGAGGAAAATGTTGAAGATGAGAAAGTTACAAAAAAGAAAAAGAAGAAATTAAATAAAAATAAAGAAGTGCCAGAGACACAAACAATGATGGTGGTTGAAACAATTGAAGATGATTAATGTGGGGAATATTTAAAATATTATTATTGGATTTTAATTGTTTTTAATTTTTGTTTTGATAAATAAAAAGGAATATTTTTAGAAAAATATTAACAAAACTTGATATTCCTTGCATTAGACCCCGGCAACTGAAAAATCAACTAGGTGCCCTTCTTGAAAAAAGGAATTAAAATAAATTTAAATTTCGATAAATTTAGGTGTACAGTTTGTTATCGTTTGACTTATTTTTTAAAAATAAATACATCTGCTTTTTATATAAAATGAATTGTTTAAATATTTGTTTATGTAAATAATAGAAACGAAAACAGCCCCCCCCCTTAATTTGACAGGAGTCAAAACTAATGTTTAATTTGTAATTGAGAAACCTTTAATAGAGGGCTATTCATTTTGAAGTATTTTCCTCACATTCACACATGTTTTTTGGTATATTTGTTTAAGTAAACTTGAAATAAAAAAACTTACTGTCCTTTTGACCTTTTATAAAAACACATGATAATTTTTACTATAAGCCTTTTCGTAAGAATTTATTAAAAGTATCTCTCTTTTGAATTGTTTCAAGACTACTGTAGTTCCTTTATTATTTCTTTTGGAGGAAAATGAGTCGAGAAGAAAATATTTAGGCGCAAACAAAGTCGGGCGTGAGCTTATAATTTGGCCGTAGTAAATTTAGAACTTTAAAACTTTGGGGTTTGAATGTTGATCTAAATGGTCAATGGTTCTGACTTTGAAATTTATTTAGATACCTCTAATTGTAAATTTGGCTGAGTAAAATTCATAAATATTGCTTTAACTTTAGCAGAGTTCATTTCGTGGAGCCTAATGTTAATTCGCGCCTAAACGCCCCCAGAAAAAGGGGCGGGGACAAAAATTTCTTTTTCTTAATTTGCCAGAATGTTGTTAAGGCAAAGAAAATTGTAAGAGGAATTCAAGAAATGAGTGAATGAATGGGGCATGCTTTCTATAAAGAAAATATTGGAAGAAATGTTTGAAGACAGTTACTACATTATTTAGTTTCTTGAAGGGCATTTTTGGCTGTCGAGAATATTTTGTGTTTGGTTGCGTGCCATTTTCTTTTTTAAACTACCAATAAAATGAAAAGAGAAAATTTTTATATGTTTGCATGTTTATAAAAGAGAGTTAAATAATTTTCTTTAACAAATATATAACACGCGATTAAAATTTTTGATTAAAAATATTTTAAATCAATTTTAAAAGTACAGTTGACACTCTTTTGTTTGGAATTATTAAACTAATACATATGTTAGATATTATATTCGGTGATAAAATATTCCAAAAAACTAACAGTTTATCAGTCCCTTTTACAGGAGTCTCCGTATATGCTCTAATAATTACCATGAGTATTGTTTCGACCTCTCGCTGAAGGGAGTAATTAATAGAACGGGGGTAATTATTTGAGAGAGGGTACTTAATAGAGCACATACGGTATTCCATTCGATTCCAATAAAGCCGTTCTAGTTTTTTGCGATTCCGCTTTACGAGAGCTGGTTCCCAAGGTGGGACATCACTTAAGGGCAATTTACAGTTTTCAAATTTTTTATAGCCTTAGTATTCCTCAAGTGATTAAATTTTAATAAACAAAAAACTTAAACAACACGCAATTAATTAGAAAAATAATAAATTATAAACAAGGCAAAAATACAAAAATTATTTAATTAATTAAAGTCTGTTTTAGAGAAAGTATGTACTAATAAATAATTTTATATTTTTGTGTCACTTGATTTTATCACGCAATTTTAATAATTTGTAAAATTATTCTTAAAATTAAAAAGCTTTAAGATATCTTTTGTCCTCCATAAAACCCCCAATAACTTTACCTTCATTTTATGTTCACCAATTATATCTAGGGAGGGGGGGGGTCCCTTTAAAAATCTTAACGAATATATTCTCCATCTATTGAGTATTTTACTTGGATTTTGTTATAAATGTTAAATGTTTATAGGAAATATTTTACAGAATTTTCGGGAAATTTCCCTTTACCTAGGCTTTTAAGTGATGCCTGATTGTAGTAAATTTTTAATTTAAATTTTAGTAATTTCTTCATTGACAACTACTAAAATATTAATATTTATTTAAAGTTTTTACTTAAGAAGTTTCTCATGTACGCGACCAAACGGAGACAACGAAATTTTAAACGGTAAAATTTTTTTGAATAATTTTCTTAAATAATTTTAAAAGAATAAAAAGGAGTTTTTAAATATTAATAATTTTACTAAAAATGAAGGGATGATAAAAATAAAAATTTTGTTTGAAAATATATATAAAAGGTTTTCCCAAAAAAATAAAAAAAGACAAGGAAGAAGTCACGAAAAATGCCGTGCCCAATTGCTAGTTGATTAGAAATATATTTTTATTTTTCGAGATCTCCTTCTTTCCCTTTGTTTTCCTTTAAATTCTTCGTGTCCTGCGTGCCAACCACCACTTTTTTTGTAAGGAAAATATTCCAAAAATTAACATTTCTATTTTTATTTATTTGTTTGTTAATTAGCCAAGCAAAACAATGATTAAAGAAATAATTAAAAAGAGGTTTTTTGTTTTTAATTATTAAATACTCACTTAATTTTCATGAAAATTGAAAATTTTTATTTATAAAATATTTATTTATTTTTATTTTTCTTCATTCTCTCTATTAAATATTACTCCTCTCATTTTTACAGTAAAATTAATTGCTCTCGCGCAAACTAAATCGTTGAATTAATGCAGTGAAAGAAATTACCTTAAAATTTTTTGTTTTTTAAATAATTAATATATAAATCTGTGAAAGATCATCCGGAAATTTTGAAAAAAATTTAATTAACTGTAAAGAATGTAAATATTTTCGAGAAATATTTTTCTGATTTTTAATAAATTTTTAGCTGACAAATAAATAAATTAAATATAAGTAGAATAATGATGAGCTTAACCTTATTATGTTAAATTATATTAATATTTTTTAAATTACATTATCAAAACTATTCTCAGTTTGTTAAATGGATAGATTTGTTCTAAATAATATATTTTCAATTTATCTAATTAATTTACTTTTTTATAAAAGTTTTTTTATTTTTATTAAATACCCAACCATCTGTTTTAAATTTTTATCGGCAATAAAACAAAAAATAAAATTCTCGGATTAATAATAACTTGTAGTAATAAAACACAAGATATTTCAATGAACATATGTTGCGCATTTCTTATTCCCATATTTTTATTCATCCTTTTCCAAGTATTTCGAAGGATTCTTTTCTTATTTAATAATCCAAACAAATTTACTATTTTCTTCTCTTTATTTAAGGACAGATTCGAGAAAATAAATAAATAATTAATTAAGAACAGTAAATAAATAAATAAATTTATTCAGCCAATTCTAAAGATGCGCGCGCGAATTGTCAATGAGTTTCTCTATTTATTTATATATACTTTTTTGGGATTTGAAAAGATTTTCCTCAAGGTCATAATTTAATATTTACAAAAATTTTAATAATAAAAAGAATTTAAAAATATGTTGGTTAATTTATTGTAACTTACTTAGTAGTCCATTTAGGATATTACTCAATTTACTCAATTATAGGGTAGTCGATTCTGGACCGAGGATTTTTCGGTTAGGTTCTTCGGTTCGGTTCGGATATCCGAAGAATTTTCAGGAACCGACAACCCTACTCAATTAATATATTTAAATATTTCCAGACCCAAATATAGTGCTTCAACCAAAAAATTTTCTTAAAATTTTTTTAACTTTTTTCATTTTTTTGTTGTGCAATAAAATATATAATTGTTGGGGGCAGATGGAGGGATTTTTGAATGATGGAAAGATTATATGTATATTATTAAAATGGGGTGCTAAAATATTGCGCCAAAATATTATTTCTTTTCAAATATTTTTTCGTAGAGATTAGGGGGATTAACATGTTATTGAGAGTGAAAGGTATTATTAAGTCAAAAAATAATTTTTGGTTAATAATAAAACAAACCTTTCGTTAGAAATTTGGAAATTCTGCTAAAAGAGTTATTTTTAAAAGCAATTCCCATCTTCGAGACAGATTTAGAAGTATTTTGTCGCAATTTAAAAGTTACAAAAAAAGAGATAAAATTATATAAAATTAGATTTTTGAGACTTTTGAGAATTTTTAAAATTATTATTTTAAGTATAAGAACAACAGAAAACAAAAATAATAATGAAATAATACCTCCCCAATCGCAACCCCACCTCCAACACCCCCAACCCCAACAACCTTTATTAAATTATTTATTAAATAATAATAATTTAACAACAAAAATAAATAATAATTTAAATAATTCTTCTTCAAATCCATCAAAAAGACACAGAGAACGTTTAAATGGGGAATTAGAAACTGTTTGGATATTTTAAATTAAATTAATTTTAAATTTATTTTAAAAAGGTTGCTTCTCTTTTACCTTATGACGAGTCTACAATACAAAGGTTTTTAAGGGGTTTTTTGTCAGAAAATTATAATTAACTTAAAAAATAAATTAATAAAATCAAAATTTTAACTAAAAATTAAAAACAAGTAAGACTGAAATAAAGGAAAGATTAAAATTTTGTATTTTTAATTAATTTATTTTTTAATAGACTGGATAAATTGTCTGTTCTTCGTTTAGCTGTTTCTTACCTCCAAATTAAAGCTCATTTTCAAGGTTTTAAATTTTTCCAAAAATTTTAAAGAAAATTTTTACTTAAAAGTTTGTTCCCAATTAGCATTATTACAACCAAATGGACGGTGTTTTTCTCATCCATATTTTAAAACAACAACAAATAATAACAACAACAATAATTCCTCATTCTTTTCTGTTCCAAGTTTATTTAATTCTTTCCATCAAATTCCAATTATTGACACAAATGAACCTTTTTATTCATCTTTAGCACAAAAAGTAATTTAAATTTATCTTTTCCGGAAGATGTCTCTCTTATGTTTATGTACATTGTTGTGTACTCTCTCGTTTTTTGTCTAACCAAAGTTCCTTTAAATTATTTTAAAGAAGGGAGAGAATTAAACAAGTTACCGTATACCTCTTCTCTTTTTAATGCTTCTCCCTATTTCCGGATAAGTGCAGAGAAATAGTTAGAGACTGTGGGACACATTCATGTTTTTAAGAGAGACAATTATTTAAAAAAATTTAATTTAAAATAATTTTTAAAGGCATTAGGTGCTTTTTTACTTATTTTACATTTGGATGGAGATATTTTTTATGTAACAGAAAGTATAGAAATTTATTTAGGGTTTCAACAGGTAAATAATTAATTTTATTTTTAATTAAAAATTTGTGTTTTATTTATAGTCAGATATTTTGCATCAATCACTTTTTGAAATGTAATTGTTAATTTTAGATATTTGTTAATTTTTTGATAAAAATAAAAAAATATTTCTAAAGGATTCATTCAGAAGATCGAGAAGAACTTCGGTCTTTACTCCAACGATTACAGCAATTATCATCTGAAGAAAATAATGAAAGTAATTGAAATAGTAAATAAAAATAAACATCCCCCCCCCCCCAATTCCAAAATTTTTTTCAATGCAAAAGTTTTGAGGAAGTTTAGTAGATTAGGTAATTAATGTAAATTAATAGCCTCCAGTTCTGAAAAATTTAAATTTTTTTATGTTCCTAGTCTGAATTTTTATACAAACATTCCCAGCACTTTCTTTTTGAGAATTCATAGAAATGGGGTTTTTGAAAGGGTTTTTACTCTTCAAAAATTTTTTAAAAGGATTCATTTAGAAGGAATATTTAATAAAAATAATTTTAAAAACAGATTTGGCTACACAATGGGATATTCCAATTGTTTTGCGTTTTAGATGTTTATTGGATAATACTTGTGGATTTGTTGTAATATTTATTTTAAAGAAATCTTTTTAAAAAAAATAATTTTGTCTTTCAAAAGCGTGTAGAATTAAAAACAAAAATTTTAAAAATTCATTCCCATCAAAACAACGGTCTTTCTTCTTTTATTTCCCCCCAATTTCCCCAACAAAATGGTAGAGGACGGCGACAACAACAACAAACAACTTCGAGATTAGAGGAATTAAATGGAATTGAGGGATCATATTCTCCTTTAATTAATTCATTTAAACGTTGGGGGTGGGCATTAATTGCTATTTGTATGTATGTATTTAATTAATTAAAATATTTTTTGAAATTCTTTGGGTTAAATATCTGGTTTTGTTTTTATCTAGACAGAATTCTGAACTGGAGAAAGAAAAAATGATTCTATGTACATATATCAAGGATCTAGCCGACATAAAAATTCAATTTCCGATTTTCGGGAATCGGGTCGGCTAGATCCCTGATGTAAATGAAAAGAGTGGCGAGATGATATTTTTCCTTACTTTTTTTTTTGACCGAATCGGAATGGTCGATTTTCCCCTATTACTTGATGTTTGCTGTAAGGATTTCTGAAATTTTCGGTTCAGATATCGGATCCGGATCAGACGTGGGCGAAACGTTTCGTTTCGTTTCGTTGTTTCGTTAGTTTCGTTATGTTTTTTCCTGTTTCGTCTCGTTTCGTGACGAAACACTTTTTAATTTGTTTCGTTTCGTTTTGTTAACGAAACACCTGTGTTTCGTTAACGAAACATTACCTATTTTTTAAACCAAAATATAACCCAGAAGCTGAAAAAATTTGTCCATCGGTGATGAAAATTCAAAAAATTTTTGCCTGCGGCGCTGAAAAAGAAGAAATCTGGCTTCTTGTCCTTCAAAATTTTCACAATTTTCGCCTGCGGCGCAGAAAATGGAAAAAATCTATCTTAAGGACCTATAAAATTCTAAAAATTTTCGTCTGCGATGAGAATGAGAAAGGACCCCGGCGATGAGAAAGGACCCCCCTCGTAAACCTACATACTGATGACCTATTGACCCTGAAGGCATACAAATTTTTGATCAGCACCATTTTTGCTTTTATCCCTTTGCAAGGTTAATCAGTCATCTGTGGGATTAACGGAGCTAATGAGGGGTACAGGGTTGACCCCATTTTTAATTATCTTTGGAGCCCGTACTGGGAGTATTCGCAGATTAATCTTTTTGCATATTTTGAGGGAAGGACTTAATAATCCAAAAGTTTTGTCGTCAATTAGTCATTCGGTAATGCGACAATTTCGTCCAATCCCGATCTCGTGCCGGGATCTGTATCACCATTACACAATCCAGATCCCGGTTTTTCTATAAATCCCGATACCGCTGAACTCTAGATTTAGGTGAGATTAAGAGAAAAATTGGCTAATGGGACCACAATTTATGGTCCACATAATTTTACGATCACTTATATGTCATTATTGGCCAATTAACATGCTTAAAATTGTTTAGTTAATAAAATACTCCAGATTTTTGAGATTTTTTTCGAAATTAAAATGTTTCGTTTTGTTTCGTTTCGTTTCGTTAAATTTTGACTGTTTCGTTTCGTTTTGTTAACGAAACGTTTTTTAAAAATTTTTGTTTCGTTTCGTTTCGTCCGAAAAAAATTTAGAGTTTCGCCCAGGTCTGATCCGGATGTCCGAAGATTTCCCAAAATCCGCCAACCTCACTCCACATTAAATAAAAATTAAAACAAAAATTAATTATATTTATTACAATTTTAGTCCATTTGTTCCACCTCTTCAAATGAATGTTCGTTTAGATGATCCAATCCTTAAATCAAAACATTCATTAGATATGGGAATACAATCTTTAGATTCTCGGTTTTAAAATTTTCTTTAATTTTAATATATTTTATTTTTTTAAAGTCTTAAACAAATATTAGAATTAAATAATGAAAATAATAATTGTTTAATTCCTTCTACATCTAATTTTGAAAACAATTCAGAAGATTTACTTTCACGTTCTTTTTATTATTTTATACATCCTGGTGATGTTAAATATTTTTCTGATGCACATGAAATGGGTAAATTAAAATAATTTTTAAAAGGGGCTTTGTATATACCTAGGCGGAATAGTAAAATTATTTTGTTAAAGGTGATCGACTCTATAATCTGGGTGTTTGGGGTGCGTTGGTTATTTTCTGGTTTAAACTGGTTTCCGTTCCATCCAAGAAATAGTTTTTTATTTAATCTATTTTTAAGATGGGCTTTATAGTATATCCAATTGGGCTGGGACGGTATGAAAAAATGGGGCATGAGAACCTGGCACTTTTTCCTCTCAAGAATGAACGAACCTGGTAAAGAACCAGGTAACCCTATCCGGTTTTTTACATACTGCCCCTGGAGTCGAAGACCCGGCTAAATTAGAAACTCAGTTTAAAAAATTTTGTTGGTGGTCTATAAATTGATTTAATTTTTTATGGTTTTACTTAATTAGCAATAAACTCCAAATTTTTAAAAACAAAATTTTATTTTTCTAAATTTAAATATTTTTAGTTATAAAATCTTGTTCTTCTGGTTTAATGATTTATAGATTAATTAGTGTAAAATCTAAAAATATTTATTATGTTCAAACAAGTTTTCGACTATTTTTTAAAGTAAAAATTTTTTGTAATTAATTAAATAATTATTTTTTTAAAATTTTTAAAGAGTAGTAAACCAGACAGTATTGGGGCAAATCATCGAATTTTAACGTAAAAATTAAAAAAAATTTTATTTTAAATAATTATTTAATTAATAGGGAAGTAGATGGTGAATCTCTTTTGGAAAAAAGAAATAATATTAAATCAAAGTAGTTTTTTCTAATTAAAAATTTTAATTAAAAAATATTTTTCAAAAGATTCCTTTCATTTGATGACACATTACTTCAATCACCTAGAATTTTCCAACAACCAATTAATTTATCTGTTCCACCCATTCCAACAACAACATTAAATAATAATTCTCCAAAACTTGCAAAAAATATTTTATTAATTAAAGAAAATAATAAAAATAAAAGGTTGGAATGATTTGAAATTTAAAATTATTTGGTAATTTGTAGAGGAACTTTGAAGGAAGAAAATTTTTCCCAAAATTTGAGACCGAAAAAATCCAAGAAATTTTTAAGTCGAAGATCATAAGTCTTTGACGTCTCTACTAATTTACCTTAAAATTTCAACTCTCGTTAGAGCACGAAAAACCCAAAATGCATTGGTTGACTTTTCTACAATCAATGAATCTAGCTTTAGAAGTTCTGAGGGGATTGATATCCTTATTGAATTGAGGATATTATAGCTACTAACGAGAGTTGATTATATAGAGGTTTTATGATTTTAATTTAAATTTATTTAAGTAATTCGATAGAGGGAATTTCTAATTATGAAAAACTTAAAAAGAAATTAACAACAACAACAAGTAAAAAGTATAAGAAACACAATAAAGATAAAAATGAAGAATCCAAAATTGTTAAAAAATTAATTTCGAAAGAAGTTGAAAAAAGTGGGGAAGAAGAGGGTATTTTGTGGTTTTTTTTTTGTTGATTTAATTTTGAAAATATTTTGTAGAATCTTCTTCATTTTTAAATGAAAATGTGAACAAAGCAATTATTTATAGAGAAGATTTAAATGTTAATTTAGTAGAAGATAATAGTAATAATAATGTTAATCAACATTTGGATGTAAATATTTTTTTCTTTTATGTATTTAAATTAAGGAAATATTTTTTGATAAGGAAGTTTAGGCGCCATTCATTTTGAAGTTTTATAAGTGTTTTTCAATTATTCCCACCTAGGTTTGTAGGATTCTGAGAACCAAAAATCCCAAAAATTTTAAACAAAAATTCCCTAATATTCAGACTTTTACCAGTCCAACAACCCTCTTTTAATTAATTAATTAATTTAGATACCTACAACAACAACAACAAATATTTACTATAATAATAATTTAAATGAAGATGTTTCTTCAGCAATGTTGTCAACATTTCCTTACTATTACTATTATTGTTGTATTTCTCCAAATCAACAACAAAATTTATTTGGTTCTTTAATTATGGATTTAACTAATAATGAAGGAGGAGGAGAATATTTAAATAATAATTGTATTATACCTGGTATTTTATTTAAATAAATTTAAAATAAAAGAATATTTTTAAAAAAGATTATTGGACATCTGCAGTTATGGCAGCAGTTGTTGATATTAATAATGAAGATAATAATAATGAAATGTTAAACAATCAAGCTATTCCTTTACCTTTATTACAACCTCCCTTAGATTCTGATTTGGCTTCTTCAATTTTTCATTGGCCACAAATTTTCCCTCAAAATAGTAAAGATTTTGAAATAAAAATTATTCGTGTCAGAGAATAGAAATTACTTTAAATGTGTGGAAACTAGTTTTAGCCAGTGCTTATAAGCTCGTACCAAAATTCGAACTTTTGTAGGTTTCCTACGAGTACGAGCAAAACTGAAATTTATAAGCACTGGTTTCAGCTTCAATGATCATAAATTTGGTCAAGAATACTTTAAAAGACTTTCTCTTGTTTTTATATTAAGCTAAACTAAAATTATTTATAAAAAAACAAATTCCTCCTCCTCTCTATTCAGACTCTCCAACATCTTCGGGAACAACAACAACATCAATACTTCCTCATTTATATCCTCCTTTACCTCAACAACAACAACCAAATACATATACTTCTACAAACATTAATAATCAAGCACAAAAAAGTATTTTAAAAAATATTTTTAATCGAAAAAGAAATTTTATTTTTCAGATTTAACTAATCCAGTTTTCCCTCCTCAATATAACAATATTTCATCTATCCTCCCATCTACTTCAATATTACCACCAGAAACACAACAACAAAAATCCAAAACAAATTTACTAATTAACAACCAACAAACATTTAACCCAACAACAAGCCAAACAAGTTTTGAACACTTCCCAACATTCCCAACAAACTTATTAGAACAACAAAAACATTTTAAACAACAAAATGTTTTCCCCCAAAATTATTATAACCAACATGTTTTTAATTCAATCCAAACACAAAAACAACAACAAACAACAGAAAACAATCCAAACATTTATTTAAATCAAAACATTACAACTTTACAACAACAACAACAACAAAATGTTTCTTCAACATTTCCTCCCTCTTCTTGTAAATTTAAATTTGTTTTTTTATTTTTTTGTTTTGTTTAGTTAATAGCTCAACAACAACAACAAATACTTCAAGTTTTCGTTTTCTTTCTGAAGTTGCACAAACATTATTTGGACAATAAATAAATTTATTTATTTTTAAGAAGAAAATTTTAATTTTATTTTCAAAGATCTCATTAAATATTTTTTTATTTTTAAAAATTATTTATGTACTAAATACTTTTTGTTGTAATATAGAGTTAACAATAAAATATCAATTTAATTTATTTTTTAATTAATTTTTTCCTTTCTATCACTCAGAGGTTGCCTTCTTTTACGTTCCTCCATTATATCCGAAGCATCAGAAAATTCGTAGGGGATTGTACTCCATCGTTTTAAATATTCTAAATTTTAATTTTAAATAATAAAAATTAATTATTTATTTTTACTTTTCTTTTGTTTATCTTCTTTAATTTCTGGTTGTTCTAATAATTGTTTAACAGTTTTTGATTTTGATGGAAGTAATTGGGCAACAGCAGACAACATTCTTTTAATTTAATTTTTTTTAAAAATATTTAATTAATTACCTAGGTGTTCTTAAATCACAAGATACTCTACAACGTTCAATTAAATTCTTTTTAGATTCTTCTGCCCCTTTTTTACCTTTTTCGTCTTTTCGAAGCATTTGACTTTAATTTAAAAAAATATTTTCTAAAAAATATTTTTATTTATTTTAACCGAGCTTTTTTCTTCAATAATTGTTGAGCATCTGGATAATCTTTGATTACATCATTTAAGTCTTCTTTTGATAAAACAAATAATGTTGAGTATCCCTTTGAACGAATATTTGCTGTTCTACGATTATTTCCGCCAATTGCCAATAAACTATTTTTGAATTATTTTTTATTAATTTCTCGATTTGTTTTCAACTTATGTTTTACTAAGTTTTTATAAATTAGGTAACTGTTTTCGATTTTTTTTAATAAAATACCAATCTTTGGTAAGGTTACTACGAGAATAAATGAGCTTGTGTTAACAGGTATTTGGATTCCATTGATTTTTTCCGTTCGGGGATTACCTTCGCCAGGTAAAGAATTTCCCCGTTAATTAATTTTTTTAAATTTCTTAATTAAAATTTTTTTTCAATTATTTTTTTCTTCATTTTTAATTATTTACCTAATTTCTCCAAAAACACTTCCTTCAGTTAATGTAGCAAAAACAATTTCATTATTTTCTCCCCCAACAACTTCCAATATTCCATTATTTACAATATACATTTCTTTCCCAACATCCCCTTTTCTACAAATAACATCTCCGGGCAAAAATATTACTGGACGAAGACGTAAAACCAAATCTCTCATAAATGCTCTATCTGCATCCTTTTTTAAATTATTTTTTTTTATTTTAAATTAATTAATCTCTACACAAATCTATCCCTTAGGAACGGAAATATTCTTTAGGGAAAATTAAGTAATATTAAATAATAATGTAGTACTATGTACAATTTTTAAGGCAGCTTTACTAACAGATAATTGGGAGAATCAAAGAAAAACTAACTGTAATCCACAAATATTTATTTTTCGAAAAGTTAATTAAGAAATTAACTTACTTGAAATAATTTAACTTTACTTAAAGTATTATAATGAACAGATAAAGCTAAATCTGTTTGTAATTTTAACGGCAATTTTTCCACCAAACGTTTTTCTTCTAATGTTCGTTGTTGTTCCCATGTATATAAAAACCAGGCACGTACTCTAGCTGTTAAATGTTCTGGTAATCCCAAACGTTTACATTCACTTAGGGCCTTTAAATTTTTAAATTAAAAATATTTTTTGTGCATAGGCGCTGAAAGGTTCATATTTAAACCTTTTGAATTCAAGTTTCAATTAAAAATTTGAAACCAAAAGGTTTAAAAAAATAATAATTACTCTATCCATAGTAGTTCTAAATTCTTCATTATTTTTATTAGCATTAGAAACAATATCTCTTATTTGTCCCAATAATAACGCAAAAACAAAGACACCCATCATCCAAGAAAATGTCATATAAATATATTCTATAACATTTGTTGGGGCTGGATTATTTCCTGTAGAAGTTGCTACAGCAGCAGTAAAATAAAAACAACGAATATAAGCATTCCCTTCATTATTATAAACCCATTTATTTAAATACCTTTTTTTAATTAAAATTAATTATTTTTAATAAATTTTTATTAGCAAGGGATGATGGAAATTTTAAAAGTTGCTCACATCAGTCTCTTGTAGGGGAAAAGTATGAGTTATCCCAAAAAAGGATTTTTTGGCACGGACGGACTCGGTCAGATAAACACGGACGGACTTGGCAAAGGGAAAATTTAATCCTTTTTGATTGTGAGAGAAATGAAAATTAATTTATGACTATTTGTGACCCCCTATTATGCGGGCACCCTAATCTTTACAAGTGCCGATTTTTTAAACCAACAACAATCCTCATACTTTCATATAAAAAATATTTTCGGAGTGGGCATGGGAGAAGGACATCTCATTTTAACTTTATTTTTTACTATAATTGAATAAATTAAAAAAATTTAAATAAAATTCGTTAACAGACCATTTTCCTTTATAATTATAAGGTATTTGTCCAAACCCTTGCCAAGCACTCAAAACATAATAAACACAAGAATTACAATGTATTATATAAATCATATAACAAAAAGTTTTTGCAATTCTAATAGCATATGGATTAGAAAATGAACTGTCTAATAATTCAAAAAATTCCCAAAAAGAAGGTAATTTAAGTAAACGAAATATTCTCCAAGCACAAATTGGGCCTGTCCAGATATACAAAATATCCAATGGAAGTAGTGAAAATAAATCAAGTTTAAATACGCCTTTTTAAATTAAAATTATTTTGGAATAGATTTTTTGATTATAAATCGGGCTATTAATTTTTTATTAATAGGTACCGAATCAGATCGGTATCCGAGATAGGAGGTCTCCCATAATGAGGTTTCGTTTAGGTAGCTCTCCCGTCAAAAACCCATTCTGCAGTAAACATTATGTTTATATCGAGGTTTTTCCACTATATTATTGACACCCTCTCCGATACTCGTTTTCTCTTCACGTTTTCTCATTTTTCTAACTTTTATTTCAAAACCGTTTAGGGAGCTTTCAAAAAATACCTGAAAACCCCGTAATAGTTTAGAAACTAGTTGAATGTATAAATTATCCAAATTTGTAACTACTTACCACTAGTTAAATAATGATGTAACATTTCAGGAGGACTTTTAACATTAATACCATCTCTCATAAAAGTTAATCTGGATTTAATTAAAGTTAAATCAACCAAATAAATTAAATCACAAATATAATCACCAAATAACCAATAACGAAGATTTGAACGAGTCTTTTAATTTAATTTAAAAAATATTTTTTAATAAAAATTTTACTTGATATGGGTAAGAACATCTTAAAGGAATTACAAAAGAATTATATAAAAAAGCAATTAAAACAAAAGATAGCCAACTAACATATAATTTACCTTTTAAATGAATAAATTTTTTTGAAAATTTATTTTAAATTAATTACTAAATGGGTCAATGTTGGAGGGAAGTAGACGTGAAGGGACGTCAACAATTTCATCTGATTCCACTTCCTTTTTAAGAAAACAATTATTTTTTAAATTTACCCTTCTGGACAAATTTAAGGACAGCTAATCGAAATTTAAACTCTTTTGGTTATCCTACCTTTAGTATATATTAGAAGGATAATTAGAAGTTTGGAATGAATATGGGGAAGGGGAGGGGGAAGGAGAGGGAGGAAATATTTTAAATATCCTACTTGATGTAATCCAATCAAAGACATTAAAGATGCCTGATCAGGCCTCCTTTCCCCACTTTTTCTTCTCTTTTCATCCTTATCTTCATCTTCGTCTTCTTCAGCCTGTTCATCTGTCGGGGTTGGCTCTCTACAAAGTTCTTCACGTACAGCAGAAGTTCTCCTCCTCAAATCTTTTGCAAATTCATGCAATTTCTCTCGAATAATAAAAGACATTTGAGAACTATTATCA
This sequence comes from Meloidogyne enterolobii, assembly GCA_963681835.1. Classification (NCBI taxonomy): domain Eukaryota; kingdom Metazoa; phylum Nematoda; class Chromadorea; order Rhabditida; family Meloidogynidae; genus Meloidogyne; species Meloidogyne enterolobii. The sequence continues at coordinate 490,932 of CAVMJV010000015.1, read as the reverse complement.
GATAAATTTTGACTTTGAGAAATAAAAATTATTTTTTAATTATAAAATAATTTCTTTAAAAACCTAGAAAATGAAAATGGAGAACTTGAAGACAATAAAGCTGGGGAAGGAGAAGGAGAATGAAGAAATGGAGAAGGAATTGGTGGTGATTCTAGCAATAAATTATTTTTTTCTTCAAAAGAAATTGAATCTGCTTGTTCTACAATTATTTTGGTAGTTTCTATATTTTTATGTGAAGGTGAAGGAAGAGGGGATTGTGAGGAGCTATAAAAATATATTAATTAATTAAAATTATTTTTCACTAATTTTTACAATAAATTAGAAAATTAGTTTTTTCTAATTAAAAAAAATTAAATAATTCTTAAATCTAATTTAATTAACATCCAAAAAATACCCGAACCCACAACCCCCATGAAAGCAAAAAAAAACCACAAAGACCGCCTCATAACCAAATTTAATTAAAAAACTTACTTTTTCTCTCCATTTTCAACATTAACCGTCTTATCTTCATTAATTTTTTCTTCTTTATTTTCTTCCAATTTTTCTTTTTCTTCCCTCAAATTATTTAAATCCTCTTTATTTATTTCTTTCATTTTATTTTCTTCAAAAATTGTTAATGGAGGGGAGGAGGATATATTTCCTCCAGTAATTTCCCCAGGTAATGTGTTTATACTTCTACTTGTAGATGGAGGTAATTGTTGATTAAATACTGATTGAGGACGTTGATGGGGAAGACTGGCAGTTGAAAGTGGTGGAGATATTGAACGAACTTTGTTATTTAATTTTTAAAAAACATTTTTTTGTAACATTTTGCTGCTACCCCTTATCCCCCAATTCCCCTTTTATTTATTAAAAATAAATTTAAATAAAAATTGTAAGGCACAAAATCTAATAGTTTATAGGTAATTTAAAATAATAAATCCAGTAAATATACTGAATGTTTTTCGGTAACTAAGGTAATCTCTACTTTAACAAAAAAATAATTTATAATGCCCAAAAGGAAAATAAATATAAACAATACAGCCTTTAATTATTAAAAAAATTAGGTATATTTTTTTGAAGAAATTCAAAAGAATTGTCCTTCGGGAAGTAAAAAACTTGTATCTTTTTTATTCAACTAATAACCTTTTCGAAGTTCTAAAACCTTCTTAATTTATTTAAAATTCTATTAAACTACCAGTATTTGGCGGAATTGATGCCAATGAATCGGAAGAAGAGTAATTATTTAATGAAAGGACGTCTGTATTTATTTGGTTCTTTTTAATTAAAAAAATAATTATTTTATTCCTATTTAATTTAAAAAACTACCACTAAATTAGATATATTCCCAATTCTTTGTTGTGTTCTAACTTTAAATCCATTACGGCTATTGGAACTTTTTTTGAAATTTGGGAGAGAATTTCGATACATTTTTTAAAAGTTTTATTTAAATAAATATGAAGAAGCGATGACTTTTTAAATAAAGCTCATCAATATATATTTATATAATTATTTTGTTGTCAAGGATACAAAAATGAATAATTATTTTTTTAATTTTTAATATTATTTTATACTAAGTTTAAAAATAAAAATCATCAAAAATTATCGCCTTTAAGCCAAAATTAGCATTTATTTATTACCTACTACCATAATTCTTCCACTAATAAAAAAATCACTTCAACTTTCCCATTAAAATATCTGAATACATTTACTTATGCTCTAGCATATACCCTCAAATCTTCAACCGATTAGGCACTGAAAATGAAGATTTTTCCCTATAATTTAAAACATTTTTCATTTAAAATTTAAAAAATTTTATTTCAAATAAATAAAAATTTTGACAGAACTAATGTTCTAAATATTTAAATTTATTTTTTATTGTTTAACAATTCTTTTCTTCAAATTCTTCTTTATTTGCTTTTTTCTTTTTATTTTAATGTGCAAGCGGTTCTTTATGATTATGAGTTTCCTCAAAAGCTTCTCCAGCCATTTCTTTGCCTTCTTCGTCTTTAGAATTTACAGACTCCCCAGATTGATCATAACTTTAATTTATCTTTTAATTTAAAAAGAGAAATGATTTATTTATCTACCCATGTGCCATTCTGAAACGAGCTTCTTCCGATTGCCTTTCAAACTCTGCCTCCATTGCAGCCCTTTCAGCAGCACTTTCATAACTTTAATTTTATTTAATATTATTTTAAATTTAAATATCTCTCTTACATTTCTGATGTTTGTTCCGTAAAGGTAATATTGCAGTTTGTTTTTTATTTGGATAATCATAATTTTTGATTCCCGAAAACGTCGGAACTATTTTATAATTTAGTAAAAGCCTAGGATAACAGCCCTTTTTGGAAAAATACTCCAACAGTGTAAGTGAAATAAATCGTTAAATCCAATTTTGTAAATACACTTGTAGATACACTCCCTTTTTAATGCATGACTTTTCAGCCCCAAAGGTGCACTTACAAGTGAGATCAGCAGCAAAATACGAAATAAATTAATTAGAGGTTTATTTAAAAACAGATTTAAATATTCAGGTAAACAATCTGCAATATTACCAGAAACAGTATTTTGGCCAGGTACACTTTCTTCTTTTTGTTCGGACATTTTTTGTAATATTTTAATAAATTCTCTTTAAAAATAAATTTCAGATAAATTTATGTACATAAGAAAATAAAGTTAAAATGGAGTTAAACAAAATTAAATTAGAGATTTACTTTAATATTTAAAAACTAAAGGGTCTCAGAAAGCCGAAGGCTTTCCCAGATAATTTTAGGAGGATTCATTCCCCCTAGTTTTGAGATATTCACAAGTTTCTTTTATCTAAAAGGTTCCTAAGTTCTACTTTAAATTTTAAAATACTGAAAATGAAAAGCTTGTTTGGTTGCTGAAAGGAGAGGAAAAATTTTGGAAAAAATTCAAAATTTTTTTGTTAAATTAAAGAAAAAGAAATTACTAAAAATAAAAAGAATAAACTTAAATTTAAAATGAAACACTATGAATTGACAGAAGAATGTTTATAATATTTAAGCAAAATATATTTTTAGTCATTCACAGAGCCACGAGTTGTTTACAAATAAAAATAACCCTCTAAAGTATTTTGTTGTTTTCGATTTATTTTTTTATAAAAAATGGACGGATGAAAAGAGAAAGGAATTTTTTTATTTTTCCAAAGTGTGAAAAAATAAAAAAATGAATTAAATAAATTGGAAAAAATTAAGAAAAATATGTATTTTAATTTTCTTAATTAATTACACCCCTTTAATTTCCTCTTTCACACCTCCTCCCACGTCTTTTATTACCCCCTCCAGGGTACCTATTTCGAAACAATAAATTTTATTAAAAATTTAATAAAAACATTCACAAATTAAAAAGAATTTAAATATATCTGATTGAGTATTTAAATATCAAAATGGCCAAGAAAAGTAAATTTAAAAGAAAGTCCTTAACAACCCTTAAACAATCCCTAAATTTCTTAAAATTTAACATTTTTAAACGGATGGAGAAGGGCTTGGACTAACAATAGAATTATTTTTTATTTTATTATTTCTTTTACTAATTCCACTCAAAATTGTTCTTTGATCGATATAATTAATATAACGACGAGCTCTGTGTAACTAGAAAATTTTAAAGAATTTAAGAGAAAATAAAATTTTAAAAATACCAAGAAAAAACTGAGAGAAATTCCAAAAAAGGAACGGACAGATTGTGACCACCTTTTTATTTAAATTATTTTTTTAATTTAAAAATTAATTTAATAAATTTACTTTTTAGGTAAAAAGTCTCTTAAAAATATTGAAAGTAGAATTGACCCAAAATTAAAAATAACAGAAGAAAATACACAATATTCTACACGACGCCATCTTTTAAAAAATTAAAATTATTTTATTTTAACATTTTTTAAATTTACCTCCAAAGACGGTGCATGTGTGGACGGAAAAACCTTTTTTAAATAAAATTATTAATTTTTATTAAAAGTTTTCGAAGTTAAAAAATTATTACGAGAATTAAATCATTAAAAAGAGAAAATTTTAAGTGAAGACATTAATGTTTCAGAAAATATAAAAATAATTTTTAAAGTAATTTCTATGATTTTTGAATTAGTTTTGGAATTTTTAAACAAAAAATCTTACATATAAAACCCCAATCCAAGATGAGAATTAAATAAAATAGCATTGCTTATTGCAATATAATTTGTTGGAAATAATCTTTAAAAATAAATAATTATTTTTCTTAATTTATTTTAAAAACCTTTTGAGAATTAAAGGATTAAATAAATTTAAAGTAAATAATGAATGGCTAATAGCACCTTTAAATAATTAAAATTAAATTTAAATAAAACTTCTTTTTTAATTCACCCACCACTCATTGGAATATAATGCCGTAAAATTAATTTTTGTGAAGGTGAAGGGAAAAATTGTTTAAATATTTTTGCACATTTAAATAAAATTCCATCAGAAGTTGGAGTAGGAGATGGATTTTCTATCATCCTTTTTTTAATTAAAAAAATATTTAAATAATTAAATTTAAAAAAAGTATTTAATTAATTATTTAAAAAAATAAAATAAAAAGAAATTATTTATTTTTATTATTTTAATTTAATAAATTAACGATAAATAAAATTAAAAATTGGGTTAAAAATACAAATAATTTTTGAGAAAAATTTTAAATTTAATTCAAAAAATTAAAGTACAAAGGAAAAATAAACGAAAATTGATTGTTAAAAATAATTAATAAAATAATTCTTTTATAAAAACAGGTTTATAATGTTATTTATACGCAATTAATTAATTTTCCTTTTTCTTTAAAATAATTTTAATCCAAAAATAATTTTAAAAAAATAAATTAAAATATTTATTTTTAAATAAAAATTGAGATTAAAAGAAATAAAGAAAATAATTAAAAAAGGAAAAAACAACTGTCAAACAAATTTTTTTTTTATTGAATTTATGTTTATTTGTGGCTTCTAAAGCAAAATTAATAAAAAAAATTGTCTAATTTATTTTTAAAAATACCCCAAAAATAATTAAAAGGTCAATATAAATATTTCAACAAAAATTTAATTAATTAACAAAATGTATTCCCTTCAAAAGAATTAATTCAGCAGTATGAGAACCGCCTACTAAAGCACCCTCAACAATATCAAAAGTGGATAACAATTTTGGCTCACCTTCAATTAAAACACGTAATTGCATATTTGTTGATGCACGGGCAGAAAGCCTTTAAAAAAATATTTTTAAAAATATTTTTTTTTCAAATTAAATTACCAAATATTTCGCCTTTCATCTTCTTCATCCATTTCCATTACCAATAATTCTGAATAAAAAAAATTTTTAATAACTTAATATATTTAAATATACCAGAATCCAACAATTGATCACCCCCTCCATTATTTGGTGAAGAATAAATTGTTTTACTTAAAAAAATAAAATTAATTTAAAAAATTTTCGATTAATTTTACTTAATTTCACGGGAAAGCACAGTTCCATCCCAATGAATTAAAGAAGACTCAGAAAGTGAAAAACAATTATTTGCATATAATGGATGAAATTTAATCTAAAAATATTTTTAAATTTCAAACAAGCAAACAAAAAACCTCAGTCACTGGTTCTTGTGAAACCCTAAATGCAATAGGAAGGGGTTCATTATTTTGGCGAAGGTCAATAAAAGAGACAACACCATCATGAGTTCCTATACCAACCTAAGAAAGTTAAACTAGGTATTTTCAAAAAATTTTTGACATAAAGAAAGTTGACATTTTTAATTAAAAATTTCCAAAAAATTTCTATCAAAAACTTACCACGTGTAACTGAGTTGGATGCGTAGCAATAGCAGTAATAGAATTGTTTAATCCAGTCACTGGACGAGAATTTAAAGGCTCAATACCTTTTAAGAAAATTTTTTGTTTAAAAAAATATACAAATATACCAAAGTCAGGACTCTGAGGTCTTTTTCTTACATCCCATAAGTGAATCTGTCCTGTCGAATGCGCGCTAAGCATTAAAAAATTGTCACATGTACGTAAATGAGTGACACCTGAGAAGTAAAATTTTTAAGAGAAAAATTCAGAAGAATTGATGGTCTGAATTAGTTTATTCCACCGACAAATAATGGAAGGAAAAAGAAGGGAATTCTAGATTTTCAGCAATAAAATTAATTTTATTATTCAAAAAAACATTGTGTAACAAACCCATTAAATCATCAGCAAAAGGACGGACTGCATGAGTTGAACGACTTGCTGGTTGAATTCGAACAATTTGGCCAGTTTCTGAGCCAGAAAATATATCGTTATCCATTAGGCAAATAGTCTTTGAAGATGCTTGCCTTTAAAAAGGAATTTTTTGAATTTTAAATAAAGAGACAAAACGAAAAGTAGTTTTTGGGAAATTAAAGAATTATCTCACAAATTAAAGAAAATCTCATAATTACCCCCAAAATATTCAAAAATTCCTTTTATTAATCCAAAAATTCATCAAAAAATTTTAAAAAACGAACTTGTGAACATTTTTATAAACAGCCACAGTTGTCATTAACTCCTCTTTATTTTGGTCATTTACTTGTTGTTCACCAATTTCACTGTCAGTATTCTCATCCCCATTCCCTTCATTTGATGCACAATTAATTATTCTAACATCTCCATTACTCATTGAAGCCAAAAATTGTTGTGAATTTACAACCCTTTTTTAAAAAATATTCATTTTTTGAATTCAAAAAAATTTTCCTTACAAAATATCATTAACGTCAACTCCATTTCCGACAGAAATTCTTTCTTTACAGGCAAAACTTTTGTCATTTTTAATTCCCTCATTTTTATTTACATTCCAAAGAGTTAAATATCCGTTTTGTTGACCTAGTAATTTAATCTTTAAATAATTTCTTTTTAAATTTTACCAATTGAACACCACGAGCCAGTAACCAAACGACCAGTAAACTCTGCCTGATCAGCGAGGAAACGAACCTTTAAAATTTTTTTGGAAAAATATTTTGATAAAAAATTTAAATTAAGAGGGACCAAGGCCTTGTAGAAAACAACAGGAATATACAAAGAAAAGCTTTAATCCCCTTAATATATTTAATAATAACTTTAGATATTTTGTGTCCAGCAAATCGGCGCTGTGATGAGGCAACAGCTCCACCAAGCATTGTTGTAGTCGAACTTAATGCAGTTGTATTTGTCAAATTGGCCGGGACATGATCAGATGGACGGCGATACATTGTTTTCAAGTAGTAATTTCTAAAGCTAAACTTAATTTCTAAAAAAAATTGTTTAAAAAATTTAAAGAGATAATATAGCTAAATATTTTAAGGATTTTAAAAAATTGAAAGAAAAAATTAATAATATTCTTTGTTGTCTTTATATCAAACATTTAATAATAATTGTAACAAAATAGTCAAAAGAATAATAATCATAATAAATTTCAAAAACCCAGAATTAACTTTAAATTAAAAAAAAATAAATTTATTTAAAGATCAATGTTGTTGATTAGCTGGCTCAGTCTTGCATACCACGTTTTGTACCCCATTTGAAGATAAAGGCGAGTTTAAAGTAAAGCTCATCAATCCCTTATGTGCAGGTAATGATTGAGACGAGGATGGCGTATTGTTAACTATTTATAATTAAAAATAGATTGAAAAATTAGTTTTTTAAGCACTAGGGGAAAAGATAGCCAAAAATCAAAAAATAATTCTTAGACCTTCCAAAAAATGTTTTAAAGAACATACGATTTTTTTCTATTATTTGCTGCAGACGATGTTGTTGCAATTGATCTACAATATTTGTAGAACTACACCTTTCACTACTTTCCATCTTTTTACGTTTTCTTGTCTCGAATCCTCTATTTGCCTTTCTAGGGGAATAATCAGAATCATTAGAACTAATTTCTTCATCTTCGTTATCTTCGCTTTCATCAGTTTTGTCCTCACTTCCACTTTCATTTCCTATTTTTTGAAAATTTTTAAATTTTATATGGAAATTTATTGATTATCTGTGTTCTCAAAATTATCAAATGTAATTTTTTAATTAAAAATTCAAAAGTTATACACGAATCTCTTGATAAATTTAATTTATTTAAACAATTTATTACCTTCTTTTCTAATTTGTTTATCACTTCTAATTTGTCCCTTATCATTTTTATAGTCAATATATTTGGCCAATCCAATTAAACTTAGGTCAATAATTACATTTTGCATTTTTATAGGCTCTAAAATTTGTTTAACTGGCACTTGCTTTCTCTGAAAATTTTAAATAAAATATTGAAAATACTATAAAACAAATAAACCTTCAAATGTGTTCTATGCCTTTGGATAAGTGTACATTGACTTGGACATTTTAATAATTGGTCAAGAGGATCACCATTTAAATCAAATGGTGGAGTTTCTGTAAAAAAACAAAAGAATTTTACTTTTAAAATATTATTCTAGTAAAAAGCCGTTAAAATTTTTCGAAAGTCGTCTTGAAATTATAAGCTAAATTATCTCAAAAATCAACCAAATTTTTGAAATAAAAAAATTAAAAACCTTCACGTCCCCGCTTCTTTTTCTTTTTATTTTGTTGATTATTTTTAGTGTTGTCAACTTTTTGTTTATTTTTTGTGTTAGTTGGCGGATTAGAAGATTTTACAAATTGTCCAACAGGCACAGTTTTTGCCCAATTTAAATTAGAAGAATTCATTTCAGTAATTAATTGGGTAATAGAAAGTTTTAATTGGTTGGCAATAAAATGTTGAAGAGCTTCCTAAATTATTTAAGTTAAAATTCAAAAAAAATCCAAAACAACAGTAGTTTCAGAATTGTTAAAATTTCTGATGTAAAAACTATCATGTTTAACATTTTTCGGCATCCCATGTGAATTAATTAAATGCTTTAAAAAATAAAAATTTAAAAATTAAAAAAATTTTTTTTCAAAACCTGTACAATAGAAGGTAAAGAAAGGAAAAGAACTCGAGGTTGTGTAACACAATGGCTACAAATTTGGCAATAAAAAGCTTCCAAAGGGCCAGAAGTATGGCGTTTTAAATGGACATTTTGAATTATAGAAGCAGCTAAAATTAAATTTTAAAAATTATTTTTCAACAAAAAATAATTTTTAAAAAATAAGAAGTTTACATCTGTCAGTAAAAATAATACCAGGGAAGACGCCAAAGCAAACTGGACAAGTATTTTGAGAACTTGTAGTAATATCCATAAAAACTAAAATAATTTTTAAAAATTCCAAAGTTACTATATCTAAAGAAACTTACAAACTCTAACTCCATTCTTCAATTCTTTGTGTGGAATATCAAGAGGTTTGAAACTAAAAATAAAATTTGAAATTATGTAAATAAAAAGAATTAAAATCGAGGAGAAATTAGAACAAAAATTAGCAAAAAATGGTCATATATTTATAAAAAAAAATTTTTACTATAACTACAATAATTTCAGTAAAAGAATAATTAAAATTTGACAAAAATTTAAATTATTTCTCTAGTTCCATTAAAAATAAAGATTTTACAAAAACAAACCTAGAATTTTCATTAATTTGTGGTCGTATTATATTTAATTGACGAGGCATTGGATAACCTTCAAGCGGACGTGTTGTAGAAATTGTAGCTGTAGCAGAAGCAATTGGCAAACGTGGAGGTGGACGAGTATTTACAGCAAAAGGCTGTGTTGGTGCAATAATGCGTTGTTGGACTTGACTTGAAGTATTGACAGAAGTATTTGGTCTATTTAACATTTTAAATGGATGTTATGAAATATTTAATATTTTAATTAAAAACCTGTAAATCTGCTCGTTCCGTCCTTGAATCGGTAGAATATTACGAAGTGAACAACCCAAAATAGCTCTAGTCCCATTAAAATTATTTGTTGGTGCAAATTGTCTAATATTTTGTTGTTGTAAAAATTGTTGTTGAGAAAAGAATGAAGATGGTTGTTGTTGGTGGTGGTGATTGTTATTAGTAATTTTGTTGTTCTCCGAAGTATTTTTCTGTAATATTTATTTTTTAAATAATTAAGTTAAAAAAAGGGTTTTTTTAATTTGAAGTAGAAAAAATTTCCATAAAATGTTTTTAATAATCATTAGCCAAGGTTAGAACCCTCATAGAGAGAATTTTTGGTAAATAAAAATTTAGAAAAATAAAAATTGACTTTTTAATCCGTAATTATTCAAGAATTTCAAACCTTTACAAGAGCACAAAATAATTCTTCCAATTCAATCATTTTATTTTCTATATTACATATTCGTTCTCCAATTTGTGTAACACTTGATAAACAATAAATATCATCACAGTCTGGACGTTTATGAGGTTCATAGAAGCGCTAAACAAAATTTTTTGTTTTGCAATAAAATTAAAAATAAAACCTTTTTAGTAACCGGATCAATTTGACCTGAAATTTAAAGAAATGGAAGAACGGAAAAAAATTGCGAGTTCAAAAAAAATTTAAAAACAATTATGATTTAAATTAAAGGTATATGTATTTTGGCTATAAAAAAGCCAAAATATTTCATTTTTACCCAAAGTAAATAAAATAAACTTACATATAGAATGTTGTCCATCTGTACGTTCCTTATCTGCCGTATGTCCTTTACGAACAATTTGTTTTTCTTTGTTTACGTTAGTAGACATCTGACTAAAAATATTTTTGAAAATAAAAAGAGAATAAAATACCCAGCATTTCTCTTTCTTAACTTGTTAGAATATGGAGTTTTATCCTTCTCTTTATTACTAAAAATTCAAAAATTAATTTTTTAAAAAATTTTCAAAAAAAACCTCTCAACATCTTTATTCTTCTTACTCAACCACCTCATTGCAGAACTTTTAGAACAAATTCCTATAGCCAATTCTGCAGCAGAAATTTTTGGATTTTCTTTAAATTTCTTCTCCAAAAGTTCGTGATTTACTCGATTAGTTTTTCCATCACTAAATCTTTTAAATAATTTTCTTGCTTCATCTTCAGTAAGTACAGTCTTTCCAAACATTTCATTAACATATCGAGTAGCTTTGCTTGCATTGAGTTGATACGGATTAAATCGATTACGCAAAATTTTAAGAATTTCATCTTGAGTGGGGGAGCCTGAATTTTTTGAAATAAGGTTAGTGATGAGTATAAATGAAAAGAAAATCTCTCAACCCCCCCCCTCCCCTCCCTTCTAAAAACAAAACTAACCATCATCAAATATTTTGTTTTGTAAAATATCCATCATAAGTTTTTGTACTTCTTCTTCAATTCCTTTATTATCCACTATAATACAGCAATCACTAGCTGAGTCGTCTGTCATTGATTTATCGTCATTTAAAGAATTGATCGAATTATTGAATGTTGTCAAATCATTGTCAGAATTTTTAAGTGAAATACTCATATTCAACTGAAATGTAAAATGTAGGGAAATTTAAAATTAACTAATTTTGTATTTTAAATAATATTTATAAAATAGATTAAGCAGTTGCAAATTTTTACGTTAAAATAAAAATTTAAAAAGTTAAAATATGACTAAGCCTGAAAAAGCACTCGAAAAGTCTAGAGTCAAGACTCGGCTACATTTGAAAATGTTCTTTAGACCGTAGAACAAACCAAGTATGGTTTCATTCGAAAGAGCTCGTTTGTTCAGTGGGCCGAACCGAGGGGGCCGAACTAAGGGAGGACCGAACTGGGGCGCAGCCACAGACAAATAGAAAAGGCAGTGTTTGTTGGTCACTGAGACAATAGGCCACGAGACATTTGAATCTAAACCTTAGATTTTTCAATGATTCCTTCTTTTGGTTGAGTTCGGACTTTTTTCATCAAACAAATAAACTAGAAATCTTTTATTCTTAACAAATTATCAATAACAAATTATTTATTTTTAAACAACAAATTAATTTATGTAATCAAACAGAACAATTATCACATTAATTTTATCTACGTCTTATTTATCTATTGCTGCTATTTGAGGTATTAGGTACGCTGACTCCCATATATTGTTTAGGTCGTTGATTCTAAATTTGTTTAAAAAAATCATTAAAAATTTTATTTTTTTTTCAAACCTCCCATTCCATTTGAATACCCCAACTTAGTCTGCGTGCCCTCAGCATTTCAAAAAATGCGTGCTCAATTCCAACATAATCAGGCCGTTTATAGTAATCCAACGAGCGTAAATAAATCAAAATTGTTGAAAATGCAACAGGGCATCCCTTAAAAACAAAAAAATTTTAAAAAGGAAATTCTTTTTAGTTTGTACTTACAAACATATAATGAGAATCCATTAATTGTTCTTTAAGTATCTTTGTTAGAATTCGAGTCTTGCCCTGCCATGGAAGGCGCGCTATAGCTAATTCCACCAACATATAGAGAATTGACCACAAATCGTCGTGTCTCCCGTGCTCATTTCTTTTATGCGCTAGAAATTTGAATTTTTAACAAGTTTTTTAATTTATCAGACTAACCATTTAAGCTACAATAAGCTGGAGTACCTCGAAATGGGACGTCTGGTCTAGGCCTGCGCAAACTCATTTCTCCTCGAGTTTTTATTGATCTTGCAAGTCCAAAGTCAAAGAGATACAACCGTTTGTGGTTAACTTCATCAATTGCAAAATTGCTTGGCTTTATATCGCGGTGCACAAAATATGTGGAATGCATAAAAGCAACAGCCTATAACCAAAAATAATTTTTTTCAAAAATGAATTCATTTATTTTTACATACCCGGACTGCCTGTATTCCAATCTTCAGTATCGTGCCGATTGAGAATCGTCCGTTGAGTTGTTGCTTTTGTAATTCGTTCAATGAAGGGCCAAGAAGTCCCATTATGAGGACACGAAATCCGCCTTCTTTTGCTGCAAATAGAACAATTTAATTTAGAAAAAAGGACAAAAAAATATTACTTTGACAACTCCCATATTGTTGAAATTGGGCAGCGTAAGGAGAAAACTGCAAACGTTTGAGGATGTGTGCCTCGAGAGGGAGAAGCTGATCAGATCTGTCTATGTTGGTACGCTCGACTTTCATTGCATAATCCTTTCCTTCTTTTGAGACTACTCGATAAACAACACCACAACCTCCTAGAAATGAAGGAAATGAGAAAACAATTAAAAAGGGTTATTTTTATTACCCGCTCCAAGTCGACTCGTGACCTTATAGTTGCCAATTGCTTCTCCAACCACCAAATTAACAGCATTACCGTCTGAAGTGGCTTTTTCGACTGTTGGAACACGACCCCCCAAACTTTTAGCTGTTTGTTGTATTTCATTCCTTCTAGTCTCGTCGGCCTTCACAGCTTCGAATTTGTGTTGTCCTTTGACGGGAGGTTGGTCGGAAGAAATGGCAATAGCTGTCTTCACACCCTTCTCCGTGATGTCCTTTGCCTGGTTACTCTTCTTTTTCTTTTTGCCGTATGGTGAAAGGACGTATGTCGTAACTGGAACGAGCAGCTGCAGATGGTACCATTTATTTGGTTTTTGCTCTTTTTGATCGAAAGACTTGGATTTGATGTACTTCTTGTTTGGAGTCGACTTCTTTTTTTCTTCACGTGTAGGAGATTTCTGGTTGCTTTCCCTCTTTCTGCCGCTTTTTTTCCTTCCCTCAGTTGTTCCCTTCTTCTTCCTGGCAGCTTCCTTCTTCGAGTCTGACTTCTTACCCCTAAGACATTGTACCAAAATCGTTGTTGAGCAGGAAATGAAGATAAGCAGAGCGGCAATGATTGTAGACTGCATTCGAATGATTTGGACGAAAAAGGTTTCCACTTTTTCTCACTTGCTTTTATAGTAAACCAACATTTATGTAGTAGATCCCTACCTCATTTAAAAATGTTCCCTAAATCATTTTACAATAACTGTCCATATAATTAACTAACAAAGATATCTTTACTTCCAATTAAATTTAACTATTTTCACTCATCAAGTTTTCAATTACATTCAAATCAAGTCAAGAATTGATTATTAAATATTTATTACATTTACGAAAATTGGATAAGGATAAAAAGAAAATATAAATCTATAATACATATAGCAACTATGGAAAACCTGCCGAATCATGATAGAACCGAAAGCAACCAGGGACGAGCGTAAGAGCCGAAAATTTTGAAATTTTGCAGGCAGAAGCCAGATTTCCTCATTTTTAGCGCCGCTAATAAGTGTATTTTTAGGGGTATTTTTGCGTTATTTTCAGGAAAAATTTACGTAAAACGCAAGAAATGCCATAAATCAACAAAAACTGCAATTCGCCCGTTCCTGGTACAGATACCGTAAATTTTGAAATAAAGCCTCCAATTGAATTAGAACCTAACATTAAAGCCCGGGGGTGTGTATTTCAAAATTGAGGTAATTTATTAACAAATATCATTGTAAATGATCGAACTAAAAATCTAAAAAAATTTTATAGAAGTTTTTACATTCATTTTCATTGCGATTTTACATTCTTTGACCCGTACTGCAATAATTCTGAGCATTTAAAATTGGTTTGCGGTTCATATAATTTACAAATAATAACACGTTTTTGAATTCTTCCAAAAATTAATGGTGGAATGAATATTCTAAAAATTGAGAAAAAAATTTTTAGTCGATAAATCCAGTTTCTTCTCCTTACCCTTTTTCATTTACATTTGTTGGCCTTCCCAATTTTAAATGCCTAATTAATTGCCTCAATTGAAGATAATCTTTAATTTCCATATTTAATGGATAATCAAGTAACGAATATGCGAGTGCTCTTAAATGTGCTTGAAAATTTTGTCTAAATTTTATATCTGGGAATTGAATTGTTGAATCAATCCATTCAATATTACGTTCAACAACCTCAAAAAATTTTTTTAATAAAATTTTATTAAAAATTTACAGCTTGTTTTTCTTCGACTAGACTAGATTCATTTACTCCATCAAAATAAAAATTAATGTAAAGAATTGTTTTTTCAGCATTAATTGACACAAATTGATTCTTAAAAAAATAAATTTTTGAAAATTAAAAAAAATATTTTCACCGAAATAGCAAATTGTTCTCTACGAAAAATAAAATTTTGACGAAGAAATTGTTCAAAACAATAAACTAAAAATTATTTAAAAAAATAATTATTTGTACATAATTACCAGGATTAAATTTATTTTCTCCAATTGAAACAATCATTTCGGGATCATCAAATATTAAATCCAAAAACTGTTGGCCTTCAATATAAAAAAGGAAAACAACCGGGATTTCAACCTGAAAAAATAATTTATTTAAATGGGAAGAAACGTTTAATCTTTAAGAGTTATTCTCACCTTCATATTATTTTTCTTTTGTCCATCAGAATCTAAATTAGCAGATCCACTCATTGCAAAATAAGGCATATGTTCAAAACTAGAACCTTGTTGATTATCTTTAAATTTAAAGGTAAATTAACTATGAATTCCCTTAAAAATTCCCAATTATTTTTCTCCCATTTTTACAATAAATTAACCTACCAATAATAATTAATCCAACAGCTCCCTCTCTTTGTACAAGCAATGCTTTATCCTCAAACATACAATCACCTCTAAGAATAACTGCAATCTTTCCACGTAATTCATTACCATTAAACAATTGAGAACTATTACATGCTTTGAATGGATCAACTAAAACAATCTCGCCGATAACCTAATTTTAGAATATTTTGTTATTTCCAAAATTTTCTTAAAATTTAAACACCTTTTCCCTATTAGTAAAATTCATTCCAAAAGTTGCAGGAGCAGCTGTCCAAGCTGGCAACCCAAAATGTGGAGCAGAAACAATTTGAACTGAGCGTTCATCCCTCATCACTTTAATTTAATTTTAAAATTTTATTGAAATTTCTAAAAAGTACAGGCAGTTTCTAACGACGCTTCTTTCCAAAATTTGCCCATTTCTCGAATAAAACGCAAACCAAGAAATGCTAATTTGACATTTTCTGCCTTTAAAAATTTTAATTAAATTTAAATGCTGAAAATTAATAAAATTAAAGATTCTGGTTGTTCTTAAAAATAACCCATTCAAAATAAAAACTACTCCTAGAATTAATACAAATTAATTGAATTTATTGGTAGTATATTTTAAATTCAAAGGAATACCTTTTTAATTTAAATTTTTATTTAAAATTTAAAGTTATAAAATGGAAAAAAAATAAAAGACAAAAAATAGACAATATAGAACCCGGCAAAATATTTAAGTTCTAAAAATTCGAAAGAAATAAAAGAGGATATGAGCAAAAAAGCGATATGTATTGAATTATAAAAAATTCAAAAGTATATTATGAAAATTGAGAATAAACGGTAGAGTAAAAAATTAAGTGATAAAAATATATATTTAGAGATTTAAAATGGAATACAGTCAAACATCTCTCTAATTTGAAAATAAATTGTTTGGAAATAAAATGAACTTATCAAAAAAGTACATACTTTAAGACTTTCAAACATTTAACAGTTATCCAAAAAATTCTTTCAGAAGGTAATGTAACTTGTATAAGTAAAACTATCTGAAGAAAATCAGTTTTAAATTTTGATTTTCGAATAAAGTAAGCGTTAGTGAGAGAGAAATGACTGTATGTTTTAAATTAAAAAATAGCCAAGATTTTGATACATTTAATTCCTTTCCTCTTATTTAGATTTGTTGTTGTCTTCATTTTTTAAATTCATCTTTTCAGCTTGAGTTTTATTTAAAATATCTTCACTGTTTATGCTTATAATACCTATCCTTCTCAAAATAAATTTCAAAAACAGAGGTACAAGTTTGTAGAAAAGCATTGCTCCAATTGATAAAGTAAAGGCACAAATCAAAACCGAAGCCCAGAGCACAAATCCAATCAAAACCTTTTTTATTTAGAAAAAATAATGAAGTCAATCTCTAATCCACTTATTCAAAACAGATAATTAAATTGTATTTAATTTTTTAGTTAAATGTCAGATTCAGTCATTTCTTTAATTTTAAAAGTGGTGAATAAGTGGAAGACTTGAGAAATTAACAGAAAAAATTTGGATTAAAAATAATTACCATATGAATATATTCAGCTTTAGAAGTACTACTATGATTCTCTAACAAAGAAGAAAATATTGTAGAAAATGAAAAGGGTGAATATATCTGTGGCGGTTTTGTAGAGAAGAAAGAAATTAATGAATCCAATGCTACAACTGCGCCGCTGGTGATGGTTATGGAACGCTGGAATATTTAAAAACATTTATTACAAAATTTTTTGGAGAATAAAAAAAATAAAATTAGAAAAATAAATAATTCCTAAAAATACAAAATTTTAATTCCTCCCATCACCAGCTTTGCATAAACAAAAAAGAATAATCAAATAATTTAAATCATGCAACAAAACAAAAAAATGTAACAAAATTGTGAAAAAATAAATTTAAAACCCAAAAAAATTAACTACCTGAGAAGAAGTATGAATAAGCTGAATACGTCCATCAGGCTGAAATTCCATTCGAATACCCATACGTGTAAGTTGTTCCACATGTGTAGGATCAATTGGATTAAACGTTGTCGGACGAAGACGTCTATTAAAGAATTATTTTTAAAAATGGGGATTTTAGTGGATAATTTTAGTGGATATAATGACAGAATATTTAAAAAATGAGTAGGCCAAAATTTCTCAAATTTTATGTTGTCTGTTAACTCTCCATTTAAATAATGTTGATCAATAATTTAAAAATAAAACAAACATTTCTTCATTTCCAAAAATTGACAAAAATTCATCATCGACAGACTTTTTAATTCCTTCCAAAATTATGTCCATTGTTCCAAGTATTCGATTAACATCCTAAAAATATTCTTTTAAAAATATTTTTTTAAATATTCTTTTACTTCTCTCAATTTCCCTCCATATTCAACAAGTCCATCAGGCGTTCTTCTCCAAAATGGAAGTTTTGTCTCTTCTTCTTCTTCTTCAATATTAGTTACAGATTCTTTTTGTTCACCTTCTTTCTTTTCACATTTTTCTTCCCTTTCTTCTCTTTGAATTAATGTTGTTGGACAAACTGCAAAAAATTGTTGACTATTTGTTTTTGAAGAATCATGATGTTCAACTATCTCATCTGGGTCAATTAGCATTCGACGAGGAAGCTAAAAAATACAAATTATTTTAACAAAAAATATTATCTTTTACCCTATCATTTGGATCAGTCCCTGTCATTTCAGCAATGGATAAAGGTAAAAAATGTGCTTCTGTTGTAAGAACATAATTATCAGGATGAAAAGGTAAATCATTTGGTTCAGAAAATATCATATATAAATATTTGAAAGTTTCTGCCAACACAAATGACTCCATTCTAAAAAAAATAATGGAATTGAATTAAAAATTTGTTTTTAAAGTTAATGTAAAGAAAATCTAAGGAAAATATGTATTTACAATAATTAGTAAGAAAAAGTTCGTATTTTTCGTTATTTTTGAAATGTAAAAATAAAATGTACATACATTTCAAAATTAACTAAAATCCAATCATCAATTTATAAATACACATTTTAAAAACAAAAATTAACAAACTGGTCTTCGTGTTCCATTGTCCTAACATCCTTTACCGAAGCAAACCCACAAGGTACTCGGACATTCTGTTCCAAACTTTGCATAATTTCTTTTGCAACTTCCAAATAGTGAGGATCTTTTGTTGCACGATAAAGAAAATATGTACTTTCAATAAATTCAGGGCGGAGAGGATGTTGGGCCCAATGAACCTTTAAAAAATAAAGAAAATAATTTTAAAAACAAAATTTTAAAAAACCTGTAAATCATGAGTGAATGCATCAGGAAGAAATTTGTGTTTCTAAAATTTAGAGTAAAGTTTAGTTTTATACAATCCAAAAAAACCTTAACAACATTATATAACATTTGATGCATTTCTATAGCCCCACGTAAATCTCCTTTCAAAACCTGAATTCCTGGCCAAAACGCTAATAATGCATCCATATACGAGCGAGAAGCAATTTGTGGTCTGTGCATTTGAACATCAACAAATATAGGGCCTTTGTTTAGATGACGCATTATTGCATCATAATGCTGAAAAGAAAATTAAAAAAATAGACATCCTATCATTAAGGTTGCACAAAATATTTTTATTGACTAAATGGATTAAGAAATTAGATAATAAGGATTTAGAAACGTTTAGAATGGACTATGATTATAAAAAATACTGCCCAGCGTTAGAAAGATATAAAAATAAGATTTGTGCAACCCTAATTAAAATTTATATATTATATTCTACTTTATTAAATCGATATAGATAGTCGTCGTCACCGAGTAATATGTATGCTTTAAGTGTGCTGTAAAAAATAAATTTTATTAACTCAACAAAAAAATTTTTAACAAAAAATTAAAACATACTATTCATAATATGAATCAATTCCTGCACCAATTCCTGATTCAGGACGAACCCAATCACCTAAAAATTTTATAGACAAATGATTTAATAATAATATAAACCTGAATTAACATTTAGCACAGTTCCCATCAAATCACTTCCACGATGTCTCTGTGCCCAAAGAAAATCCATTGCTTTTCTGGCCTTTTCTTCGTAAACTGGCCGACCGCTGAGACGGCTTAATGCAGCCCATTCTAAAATCTAGAGAAAAAAAAATTAAAAATAATGGCAACAAAATAGTTACCATTGTTCCACCACAGGCAGTGCAAGTATCATGTTGGCGTTTTAAACTTGGCAAAAGTCCCTTCTTTAAATTTACCTATAAACAAAAAAATATAATATAATTAAAGGAAAAAAGAAAAAAAACCCGAGAATAAGGCACTCCACTTGTTGAATTGAAAGCAGGTAAAAGACGGTCAGCTAAATCTGTGGCCATCTTTAAAAGTTGATCTGAATACCATTCCATTCTTTGTTTATCTTCACGTTGTTTAACCAATAAACTCATTAAATGAGCTAATACAAATATTTCCTTTTCATTTTAATAATTTAAAGGAAACCTGATATCAATCCACCAACCATTCTAATATTTGTTTCAAAAACAGAAACTGTCAAATCAGAATCAAAACTAATTTGTTCAATTGCTAATTTCACTGCCCTTTCAAATTCATCAAATTCGCCTAGAACAACAAGAGTATCAAGTGTATCAACAAGTGTTAGGGAGAAGTTTCCAAGTGCATCATCAACATCTAAAGGATTTTTAAAAATTTTTTATTTAGGAATAGAGAAGTTAAATGAATGTGAAAACAAATGGAAGCTTTTGAATTGACGTCAGAGCGTTCCATTTATTTTTTAAATTTCTCATTTCATTTAATTCCAAAAATTAACTAAACTTAAGATTTTGTAAAAACATCTGGGACTAATGTAAGGATTGGATTATTAACCTTATCTACCAGTTTTCTTTAGCAGAAATTTACGTTAGAATCGGAAAATTAAAACCATATACTCCCTTATAAATTAAAAATCAACCTCCTCTACTCGGTGTCACTCCACGCTGTCTTCCTTTGCAGCTCAAAGGCATCAACTCATCGTGAGGGAATGCATTCTCCATGTAACTCCTATACCCGTGCATAAACATTTCGTGTGCTTTATCCCTAATAAAAATTTAAAGATAATCAATTAATTTAGAAAATAATTTAAAAAAGAAACCTAAGTAAAGTTTTATTGAAGACTGCATTCTCATCAAATAAATCACCAATTGTTTCATTTTCAATTTCATTTACTTGAAGAGAAGCATTTGTATCAAAAAAGTAGCAGCAAAAATTAATTAATAAAATTAAGCATGCAACCGATTGATCTTTTAATTTTTTATTAATTTGCATGCCAAAATCTCTAGAAAAAATTAAATTTTAATGTTAAATAAAAATTAAGAAAAAAATATATGTAGGGAAGTAAATATTTTATAATGAAAAATGAATAAAAGTATTCTTTTTATTGGCAACTTTTTTTCAATTTTATACACGTAGTGTATAATTTAATAAATTTAAAGTTAGACAATATTTATTTATTGGTTTATTTGTTCATAATCAATATTTTTTAGGAAAATTTATTTTTAATATTAAAAGTTTAATAAATATTTATTATAAATAAAATTATTTTTGTGCTATAAAAGTGGAACTGGTTCTATTAATTTTATTAAAAAAATAAAAACATGCTTGTAACACTTCAAATGAAACAATAAAAAATAATGCTAAAATTTGTCAATTTCAAAAACCCGCTGAAAAAAAACGTGTTTTTCTTTTGGCCTTAAGTTCTGGGACCATTAGTTAATATTATTGAATTTTTGAAAATGGGCTATAACAATCCAAGAATCATATATGATAACGGATATTAAGTATGTTGAGTTCCTTAATTTCAAACCCCAAAAAATGTTTCGTAACCCAAAGCAAAATTAAAAATAAAATTACTTATTGATATAACAACAAATTTTTCCTGAAAACACGTTTTCCGATGATTTACATATTTAGGAAAACCCCAAAAATTAAAAAAAAAATATTTGTAAATATCCATTAGGTAAAAAATCTTTCTCCATCTAACTCCCAGAATAGATCAAGTAGTGTATGTAGTTCTAAAAATTATTTAGTTTAAATTATTTAGTTCTCGGTTGATGATGTTGTTGTTGTTGGGAATGTTGTATTTGATGTGATAGCATATTTGTTGTCATCTGATTTGATGGTAATGTAACTGTTGGATTGCCTCTAAATATTAATTATGTAAATACTCTTTAGTAATATGTTTAAATTGAATTTTGATGAAGAAAATTGAAAAAAAACTCAAAAATAAAAGTTGAATTCAAGTAAAATCGATTATTTAAAATACTCTTTTCAAAAAATTTTCAATACAAAAATAACCCTAATTGTGCTGCAGCCATCAAAGCAGCCTGATAGAGCAACTCTGGTGGTAAACTTTGAAGTTGTTGTTGTTGAGCTGCTGTTAATTGATTTGCTGATTGTGGATTTGAAGGAGAATGGAGGAGTTCATTATTTCCAACAGAAGCAGCTGCAGCAAGCGCAGTTTGAATATTAACAGATAATGCAGCATTGGGAATGCGTTGCTGTTGTTGTTGTTGAGCAGCAATGGCAGAAGCCAATTGCTTAAAATATTAAAAAATAAAATTTTCAATTTAATTTACAGATTGTAATTGCTCGAATTGCTGTTGTTGTTGTAAAAGTGCTGCATAATTCGGAGATGGACTAGGTTGCAAATTTTGTTGAAAATTTTGTAGATTAGGTGTTGATTGTTGTAGAATTGTTTGACTTGTTGGAGTAGAAGAACCTGGAAAATTTTGACCCAATAATTTTGCAACAGCATTTTGTAACTTAAATTTAAAATAAATTTTTCTAACAAAAAATAATTTAAACTTCTTGTTGTTGTTGAATAGCGATAGTTTGTTGTTGTGTAGGTTGACCATAAGGAATGGAAGGAGTAAATTGCTGCTGTTGCTGAGTAACACGAGATAGTTGCTAAAAATATTTAATAAAAATATTTAAATGACACTCCTTTGAGGTTCAACGCTCGAATTTACTATTTCGGTTCCGCATTTCAGTCATGGCCAAGTATGACCTTGTTATTCAACAATCAAAATAATCATTCAAAAAATCTTTATAAACGAATTTTTAAAATTTGGCTAACAACCGGATCACTAAACGAGAGGCTAGAACCGGATCCTAGAATTACAGACTTGTTGTTGTTGCTGAACTGCTGACGCCAATAAAGAAGTTGCCAATCTTTGTTGTTCATCAGCAATACCAACTCCACCCGATGCTGTTGAAGTCGAAACAGCTGATAGGAGTAACTGTTCTAATGAAGGTTGGCGCTGTTGTTGAGAACCAGATACTTAAAAATCGGATTTATATTGATATGTAGTGGGTGAATTGTGGGGATATCCTTTGAACACTTATTTAATTTAAGACAATTTTATATTATTGTAAGATTAAAAATTCTATAAAATGATTAGAAATGTTTAAAAAATTAAACAAGAAGTCGAGGGCGAACTCGAAGTTTGACCATGCGGAGTTCCTGTAGGACCAGCAGAAGCAATCAATGAATTTAAATATTGCTATAATTTAATTTAAAAATGGAAATAAATTGTTAAAAAAATTACTTGAAGTTGTTTAAGTTGAAAATAAGCATCAGTTTGTTGTTGTTGTTGTTGAGCCGCAGCTGCTGCTGCCGCGGCGGCTGCCAATCTTTGTTGTTCTTCAGCAGCTGCCGCCAAAATCTGACGTTGACGTTCTGCCTAGAACAAAAAGACATTTAAGATCTTCAAAAAATTACCTCCTCTTTATGCCTTTTACGTTCAATCTCTTTTTGATGGAGTGCTTTTAACTTATTTAGTACGTCATGTCGCTCATGATTTAAATTGTTAAATTTACTTAAATAAAAGCAGAAATTATTTTAAAATATTTGAAAGATTATTTACCGCTCCCAATGAAGTTGTTCACTTTTTGCTTGTGCCAATTCATTTCGTGCATTTTGAAGCGTCGCTTGTGCATCCATTTTCTGCTTTTTCAATGCATTTTGTTGAGCTAGCTCGGCTTCAGCACGTTGATTACGTAGTCGAATAAATTGTATTAGACAACGAGTTCTACTAACTGGATCATCGAATGGACTAGATAATTCGCCTAAATAGGTTAAAATAATTCTTGTTGGTTTAAACTTTCTGGATTATTTCTTAAATATTATTCCAAATACTCATGTAAACATTCCTCCTCTCGGGGCTATCGCAAAGAACTGAAGACCGTAGTAAATCTCTCTTACTCCCGCTTAAAATTAGTTGGACATTTTTTAGCGAAAGCCAAACCTCTCTCCTTTCCCCCAAATATTTTAAACAAAAAATTCCCAGAAATTTTCATTTATTGCTTATAGAATCCCCAAATTTAAATCAAGATTATTTATAAAAACCTGAAATATCACCAATTTCAGAATTAACTTCACTTTCTTTCTTCTCAACTTCGATACCCAAAGACATTGTATTTTCAGTTGTTGCTGAAATTTCTGGTTCTTCAACTTCCATTTTTTCTATTTTTACTGTTGGATTTGGCATTTCCCAAAAATAATTTTAAAAATATATAATTCAAACAAAAAATTAAATTATAAATATACATATATAACTTTAATTGAACAAAAGTTAGAAATTTTTATAAGAATAAAAAAAAATTAATTATACATTTGTAAAAATATTATATAAAAATATAAAGAAAAAATTACAATATTCACAATTAACTAATAAATATAGTAAAGCCTAGGGACCGACAAATAAGCTTCAGCCTAATAGCCTAATTCCAACAAATAAATTCCAATCAAATTAAATAATATTTATTTTCCAATTAAATTAAATCCAACAATTAATAAAGTAAAAGCGCCAACAAAGAAATAGAGTAAGCCAAAGAAAGGAACCAACAGAGTAGAGCTGATTAGAAAGCTAATGTGGGTTTTGGAGGGAAGATTATATAGGCCAGGAAAATAGGCGGGTGAACAAAGTTAAAAGTAAACACATTCCAAAAGTGGGTAAAAAATAGAAATGAATGAATGGCGGCTGGTACAAAAAAAGGTTAATTTAAAAATAGATGCGCTTAAAGAAACAAAAGAAAGCTAATTTAAAAATTAGAAATAGAAAAAATTTCTTAAACAGAAAAGAATTTCCTAGACAGCAGGTGCGGTTAAAAATAATTTAGATTTAGAAAAAACAAAGATTGGAATTTAAAGAAAAATAAATTTTAGAAAAAATAAACTTAAAGAAATTAAATTCTAATTGTCGCCTTTCGCGACAATAAACCAGACCTGTGCATGGATACGGATATGGATACAAATGAGTTCAAAATGCCTGCGAATATCCGCCTGTATCCGCCGTAAATATCCGGATATGGATACGAAAATCCGTGTCCATGCACAGGTCTGTAATAAACACAGGCCCACATACAGAATTTCCCTTTAAATGTTTGACTATATTCCAATTTCTTCCTAAATTTTAATTCCAATCTCTAGGACCCCCTCTCTCCCTCAACTACTGGCCTGTTTACAAATTCTAACAAGAAAATAATTTTATAAAAAAAAACCCCAAAAGAGGTGAAGGCCTCGGCTTAAAAATATTTATTTAAATAACCCATTTAACTCGTACTTGGTTTTTCGTTAATTTTCTCTTCTTTTTTATCTTCTCTTACCCCCAATTCTCCACGTGCCTCCCTCCAATGCAAAGCCCCAGACCGACGTCCCTGATTTTGTGCTTCGCTTCCATCACGTAATTGCGCATCAGGAGAAAGAAATTCAAGAAGTTCAGTCAATAGTTGATTTCGAAGCTGAACACGGCGTTCATCTGTGACGAGACTAGCTAGACGGGCATTCATTTTCTAAAAATCATTCAATTTATTAAAAATAAAATCTCGGTCCCTTACTCTTATAAAATTTCTCAGAACAGGTTCTCTAACTTTTGTACGACGTTGAATGGTTTCTTTATAATCATAATGATATCTCCACGTGACATCTTAAAAACAGAGCATAATAAAAGAATAAAAATTGATAACCTTGCATATGGTCAATGGCAAAGGCAAATACGTAAGCGTGCTTTTTACCCCATCCCTATAAAATTAATAATTAAGGAATTACAAACTTAAAGTTTCGAATCTATCCAAGGAAATTAATTTAGCTATGTTAATTGTAAATACATTTTATATGTATTTTATGAAGATTTTTGGAAAAAAAACTAAAGAATTTAAAATTTCCGTTAAAAGGAGAATCAAAAAATTCATAAAAATACCTTGTCATAAATTAAAGGTGTATCAATCACATTCTCGCAAGGATCACAATGTAGCCAACGCTTAAGTTGATCGGACCAAACCTCAACCCAAACATGGTCTAGATTATCGATTACAGAGCTTTAAATTTAAAAGAAAAATAAATTTCTACAAATAAATATACCGAGTTTGAAGTCCAAGTGCTCGGCAGCACAGTGCAAAACAATTTGCATATTCCCCACAACGTCCTCTTCTAAAATTAAAAAAAATTTTAAAGGATAAAATTCTAAAAACCTAGTTTCCAATAATTTTGCAGGATTATTATAACGTGGAAAACGTAATTCCTCTTTACAGTTTTCACAATTATAGAGCTCAACTGTAGTAACCTCATCTTGAGCCTCATCTTCAGTTGGAAAACCAACCCCAGCTAAATATAATATTTAACTCATTTTAATAAAAACAACCTCTTTTTCCTTCAATTCCACACTTTTCACATTTTGGAGAATTAACCCATTTAAAAAACGAATGGAACCAATTGAGAAGTTCTTTTGCCAAAAGGTAATGATTTACTTCGTTTTCAAAAGTAGCCTTTTGCCGCAATTCGTCTACTGGGATAATTGAAAGAGCTAGTGTTTGATTGAGCTCATCCTCATAAATCGCCATCTATTCAATTCAGAAAAATTAAAAAATATTTATTAGAAACAAAACTCTTTCGCTTGAATAAACAAATTGCCCCAACCATTCTCTCTCTGCGGCATTTGCTACATGTTCACCAGTTTTAGTTATTTTGGAAAGCCCATCATTAATTAATTTTAGAAGACCATTTGGATCGGCTCCCTGGATCCGTCCAATCTCTACTCGATTTAATAGGCAGAGAAAAGTAGGCATTGCACGAATAGAATATTGTTGAGCGACGCCTAAATAGATAGTCTAAAGGTTAGAAAAAAAGTGGTGATAATAAAAAAAGTAAGATTAAAAAATTAATTTGGTAAAATTCAAGCTTGCCCCCTTCTTTTCCCTTCCTCAATTTGTACAAAATGAGCAAACTTTCTTTTTTTCTCAATTTCACTCTATTTTGTGTAGGGCCATAAATTTTTTAAAATTATTTCTGAACCTTGACATCTGTCGACATTAATTTTAAGAAACATAGCTTGAGCAAAATCATTAGAAAAACGCTCAAAAATTGGAGCTATTGTTCGGCAAGGCCCACACCTAAAATAAAAATTAGAATAAAATTTCTAAATTCTTTTACCATTCAGCAAAAAAGTCACAAACAATTAATTTATTTTCTCCAGCTTCTGTCATTGATTGTTCGAATTCATTATCACTGTTGATGTGTTTGACTACCATAATTATTCTGAAAATTGAAAATCTACAAAAAAGTAAGAAAAATTCGGTGAAAAAATAAAAAAACAAAAGCTGCAACGTTACAAGGGAGGGAAAATTTAAAACTCAAATTTCACCGATCACTAGACTCTAATGGGTAATTAAATGCATTATGCCAAAAAAATTTTCTAAGCAAATTTTTAAATTATTTTTTAATAATCGGATGAAAATTAGTAATTTCACTTCCTTCAAATATTGTTTTTAATGCCGAATAAATGGACGGAGGATAGTGGTAAGCATTTTATCGCTGGCGGGCTTGCTGGTAAGTATTTTTATTAAAAATTTATTAAGTAAAATTTTTAAAAAAAATTTAAAGGAATAATTGAAGTTTGTATTGCCCATCCTTTTGATTGTATGAAAACTCGAGTTCAAATTGGTCAGTATAATAGAATTATAGAATGTCTTAAATCCACAATTAAGAATGAAGGATTTTCAGGTTTTTCTTTTAAAAATGAATTGTTTATTTAATTTAAATTTTTAGGGTTTTATAAAGGTCTTTGGCCCCCTTTAATTATAGAAACACCTAAAAGGGCAATTAAATTTACAAGTTTCGACTTTTTCCGACGTGCATTTTGTGCAGCAGATCAATATTTACCTGAATGGACTGTTGGGTTTTAATTTTTTATTTAAAATAATTTTTCTCTTTTTTTATCTACGAGTCTTATCTACTAGTCAGTTTTGAATAGGAAAGAACTTACTGAAAAATCTTTCTGTTTCATCATTAATAAGCACGAAACATAAATTATAGATAAAACCACGAAAATGATTAAACTCCTTTTTTTATAATTTTCTATAGGCTTTATATTCTATAATTTTTTTTCCTTTCCATAATTTCACAAACTCATTTTTAAGGATTTCTTTAAATAATTTTTCTTTTTATTTTAGAGATTCTCGCTAGCTGGTCTTTTTACAGGATTAACAGAAGCTTTGCTAGTTTGTCCATTTGAAGTTGTCAAAGTTAGATTACAATCAGAATTAAATATTCCTCGTTCTATGGTTTCTATTCTTTCTTTATTAAAAAAATTTTTTTTCAAAGCAAAAAAGTTGGAATTCTATAGCTCTTCAAATAATTCGTGAACGTGGTTTTGGAACTAATGGGCTTTACTTAGGAATAGGTCCAAATCTTTGGCGGCATGGAGTTTGGAATAGTTGTTATTTTGGAATTTATCATAATTTGAGGTTTTCTTTAAAATTAAAATTAAAAATTTTTTTTTAATTTAAGGTCTTTTCTTTCCAACCCTTTTTCTACCGAAAATGATCAAAAAATTGGCTTATTCTTTCGTTTTTCAATTGCTTCTTTTTCTGCAATTATTGCGAATTTGGCAAATATTCCTTTTGACGTTGCTAAAAGTAGAATACAAGGTTATTGAATTTTTTGATATCAACACTAGAAAGGAAAAAAATAAATTTGAAAAATCTTTTTATTAACAATGAGAGGCAAATTTTTCTTAAAATAATTTTTGGAATATTTTTCTAGACTTTTCTTTAATTTTTTTCTGGCAAATTATTATCATTTTGCCTTTTTGTTTATTTTAGTTCCTATAAATAAAAAATAAATATTTTTCTTTTATAAAAAATATTTAAAGGACCTCAACCTTCAAAAGACCGTTATTATTTTACTACATGGCAAACAATTAGCCTTGTACAACAACATCAGGGGTTCTTGTCAATTTATAGGTTTTTTTCAAATATTTTTTATTTAAAATTTTATTTTTAGAAGTTTATCTCCGCTAGCCTTTATTTTTGGTTTAGGAGGTGGTTTGATGTTAGTAACCTATGAAAGTATATATTCTTGGCTTTGTTTTAACCAAAAAGAGAAAAATGAAAAGCAAATTGTCTCCAACTGTTTATCAACACCGCCGGCTGCAGATATTCTTTAAATTTATAAAAATATAGTTTTTTAAGTTTAAAAAACAAATTACAGATTATTTCTAAATTTTTTGGTTAACCGAACTGAAAATCCCGATAACTTGAAATTTTTTATTCAAAATTTCAATTTAAAAATTGTCTATACCTATGAAATTTTGGTAATGGTGCACAATTGTAGGTATTAGACAATGCTGATCATAAATCTGATATCAGGTTTTGCCTATATAAAATGATTTTCAC
This sequence comes from Meloidogyne enterolobii, assembly GCA_963681835.1. Classification (NCBI taxonomy): domain Eukaryota; kingdom Metazoa; phylum Nematoda; class Chromadorea; order Rhabditida; family Meloidogynidae; genus Meloidogyne; species Meloidogyne enterolobii. The sequence continues at coordinate 461,875 of CAVMJV010000015.1, read as the reverse complement.
AAGGAAAAATTTTTTAAAGTTGTCTCAATTGTACACAATTACCGAAATTCTTTACTTATACTCTTGCCTGTATTTTTGTCCTTTGTAAAAATAAATTCAGATTAAGCTTTTGTGCCAGTGTTTGAGAGTATTTTTAAAACTCCACACAAAATTTTGTATTAATCTATGTATATTTTAAATATAGTAATTGTCCAAACACTGGCAACAACTTTCCGTACATACTTTATTTTCTGTCTGTATTATATCAATGTTGTATTCATTTTTAAACTTCTAGAGTCAAATTTTTAGATAGATTTCTTTGAACTTGTTTAGCTTTTATTGTATAAATTTGAATTAAAAAATAATGTTCATTTCTGTCAGTATTCCAACAACTGGAAGATTGTTCAAATATCGGGGGATTTTTAAATAACAGCTGGGATGTCGTTGCAGTCAGAAACTTAACTGGCCGCGCGCCCACGCTCGACTAGAACAAGCTTAATCGGTTTCTTTGATAAAATATAAATATACTTATTATCAGTTCATTTGTATAGTATATTTTACCCGAGATTGTAGTTCTTACTGTATTGGATTTGGTTGAACGGGTATTGTTCCAGTTAATCGTAAGTCGAATTTGATTGACTTATCTTTTTTTAGTATTGATTCAATTTTGATAATATTTCTATCATTCGAAAGCCTTTAATAAACAGAATTTTTCTTCAAAAAAGTCAAACATTCCACAAAAAATTAAAATCAAAACAACAAAATGACAAAAACCCTGTTTTGGCGCGTAATGGGAATTCAAACGTGGCTTGTATTTTGATGGCTTGCCGAGAAAATTTATACCTATTTTCCCTTTCATTGCTTGATAGTTTATGTTTAATTTTTACTTAATTTTTGTTTATATTTTAAGGCAACAATTTTTTTAAAAATTAATAAAAAATGCCAGATGCAAAAGATGACTCTTTTTGTTATGTCAGAAAGTAAGTATTTATACTATTTAAAAACTGATTAAAAATTTAAGAATGGCAAAAACAATCGAGAACGATGAAAAACGTTTTGTGTTTCTGCGAAGGTTTTTTTAAGTTTTTAAATAAAAACTTCCAATTTTTCAGTCAAGTAAATTCAGTAGAAGATTGCATGAAGGATGGGCCAAAGAAGTGTCAAACAATTAAATCTTTGGTTATTTTGGCTTTGGAAGAATTTATTCCGATAGAAAATTATAAAAGTGATCCTAGAATGCTTGATTTTTGGTACCTGATGGTAAGTAGAATTTTTTAAAAAATATTTTGAGAATAAATTTTGCGGGCAAAAATAACTTTCGGATTCATTGAATATATATAGTAGTACAGACAAAATCGATTTTTATTGAAGATGTCATTCCTTGTAATTTGGCTATATAGAATTACTTCAACTAGAAGTATAGTACCACAAAATCCGCAAAATTTGTCCGCAAAAATTAAGAGAGGGATTTTTATGTGTTGAAGTAAAATATACTTTTTTTATCTGTCCATTTATTCACTAATATATTAAAAATTAATTTTAGGGCAAATACAGCGTTAATATTGGTATGGAGGGTGTTTTAGAAAATGTTCATCGTCTTGGGTATTTTAAAAATGTTCCAGAGTTTTATCTGATGTGGGCAGATTATTTGGGATCACAGCAAAATCGAGAAAATTTTGACAAAATTGTTCAAATTTGTGAAGAAAATTGCAAACTTGGTCCTTTTGAGAAACGCTTTAAGTATTTTTCTTAATTAAAAAATAAATCTTTTTAAAATTTTTCTTTCAAAGGGCTTTACTCCAAAAACATTTTAAAGAAGATTATTATAATGAAGGTAAAACATTGGATGTCATAAAAATGTTGGCAGATAAATCAGAGGTTGTGAGGTCTGATTTAACTTTGTTTCAACGAAATAAAGTTGTTGATACTCCACAAAATATTATTTCTGGCACAACAATAATTAAAGCAAAAAATCAATCAAAATTAGCAAAAAATACTGACAAATTTGAGGAAGAAAAACAAAACTTAAAGGAAATTAATTTATCACCAAAAACTGCTTCAACTTCAGCACCAATTCATGAAAAATTTTCTGTTTATAAGGATGTTACTTATACAAATTCTATAACTGTTCAAAATACTGTTAAAAATAAAAGGATTTCGGTTAGTTAATTTTGGAATTTTTTGGGCACTTAGTGAGAAACGTTAGGAGAACAACATTGAATCCCTTAGCTATTGGGGGGAGGGGGAATGTCTTTTAAAATTTTTATTTTTAGTATTATCCTGAACTTGATGACATAACACTTGCTGGTGCTCATGGAAAGTTCTCAACGGATATGTTTACTTCGACTCCTCGTCGTTCAGTAATGCCTAGCGATTTTGCTCCTTTGGATTTAACTGAAGGAACTCAATTTTTTGATCCGACTGAAAAAGAAGAAAAGGGTGAAGGAGGTGGTCTTTTTGGGTGCCAATTGACTGATAAAATGAAGGGAAATGAGAAAGGTGTCGGTCTAAACATCAAGAAACGTTTAAGTTTTGTGAGTTTTTAAATATAAATTATCGAAAATAATCCAAATGATTTTCTAGGCTGATGAAAATCAACGAGGAATCTCTAAAAATGCAAATCCGATGGCGGAAGCTGTTGTAAATAAAAGAACTTCGGTTAGTAAAGCAAGGGCGTATCCAGGGGGCGGACTGCTGCAATATATTCTAGAATATAATCCACATTTCCGATCATCATTCTCCAAGTATTTTCTCCATTTCTGCGAAGGATTGGATTTCAGCTTCCCCTGTATACGCCAGGGATGTCACGGGTTGAGAAAAATGTCGGGTCGTGTTTCGGATCTCCAAAATTTTTCTCGGATCGGGTTTCGGGTCGAGAAAAAAGTCCGGGTTTCGGGTAACGGGTCATCGGGTCGGGTTAGTTAAAATTTGAACACGAAGCCAATTTTTTGGAGCTGTTGGAGATATCAGATATTTAGCGGGTTAATACATATGTGTGTGTGATCAGATATTTAGAGGATTAATCCTCCAATATCCGTTTAACTTCAAGATATATCCCAAATCCAACTTTATCCCTCAAATTCTCCGATATTTTGGGATTAACTGCTTCAACTTCAGCACCGATCCATGAAGAATTTTCTGTTTATAAGGATGCGACTTTTACTAAATCTCCTACAACCGCTCAAAATACTGCTAAAAACAGGATTTCGGTTAATAAATTTTTGAATTTTTTACAACTTGATCAGTTGGAACGTCTTATAATACCAGAAGCTTGAAATTCCAAGCCCTCCAAAACGCTTGAAACACCAAACCGTGGATTGACCATTGGGCGATGACTTTTAAATATTTAATTTTTAATATTTATAGTATTATCCTGAACTTGATGACATAACGCTTGCTGGTTCGCATGGAAAGTTTTCTACGGATATGTTTACTTCAACTCCTCGTCGTTCAGTAATGCCTAGCAATTTTGATATTTTATTGGAGGATTTAACTCAAGAAAATCAAATCTTTGATCCAACTGAAAAAGAAGAAAAGCGTGAAGGAGGTGGACTTTTTGGCTTTTTGACTGATAAAGCTGTAATAAAGGGAAATGAAAAAGAGTTTGGAGGTTTGAAAATGAAGAAACGTTTAAGTTTTGTGAGTTTTTAAGGAATATTCCTAAGAAAATGTATTAATTTTTTAGGCTGATGAAAATCAACGAGGAATTTCTAAAAATAAGAATCCGATGGCGGAAGCTGTTGAAAATAAAAGGACTTCGGTTAGTAAAGCAAGAGGTAAAATATTTATTTTTAGTATTATCCTGAACTTGATGACATAACACTTGCTGGTGCTCATGGAAAGTTCTCAACGGATATGTTTACTTCGACTCCTCGTCGTTCAGTAATGCCTAGCGATTTTGCTCCTTTAGATTTAACTGAAGGAACTCAATTTTTTGATCCGACTGAAAAAGAAGAAAAGGGTGAAGGAGGTGGACTTTTTGGGTGCCAATTGACTGATAAAATGAAGGGAAATGTGGAAGGTGTCGGTCTAAACATCAAGAAACGTTTAAGTTTTGTGAGTTTTTAAATAAATATAAATTATCGAAAATAATCCAAATGATTTTCTAGGCTGATGAAAATCAACGAGGTGTTTCTAAAAATACGAATCCGATGGCGGAAGCTGTTGTAAATAAAAGAACTTCGGTTAGTAAAGCAAGGGCCAGGGGTCGGACTGCTACAATATATTCTAGAATATAATCCACATTTTCGATCATCATTCTCCAAGTATTTTCCCCATTTCTGGGAAGGAATTTCGGCTAAACTACAGTTTCCGGATCAGGCTCAGAATTGGACGATTCATATGTCATTCGAAAGAGCTTGGCGAGTCGAACGGCACCAAAATTATTCAGCGGAAAAAATTCTGAGCAGAGTTACAGACCCCTAAACCATAGGGGGGACCAAGCTGTTTTCTGGGGTGAAAAATTCGAATATGCAAATTATACCTCATTTGAAAGAGCTCATCGAGCTGAGTCGAATGACACAAAAATCAACGAAATCAGACGTGATTTGACAAAGTTATGATCGTTTGTTTGTACCCCTCACATAGGGTCTACGCGGAAAAATTTTTTGCCGCTGCGGAGGAAGCCGGGCATGTCGAGCGGAACGACGACCGCCGCTTCGCTACGGTCGCCGCGAGCGAAGCGAGCACGACCGCAGCGAAGCACGGCCATCGTGTAGCGAAGACCATGTCCGGCCTACCCTCCGTAGCAGCACAAAAACAGTTTTTCCGGCGAAGATTCTGTTGGACATAATTTTGTTCATAATCATCCAATCGAGCTGATTTTGATGTCATTCGACTCAGCTCGAGAAGCTCTTTCGAATGACATATAAATCGTCCAATTCTGAGCCTGATTCGGAAACTGTAATTAGGCCAGAATTTCAGCTTCCCCTGTGGGGTAAATGAGTTGAGGTAAAATTGAATGTTTAAAAATGGTAATTTGTTAAAAAGTGAGACTAAAAGACGAAATTAAAATAGAAAACGGGTCGGAGAGGATTGATTTTAAATATTTTTAGTATTATCCTGAACTTGATGACATAACACTTGCTGGTGCTCATGGAAAGTTCTCAACGGATATGTTTACTTCGACTCCTCGTCGTTCAGTAATGCCTAGCGATTTTGCTCCTTTAGATTTAACTGAAGGAACTCAATTTTTTGATCCGACTGAAAAAGAAGATAATGGTGAAGGAGGTGGACTTTTTGGGTGCCAAATGACTGATAAAATGAAGGGAAATGAGAAAGGTGTCGGTCTAAACATCAAGAAACGTTTAAGTTTTGTGAGTTTTAAAATAAATATAAATTATTGAAGATAATCTGAATGATTTTTTAGGCTGATGAAAATCAACGAGGAATCTCTAAAAATGCAAATCCTATGGCGGAAGCTGTTGAGCGGTTAAAGAAAATGGGGAAAAGGCGAGATTGAATTTTTTTAAAAATGGAAATTTGTTGAAGAGATTAAATTATTTAATAAAATATATGTAGTTTATTTATGAGCAATTAAAAATTTGAGCAGATCGTACATATTATAAATATATAATTTTTTGACATTTGTTTTTATCATTTGTTGTTTCCAATAAGTGAACATAAATGGTCTATCCCTTTACGTCTGAATAGTTGAATATTCAGAAATTGATTTCCTGTTAATTCTATTTTAAATAAATTCAAGTTATTTATCTTCAGCAGTTGATAAACTATCATCTAGAAAATTTTAAAAATTAATTAACCAAGTTATCTTTCAAGAATTCAAGAGAAAGGGAGTTATATAGGGATTTATTAGAATTGAGTGTACCACAAATATTTCCCTCAACCCACTTGATCCCTCGATATCACACCCAAATCACTCAACATTCCTCTTAAATTGTAACAGATTTTTTCAGAGCACCAGGCAAAAATTTCGAGAATTTTGGAAGGCTAAGGAGCCAGATTTCTTCCTTTTTAGGAACCGAACCTAAAACTCGGTTACCCGGTCTTTTCTAGGTTCCGGATAACCGGAACCGCCAACCTTAACTCACATTCACTTAAGTGTAATTATACAACAAAAATTAGAAAACTCAACTATTTCCACTAATTTTAGGCCAATTTTCAATAAGCAATTTTAATGCAATACTTGCTTGTTGTACACTTAAAGGGTCAACAGAAATTGAACTTAAATATTTTGAAGTATTTTGTTTATCAGAATCTGTTGTTGTTGTTGCTGATGATACTATACCTTGAATTTGGTGAGAAGGGTTTGATGTACAAAATATCTAAAAAATTTAAAGTATTTTTTAAATTCTTTTATTAACACTCGTAGGTATAATAATAAAAACTAAATAGAAAATTTGCGAACAGACTTAAAGAAATTTATTTTAGAGAGTAGTGTGCGTAATAATATCGCTTAGGCAGCACCCAATATAAAATTTTAACTTACTAAAGGTCCAAAAACACTGCATAATCTTTGCATTGTCATTCCATTATGAGGTTCCGATAAAAGTAAATGCTTCAAATGTTCCATAAGAAATACCACAGTTGTCTTTAAAAATGTTAAAAAAATTTAAATTCCCAAAAATTAAGCTCTCCCTCCCTCCCCCTTCCCTTCCCTTCCCTTCCCTTCCCTTCCCTTCCCTTCCCTTCCCTTCCCTTCCCTTCCCTTCCACTCCTCCTCCCCACCCCCCCCCTCCACAAATTACCTTATTTGGTGTAGGTAAACAATCAACAATTCTCATAATTAATTTTTGATTTCCATCAGAATCATTTGGGGGCATAACACCAGCAGCATCTAACAACATTGCATAAATATTACAAGGTATTAAAGGTTCAGAAAGTTCACGTAAAAAATCCTTTCAAATTAAAAAAAAAATATACATATATATTTACTAGTTAAATTCCTCTCTATGAGTGGATTAACCTCTAAATAATTTATAGTTATTAAGGAATGCTTTATAACCTCTATATAATGTAAACTCGGTTTTATTGACAAAAGGGCCGTTCCCCATAAAAGACAAGGAAATTTATAAATTTAACTTTCAAATTTCTCCATATTCCTCAAAATGATCTCTAGAAATACTCTCCCCTTTTTAAGACAAATTTAAGAAATTTTCTTTATCTAATATATCCTATAAATTACTGGTGGACATAAAACTTACTTTAACAAGACAAGTAAGTAAATTAATATCAGGTACAGGTTGTTCACCAATATCTACTTCATTTGCATTTTCTTCAAGTTGAGCACGTAAATGGTCTTTCCTTTCACTTGCACCACACACTTGAATTTAAATATACCGTTAATAGAACAACATAAATAGTTTTAGTTTGTGGTATAGGGATTAGTGTTATTCAAAAGCGTTTTTTCGGTATCTGTATTTCGGTAAAAATACCGCGGTATTACCGAAAAATACCGTGGTAATACGGTACCGTGAATAACACTGATAGGGATTGCTATTAGGGCATTTACATTATATTTTTCTTAATTTTAATTTCTAAAATTTAAAATAACTTTTCTCTTACAATAATAAATTCCAGAATTATCCAACCCTCTCCTTTCAATTTCAGTAATTAATCTTTGCAAAACAATAGGTACTTCGCTTTGTTCTCGTTGAAGTAATAAATTGAGGGATTGACCGAATTGATTATTATTTGGCCTTTTATTTATTCGTGAAAAACAAATCTTCATTTCCTCAAAAGCTATCTGAAAAATTGAAAAATAATGAAAGAAAAATTCTTTAAAAGTTAGTAGGTGTTCATTAATCAATTACTCTTCTCTTTTTAAAAAATTAACCTTTAAAAGTAATTGCCCTCTTGGTTCTAAATTTAAAGAAAAAATTCTATTTCCACAAAATCCATCAACTAACAAAACATCCATTAGACGAATATCCCCTTTATGGCAAAAACGATGCCTTAATTGTGGATGCCAAGCATAAACAAAAAAAGAAGCATCGTTTGCACAAACAACGTCGATATCAAAACGTTCTGACCAACTTTAACAAAAAATTAATTTATTTAAAATTTTAATAGAAGCGTATTTATTCCCCTTTACATTAAAGGCTTTCATCCCAATTTATAAATCAATTTGTTTCATTAATCCCTCCCTCCTTATCCCTAGGTGAAATTAAGGTAAAAAATAACTGAAGGATCAAATCAAAAATGTTCAAAAGGCTAACCAACATTTAAAATTAATTTTTAAAATTAACCGAAAATATTGTTCAGGTGTAGATATTCCAGTACGGGCTCTGTGTATTTCATCTATTTCAAGCACACAATATAATTTTTTTGAATGAATTCTGTCTGGAACTTTTAAATTTCTTCCCTCAACAATCTAAAGTTTAAAAATTTTATTTTTTTGGCGCCGAAGGCGTCTATAATTCAAAAAAATTTTCATGGAAATGAGAGAATATTTTTATAATTTTGAGAGAAATAATTATAAGATTAATTCAAAAATTCACCGTAACACTTAACATTCCAGTTAAAGAATTCCCCAAACTTCCATTACTCGCTAATTGATCTACATCAAAACCTGGGCCTGCCATACGTAAAGGAACTCTTCTATTCATTAAAGGAGAAACATGTAAACGATCGAGAATATCCTTTATAAAAATATTTTTTAAATTTAAATTTAATTTACAGCTCTCTCTGCAGGACTCATTCCTTCAGCTGTGGTCATTATTTGTTGTTGAGGTATTATTTTTGTTTTTCCAAATGGTGAATTTAAATGCTTTAAATTTTAAATAAAAATTTATAAAAATATTTGTATAGTTATGAAATTATTTGAGAATAACTAAATATTAAAAGATCATCATTATTCTTCCCTTTCTAAAAATCGAAAAAAATACATATTATTATTCCCCAAGAATGTTTATTTGGTAGCTAAATGAGAGCTCTAGTTACTCCACAATTTCTAACCAACCAACTACTAAAATTAAATTAAAAAGACTGATACTTTTGGGGAACCCCCCCCCCCCCCCCCATCAATCACTTAAATATTTTTAAATTAATTAAAAATATTTACATTAGCCAATAAAGCTTTAGAAGGTAAAGAATTTGAACGAATTGCATTACCCCCACCCCCACCACCATCAATTTTATTACAAGTTCCAAAAGTACTCCAACGTGAACGATGTTGTTGTTGATTATTAATTATATCCTCATCTTCACTTGCCCAATTTTTGTATTCTTGAGAGGAAAAAATATCTGCAACAGTTCTGCCATCAGTTACTAAACCCTTTCCTGTTTCTACTGAACCGTTGGACAGTAATGGATGACGAACTGTTTAAAAATATTTTTATTACTTTTTTTTTCGATGCTAGGGAATAAAACATTTGCCAATAGTAAATGACTACGAGGAGGTTCGGATCCTGCCCGGTGACTAAACTTTTGTTGCTAAACTCTTTCTCTAGAATAAAATTAAGAACACCTTTTCTATTATTTCCAAAATCAACATCAGAAAAAGCCCCTCTAAAATTGCTTTTTTGTTGTTGGGGTGAAGAAGGTAAATATTTATTACACCCAATTGTTGTTGAGGGTATTGATGTTGATTGTGGTGAATTATTTGAATAAAATGGAAAGGCAGCATTGAAAGTATAGTCATTACGCCCTTAAAAATCTTTCTAACATTTCAAAAATATTTTTAAAAATTCCAAACATTTTACTGTAGCTCTAGGAAATGGTTGTTGTGGAGGAGGTGCTGCTGTCCACCCTCCACCGCCAAATACTGATTGAATACTTCTTAAATAAAATAAAAATAATTTTTTATATTTCCATTTTTGTAATAGACTAATGGGAATAAATGTTCGGAAAAATCCAAAAAACTTAAATTACAAGAAGGAAGGTTATTAAAATTAATTAATCCTACTACTCGCCTTCTAGGAAGTGAATTGCTTTTATAAGAAGTAGGTAATGTTGCTGGTTGTCTAATACAATAAAGTTGAGAAGGAATTCTAAAAATAAATTTTAAAAAATATTTTTATAATTTAATGAAAAAAATTATTATTTTATGTAATTTAAAAATAAGATAGCCAGGAAGAAAATTTTTAAATAAATTAATGAAAATAACGGGAACCAGAAATTCTCTCCCTATCAGGGATTTCACGCATTGCGGATTACGTATTTTTTTGAATATGTACAGTCAGTCCTGTTTCATATGCATAATAAGGAGAGTGAGAGAATCTAATGATTATGCCGTCACTGTGGTCTACAGACACTTCGGTTAGAGCCCCCCACAGGGATTTTAAATTAAGATAACAATCTCAAAAATAAAATAAATAAATTTATTTACGTATTCTGAAAGGAAGAATGTTGTTTATATAAAGGCAAATTAGAGGAAATAGGTGCTGGAGGTATTATTGGAGGCATTTGTTGTTGACTTAAACTATTTGGTATCATTCCTCCTCCTCCTCCCCCAACATTTTCTCCTCCAAAAACAACAACTCTTTGCCTTCTTTGAATTGGTGCAGAAGACGATGGATGTCTTTGTTGTTGTTGCTGTTGTTTTTCTTGCCAACGAGAATCTAATGTTGCTGAAGAATATGCAGGAAGATGAGAAATATATGGAGGTATTGAGGATATATTTGAAGAAGAAAGTAGTGGAGAATTTTGTTTTGAAGACTAAAAAATGTATGAAGTTGGTTTTTACCATAAGTATTATTATAGTTTCAAAATTTCAAGAATGCAAATATTTTTAGCACTCGTAGCGAAATTTTAAGTATTCTTCCTTAAAAACGGAAAAATAGTCGGCGTCTACCTGGCGGCGCCGAAATGTTCAAATAAAGCCTAAACCTTTGAAAGCCTAAACCTTTTGGATTAAAAGGATAATTAGGCGTTAACAAATTGGCGCCGTGGATATTATTTCAACCAAAACTTTTAAAGTTGACAAATTATATTAACAAATCTTATATCATTCGAGAGCTAACAAATTAGAGTTTAGATTTTTTAATGGATAAAGAGTAGCAATTAAGAATTTTTAAAACAAAATATTAACGCCTAATTGTCTGCGCCGAATTGTCCAAAACATTCTCCCCATAAAACCTAAGCCTTTTTAATTCAAGTTTTAAGTAAAAAGTTGAAGCCAAAAGGTTTAGGTTTTATGGGGGGAACTGAAATTGACAATTCGGCGCAGATTATTTGGCGTTAGGCAATTTGGAAGGTGGGTTGAAATTAAAGAACGGAAGGACTTCCATTGGAGATTTTTTTGTTGGAAAGAAAATATTTTTTAAATTATTCGAAAAGAATGTTTGCCTGTAATTGTTGTTGTTGCATAATTCTTGGGGGTGGAATTCTTGCTGTTTGTGTAATTCCGTCAGTAATTGAATGTGGAGGAGGGTGTTGTTGTTGAATTATATTAGTGGTAGATGTTGAAGGTTGTTGTTGATAATTGGTTGTTTGTGGATATTGACGATGTCTAATTAATGTTTGTTGTTGTTGTTGGGAAGTTGTTATTTCGTTTTTTTGATTTGCCTAAAAATTAATTTTTAATTTATTTTTTTATTCTTTACATACATCTTCATCTTCTTCTTGTTGTTTTTTCTGTTTTTGTTGTTGTCTTACTCGTTTACCAAGCCAGCTGGCAGCTGTGCTAGCTGGTTTTGAAAGGATTCCTGCACCTGATGACTTGATAAAAAAAATAAATTTTTTTCAGAATCAGAATTTCTGTTTTCTGAAATTAATCAGAAAATTCTCCCCCCTCCCTTTCTTTTCTACCTCAGAATCCCGTCTGTCAGATTCTGTAGATTTCTGAAAAACAACAACGGGGCGTTGTTCTGTTGCTGCACGTTCAGCTAATAAACGTTGTTGTTGTCTACTTGCTAATTGTTCTCTTTGACTATTTAAAAAGCTAGTCCTAAGAAGTAATCGACGAGGAATACTCAACATTAGAACAACTATTTTTAAATAAATTAATCAGAAATAAGATGTATTTAGGGACATACCATCATCAATTCCCATTTCTTTAACGGGCACATTATTAACTGCAAGTATTTGATCACCAGGCCTACAAATATCCCCACACTTTTCTAATTCAGAATTTTCACCAAAACGAGAAACAAAAACACCCGTAAATTGATCAATTCCTTTAGATTTTATTTTCTTTTTAAAAATCTCCTCCTTTAAATTAACCAACCATTTCCTTCTCTCAAATATAATCCAAGTGATTGGCCCGGTTTTTTAATAATTTCAACAAGTTGGACTACCCTTACATCATTTGAATAACCACCAGATTTATATTCTGTTCTAAAAAAGTCTGTTAATTATTTTTTAACAAAAGATTTTCTCTTTGCCTGTCAAGAATTCTCGCAGAAAATCCAATTACTCCTTTCGAGGTTAATGTACTTTGTTGTTGATCTACTTGACGAATTTGGCGATAAACTGAATCTGGTAATTCTCGAGAAGCATAAGGCCCAGAAGAGGTGCCAGGCACTTTTTTAAAAATAATTAATTTTTTTATTTAATTATTCAAAATTATCTGATATTATTTTTATAGGGTAATTTAATTAGAATTTAAGAGAATTATTTTTTAAAAAATATTTAAATTGTAATATTTTTGAATAAATTTAAAATAAAAAATTTCAAATTTAAAAAAAACTAATAATTTAATTAAAATAATTCTAAAATTCTGCAAATTTTGTTTTATTCTCTACTACCAATTTTTAAATCAAAATTTTATTTTTAATGGCAAAAATAAATTATTTAAATTAAAAAAAAACGAATATTTTATTCTTTAAATTCTTCCCAAAATTTTAATTAATTAAACATGTGAGGGAACTAAGTAAGAAGTTAATGATTTTTTTCTAATTTTTACAAAAAATTTAAAAATAAGCACCTACCTTGTACACACTGATTAGATTTTTGTTGTTCATCTTTTTTATTAATTTGTTGTTGTTGTTGAGCACTCCAAGGCATTTAAGTGATTTTAAAAAAGAAGAAAATATATAAATTAATTATTTTCTATTATTTGCTAATAAACTTTTTAAAAATAAATTTAAAAAAATAATATTTTTTGAAAAATATACTATGTATGTATAACGGTTGAATGGGTAAAAGAAAGACAAAATAATTTTAAAAAATAATTTAATAAAAATTGTGGGGGTGTTGTTTAAAAGTAAAGTTTTAAAATTCTCGAATTTACAAAAAAATAATAGACTAAGGGGGGAGAGAAAGTCTTTTTTCTAAATTTATATTTTTAAATAATTTTTGTTTTTAAATTTTGTAATTAAATATTAAAATAAAAAATTTAAATTTTTTTCCATATTATTTAAAAAAAATTTATTAATTTAATTGTGTAAACCAGTTAAGATTAACGGAGGGAGGAGGGAGATATAAACAAAAATTTAATTATAATTTATTTAATTAATTAATAAAAATGTTAAAAATAATAAAAATTCTTTTTTTTTAAATAAAAATAAAAATGTTTTATAGGAAAGCTCTCCAAACACTTGACAGCTTTTGGAGAAGATGGGCATTCTGCAAAATTTAAAAAGTCAAGAGTTTATAGAAAAAGCAATATATTTTGGGTTAGAAAATGGCAAGGAAAAAAGAGGTGCCAATAAAATAAACCAAAAATGAGAGGAAAGGAAGAGAGAGGAGTAAAAATACTTTTTTAGTTTTTAATACTTTATGAGAAAATATTTTTTTGAAAATAAAATTTAAATTTATTTAAATATTCTAAAAAGAATAATTTTAAAAATTAATTATTATGGATCAGGGATGAGCCGGGTTGAGAAAAAATGGATCGGGTTTCGGGTCAAAAAAAGACCGGGTTTTGGGTAAGTTATGGATGGGAGATGGAAACAATCATATGAATGAGACCAGACTGAAGCACAGACTGTGCCCTCATCCAACTCTATGATTATTGGGAAGTTTTATCTTCTGAAAGTGCGAACAAAAAATTAATTAAAATATTTATTTTCCTTAAAAATTTTTCAATGATTTTTGGAAATTAAAAGAATATTAAAGAGTAAATATTTGAAGAAATAAATGAGAAAAAGAAAAGATTGTTATGAATAAAATAACGGAAAAATAAGTTAACTTTTTGGAAGAATTTTGAAGAAAAAATTTTTTTAGTTAAAATAAATGTGAAGGTGGATGAGGCTTAACATTTTTATTTCCATTTTTGGAGAGTGATTGATTGGTTTGGACATTTATTTTTCAAGTAAAAGGGAGTATTTATTTGAAAAAAATGTAAAAGGATTTTTAAAAAATTTTGTTAGAAATTAACAAATTATATGTTAGATAATAAAAGAAAAAATATTGCCAAAAATTTTACTTTTTGATCGAGGTTAAAGACAATTTTTTAGTAGACTCGGTCAAAACTTTAAGACCGTCACTCGGTTTTAAAATTTTTAAAAATCGGTTTTCGGTTTCCAACCAAATAATTAATTTATTATTTAAAGAAATCTTTATTTCAATTTTCTGTTTTTTTATTTAAAAAGATTCAATTTTAACAAAAAATCTCAGAATTTTCAATTTCAAAACCAATCTCGCCAATCCGCCTAGTCTTTAACTCACTCCATCGAAATTTAATTAAATTCCAATTTTATATTTAATTTATCCCTCTAAACATTTTTTAAACAAATTTAAAGTGCTAAAAATTAAATTTTTTTTTTGTTTTTTAAAAGAAAAAAATTTTTCCAAATAAAAAATGTTCTACAACAAATCCTTAGGGAATATATACTTTTATAGAGTACATAAATATTTTTGATATTTTTTTCTTTAAATAATTCTTATGGGAATATTTGGAGGATATATTTTTGTGAATTTTTAAATATTTATTTTTAATAAAAACTTGAAAGAAAAATAAATTTATTTTTTTTTCTCACCCACAGATTTTAAATTTTATTTAATTGGATAAATATATTTAGCAATTGTGTAAATACTGTTAATTACTAAAATAAAACATTTTGATTAGATAATATCAAAATTTATCAAAACATTCAGAAAACAATACTAACACTAAATACAGTCATGAAAGAATAAAATATGTAGTAAAAAACAAAGGCTTAAAAAATATAATGAAAAAAAGAATGGCCATAATTAGAGTTACGGGGCTAAAAAGTAATTGTAGTTACACATACATATCTCGATCTATTAGTATATTTCCTTCTTTAAATTTGAAAATATTTTTATAAAAATTTTGTGAAATATTAAAAATTAATGGAGATTTAATAGAATTTTAATTTTAAAATTAAAAGAAAATTTTTTAATCAAGAAAAATAGAAACAAATTAAATAAAAATACTAATATATCCATTGTATATCGATAAAAAAGCGCGGGTCAATATAATAAAATATGTAAAAGGATATATTATTTTGCAAAAGTATTTTCACACTTTTCTCGGCTTTTAGTGTTTTTATGGATTAGCCTAAAGGGGGAATGGGAGAAGTTTATTTTTAAAAAGAGGTAAGGGAAAAATTGGAGAAATGTTTAAATTAATAAAATATATTTTTTAAATTTTTTTGTCATTAATCTTTTCAATCGTTAATTAGCACAAAAAGAAATTAAGAAAATCAAGTTAAATAAACCCCGTTATATGTATGTAATTAGGTACCTATTTTTCTCCGGATATAATAAGTATCCCTAACAAAATCAGAAATTTTGCCAAGAATGGAGAAGAGGGTGAGGCTTTGAAGGAAATTTCAGTCAACTCAAACGTTTGGAGAGAAAATAATATACCTAAATTTTTAAGAATTTTGTTAAATTTTTTGAAACCCAAAAAAAAAATTATTTAAATAATTTTGGAAGCTAAATAGAAAAAATTTTTTCAGTTTCATGGAAAATTGGCCAGGCTATTTTATATAAGAAAAAGAGAAAAGTGCGCTTCCATCTCACACCATTTTTCGCACACTCTTTCTTTTTGTTGTTGTCAACATTTATAATATAAAAAAAATTTTTTTTATAAATTTTTCTCTCTTAACTCATTTTTCTTTCTTTCATTGCGGCAAAAAGCGTATGTGGCCAAGACTAAGACATAAAAGCATTGATTGGCATTACTTGTTTTTAATGGCAAATATAAAAATGCCAAAGAGAGAGGGAAAGAAAGGATTTTTTAGTTTTGCTTTGTACAAAAAAGCTTTTCTAATTTTGGCACAAATTTACAGGCATTTTATGAATAAAAATATTAAAAGGAAGGGAGGAGGGGGAATTGTTTTGAAAGAATTAAAGGATAACGGTTATCTGCTACAATAAAATTATTTTTTTTGCAATTTTGAACGGACTCATAAACTTTCATTGGACTACCAAAAACTATACCAGGGCCCAAAATTTTTGCGCCGAGGCGGAAATTTTTAAAATTTTAAGGTTAAATTCAATTTTTTAACAAAAAAGTTATTTCGTAAATACGAAACTCAACTTCCCTAATTTTTCTGTGCATATAAGTATACTTCCTTAATTAATAAAAAAAATAAACAAAGTTATTTTTAATGTTCAAAAATGTCCAAAAATTGTTAAAGTTAAAACAAAACAAATAATTTAAAACAAAACAATGAATTCAAAACAAAATTCTATTCTTTAGCAGTAATATCTTTCAATTTAAATATATTACGAAGCCAAGGCATCCAACGATTAATATCTAGTAAAATAAAAAAAATTATAGAAATTAATTTTAAGAATGATTAAAATTAAATTTTTGTAATTTTGGAGAACTTGTTTTTCTTTAAAGAAGAGAGAGACTTTCCCAAAAATAACCCTTCCTCCCTTTTAATTATTAAAAATAAAATTTTTTCTTTTCTTATCTTTTCTCCCCGATAACATTTCTCGATTAGCCAAAACAATCATTAATCTAACATGACTTGCATCCAATTCATTTACAATATTTTTAATTCGTTCAGCGCCAGTTCTTTTCATCCATTTATGTACTCGATTATGTTGTCCAAATTTAAGTGCTCTAATTAAACGTTTTTGAATTTTATCGGTAGAATAATCTTTAAAAGAAATAATTAAATTAAAAATTATTTTAAAAATACCTTGTGGACAGATATGCTCTCCTTGTGAATAAACATGAAAATTATCTTCGTCCTTTACACGTTTGGCCATTATTTTGAACTGACAACGAATTAATTTATATCTAGCCATTTTGCATTTAAGCATAATTGATTTTCTATTGAAAATTTAAAAAAATTATTAAAAATGAAGACATTTTATCCTAAAAATTTAATTTCAAAATTATCACAATTTGTTAAATTAATTCGATTTCAAACCCCCCAATTTTTACATATTTCTGAATTAATCTCGAAGATTAATAATTAAAATTTTCTATTTTTAACTACCTATTCGAATCCAATTGATAACCAATAAAACTTTGACATTTATTTTGTATTCTAATTTTATCCAATTCAGCAACATCATTAACAGTACATAAATAATGCCAATCTTTTACGCTTGCTGCTGGATTCTAAAAAATATTTAATTTTAATTAAAAACGGTTACTCGACTTTTGAGGATCTTGTAACTTTCTCTAAAATACTAAAAAAAATTTACCCTCATTTTAAAATAAATAGTCATTAAAATGTTCCCGAACAAATTCCTAGTTTTAGGCAATAGTTTATTGTCATAATTTTCAAACTTTATATCATTTTATTGATAGTTATTATTTAGAACTTGATCTTACATATAAAATTAAATTCCATAAACTTATTCTCAAAAGTCGAATTCTCCAAATAGCGCCACACTTCAAAAACTTACTTTAAACAATTCTGGTGGTTTTGTATCATTTAATTTTAAAGCGTTCAAAGCTCTTGTATTACGTATATCTGTCAGAAGAAAATTGTATTAATAAAAAAATTTTTAGAAATCTTTTTGAAGAACATTTTACACGGAGAGGTTGCGAGGTGTCCGAGCTAAAAACGGTCGAGACCGGGCTCATTCGATAGAGAATATGCCCTTTCTAGCAAGGATTTTTTGCCGTTTTTGCCCGTTTTTTGATCTGGCCGTTTTTTGCCCGTTTTTTGATATGGCCCTCCAAAGTCCCAAAATTTGCCATAATTTTCCCCCTTCAAATATAAACATTAAATAATGGACTAATTTTGTTGGCGTTGTGGTGTAGTGGTGAGTGTGCTTGACTTACCCTTTTTCTCTAAAAAGTTCGATTCTTTTTGGGTTTTATTATTTTATCTAACTGTTTTAAACATTATTTATTCCTTTTCCAACAAAAAAAAATTTTTTTTGTTTGAAAAAAATTTTTAAAATTTTTTAAAAATTTTTAAAAATAAAAAAAAATTTTTTATAAACATTATTCTGACGAGTTATTGGGTGGAGAGGAGAAGATTCTCCGGGAGAATTCGATCATCCATTATCGTCTTCTTTTGGATGTAATACACCTAATTGTTTGGAATAGTTTTATTTTATGTGCCAGCTGTAGTAAATTCTAGTTTTATAACAAATCTAGTTTAAAAAAAATTATTTTTAATTTTTTAAAAATTTTTAAAAAATTTTAAAAAATTTTTTTCAAACAAAAAAAATTTTTTTTGTTGGAAAAGGAATAAATAATGTTTAAAACAGTTAGATAAAATAATAAAACCCAAAAAGAATCGAACTTTTTAGAGAAAAAGAGTAAGTCAAGCACACTCACCACTACACCACAACGCCAACAAAATTAAACCATTATTTAATGTTTATATTTGAAGGGGGAAAATTATGCCAAATTTTGGGACTTTGGAGGGCCATATCTTGGCCAGATCAAAAAACGGGCAAAAACGGCAAAAAATCCTTGCTAGAAAGGGCATATTCTCTATCGAATGAGCCCGGTCTCGACCGTTTTTAGCTCGGACACCTCGCAACCTCTCCGTGTTAGTAAATAAATTCTAACGGTCAATACTCTAAATAGAATCCAAAATTTTTACCGATTTCTCTAAATTCGTGATTGTGATTTCCATGCTCATAAACAAGAATTCCAAAAGATTTTCTAACAGCAAACAATCCAAATGGACATTTTTCCCGAGTAAATCTTAAAGTGCAATTAAGTGTAATTGTTTTGAAGTTTTTATATCTTCTTAAATTTTGTCTGCTGCAATGTAACTGAAAAATAAAAATAACTAAAAAACAAATGATTATTAGGAAAGATATTGCTTATTATTTTCTTTAAATTTTTTAAACCTCCTCCAAGAGCGTATCCCAGGAAAGAGGGGGGGGGGGGGGGGGGGGGTGGGGGACGCTTAAGTATCGAGGCCATATTTTGGGACATAACTTTTTTGATTCTTAACTGATTTAAATTGTTATTATATCAATCGAAAGCTCTAAAAGCAGACAGGATTGATTTGATGTGGCGCTAAAAATAATAAACTAAATTATAGACGCTTGAGGTTCGAAATGCCTAATACCTAAAATCCGATCCCTGGATATCCCTTTATAACAAAAAAATTAAAAAAAAACCTCAAATCTAAGTAATTCCAATTCTTCATCATCTTTTACAGTTTTTAAAAATTTGTATTCAATTTTATAAAAATTTGTTTGTCGAGTAAATTCTCTAGTAATAGTTTGTGGTATATTTTCACCATCATCCTCAGTTTCACAATTATTTAATTTAATTCTTTTAGACGTTACTTGTTGCGGATTTGGAATATTTTCATTTAATTCTTCTACTTTTGATCTTTTGGGTAACGATTGTTGTTGTTGTGAAGTTTCCAAAATTTCTTTTTTAATATTTTTCTTTGATTTTTGTAGCACTTTAGTAGCACTTCTAGTTTGCATTTTTTACAGAAAATTTTTTTATAATTCTAAAAAATACTAAAATTTTAAAATATTTTAGTTAAATAATTATAAAAAACATTCCTAAATTTATTATTCCGACTATCTTAAATAAGAGATGTCCCTTTACTATTTTGGAGAAAGCCGTTGATCTAAATTATACAAGAGTTAAAAGACCGTAATGGACACAAAGTTTTAAAAACAAAATATCTTTCTAAAAATAATTTAAAAAATATAGTTAACGTACTGTTACGTACCATCACAAGCAATAAAGAATTTAAATATTTAACGATTTATATTTACTTAAAATTAAAAAAAATTTTATACAAAAATGAAAACAAATAAATAAAAATTATTTCCACAAACAAACAGTTTTTCGTTTATCACCACTTATTAAAACATGACCAGCTGGATGCCAAGCCAAAGAAAGAACGGGAATATTTCTTTAAAAATTGTAATAATATTTTCATATCACCCCCCCCCCTCCTAGAATCTCAAAATTAATGTTTAGTTTCTTGCCAATCAAAAGGACTTTGTTAGCTTATCATTCTACTGCGAAAAAAATCTTTTTAATTTTTTCAAACCATCCGTTTTGATTGACAAAAAAAAATATTTCCTATGAGAATCAAATAAGTGTCAAATGTGTCAAAAAATATTTTTAATTTCTAAAAACTCACTCGTGGCCTCCTCTAAAAAGAATTTTCTCAAGACGAGTACTATGTAAGCTCCAAATAAAAATATGTCCGTCAGCAGAACCAGCGGCCACATAACTATCACCAGGGCTGATTACAGCAGCGCGGCTATAATCAGATGAAGTTCTGTATTGCTCGGCACTAAAAATAGATTAATTAGGAAAGGATATTTAAAAGATCTTAAATTTATGATACGAAAAAATTTATGGGGAAGAGGGGGGAGTAGACTACAAACCTATAAATATGTAAAGTATCATTTGTACGTAAATCCAAAAGTGTTAAAGTTTCGTCTCTCGATGAACATAATAAATACATAAAATCTAAAATGAGGGTAAAAATTATTTAAAAAATAGAAATAACCAGATGTAAGGCATAATGATGTCATTTTAGCATCAAATTTAACCAAATTAGTAGGTGAATCACCAGGAGCTCTAGTATCCCAAAACCGGATCTTTTTGTCAAAATGAGCACTTATCTAGATAATTTTTTATAGAATTATTTAAAAAATATAATTAACCAAAACAGCACCATAATGATCATTAGTTACCAAATCACAAATTGTTGATCCAGGAAAAAATGTTTTTTGACCTTAAAAGGTAAAAATGTATTAAAATAAAATGAGATAACTAATTATCCCAGAAATAAAATTTTCTGACAACAACAAGCCCGGAATATCCACCTAAAATGATAATGACACGATCTAATTGTAAGATATCTTAACAATAAATCTTTTTCTAAAGATAAGCCGACTCAATGAAAGGGCATTTGCCAAAGATTAATTTAAATAATTATTTTAATTAAATTTTACATCTATTAGTTATTGTATCCCAAATTTTTACTGTTCTGTCATTAGATCCTGAAGCTACTTGACGTCCATCACTCATAAATTTTGCAGAGGTTACTTTATCTGTATGGCCAGTAAATGCAACCTTTTAAAAAAAGAAAATAATTTTTACAAAATTAATAATTACCCTCATTCGTTGATCATCTATCGACCACAACCTCACAGCACAATCATTACTTGATCCAAGCAAATGACCACTTTCTAGATGAATATCAATACGTGTTAAACCCTGAACCGCTCCAGTAAATTCTAGCCTTAAAATTAAATTGATGAAAGAAGTAAAAAGTTTGGAATAAACATGGCTTTGAAAAAAAATAAAATGTGAAAGAAAAGTTATTTAAAAAAGAAAAACATTCATTTAATAATAAAGGTGACCATTCAATTTAACAAAAAATTATAAAAAATCCAACCTTTTTACACAATTATCATTCCTTGGTTCCCACATTTTGATCTTCTTATCAATTCCTGCAGTGAAAAAGAACCGTCCATTTGGATGAAATTTTACATCATTTACATCTCCAATTTCGTTGCATTCCTATCATAAAATAAAAAGAAATGCCGTTTTTTAAAGAAGCTTTACAAATTTAATTCCACATCTTTCAGGTATAATATCTCCAAAACTTTGAAATCTCTCTTGAGCAAAAGCAGAATCAGACACATCAGCAACGCCTTTTTCGTCAGCAGCAAGTACTTCAAAACTATCGTGGATGTTCAAAACAGAACAAAAACTTTACTCAAATTATTTTTAACAAAAAATATAGAGGTGACCGGAAAGCAACAAAACCAAAATTGATAAAAAGGGAATAAATGAGAAAGTGATAAGAACTCCTTGCTTTTGCAAAAAAATTCTTGGATATATTAAAATTAATTAAAATTAAAAAAAACATACGCCTTTGCATCTAAAACAGGATTTGGTTTTGAGGCCTCAGCAAGATCGCATTGAAGTTTTTGTAAATTCAACCTTAAAATTATGAAAAATGGAAGGGTAAAATTGTTTTTAAATAACAAATTAAATTAAAAACAAACTGTTGTTCCCTTTCATTCATTTCATTAACAAGAGTAATCTCCCTTTCTTTCAATTCCTTCATTCTGTTAATAAGTTCAGCACGTTCTTTGTCTGCTTGACTATATTTCGCTTCAACAGCAGAGTAAGCAGCCTAAAAAAATTAATTTAAGCAATCAAAAAAAAATTCATATAATTTTTACTTGCAAAGCAATATGTTCGTCAAAAAGTGTTCGATTATCTGATTTTAACTGTTCCATTTCCTCCTTTGTCCTCGACAAATCCTTTTTTAGTTTCTCAATCATTTCCAGTGCTTTATCACGTCTAAAATATTTTTAAAAAAATTATTTTCTTTAAAAAACCAAACTCTATTTGAGTATTTTTTAATTCTTTTTCAACATTTAAAAGTCGATTAGTTGTTTCAATCAATTGTTGATCATTTACACCTTTTTGAAGACAAATTTCCTCATATTTAGATTCTAATGCTGCTATCTGTTCTTCGTGTTCTAATGAACTTTAAATTTTTAAAAAATTAATTAAAAAATATTTTATTAAAAAACCTTTCCTGAGGCAAAGATGATTGAGATTTACGAACTGAGCGAGAAGAAAATTTTTGTCTTGTCATTAAATGACGCATAGAATCAGCCAAAGATTGGTCTATTTTTAAATAAATTTATAAAAAAATAAAGAAAAAATTACATGATCGAATAATTCTGTCAAACTGGGCACTCTGTTTGTCACGAGCCTGAAGACGATGCAAAATTAATGTTCTGCATTCAGTATGATTCATTTCTTTAGAAAAATATATTAAGTTTCAGAGATGCTGGTATGGCACAAAATATGATAAAAACTAAAGGGTAAAAATAACAAGGCTCATAAAATTCCAAAAATTTTAAAAATTTTAAGACGAGAGAGTTATGCGAGATTGTTAGAGAAAAAACAGAATGCCAAGAAAATAAAGGCGCTAATGTAAATTTAATTGAATTTAAGATCAAACTTGAGAAATTTTTAATTAGTTTTCCTGATTGAGAATGACTTTCTTCCATTTTTGTAATTGTCTTATACTTGCTTATGCTCCATATTTTATTGTTTATAAATATTCAGCACTTTCTGAATATTCCAATATTTGGAAATGTGGTCAAGCAGCTCTAGGTATTTTTTTATATATTTTTTAATTTTTATTATTTTTATTTTCTTAGCTTATTTACTTACTCAATTCATTAAAATGGTATTAGAATGTTTTTAATCCTTTATTAAATTTTTAATTTTTTTAGCTTACTTTGGCTACATTTTATCCTGTCTTGGATTCTGCAGAGTTTAATCCAACTTATGTATTTTTTAAATATTTATTAAAATTTGAAGTTTTAAATATTTACATAGCTCTTTTCCAATTTTTTATGAACTTTAAAAAATTGTCCACACGATTTATTAGAACGTACTTTTTTTTGAAAAATTTTAATATCCCAAAATTTTATCTTAAAGATGACCTTAATTGTTGTCCTTTAATTATTTTTTAATTTCTAAAATAACCCAATTCATTAGCATTCTTAATCATTGTCCAAAAATTTTAAATAATTATTTTAGGAAACAATGAAAAGTGCAGTTGATGTAATGGATATAATTGGTCTCCATTTTACAATGACTTACTCAGGAAAAGGACAAGTTAGAATGCTTAGTGCAGGTCTTGGTTGGGCTGCTGCGCATGCTGCTTTGAATTATTTTGTGTTTTTATTGGTTGGAGCTAGAGCGGCTGGTTTTTCTTGGCGTTATTTACAAACAGCTTTTGAATCGAATATTTATTTGGTTTTTAATTTTTTTAGAGTTTTTTTTATGAATTTTCCCCTTGTATAGCCTTCTTTTATAGCCAATATTTTTTATCCCCTGAGGCTATCACGGGTGATCATTTTTAAATACCTCATAATAATTCCCATGGATATTAGGTGAGAGACTAGCCATCGCAAAAAAATATTAAAAATACATTTTGAAATGTAGAATGTGAAAAACGGGCTTTTAACCTATTTTACTTAATTTTTAAAAATTAAAAGGCTTTCTATATGTGTTTGGCAACGCTTGTTTGGGTATACAATCGACAAAATCAAACTTTATTTTATCGACGATTGGCTTCATTATTGCTGCTTTATTGCATTGGACACTCGCTGATAATACAGTTTTTTTTATAACCATTCTTAATTTTTTAATTTTTAAAGGCTTCTTTCAATTAAATTTACTTTATATTCTTGGCATTTATTAGCAACAAAAGCAGCATTAACTTTTGTTCTTTTTGTTTTTACTTTAATTGTTTATTCAAATGTTGGAATAACAGAAAAATCTTCAACATCAACAAATAGACATTATGAATAAATAAATTGTTTTTTTAATTTTATAATGAAAATAGATTAATTTTTTGGTTAAAAATTTTTTTTCTTAAATAAATTTTTTATTTACTAATTTGTTTAAAAATTTGTATTTTTTCAATTTTTATTTAATTAAAAACCATTTTTTAAATTTCTTTTAAAATTTAAGAAATGAAGCTAAATTTATTTGTAAAAGGAATAGCTTATGGTGTTTATACATTTAGCGCTTTACATCTTTTTGCTGAAAATGTTGGATGTTTTATTCTTTGTCAAGGTTTGTTGGTTGGTTAATTCTTTTTAACGCATCCGGATAAGGGGATAAGTAAATACGGCTTTTGAAACAAAAATAATTACTGCCCGATATAGCCCCTAAATTGTATTGGGGCCAAAAATATTTTTAAATTCTTTAAAAATATTTTTCAAAGGTGATTCAATGTTGCCAACACTTAAGGATGGAGATATTCTTTGGGCAAAAAAATTACAGCCTCATCAACTTAGTGAATCAACAAACAAGAGTTTTGGATGTTTAAATAAAGGAGATATTGTTTGTTTAAAAAATCCGACAGATGCTGAAGAACAAAGTGTTATTAAACGAATTTACAAATTTATGTATAAATTTATTATTTAAATAATTAAAGTGGGAAAATTAAGTATGTGGGAGAATTTTAGGGTGAAATTTTTAGAACAGAAAAATACCCTCCAATTACTCGCTTTAAAGAGGAATCTCCAAAAAAAATTAGAAAAGCCCTCAGATGGTAGTGCATGTGAATACTCTAATCACCTTCTATCAGAGATCTTGGTGGATCACGATCGATCATCGGGCTAGTATCGAACCTACATACTTCTTGCTAGTAGGCAAGGACAGATCCATTAAGCCAAAGTGTACATCGTTGGAAACTTTCCTAATAACACTAATAAACTAAAAAATATTTTTAATTTAAGTCAAAAAGATCGTAATTCTGCTTCAAGTGAAATTGAAATACGTGGAGATAATACTTTTAACTCTACAGATTCACGAGATTATGGGCCTGTGCCTATTGGATTAATTCAATATAAGGCAGTTTATCGGCTATATCCTTTGGAAAGAAGAGGGCGGATAATAGAATATAACTAGAAAGGAACTTAAATTTTAAGCAGCCTTATTTACAATAAAGAATTTTAAATTGTTTTAATCGTAAAATATTTGTATAAATAAAATTATGAACAAATAATAAATAAAAAGGTTGTCGAAATATATTTTTTGATTTAAAATTAATTCAATTTTAACGTTCTTGTTTAAAAATTAATTATCGACAACCACAAAACATAGTCAATAATGTCATTGTTAAGATCGTTGGATAGAAAAGTTGTAAATTATCTTTTGAGGAATAGATTTTTCTTTTTAGTTTTTAATAGTATTTATTTCCTTAGCCAATTTATTAATCAGCTCTGTCAACAATACCTTCAACATTACAATCTCGTTTCTTTTTTAAAGCAATTTCCAATATTGGTTCAGATTGATCCAACTTAAATAAATTTATAGAAAAAAAAGAATAAAATAAACCTTTAATTCTTCAAAAAGTTCAGCACTGTGTGAAGGAGAAACACTCCAAAGAACTTGTAGGTTTGGATATTCACGTATTAGTATTGCGAATAATGAACGAACATTTCGGCTATATCTACTCATTTCACCCTTAAAAAGAAAAATTATTGAAGACAAAATGTTAGAAAATATCGGATTTCCGCTAATATGTCGTTCAAATAGAAGCACCAAGATGGGATTTTCAGGATCCAATTGTGGGGGAACCGTTTTACAATAAAATTCTGATGGTAATTATCTCCTAAGTGACACCTCATACTAATTTCGACGGATGAGAAAAAAGTTTAGGAGATTTTAAAAGAAAAATTAAATCCCAAACTAAATTTAAAAACTTGTTTTACAAAAAAAATTTAAGACAAATATTGCCGCTCATGTATTTATCGAAAACAAAAATAAAACCTGAAAAGGATTATTTTTATTCCTATATTTTTCAGCAGATTCAATCAAAAGAATATAATATTTGTAACATTTCTTCATCTTTAAAATAAAAATTATTTAAAACATTTCTTTTAAAAAACCTGTTCAACTTGTTTAAAAATACGTCCACTAAGCAATGATTGAGTTAAATCATCAGGAGATTTTCTTTCACAACAAATATCAGGAGATAGGATATAATCACCAACTTCAAGCATTGCTGCCATTAAATCAATTCCACGTCTATATAAAACTGTGGGTAATTCACTGTTGAATTCACGAAGATCGACTATAACCTAAAAATTTATTTTTGATTATGATGATGTAAAAAGGGGAGTTAAAAACATATAAAAAATATTCTCATTTCAAAAACTTTAAAATACCTTTTGTCTATTCTCCATATTTTCCTCCTCTTCATCTTCACATAGAAACATTTGGCTAGCTTTTGAAGAGCCTGATCTTTGGTATCTAGTGTCTCTTCTTTGTGGAGTAGTTAAACGTCGTAATTGTGATGTAGAATTTCTACTAACATCAAATTCACGTGGGGCCAAAAGGAGCTAAAAATCAAATAATTAAAAAAATTTTTAAAATAAACCCACAGATTGTTCCTTTATAAGTGTTTCTATTGCTTCATTCTCTCGTTGTAAAGAAGAAAGATAACGTTCTTCTTCATAACTATCCTCATACATTAACACATATAATTCAAGTGGATGATCTTCATTAAGACATTTAAAGGTCTTTAAAAGAAAATTTCAAAAAATGCTTTTAATAAAAATTAACCTCAATAGCACGCGTAGCAGCCATATCTTGACTATACATAATTATATATAAAGGTTTTAATGTTTCTAAACAATTTAATAATTGATATCTACTTCCAACTTCTAAAAATATGAGCATTGAATTTTGTTGATTTATTTGGTTATTTTGCATTTTTGTTTGTTCATTTTGGTCATCCTTTTTATTTTCTGCCAAATTTTGTTCTTCTTGAGTTTTATTAAATTCATCAATAATATGAATTGACTGAAAAAATATTTTTAATTAAACAACAATTTAAACCTTTTCAGCGCGAATTCTAGCTGCAACAGCTATTGATTTATCCAAAGGAGGGTCTAATTGCTTTATTTGCCAATCAGCATCATTTTTTGGCTGTTCAAAATTATCATCATTTTGAAATCGTCGTAGAGGTAATCTACTAGATCTACACGGCTAAAAATGTAAAAATATATATTTTCAAAAATGACAAAATGAAGATCAGGCTTGCAAAGAAAATGCCTAACAAATAGGTCGGAGCGTTTTATATTGCCAAAAGCTTGTAATGCCAAACCCCCAAAAACTGTTGAAATGCCAAAGCGTGGAAAAAAGCTTGTAATGCCAAACCCCCAAAAGCTGTTGAAATGCCAAACTGTGGAAAAAAGCTTGTAATGCCAAACACCCAAAAGATGTTGAAATGCCAAACCGTGGAAAATAGCTTGTAATGCCAAACCCCCAAGATATGTTGAAATGCCAAATGTTATTCCAACACAACGGGGGATGTTGTTCCGATGATGGGGGAAGTTGTTCCAATGACGGGGGATGTTGTTCCGACGATGGGGGAAGTTGTTCCAATAACGGGGGATGTTGTTCCGACGACGGGGGAAGTTGATCCGTCAACGGGGGATGTTGTTCCGATGATGGGGGAAGTTGTTCCGATGACGAGGCATGTTGATCCGTCAACGGGGGAAGTTGGTCCGTCAACGGGGGATCAACATCACACTTCCCCCATCACTGGAACAAACGTCCCCGTCATTTGAACAACATCCCCCGTTGTTGGAACAACTTTCCCTATAGTCGGAACAACTCCCCCAACCGTTGGAACAATTTTCCCCACAATTTGAACAACATTCCCCGTAGTACCGGCCCCTCCCCGCATTCCCGGCCTAGAGTTTTTCCAGCGAAAATTCAATTGGAACAACAACATCCTTGTTGTTGGAACAAACAAAAAATTTTAACAACAAATTCTATCAGAAATAACAAAAAATTTCTAGTTTTGTATTTATTTGGCATTTAAAGCTTTTTTCCACGGTTTGGCATTTCAACATATCTTGGGGGTTTGGCATTACAAGCTATTTTCCACGGTTTGGCATTTCAACAGCTTTTGGGGGTTTGGCATTACAAGCTTTTTGCATTACAAGCTTTGGCATTACAAGCTTTTGGCATTACAAGCTTTGGCATTACAAGCTTTTGGCATTATAACATCATACCCAAATAGGTATATTATTTTCTTTTCTTAACTTAAATTTAAAAAATAAAAAAAAAGCAAACATCTTCTGGAGTTGGTGGGAGAGGCGGGGAATAATGTGAAGTAGATGCACCTTCTTCATCCTCTTCTAGGCAAATAATAGAGTTTTGTGAATTCTTTTGTTGTTCATCCTCGACTTTTTCTTCATTTGATTTTTCATCTTTTTCGTGTTCATAAAATGAAGTAAATGGATCTTCAGGTAACATTCCTTCAGGGACGACTTCTCGAATTAATGGCAGTTTCTTTAAATAAAAAATTATTTTAGTCAATAAAAAAAATACAAACAATATTCATCATTGGACTCCGTCTTTGATTCTTCAAAGTATTCTGACCATTTCCATATTTATGTGAAGTTTTTGGAGCGAGTGGAGCAATACCAAAACAATCAAGTCTAGTTTGTTTTAAAGGTTCGGTAGGAACATCAACCAATTTTCCACGTTTTCTAGACTTTTTAGTTTCCTCTTTCTGAGCAAAACGCAAATCAGCCCGAAGTTCTTGTCTGTCCTGAAAATCAAATTTTTTGCTTGCAATTTAAAGATAAAATTACTTTTTCAAATATTTGTTCATCATAACATGCTATATTTGCTGGATTCCAAAGAGGTTCAATAGGAGGCGCCATTGAAAAACTGTCACGGCGTGAGGGGGCCATCTAGGAATTTTTAAATCTTAAATTTCTTGTAAAAATTACAAATCGTCTAGTTAGAGTCCAAATGTAATGGCGTTGTCCAAATTTTACCAAATCAATCAATTGACGCGACAAGGACTCATTAGAGACAAGTACAAGCAAAGGCGAATCTATATTTTCAAAAAAAATTTAAAAAAAACTGGCTAATTAAAAAATTTACCAGAATTTTGGGTTTTCAATTTGTCAGTAATTTCTTTAATTAAATTACAAAAAACATTCCATTTTGAAGGTGCTAAAATTCAGAGTTTCTATAATTTTTAATAACTTAAACCTGTAATTGTTCTATTTCCTTCATTATCATGTAAAGAACATAAATCGTCAATACTCGAGAAAAGAGTTGCAGCAGATTTGGTGAAAAGCCATCCACTATTGTTTTTGATTGTCTAAATTTGAATTTTTTAAATGAAACAAATCAAAGTAAATATAAAGAAATCTTTGTTAAGTTCCAAATCCAAATTTACCTCTTCATCGTTTCGTAACCAAGAAATAAAATTCATAGCATTTGTTGGATCCAAATCTTCAACCTATAAATTAAAATTATTTTTAATTAAAGAAAATAATTTTACTCAATTTTTGATATAAATTCCTTAAAATTTTCAAATCATCAAGAAGACGTCGCTGTCGGTCAGTTAAACAAACATCATTTTTACGCAATTCTATTTCAAGTTTAGTGGAATATAAAGTCGCATATGGTGCTAATGTGTCAGATAATGTCTCTGGCTAAAAAATTTTTTTGAAAATATTTTCTAGTAAAATTTTCCTTACATCAAAACCTTTAGTACTTTGTTTCAATTCTCGAACACAGGTTGCAATTATATCATGAAGAGTTGATTGTGTTTTGCGTTGTAAAGGTTGTAATTTTATAGACATTTGTGTAAGTTTGGGCTAAAAATTTAGATTAAAATCTTAAAAATAATCTAACCGGGTTCTTCTCAAAACACGCTTTAACTTCCTCATGAAATCGAGGCACTATAACAACTTTTCGAACATAAAGTAAATTTAATAATCTTTGAAGCTGTCCAATTACTCCTGTACTAACAATGTAAAGAGGACGGTCAGTAAAAGCTCTTAAAATTAATTTTAAATATTAATTTATTCTTAAAAATAAATTACTTAACAATTCCATCTTTCTTTTTCTCTCGAAATAAGCGAAGAATAAAAGATTCTTTAAAACCATGAAGAACACTTAAAATTAAAAATAATTTAAAAAATAAAAGAAAATACAAACTCATGAGCTCTATAAACGAGAATACCAGCAACTTTATCGAAGGGAACACGTCCTGCCAATAAATCAACCATTAAAATTCGAGATGTTACAAACCGAACTCCGCCCGATTTGTAGATGATGACACTAAAAATAAATAAAATATTTTTGTTTGTCTAATTATTACAAGATTACCGATCTTTGGCAAGCACATCTGCTGTAATCAATTTTGGTGGTGAATCAGGATTTAAGGCTTTCAATTTCTCCAAATAAAAATGCTGAAAATTTAAAAATTATTTTTAATATTTACAAAAATACCTCATCTTCAGGTGTAGTGTTAATTATTAAATAAGTATGCCGTTGATCACTGTACAAATGCAAATGTGCAAAGAAAAGGCGTTCTAATGCGAGGCCACTAAAATAAAAACGTTCTTTCTCTAACGGTTTTAAATTATTAGAGGTGGCCATTTAAAGATTATTTATGCGGACTAACCCACAAAAATAAAAACACAAATTCCTATTCAATTTTCAATTAAGTAGTGTATTTAACCTTGCCATTATATACAAAACATCGCTAATAAAATTTTCAACCATAAGATTCTGCTCAAACGGGATTAATTTAAAACGAGTATCTTCTTCTTCTTCATCCTCCCCATCTATTGTAATGCAAACATCTTCACAATCATTGGACATTTGTTAATTAACTAAATGCTAAAAGCCAAAACATTCCATATATTTTGAAATAAATTTGCATAATAAAATGCTTTAAAAATTCGACAAATATATTTTTTAATTTATTTTTATTTGAATTTTCAACAGATCAAAATTTAGAAAAAATTTAAATATTTTTTAAATTTAAATGTCCCAATTTTCAATCCAATTTCAATCCGCGTTTCTTCAATTCTTCTTCTAATTGTTTATGAAACTCAGTCTCAACATCCTCATCATCCCAATTGTCTTCCCAAACATTAGCGGTAGGCTGACCTGCAGCAGTGTTTGATTGTCCATTTGCTGTGTTTCCAAAATCTAAATATTTAGGAAAAATTTTTAATTCGCACAAAATTACCAATCCCTAAAAATCTGGTCTTTGCTCATCAAATTCTATACCCAACAAATTCCCAGTTACCATTATTTCTCCCTTCCTCTTATCAAAAAATTTAACATAAAAATTTTAAAACAACCTTCAGATTCTTTGTAAATTGGAAATTCTTCAAATTCCTCTTCCTCATCTTTTGGCTTTGAAGTAGAAATCAATTCAGATGATTGAGTCGATTCAGTGGTTACTGTAGTAGTTCCTTCACTACTTTGTTCTCCATCCTTTGGATCCACGTCCATTTTATTAATATTCCAGAAAAAATTATTTTAATAAAGCCTCAAATTATTTTAAGAAAAAAATTTAAATTATAAAAAAATAAGTAGAAGGTTTTAACCAAATATGTATCTCAAAAAATTGTTTTAATTAATACTAACTTTATCTTCTTTTACATTTAAAAATTAATAAAGAAAAATGAATTTTAAATTCAATATGTAATAATTTTTTAGATATACAGTGTAAATTTAAAAAAATATTTAAAAAAATATTAAATTTACAGAAATGCTTTAAAAATATATTTTGAACAGATTAGTGAATTTTAAAAATAAATGTTAAATATATTAGGATTAGAAGCAAATTTCTTAAGCAAAATATGAAATAATTTTTAAAAAACTAAACAATTATAAATTAGAAGGAAGCATTAAATTAGCAAATAAACGGCTTCCAATTAAGAACAGGAGTTGATAACGTTACAATTAAAAAAAATGTAGAAAATTTAAAAGAAAAACGTTAAGAATTACTTTTAAAAACATTAGAAATAGTTCAGAAAAAATGCCTTAAAATGTAAGTAAACTAACAAGCCTGACAGATTTTTTGAGCCACTGAACCTTCAACAAAGCGATTTCCCTGCAACTTTTGTTCATTTAACCAACATTTAATAAAATTCCAATTAATTACTCCAGAAAAAGACGAATTATTTGTATTTTCAGGCAAAACTTCACAATTAGAAGCTGGCATAAGAAAAAGAAAATAGCAAATACTGCCGCTACTTTCTATTTCTCGTAATGTTAAAGTAGTGTTTGTAATATCACATATTTGAATCAACGCAGTTAATAAAGAAAAAAACATTGTTTGAATTAACTGAAAAAATTTTATTAAACTTTCTTTTGAAAAACAAAAGAAAAACCCTGGAATCATTTATGACAGAATTTCCAAAATTTGTTGAACGAAGAATTGATAAAAGTTCATCTCTTGATGTGATTTGAGTAAAAAGCGTGCAAAAATCTGTAGCAAATGACTGTACCTATAAAATAAAAGGGAATGTGTTCTAGTCAATTCTACAAAAATATTTTTCTTTAAATGCCTATTTTCAGACCCTCCAAAAATATTTTACCGATTCTTCATCAAAAATTCTTTTTCCCCATCTGTCCATCGTTTCTAAAACCATGCACAAATATTTAATAAATTTGTCATTATCTCCTTGCTGTCTCCTTTCATCTTTTGTGCATAAAAATTGTAACCAATCATATACTAATTGACGGCCTTTTTGAATAAGCATTACAATTGGTATTTGGTCTGGAACGAAAATGCAGGTATTAATAAATGAAATATTCTCTGCAAAACGTTCAAGTCGATCAACTCTGAAAAATTTTAAAAAGCTATTTTGAGTGAAATAAAACAAACATTTCATGTTTATCAATATATTCAGTTATAGCTGTTTCCTCAAAAAATCTCAATTTTCTTCGAATATCGCGACAATCAATAAGAGCTAGAGCAGCCTTTTCTATCTTCATAAGAATCAGACGAAGACGTCTTTGTCTAGTTGCAGCAGTTTGTTTTGTATTACCAGCAAAATCAGCAATTGAATCGTCCTCACCGTCATAATGAACTGAAAGTATCTAAAAAATGATTGAATAATTATGTAAAACTTAATTTATATAGAACCTGTCTTGGTTGACAAGAAGATGAATGAGTAGGTCTTCCTAGAGCGCCTGCAAACGACGGTGCAATATAGTCCCTAGAAGGAAAAGTTGCATCAAAAGAATAATATCTCGGTGGTCTTGCATCTTTTTGCCAAGTTTCAGGTGCTTTTTTCAAACTATTTCTTTGCTTCCAAACCTAAAATAAAATTAAGGATTATTAAAATGTGTACCAATTTTCAGCGTTATTTAGTGTGGAATTCTCAAGAAGAGAAACGTCAAATAGATAAGCTATCGAAATACAACTATAAGTAATACTTCGGCTGACGTCCCCCTTTTTCCTGTTTCCCTGACCATTTTGAGCTAAAAGGACACTTTAAAATAAAAAGCAACCGCATAATAATAGTCATCCGTCATTGGATCTCCTGTGCCTAGACATTGAATCAAATGTATTTTAATGAGCCATTCACGTTCTTTAGTAGATAAAAGCCCAGCATATGGATCCAAAGCAAAATCAGCAATCGTTTTTCCCGAAGGAAGTGCTAAACTTGATTTTTTAGTTTGTTTTTCAATGTGAGGATGAAGAGAAGCAGGAACCATTGCTAGCATTGCTGAATATGTATATTTAATTTGTCAAATAATCAAATTTGCAAATTTCTTGCATTTACGAATTTAATTATTAACCTTGCTGACTATGAATCGTTGGTGAGTTTGGAAGATGATGTAGTGGCGTTTGATTCAAATTTTGGCTAGGAGGACGCTGCAATATAGGTGCACCCACTAAATGAGGTGTAACAACGGACTGACGGCCGGATTGTAAGGATGCAGTATTCGAGGCAGCAGCATGTAAAGCCATTCTTCTTGCAATATCAGGCGGTGGTGGATGTTG
Source organism: Meloidogyne enterolobii (assembly GCA_963681835.1). Taxonomy (NCBI): domain Eukaryota; kingdom Metazoa; phylum Nematoda; class Chromadorea; order Rhabditida; family Meloidogynidae; genus Meloidogyne; species Meloidogyne enterolobii. The sequence continues at coordinate 427,319 of CAVMJV010000015.1, read as the reverse complement.
TAAAAATGCCATTGGATTAAACTAAAAAATCATAAAAATGTAAAGAAAGATAAAAATTTAACCACAGAAGGAAATTGAAGTGACGGCATCCCTGGCGGTATCAAGAAAGGTGGAGGCGGCATCCCTGGAGATTGTAGAGGAAATGGATGTTGTAGGTGTTGTTGCCAATTGGGAGGATAATCTGTCCGCGGAGGAAATATTGGTTGATTTAAATTTTGAGGTGTTCTTTGTTGACTTAAAGGTGAGGAAAGTGTACTAGATAATAATATATCCTTCTCATGTTGTAAGCATTGAATTGACAATTCTTTTTGTTTTTGACCGTGTTCAATCAAAGAATTCCTCATTGATTCTTCAAGTAATTTCCTTTCCAAATCGTTTGCACTAATCGGAGTTGGAGAAGCACATTGTGCAACAACATCGTCAGAATCGGAAATTGCCTCCCTTAGGAACTTGCTTTCCAAATCAGAGCCAAACATTGCAGGAAATGTTCCTTCATGGGCAAATTGAGGCCAGAGATTAGTTAATGGAGAGGGTGACTTTTTATCTGTTCTTGATGACTTTGATTTGGGTGATATATTAAAATTGGACGATTCATACATTGGATGCGAGAACTAAATAATAAAATTTTAATAAAAGAAAATTGATTTAAGAGCACAACTGGGGACCAAGATTCACATTAACGTGGCCTTCAAATAGGAATTTTCGGGAGAGGAAATTAAATTGGAAAGGATGATTAATTTAAAAAATTAAAATAAGGATAAAGAACCCACAAAATGGGTAAAATTTATGACAATAAAATTTGCGTTGAACGTATGGGAATTAAGTTAAAAAAATACCGTTTGTTGTCCTTTGTAAATATCCAATAGAGAATTTATTCCATTAAATGTTCCAGTTCCCCATATTGAAGGAGATAGATCAATGTCCGCATTAGAACTGTTTGTATTCTTTGATCGATCATAAAACATTCGGTCTCTAACAGGCTATAATAATTAAAATTACCGGTAAATTATGCAAAAAAACTTTATTAAAATCTGCCCCTCGTTCAGCAGCAGTCGAAGAAACAAAATGTAAACAATGATCACTTCCCATTTGAGGAATAGGTATTAGGCTAGGATCTGGCGGCTTTGATGATGTAGTGGGCGAATCATCGAGGGCCAAATTTGCTGTCTTAAAAATTAATTTTGATTAAAAAATTTTATTTTAAAATAACCCGAATTGCAAAATCAGCCAAATCACTTTCTTCTGCAGAAATTAATGAAGTTTCAACTCCAAAAGTTTCATCATTAATAGCATCATAAATATCTTCATCAGGTATTGTTCCATCATAACTAAGATCGTCAAGATAATGTCCTAATGGATGTTCAGTGTCAGAGTCGAACTGAAATGGAACCAAAGCTGGATCAGACATTAAAGGTTGATTAAATTTTACATATGAGTAGGAACAAAATATGAAAATCTAAAGATTAAATTATTAAAATTGATCAGTTGAAAAGAAGGAACTAACAAAAAATGGAAATAAAACATTTCTAAATATTGGAAAGATTCTACTTTTGTAGAATGTTCAGAAAAAAGCTGCCGAATCTCAAGACCTCCCTTCGAATGACATTAGGAAAGTTATGGTCACACTCTAAATCGGCAACTCTGAAGCAACCGGGTACAGCCCGAATAATCGCGCGGCCATAACGGCGCAAAGCCATAACATGATGGAAAATTTCCGGCCCTTATCAATTTCGGTATCAATCTCTTAGGCTCGATGAGAGGAATCTTTTAATACTAAATTTGGAAAGATTCGGAAATCTTAAAGCAAGTTATGCCTTGGCGACTTTATGGACGCGCGACTATTCGGGCGTGTCCCGAATCGACCTATACCAATTTTTGGTCATTTTGTTAATTTATTATTTTGTTAAAAATGAAAATTTTCTTTATATTTTGTTTTTGAGCTTTTTTTTTAAATTTTTATATTTTTCCCTCATTTAAAGATTCTAAAAAAACAATGGCCACCGTAAATGTTGCTAAAAATATGTTGGAGCCTGTTAAATCTTTGCCTAAATATTTTGGAAATTTTAAGAAAAATTTGTTCTATTATGTTAGCGATAAACATGGAGATCGTTGGGGTAAATTTTAAAATAAAGTATTTTTAATACAAAATTTAAAATAATTTTTTTTAAATTTAGCCAACCGAAATATGGCTTGGTTTATTATTGCAACTTGGACAACTGTCTATTTTGTTGTTTCGACAAAGCTGGAGAAAAAAGCTTTGCGATTGAAGGTTTATTTTAAATTTTTTTCCAGTGTAGTACATCGAATTGTTTGTAGATTTTTTCAAACAATAAACATTATCGAGTTAGAATTTTATAGCTAAAATGGTAGTTTTTTAAATGGCTATAAACTCTTAAATTTATTTCTTCGCAATAACGAAGAAATAAGATTATTGAGGATTTGTGCATCTTTTCCAAAATTAAAGAACTATATCATCTGTTTTGCCCCCTTAACTGTTTTTTTAAAATTTCTATGTCGTTAAAATAAGCTACGGGGACTCAACCTAACTAGAATTTTTTATCAATATTTGGGTTAATAACCAAAAATTCCTTCTATTTTCCTACCGCATACCATTAATCAAAAATAAATTTCGATTTTTGGTTGGGAAGCTTTGACATTACACAAATCCTTATTAGAAATCTGAATAAAAGTAAACCGTTTCTGGTCGACGGGAAAAGGAAAAATGTTGGGGACATTAGCCAAACAAATTACTTTTATTTTTATTTATTTAGGAAGAAAAGAAGCGTATGAAGCCAGATTTGGTTCGTGATGCACTTGCGCGAGCAGGAATTTCGACAAACTAAAATAAGCAGATGGACAGGAATTTAAATGGATTTGTTAGGAATTTATTAGAATATAAAAAGATTTACTTTGTTTTGGACTTTTACTTGCTACAAGTTTATGTCAATATTTTTGTTTTGGGTAAATCTTTAAATTTTCTATTTCTATATTTATAAATAGGTAAATTATATAATAATTCATAAGCTTAAAAAATCATAGAATTTTCCCGCTTTGAAATTTTTTTGACAAATTTTTGCCCAAAAATGCGGCTAATTTCAGGAAATCGAATCGTTCGTTTAACGGCGTTTCCTTAATTTTGAATCTAATTTTCAAGTTAATTTTCTCAACTTTCGCATTTTCCATTAAATTTATTATATGTGTATATGTATACGTGATTTTAGTAGTGATTTTTTGCAACTTTTCACCTTTGAATTTTCTGTCTTTTTTATTTTTCTTTATATATTTGACCTATTCTTTGTTTAGTAGTCTTTTTGTGTATTTTTGACTGATATTAACTATACTAAGTTAATACTTTTTGTTTACAAATTTTCATTCTTAAAAAGTGAATTTTTATTAAAGCGAAAATTTTTTAATGTTAACTTAGAGAAAAATAAACAAAAGACTTTAAAAATAAAAGAGAAAAATAAAGAGAATAAAATTCTCTAACACAGCCGCGTAAATGTTCTCTTAGCACTTTTTCACGTGCCCGCTCAACTCATCGAATCCTTAACTCATCGAATCGACCAAAAACGCTCAACTCATCGAATCGGCTAAAATTCCTCAACTCATCGAATCGGCCAAAAACACTCAACTCATCGAATCCTTAACTCATCGAATCGGCCAAAAACGATCAACTCATCGAATTTTTCCAAAAGGGGACGTTTGAGTCCCCTGTTTTTATTTTTCTCCCGAAAGGGCTAACTGAATCTTCGTTGAAAAAATTTTTTGCTGCTATGGAGGCTAGGAAAAAGGGCTTTTGGGCATAATCGGGGTCTACTGGACTAATTTGGTCCGGTTTTACCCGGTAAAATCTCCGCATAATTTATTAGGAATGAGATAATGTTTTCAGGAATGAGATAATGTTCTGATAATGTTTTCACTGGCCGGATAAACTTGGATGAGTGCCCGATCAACTAATTAACAAAATTAGTTGAAACCCCAGAAGAAAACAAAAAAAATAAACAAAACAATAAAAAATCTAAAAAATAAACACGGGGACTCAAACGTCCCCTTTTGGAAAAATTCGATGAGTTGATCGTTTTTGGCCGATTCGATGAGTTGAGGATTCGATGAGTTAAGGATTCGATGAGTTGAGTGTTTTTGGCCGATTCGATGAGTTGAGGATTCGATGAGTTAAGGATTCGATGAGTTGTAGGGTAGCCCTTTTTCACAAAGAAAGTTGTTTTTCTCTAATTTTTGCTTTAAATTTAACTGTAAACAATAAACAACCAGCCGTCCGCCATTTAATCGCAGCATTACCGGCCGTGTGCCATATAATCGCACACACTTATTGTTTAAATAAAACGCAGCCATTATATCGCAACTATGAAACTTTAATAGAGCACCTTTTAAGTTAGCACAATTTCCAGACCCAAATACAGTGGATTTAAGGGGAGAAAATAGCTGGCGACTTGGGTAGTAAGCGGCGGTTGTTAAACAGTTATAGATTTATTATCGCAAAATTATTTTTTAATAATTCATTTTTTACAAACTACCTATTTATCTTTATTAAACCATGTTAAATAGTTTTATCAGTAAACACCGAAAGTTTGACCTCTCCGCATTTTTATGGTTTTGTGATAATTTAAATTTGTTAGGAATTAGTTAAGTTCTTGAACAAAAACGGACCGGTTTTGTTCTTTTCTATTTTCAAAAAAACTATATTTTAAGAAATACAAATTTTTTGAAAAGAAAAAACAAAAATTTTACAAACTGTCAGATTTTGGATTTACAGATAGCTTTTGAATCTCCTTAATCTCAAAAAAAATGATTAATTAAATTTTTATGAACCCGCAGAAATTTTCGTTTTATTGACTGCTTTTGTTCTGTTATGGTTCGTTTTTTCTGATGTTTGTTTGTTTTAATTTGTTTTTACCTTTTAATTTTGTTCTGATTTTAATTGTTTACCATATTTCTACCGTATTTAGTTTAGAATAATGTTATTGCCAATTCTATTAAAGATTCGATTTTGTTTAAAAAAGGTATCTACAGAAATCATCAGATATTAAGGCATTCACATAAATCTGTTTTTGCGAAAAACAAAATTAGGAGGGGATTTTGAGGGGAAAAAGGGAGAAGTGAGAGCAAGTAAAAGGAAAAACTCAAAATGGAAAACAAGATAAAAGAGGATTAGCAAAAACAACAGGAGATTTCTTGGCAAAATAGAGATAGCAAGAGATTTGTATATAATCAGATAGAACAAGGGTGTGTAGGTTAATAGGGAACACAAGAGTTCCGAAGGAATAAACAGAACGGCAGGGACTGGGCCGTTTTGGCGCGGGGCCGTTTTGGCGCGAGCTTATAAGATAGCGAGTTCGTTATCAAAAATGATAAAATTTTGCAATAATAACTCTCGCACCTTTATCTAAGTTCTCCAAAAATTTCAGAATTTTTGATCAAGAATTTCGGAAATTGTGGCCAAAAATGTTGATTTTCTGCAAAATGCCTAATTTTTCGAGGTCTATCAACTATAACTTCGGAAATATTTGATGAAAAATTCTGAAATTTCTGGAGGAGGTAGTCAATGATGTTAAAGAAATTTGAGAAAATTTTTATGAAGATAGGTCTCGCCTAAGTACCACTTTTTTGTTCTCGCGCCAAAACGGCCCGGCGCCAAAACGACCCCAACCCGAACGGCATTAATATAGGGTGTAACGGAGAGATTTCTATGTATAAACAGAAAGATCAAGGAATTCGTGGATAATAAGGGCTAACAACGTATTCGGAGATTAAAAGGGATCACAAGGGATTCAAGCAACTAAGAGGAAGATCAAGATATTGGGGGTACAAGGTAGAAACCAAATGTCACTCCCAGCCGCCGAAAAACCTTTTCGCTAGCAAAAAAGAGAAATAGCTATAGTCCAGCAGCTTTTCTAAAATATAAATTACGAAGTAAGGAAAGTAGTTTTTGAGTTTGTACAGAAACAAATTACATCAAATATTTGGTCAAATTTGGATATATGCTTCTTAATTTTTGATATTCGTTCAACCCCATGCAAACGTTTTTGATCCCTACAAATCGTCTTTTATCCTAATTTAAGAGTTAAGAAAAATATCTGTTGTTTTTGAGGGAAACGGGAAAAATGCAAAACACAGGCGAATCAAATGTCTAGCATTTTCTTGCAACCTTTTCAACCAAGAATCACAGAATAACAACGAGTGCCATATCGTTTTTGTGTTATAAAATTTCCGGGCATATTGATATCGTGGATATTTAGGGATTTGGAGTGAATAATAGGACTTATAGAGAAAACAAAAGATAACGAAGGATATCAGGGGATTCTTCCTAATATATCCATAAAGCCTTCTTGATCTTATTAAACTATAAAGGCAGAGTAAAACTATCAAGGCAGATAAACCTACCAAGACAGCAAGCATATTAAATGTCTTGATCAAAGAAAAAAGGGATGGATAAAATAAAATTAGACAATAAAATCCACAAATCCAAACAACTAGAGAGGCGAATTTTGGATAAAAAATTCAATAGTACAAATGATAGCTCATTTAAAAGAGCTCGACGGGTTGAGTTAAATGACATCAAAATCAGCACGATAAGATGATTCTGAACAAAATTATGAACAACTTAACATTCCTTTAATAAAAGTTTTTGTGTTGCTACTGAGGGTAGGACGGCATTCAAAGCTGAGAATAGGTAAAAAGAAATAGGATTAAGTTACGAGCCCAGAACCCAGCGACCGTAGACTCCCTGCGAGGCGCGTGCCGCAAAACCCTGCGCGAAGCGCAGGGTTTTGCACAAGCGCCTCGCCGACGCCCATAAGTACACGTTGACCATTTTGAGCCTCTTTATCTTGGCTCAGGTGTCATTCGATTCAGCTCGAGGATCTCTTACGAATGAGCTATCATTCAAAAAATCGAATTTTTCACCCCAAAATTGTGCTTATCCCCACTATGGTTTTCCGATTTTCGGAGACCTATATCTCGGTCCACAGGCATCACCGGAAAAAAGTCGTTCGTCTTTGCACGCTGAGACGAAAAGAATGGTATGGGTCTTATATCGAATCCTTTCCACCGGTATACTATACTATATCCAAATTAGTGAAACCTCCTCCCCTCAAAACCCCTAGGTTCTCAAAATACATTATTTACACGCGAACCCCTTTTAAACATGAGATAAGCTCTAAACAGAGCAATAAAATCGTTTGTTCTTTTCACGCACTTTGCAGCAAATAAATTACAACTTTGAAAACTTAAAAAGAGCGGTAAGGGGCCGCGCAGCGGCCCCTTACCGCTCGTTAGTAATATATTAAAAATTTGTCCTTGAAAATTTCCCACTGTGTAAGAATACTTAGATTTAAGGAATTTATTCCTGTATTTTTTCAACATAAAAAATTTCTCAATTTTCAAGAATCGGGGGACGGCAGCATCCCTGCTATAAACTGCATAGTATAAAATTTTTTGCCAACATCAAAATTTACCTAATATTTGCACACATTTTACCCCAAGTAAATTTATCTATTTCATTTAAATGTTAAATCAAAATTTTTTATTCTCGTTTTTTTTATTTTTTGTCAGATCGAAAATGAGTCCTTTTTAAATAAAAGTTGTGTAAAAGATTTTTGTTTGAGAATTTCACTTTGAATTTTTTTTATTATTTAATACATAAAAAGACCACCCCCACTCTATGTTAATTTTTTATCTTTTTTCTCGCATGTTTTAATTCAAGTTTTTACATATACACGGCATAATTTTCGTAAATAAACCGCCCTCCCTCGATTAATCATTTTTTAGCATTCCTATTCGTGTGTAAGTATTTAATGGAAATAGAGAACCAAAAATAAATCAAAAACAAATTTTTCTCTTTCATTTTTAATGTCAAAATTAAAAGGAGGGCGCGTTTAACGGACAGAAAATCAACAAATTTCTTTCTTTGGAGGAGGGGAAAATTTAGTTGCTTACAAGTTTCCGTTTTTCTCAATAAGGAGGTTTGTAGGTGAATTATCCGTTAGTGAGATGTTCAAGAAATTATTGTCCATACAATAAAAATTTCTTTCTTTTGTTACTGCATTTTTTTGGGTACAGCCCAATTAGGCGTGCAGCCATAATGGCGCAAAGACATAACTTGCTCTAAGTTTCTGAATCTTTTCAAATTTAGTATTAAAAACGATTCCTCTCTCGGTCTAAAGAGATTGATATCAAAATTGATAAGGGCCGGAAATTTTCCAGCATGTTATGGCTTTGCGCCGTCATGACCGCGCGCCTACTTGGGCATGCAACATTTTTTGATTTCTAAAAAATTGGAGAGAGGAATTTAAGAGGGGAATTCATATTTACATATTTTGACATTTCTAACCGTGGCATTTTGTCCACACATGGTTTAAATTTTAGTCAATTTTGCATTTTTTATAATTTTATTTTTGCAAATTAATTTTTTTTCGTTTTAGCATAATTTTAAATAGTAAAAGCATAATACAAAAATGGAAGCAGCAACTTTAGAAATTGAATGTCGTTTTCTTGGTGATCAAAAATTGCCTCTTGACAACAAAATTGTCGTCAAAAATAATAATTCAAAATTATTTAATGGAAAAATCCATTCCCAAATACCAAAATTTCCGATACTTCCAAATGACTACGAAATTAGAGAACTTTCAGAAGAAGATTTTGATCAAGGATTTTTAGAATTACTTGAACAATTAACTACAACTTTGCCTATTACACGCCAACAATTTATTGAAAGATTACATCAAATGAGAAGTCAACAACCGAGGTGTTATCATATTTTCGTCATTAGGAAGATAAGGTTTTTATTTTTTATGTTTAAATTATGGTTAATTTTTGATTTTTTTGAACTCCTTATTGTAATTATTTGGGACAACTTTTTTTCTGGTTTTTTACATTTATTTAAATATCCAAAGGGGTTGATCACCTTTGTTTATCATCTACGTTGATTTATAATTGATGTAATTTTAAGTCAAAAACCATTTTCTGAGCTTCCAACCCTTGCGAAAATTCATGTGTTTACTGGTATGATCTCGAAATACCAGAGCTTGAAATACAAAGGCTTGAAATACCAAGCATTGTATTCAAGCGTTGTTGGTGGCTTGGTGTTTCTTGCTCTTACAATTAGTATTATAGGACATTTCGTGTTTACCTATTGATTCAAATGTGAATTTTATAGAAACTATATATTATCTCATAAATCTTTAAATCAATAAATTCTTTTAATTTAGCACCTCCCGTATCGTCGCAACCGCCGCTCTAGTTTGTGAACTAAAATTTGTCCACAATTGTGGGATGCGTGGTCGCGTTGAAGACGTTGTTGTTGACAGTTCAGAACGTGGCAAACGCTTTGGACAAATTCTTAATGAATATATTGTATGATTTTATTTTAATTTACTGTTGGGAATATTTAATTTTGGGCCACTTGCTAGACATTTAATTTTAAAAAGGACATATGAATATGTGAGACATTTGATCCCAGAAAATTTTTTATCCTTTTTCATTTTAAAAATTCCAAATTTTAGGTACAACTTGCTCATCACATGGGCGTTTACAAATTATCTCTTGAATGTAAAGACCATTTGATTCCATTCTATCAAAAATTTGGTTATCGACATGACGGCAATAATTTCCTGGTGCAACGCTTTATATAAAGAATTATAAGGAATTAATTTTATTTAAAAAATTTTTTTGCCTATATTCATATTTATGCCTTTATTCCTTTACACTTGTTAGAAAACAATGACCCTATGTAGGAAAAAAAGGGGGGAATCTTTAAAATGGGACTTTTCAAATAAGAGGATAGGATGTTTCACTAATCTAACGATAAGTAACTTTCTCCGTTCTTGGAAATTTGAAATAAATCTAAAGGGGGAAGAGGACTATTCCTGAGGCATTAATTCCAATATAATTTTAAATATATTCTAACATTGTAAATTTTTGGTGTCATATATATGTGCATGGTTTTAAACACCCTTTCTTTCCCTTTTTTCTCATTTAAATTCTATCCCTAACCTCTTCCGTTAATTCATTTGACGTTGTGATTTTTCTTCACGAATTTTTTATAAGAAAATATACAAAGATTAAAAACAATAAATAATAAAATTTACAAAAAACATTTAAATTTTTAAAAATAAATAAAACGTGATATTTGGACTTTTAAAAAGGGGAAAAGAACATTTCTGTCAAAGACAGAAATGTTCTCTTGTGAAAGAGACTGAAGAATATTTAGACGTTACTGGAATGGTCTACTTTTTTTTAACTAAAAAAATTTTACTGGGAGAAAGTTGATTTTTTTGTTGATTTATTATATTTATTAGGGCATAAAACCCTCGTTATTTTTTTATAAATTATATTTTTTTAAGTTAATAGAAGCTCGTTTAGTTTATTGAACTTATATTTTCGTAAAAACAGAATGGAGCCAGAAATCAAGAAAGAAGCTGAGACTGAAGAATCAAAGGGGGAAGTTAAAAATGAAGATTTTGCCGTTAAAAATGATGAAACTGAAGTTGTTAATCAAGATGAAAATGAAGAAATTGGCAATCGAGATAATAATACTCCATGGGTGAAGACTCGCGAAGAACATGACAATAATGAATGTGGGGTGGAGAAGATTAATTCGTACGATAGGAATGATTGTAAGGATTATGATCGAGAAGATTGTTGGGAAAATGACAAAAAAGTTTATGCATGGAAAAATAAAAATTATAGTAGTCCGCCAAAATTGATGGTTACCTATCGTGAACCTGAAGGTTTGTGTTTAATTTTAAGTTTGGGTAGAAGGTTTTGATTTTTACATTGGGTGTGGGATTGTCACTAAAGTTTTTAGAAAAATGGTACAATTATGGAAAGGAAAGCTCGTTATCAGAAATTTTTATTTTTAAAAATTGTCGTTTTAATGGGTCGTTCAATTAAATTTTAAGAAAAGACGGAATTATAATGGGAAGGAAATTAATAATTAGATTATCCCATTTTTCTGTCTAACTGAACTTTAGGTTTCAGTCATTATTTAGTTTACTAATTTTAGAGTTGTCTTAATTTTATTAATAACCGTTATTTTTTATTTTTTAGAATGTCTTGACGAGAACGGTCACCGTTATGTTGGATTAGTTAATCAAGCGAGCACATGTTATTTGAATTCACTTATTCAAACATTGTATATGACACCCGAGTTCCGAAACGCTATTTATAAGTAATTTTTTTAGTTTAACAAAATTATATTTATTGCTTTCTTTAGTCCTTACTTGGGGGGTTTTTTTTTGGGAAGATTTCGACCTATAAAATATTTCGACTTATATTTTTCTAAAATATTTGTAGATGGCAATTCAATGGCTCAAATGCTCAAGAACACAAAAATATTCAGTTTCAACTCCAAAAGCTTTTTTTAACTTTGCAAACAAATCAAAAATCATCGCTTGAAACAAAGGAATTAACTACAAGCTTTGGCTGGGATTCGAATGAGGCCTATGATCAGCATGACGTTCAAGAATTATGTCGAGTTATGTTTGATGCTCTTGAACGTTTATGGCGTAAAAGTGACAATTCGAAGACTATACAGGATTTATATGAGTTTGTTTATTTTTACTTTAATAGAATAAATAAATTAATTTTTTTATTTTATCGAAAGTTTTTAAGTAATTTTTGAAGAAAATCAAAAAGTATTTCTCTTTTTGTCTATACATCAATTACTCTTTGGGAACTTTTTTAAACTTGTCTTTCCCTCGATTGAAATCTTTGTGAATTTATTATTAAGGAAATTTTACACACTGAAACTATCTCAAATTTTAGTAGCCAGATTTAGCTTTCGATAATGATATTTTTAGATAAATTTTTCGAAATGATATAAAATCTTTTTAGAGGAACAGTGGAAGACTACGTTAAATGTTTAAACTGTGGAACCGAGAGTATGAAGAAGGACATCTTTCTGGATCTTCCTTTATCTGTTAAGGAATTTGGAGCTATAACTCCTTACAAGAGTGTTGTAAGTCTATATATTTAAATTTCCAACTTTTGTTAATTTGAGGAAGAAGCGTTGGATGCATTTATTAAACCAGAAATTCTCAATGAAAATAATCAGTATGATTGCTCAAAATGTTGTAGCAAGCAAGATGCTGAGAAGGTTTATTTTTGTTTTCTCAATTTTACATTCGTTTTTCCCAGAATTGAGTATAGCTGGGATAGTTTTTTATAATAATCATTTTTCTTTGTTTAGGGTCTTCGCATCACAGAATTTCCTTATTTGTTAACTATTCAATTGAAACGTTTTGACTTTGATTATGAGACTTTGCATCGTATAAAATTAAATGATCGTATTACTTTTCCCGATTTTTTGGATATTAATGGACATATATATCGACCGCCAGTGCCCCCGTCTCCATCACCGCCAAAAATTAGTTATGCGGCGGCAGCAGCAAAGTTACAATTTTTATTTTTATGTTTATTTTTTTCCTTTTAGGCCCAAGCCCGAACCAACAGACTCTGGTGAGATAACTCCAGAAGATCCATTTTCGTCGGCCGAAGGTAACGGGGTAGGCGAGTTAGAATGTACGGGTGCTCCCCAACTCGATGTGTCTAGTTAGTTGTTTTTAATTTACATTTGGGTTTTTTTATATTTTTTAGACGAAGAGAAATGTTGGTTAAATGTCCATGCCAAGTCAGATCAAGTTTTACAGCTTTTGGAGACTAAAGGCAAATATATTTATGAGCTTTTCTCAATTATGGTACATCAAGGAAGTGCTGCAGCTGGCCATTATTTTGCTTATATTAAGTAGGATTTTTTAATGTTTTAACATTTTTAGTTTATTTTTAAAGGAATATGGATCAAGATAAATGGTTTTGTTTTAATGATTCTTCGGTTCAAGCTGCCTCAAAACATGACATTTATCGAACTTTTGGTGGCTGGTCTTATGGTTATATGAATAATACTAACGGTTAATCTAGTTTTAATATGATTAGAGATTTTACAGCGATTCTGTGTCATTCTCTAATTCTTTGTTCTTATGGTTAGGTTTTAACCTGAAAACAGAACCAAAATTTTTAATACTACAAATTTTTACAATTTAAGCCTTTATTATTTCAAAATTTAATCCAATTCTTATCCCCTTACTTTTCAAGCTTATATGCTAATGTACCGTCGCGTAGATCGACAGCGTAATGAAAGCTTTGTTCGTTCTGTTGATTTACCTTTACATCTGAAAGAATTACAGACTAAACTTGTAAATGAAGAACGGGAACGTATTCGTTATTTGGAAGAATCTGTTAGGGTATGGAGATTAATTTTCTGGAAATTTTAAAAGACAATTATTTAAAATTAAGGTAGTTTTTCGTTGTACAGAGGAGCGCTGTAAACAATACTCTCCTATACAAGTTGTATTAAATAAAGACACGACATTGGATTCTGTTTTTGATATTTTACTTTCAAACTGGAATCAATTTTGCGATACAGATAATGTTAAAGGAGGTAAAGAAAAGCCAGAATTAGAACATCAACATACTGGTTGTGCTCGTTTAGTTCTGTATGTTTTCTTTTAATATACAGTTTCTCTCCTATAAGTATTTTAGTCAATTTTACCTTTAATCTGTAATTTTAAATCGGGAACAGGGCGTCTTGAAAAAATTCCCAGCCTCAACCTCAATTTTAAAATCCGTAAACGCAATTCGTAGAGATAAACGAATCCCTGATCGGTAGTGATGGTTAAAACGGGATGGGGGTTATTTAGAGGCTAGGATTTGGATAGTCTTATTTCTTTTTATTCTTCCATACAGTTTTGATATCGTTCTAACATTAGTCAGCTTATTATCTTAAAATAAAAAAAATATTAAGTTGTTCTATGCAAGAAATATTATCCAAAAAGTATTGGAATATGCAAGAAGTTCTAGTTCAATATGATGTCGCCCCGCCTACAAAGAACGACGATGGGCAAATTGAAGGTGGATATTGTGTTGGAAGCACTGAGGAATTTAAGGTGTGTAATTTAGCTTATTGTTAACATCTTTAACATCTTTTCTGATTAATTTTATATTTAGCGTCCGCTTTCTTCATTAATTACATCTTATGACCGAGGTAATAATATACCAGAGGTCCTTATGATAATTGACACAAAAGCACCTGATGCCGAGCATTTCTGCGAGTTGGGAACGAAATATTCTGTTAGTGAACAAGAACAAGAAGAGTGAGTTTTTCCATTCAATTAATATTTGAAACTTATGATTTGGGATTAGCACAAATAATTATTCAGTACTTTTATTTACATTAGCGCCCAGTATTTTTATTTTTATAAAATAGTTAAGGAGCTTGTTTTTGGGGTTTGTGTACTTCTTCCTGCGTTTTTGTCACTTGGACACCTCTAATGGAGTCAACATCTGAAAGAGTAAGCCAAGACCCCCCCCCCCCCAATTCTGATTCTGAAACATGTATTTTTTGAAAAATGATGAGCGTTAGCGGAAAATTGATTTTTTAGGATTCTATTTTTAGTTTTCAAGCGGGGTTCCTCCGAGACTAATTTTTAATTTAGGAGAAATGTTCGCGAATATATTCGAAGTGAAAAAGATATTGTTCAGTCGATGATGAAAGGTCGTGAAGCTAATGAATCCGAAGATACTTCTTTAAATGTATGATTTTTATACAGATATAATTTATATTCTTTTTTATTTTATAGAAAGAAAAAGGACAAGAAGACGATCAACATAATAATGAGCGTCGACCTGTTGCTATCGTTCCGCCAACTTTTAAGAGATCCGAAAAGACATTGACGATTAAGGATGATACTTGTGAGGATTTGTTTTCATTTAAATTTCCTTAAGGCATTGTCAATTAAGAGGAAAAGATATTCACTGAAATAACCAAATTCCGCATTTTCTTTTAATTTTTATACGGATTTCTGAAATTTATTATTAAGATGACAATGTTCCTTCTACTTCTAACTCATTTTGTTCTGAAAATTATGGTTATCGTGTTGATGACCCAACACAACCTCCACCTTATACAGTTGCTGATTATCTTCAGAATATTATTTTTTCTTGCCGGGATAATGAAAAGGAAAGAGCTGAAAGAGTTAAAAATGAAATTGATGCTTATGCAAGAGAACAGAAGGGAAAGGACTATTTTAGTGAACATGATAAAGAAGCAAGGAATTCTCGTTCTAAAAGATATTTTCCAGATGATAAATTGGCAGATTTAATTAAAGTTAACAAATTGGAGGAACTTCTACAGCAAGAGGGTGCTGTTGATGCTACGGTAAAATTTTCTAGGGAGTTACAAATTTCAGTAGACATTTAAAAATACATGTAAAAATACTTTGAAGACGTGGGTTAAGGGTTGAGACTTACGGGGTTGGTTTTTGGATAACACTCATTAAAAAATGTTTTTTCTGTCCATTTCTTCTTTGTATAATTTAAAAAAGGAATATTAAGGTGTTATACTAACAATAAGTAGTGTTCCTCCTTTTATCCAAAATTCAGCCAATAAAACAGCATACTTTATTATTCGTTAACAGAAATCTGTTTCTGGTTCTTCAATGGTTTGTCATCCCGGTGGTCATGTAATACTTGGAGGTGAACAAGAATATGATGTTGAAGATGATGAATGTTGTTATCAAGATGAGGAAATAAAAATTGGGGATGAGGCCGAACAGACACATCTTTCTTGTGGTCCAGATGATGATCCAATGTTATTGTCTTCATCGTTACCTAGCACTCCAATGGTGAGAATGAATGAGTTTTAAAAGTCTCTCTCTTAAAGACATTTTCCCTTTAAATTAAAATAATTATTTTTAGATTTCTCCAGTAATTTCTGATGCAAGTGGAGATGATAATGCAATGGATCCTAGAGCTGATGCAGATGGTGCCAAAACAAAGGAGAAATTAATGCGGGTTAAAATGTTTTTAAATCGAGATGGTCCGTAAATATTTTTGCCTTGGAATAATTTTTGTTTTTTTTAATTTTTGGCAAAACAAAAGAGAATGTTAAAAAATAGAAAAAGAATAATTTAATTTTTATTTTTTGTCTACTTGCTGCAAAAAGAAAATATTTATTTTATATATTAAACTTAATTTTATACCAAAGTGTATCCAATTGGTAAAAAGGAGGATAAATTTCTGTATTGAAAATTCTGAATTTTTTCCCTCTTGATTATTTTTAATATTTATTATAGTCAATTAATAAGAAATTTTTAAAAAATTTAAAACTTTTTATTCTCTTAAAAAGTAATTTCTCTTTTAATTTTTGTATACACACTTTGGTATTTTACTATAAAATATATGTTTTAATCTCTTTTTTAAATTTAAGTTTAAACAAAAGAACATAAATTATATTAAAAAAGAATTTTTGTTTTTAAGTTTTAATAATTTTATTTTGAATATAAAATAGGTATATCAAAAAATCATTAATAAATTACTTAAAGAAATTTTTAATGTTTCTTTCCAAAATTAAATAATAAAATTATAAATAAATAAATTTATATTTAATTTTCTCAAAAAATATTTTTTTAATTAATTCATTCTTAAATCTAACAGATTTTTTTTAAATTAATTTTTAATTAATTTAAATATCTAAATAAATTAAATAGGTAATCTAATAATAATTCTCTCTTTTTTTTAAACAATCTCCCTTCCCCTCCCCTTCCCCTTTTTATTTAATTGTCTTGTTTCCATGGCTTTTTAACTGCTAAATGCCGTCAATTACCTGACAGAAAAAGGAGAATAAATAATTAAATGTTTGCACGTTATTTTATTTAAATAGAGAATATTTTTTGGTGTTTTTTAGTTTAAAAAGTTAATTATTAATTTTTATTTAATTTTAAAATTATAGTATAACCAGAAAAAAGTTTAAAAATCTTTTTTTAACATTTAAATAAAAATTAATTTAAAAAATTAGGCGAAAAATTTTCCATCTTTCTGATGCTTTTAGATTCACAACATAAAATTTTCTCTTGTAAGTTGCCTAACTTACCGGAGGTTGAGGATTTCTAAAAAATTAAATAATTAATTTTTAATATTTTAAAAAGTATTTTCTTTTTTATATTTTTATACTTTATTTATTTTTATTTATTCTTTAAAAAAATTAAACCAATTTTTTTCATAAAATAATTTTTAATAATTATTTTTTTTAAAGTCTAGCATTTTTAATTATATCTAATCTTTTTTTTCTAAAAATTAAAAAACCATCATTTGCGTGATTATTAATTTTTTTTACATAATTAAACTTATTAAAGTATGTGTATATAAATTTAAAAAATGTAGGTAAATTTTCTTTTAAATTCAAAACCCAATTGGGACTGTGTAAAGGTAAAATTTGTTAAATCGAGAGCCTTTTTTAAAGAAATTTTAGTTCTGGACCCGAAAGGTTATTTTGAGAAGTTTGCATTTTGGGGGTTTAACTGTATTTATTTAAATTAAATTATTGAATAAATTAATTAATTTTTTTTTAATTATATACCAAATAAAGCAAAATAATTAATTACATACTAAAAATAAATAAATAAAAATAATTTCCCAATTAAATAAATTATTTATTTATTTTAATTAAAAATTAATTTACAAAATTTTTTATTACCTTAAAAAGAAACAGGGAAATAAATGCTCCAATTAAATTTTATTCTTTTTAAACTTACGCCTTAATATCCCAACCAAATTACTTATAATTTGATTAAAAATTTATTAAAAGAAATAAAACAATGAAATTTTATATGAAAATTTTTTTACTTCATATTCTTAATTATTTCTTTAATTTTTGATTTTTTAATTAAAAAAATAATTTTTTAAAATTATAATTTAAAATTAAATATAATTAATATCACTATAATTAAATTCTAATTAAATTTTTAAAAATCTTCTTAGTTTTTCTAAA
The DNA here is from genome assembly GCA_963681835.1 of Meloidogyne enterolobii. NCBI lineage: Eukaryota > Metazoa > Nematoda > Chromadorea > Rhabditida > Meloidogynidae > Meloidogyne > Meloidogyne enterolobii. The sequence continues at coordinate 409,477 of CAVMJV010000015.1, read as the reverse complement.
ATTTAATGGGATCTTCTCTTTGTGCTCCAAGACAACCAGATAATAATAATAATAAATCTAGAATTATTACTTCTTCCTCTTGTCTTTCTAACGAGCAATCTAATCCTTTTGAGGTTTTTTAATGAATTAATTTTTGTTTAAAAAAATAATCTGAAATTCGGAAAAGGGGTTTTATTGTATTTTTAAATTAATAATCAGAAAAAATATGTTCGAGAGAAAAACATTAAAAATTATTTTTTAGACATCATTTTCAAAAAAAGAAAGAAGTTGCCTTAGAACAACTTTCCAACGCCTTTCTGACCCAAAAGAAATTATTGGACAAATATTTGTTGATATTGTTAATGATGTTTGTCCAGAATTTAAAAGGATATTTGGTGTAGAACGTGCCCCTAAAGCTGCAATGCTTAAAATGCCTAAACTTGGGGGACATGCTAGTAGAATGGCCGATTTTATTGAACAAGTACAGAGAGAATTCTTAAAATTTATTTTAAATAAAAAGTGGAAACTTTTAATAAAGAAATCTTTCTAAATTTTATTTCGAATAAGAATAAATTTTGCTACAAAAAAAGAATTAAAAATTGAAGGGAGTGGGGGGCAAAGTTCAGGTTTACCGAAATTACTTAAATTTAAGACTAAACGTCTTGTTTAATAAAAATCACAAAGGCCACACAAAATATTATTTTTTTAAATTTTATAAAATATTTTTAGATGACTTTAATGATTGGCTTTACAGAAAACTTGGCAGGTGCCTGGCAATTAGTCAGAAAAACAGGTGGATTTTACGGGGGATATTCTTACATTTACGACCCAAGGCTAAACTATAAAATAAAATTTAAAACAGACACAAATATTAAATAATATTTTTTTTGACTTCCAGGTTGAAATTAAATGTAAAAGGTCCAAAATTGTGAAAATTTAAAGACAAAAATACCCTTAGTTTAGTAGCTTTTCTAAACACTCGTTTTGATCGGGCGCACAAAAAGCTACTTTTATATCGTAGTTTTTACTTTATCTCTCTTTTTGGGATATTCTTTTATTTAATTTTTAAAATATATTTCAAAGGTCGTTTACATGCAAAAGTGCCATTTCTTGAACAAAACCAAAATCAATTAGAACGTAATTATATAGCTATTGTTAATGAATATTTTTCTGATCAATTTATTCCCTATTTAACTGGAGAAAAAGTAAAAAAAAATTTAAATTTTAATTAAAATTTTAATTAAGGTAGAAATTATTGAAAATAAAAATGATGCAGCTAAAAGTGAAGCTGATAGAAGGAAATCAAGAATTCAACAAAATTATAGCCAACAATTTATTTGTGATGTTTGGAGAAGATTTTTCTCTGTTAGATTTTAAATTAGAATTTATTTATTTCTCAAACATCCCCAATCCTTAATTAATTTCCCAGTTCTTCCAGTCATTTAAATAATCTCTCAATTATTCCAGATCTGATTATTTATGAATATACATACAAGTCTGGTTATATAATTAAAACTATAATTTCCACATATATTTTTTCTACCTCAATCAAGGAGTTCCCATATGTCCTCAAAATTTATTATTTTCGAGTTATCACTGATGGGGATCTTGCCAAATATAACAATCTCTCTTTTAGTTATCACAATCCTTTCTTTTAAGAAAATTAAACAATTATTAAGATTCAATTAATTAAAGGTTTGTACATCTCAAATGAATGAAGCATTCGAATTAGAACGTCAAAAATGCCTCAATGCAGATAATCAAAAAACATTAGCCCCCCATCAACATGTAGAAGAAGCAGAAAGGAAAAAAAGAATTAATGCTGTATTTTATATTTTTTAATGAAAAAATAATTTTAATTTTATTTTAAAGGAAAGAGCAAATGAATTAGAAGCAAGTCTACCTCAAATACAAAAACAAAAAGAAGAAGAATTATTTGAAGATCCTTTTTAAATTTTTTTAAATATTTTTGTATATTTTTGCCGTTTTTTTTATTAAAAAATTTTTATGAAGAATTTAATTTTAATTTGTAGGTAACGAGCTTTAATTTTGGGTAATATCGACCGGTAATTACTGTTACTGAAAATATCCATTTGCCGAACACTAATTTAAACCAAAAAGCAACTAATGAAGCGACTAACCACCGAAAGAAATGTCAAAAAAATCAACTTTCTGTCTACCGTATTTACATATTAGTAATACCCTAGGGATCTTATAATATAAACACATATATGGAAATGTTGGCGTATCCGGATATACGGATCCGAAAAAAGGCCGGATATCCGGAAATTTTCGGTTCGGATCCGGATATCAGAAGATTTCCAACTATCCGTTAAACTTAATACATATATAGGATGGGGAATTAATACTAGAATCTTCAAAATATTTTTGTGTTTAAACGTATTTTTATATTGTCTATTGTTGATAAAAATAAAAAGAATGCTTTCTAACTATTATAATTTTACCTTTAAATATTTATAATTAAATTTATTAAAAATTATTAATTCCCAACATTATTATTAAATTTCTAAATTATTTATTTATTAGCCAATATTTTCATTATATTATGGCCATTAATCGACCTTTTCTTTTATTTTCCCTTACAAATGTTTGCATTCTGTGCGCGAAAGAAGATTTTTCTTGAAGACGATGTGAGGAGGACTAGAATAAGGACAGAAAATTTTTATGTTCATCATCTCTCTCGATAAAAAGTAGGTAAAGATTTGAACGAGAGGGGGAAGAGAGAGAGAAGTAAAAAAAGAAATAGGATTGGGTTATAAATAAATATTTACAATGTACAGTCGTCGACATAAAGATAGGGACAAGAGTAATTTAAATGCAAATTAACTATTTTTTAGTCAAAAAATACGTTCTATATATCAATCGAAAGCTCTATTCGTATCTCAGTTGACATGTTTCTGCATTTTTCATGAAAATGAAAATTGACCGAGATAATCCGGATCTACCGGATATACCAAATCCTATATCCTCGGAAAAATTTTTCTGAAAAAATTTGACAAACCCATTTGATAAAGCATATTTTTGTGAGTATTTTCCACAAAACCGCTTAAAAATATCTTTGTCCGGTCCAGAGATATGATTTTTTGAAAATCGCATTTTTCCCTTAAAAATTGAATTTTTTGCAAAAATAGGCTAAAAATGCGATTTTCAAAAAATCATATCTCTGGTCCGGAAAAAGATATTTCTAAGCGGTTTTGTGGTAAGTACTCACAAAAATATGCTTTATCAAATGGGTTCGTTAAATTTTTTCCGAAAAATTTTTCCGAGGATATAGGATTTGGTATATCCGGTAGATCCGGATTATCTCGGTCAATTTTCATTTTCATGAAAAATGCAGAAACATGTCAACTGAGATACGAATAGAGCTTTCGATTGGTATATAGAATTTTTGCCGTTTTTTTTATTAAAAAATTTTTATGAAGAATTTAATTTTAATTTGTAGGTAACGAGCTTTAATTTTGGGTAATATCGACCGGTAATTACTGTTACTGAAAATATCCATTTGCCGAACACTAATTTAAACCAAAAAGCAACTAATGAAGCGACTAACCACCGAAAGAAATGTCAAAAAAATCAACTTTCTGTCTACCGTATTTACATATTAGTAATACCCTAGGGATCTTATAATATAAACACATATATGGAAATGTTGGCGTATCCGGATATACGGATCCGAAAAAAGGCCGGATATCCGGAAATTTTCGGTTCGGATCCGGATATCAGAAGATTTCCAACTATCCGTTAAACTTAATACATATATAGGATGGGGAATTAATACTAGAATCTTCAAAATATTTTTGTGTTTAAACGTATTTTTATATTGTCTATTGTTGATAAAAATAAAAAGAATGCTTTCTAACTATTATAATTTTACCTTTAAATATTTATAATTAAATTTATTAAAAATTATTATTTCCCAACATTATTATTAAATTTCTAAATTATTTATTTATTAGCCAATATTTTCATTATATTATGGCCATTAATCGACCTTTTCTTTTATTTTCCCTTACAAATGTTTGCATTCTGTGCGCGAAAGAAGATTTTTCTTGAAGACGATGTGAGGAGGACTAGAATAAGGACAGAAAATTTTTATGTTCATCATCTCTCTCGATAAAAAGTAGGTAAAGATTTGAACGAGAGGGGGAAGAGAGAGAGAAGTAAAAAAAGAAATAGGATTGGGTTATAAATAAATATTTACAATGTACAGTCGTCGACATAAAGATAGGGACAAGAGTAATTTAAATGCAAATTAACTATTTTTTAGTCAAAAAATACGTTCTATATATCAATCGAAAGCTCTATTCGTATCTCAGTTGACATGTTTCTGCATTTTTCATGAAAATGAAAATTGACCGAGATAATCCGGATCTACCGGATATACCAAATCCTATATCCTCGGAAAAATTTTTCGGAAAAAATTTAACGAACCCATTTGATAAAGCATATTTTTGTGAGTACTTACCACAAAACCGCTTAGAAATATCTTTTTCCGGACCAGAGATATGATTTTTTGAAAATCGCATTTTTAGCCTATTTTTGCAAAAAATTCAATTTTTAAGGGAAAAATGCGATTTTCAAAAAATCATATCTCTGGACCGGACAAAGATATTTTTAAGCGGTTTTGTGGAAAATACTCACAAAAATATGCTTTATCAAATGGGTTTGTCAAATTTTTTCAGAAAAATTTTTCCGAGGATATAGGATTTGGTATATCCGGTAGATCCGGATTATCTCGGTCAATTTTCATTTTCATGAAAAATGCAGAAACATGTCAACTGAGATACGAATAGAGCTTTCGATTGATATATAGAACGTATTTTTTGAATGAAAAATAGTTAATTTGCATTTAAATTACTCTTGTCCCTATCTTTATGTCCACTACTGTATATTCTTTTAAATTGCTGCAAAAAAAAGTTTAGTGGCTATTTTTGTTTAAGCTAATATTTTTATAAAATAAATATATAATTAATTTTTAAATATTCAAATTCAAGCTAGTATTTTCTAAATTATTTCATTACATAAGTACATATACTGTATTTTCTCGATTAATTCCCCTCCCTCGAATAATTACCCATATCAATAATAATCAAAACAACAAAATCTGTGCTTAATTCTTATAGCTTTCATGTACATCTCTAAATTCAGGAATGGGTTAAATTAACAACTCCCCGTCATCGACTAATTCCCCAACACATACATAGATGGGTTGAAATATTAAATCTCATCGGAATTAATCAACGGTAGCGAGGAGGATCCTGTCGCTCTGATTCACAAAATCAGGAATTTATTTTTTATTTCGACAGGATCCCTGTTATGAAAGAAAGAACTCTTAAATGACAAAAATTAAAAGAAAAAGTTTTTATTTGAATAAATGCCAATCGTTTCGTTTTACCGATAAGTATCAGAATGATTGTGGTGTTTAGAAACAAATACACACTTAAATAAATATCTAATACTGTCAGGTAATTCGGAATGAAAAGCATTTACTTAATTTGTGCCTACTCGGTCTCGGGTAGGGGACGCCGAGTAGGACGACTCAGGGAGAGTGTGCACCTCGTAAATGTAAATACCATAGATTTAATTGATAGTAAAGATATCTTTGTTCGTTAATTATATCGACAGTTATTGTAAAATGATTTTTAAATTTAGGGAACATTTTCAAATGAGGTAGAGTTCTTCTAAATACGGTATGTTGGTTTACTATAAAAGCACATGAGAAAAAGTGGAAACCTTTTTCGCCCAAATCATTCGAATGCAGTCTACAATCATTGCCGCTCTGCTTATCTTCATTTCATGCTCAACATCGATGCTGGTACAATGTCTTAGGGGTAAGAAGTCAGAATCGAAGAAGGAAGTTGCCAGGAAGAAGAAGGGAACAACTGAGGGAAGGAAGAAAAGCGGCAGAAAGAGGGAAAGCAACCAGAAATCTCCTACTCGTGAAGAGAAAAAGAAGTCGACTCCAAACAAGAAGTACATCAAGTCCAAGTCTTTCGATCAAAAAGAGCAAAAACCAAATAAATGGTACCATCTGCAGCTGCTCGTTCCAGTTACGACATACGTCCTTTCACCATACGGCAAAAAGAAAAAGAAGAGTGACCAGGCAAAGGACATCACGGAGAAGGGTGTGAAGACAGCTATTGCTATTTCTTCCGACCAACCTCCCGTCAAAGGACAACACAAATTCGAAGCTGTGAAGGCCGACGAGACTAGAAGGAATGAAATACAACAAACTGCTAAAAGTTTGGGGGGTCATGTTCCAACAGTCGAAAAAGCCACTTCAGACGGTAATGCTGTTAATTTGGTGGTTGGAGAAGCAATTGGCAACTATAAGGTCACGAGTCGACTTGGAGCGGGTAATAAAAATAACTCTTTAATTGTTTTCTCATTTCCTTCATTTCTAGGTGGGTGTGGTGTTGTCTACCGAGTAGTCTCAAAAGAAGGAAAGGATTATGCAATGAAGGTCGAGCGTACCAACATAGACAGATCTGATCAGCTTCTCCCTCTCGAGGCACATATCCTCAAGCGCTTGCAGTTTTCTCCTTACGCTGCCCAATTTCAACAATATGGGAGTTGTCAAAGTAATGTTTTTTTGCTTCTTTTTTCTAAATTAAATTGTTCTATTTGCAGCAAAGGAAGGCGGATTTCGTGTCCTCATAATGGGACTTCTTGGCCCTTCATTGAACGAATTACAAAAGCAACAACTCAACGGACGATTCTCAATCGGCACAATACTGAAGATTGGAATACAGGCAGTCCGGGTATGTATAGATGAATTCATTTTTGAAAAAAATTATTTTTGGTTATAGGCTGTTGCTTTTATGCATTCCACATATTTTGTGCACCGCGATATAAAGCCAAGCAATTTTGCAATTGATGAAGTTAACCACAAACGGTTGTATCTCTTTGACTTTGGACTTGCAAGATCAATAAAAACTCGAGGAGAAATGAGTTTGCGCAGGCCTAGACCAGACGTCCCATTTCGCGGAACTCCAGCTTATTGTAGCTTAAACGGTTAGTCTGATAGATTACAAAAACTTGTTCAAAATTCTAATTTCTAGCGCATAAAAGAAATGAGCACGGGAGACACGATGATTTATGGTCAATTCTCTATATGTTGGTGGAATTAGCTATAGCGCGCCTTCCATGGCAGGGCAAGACTCGAATTCTAACAAAGATACTTAAAGAACAATTAATGGATTCTCATTATATGTTTGTAAGTGTATCTAAAAAAAATTTCCCCATTTTAAAATTTGCTTGTTTAAGGGATGCCCTGTTGCATTTTCAACAATTTTGATTTATTTACGCTCGTTGGATTACTATAGACGGCCTGATTATATTGGAATTGAGCACGCATTTTTTGAAATGCTGAGAGCACGCAGATTAAGTAGGGGTATACAAATGGATTGGGAGGTTTGAAAAAAAAGAATAAAATTTTTAATAATTTTTTTAAACAATTTTAGAATCAACGACCTAAACAATATATGGGAGTCAGCGTACCTAATACCTCAAATAGCAGCAATAGATAAATAAGACGTAGATAAAATTAATGTGATAATTGTTCTGTTTGATTACATAAATTAATTTGTTGTTTAAAAATAAATAATTTGTTATTGTAAATAATTTGTTGAAAATAAAAGATTTTGTTTATTTGTTTGATGAAAAAAGTCCGAACCGAACCCAAAGAAAATTGTTGAAAACTTTAATGTCCTTAAAATGTTGTATTCTGAAGAAAAAAGCGAGATCAAGAGATCTGGAAAAAAAGAATAAAAGACCGAAAAAGCCCAAAAAAGCTTAGAGTCAAGACTCGACCACTTTTAAAAATGTTCTTTAAAAAAATAGATTTACTTATATGTAGTGTGGCAAGATTTTCGTATAGTGTGACTATTTTACGATAAAAGACTAATGAGAGAGAGTTTCCCTTGTTGACACACAAACTCTGCGACGAAATTGGCACTCAAATGGCTTGCGTTTGGCGAGAAAGAAAGCAAAAGAAGTGAGAAATAGTGTTAACGCTAGTTGGCGTATTTAAAAATTAAAAAAACACAACGCCACCAGATTTTCCGTTTAACCCGCCCCTTGGGCTGAACCCGTTTTATTTGACTTTTTTTAATTTTATTTAACTAGTTGACACGTATAAATTTTGTTCTTTTTTGATGATAAATTAAATAATTTTAAATTTTGGCAATCCCGGAGAATTGGGGTCCCTGCGAAAAAAAAGTTTAAAAATAAGAAAAAGGATTTTTCTAGGATAAAAAAATATGCTGATTACGAATCCGAGCTCAGATTTTGAAAAAGTCGAATCCCGAACCCGAACCAAATTTCGAACCCTGAACCCGAATTTCGAATATGCAAATGATAGCTCGTTCGAAAGAGCTCGTCGAGCTGCATCGAATGACACCAAAATTAACGTGATTGGACAAGTTTAGACAAAGTTATGACATAAAGTATACCTATGGGAGTACTGTAGGAGTCGGCGACTTATGTCATAACTTTGTCAAAACTTGATCAATCACTGTAATTTTGGCGTCATTCGATTCAGCTCGACGAGCTCTTTCGAATGAGGTATCATTTGTAAAAACTTTTTTTACTCGAAAAAATCACCCATGTGGTTTCTCAATATTTAGGGGTCTGTATCTCGGTTCAATCCGGTCGGATTTCATTGATTTTGGTGTCATTCGATGCAGCTCGATGAGTTCTATGATTCTATTAAAAGACTGGCCATTTTGTACAATGTCTGATAATGTTAGGGGTCAAAAATCCTGTTCGGGATCAAGAGTACGAATTCGGGTTCGGGATTCGACTTTTTCAAAATCTGAGCTCGGATTCGTAATCAGCATATTTTTTTACCCTAGAAAAATCCTTTTTCTTATTTTTAAACTTTTTTTTCGCAGGGACCCCAATTCTCCGGGATTGCCTAAATTTTATTTTAAAAGATTGATGAAAAGCATTGTATGGTTGGGGAACAAAAAAATAAAGGAACGGAACATCTCCGAAGCAATGTCGCTACCGCTATTGAGCATTACGCGTCAAAATCGTTTCGCGCATTGGATCCATCTGACATAGCACATTTACAACGTGTTTATCCAGAAATTGTTAATGAATTGAAAGGTTTATTTTTTGTTAAGATTTCTTTAAAAATTTGTCTTTAGATTCCTTTTCTCGTCTTAAAACGTCAGATGTCGACTGGCGTTGTGTTAAAAAGGAGGAGCGTCGTTTATTAAGTTGTTTGTCTTCATTTATTCATTTGGTTTCTGTGCGTAACTCCATTTTCTTGGTTTTTTCTATTTTCCATTTTTATTTTTCTTTTATTTTAGCTGCGTGGATTAAATCCAAGTTTATTTTCTTTGTTGTTTGAAATACTTCCAATTGACGATTTGTGGATAGTCAATAATTCGGCCAACACTCATTTTGCTTTATTACATCTCACGTTTACTTATGCACAAACGTTTGTTTCATTTTTTGATTTTTTTCTAAAAATATGTTTGGCTTGTGCCATTTTTAAATAAATATTTTAAACCTTTCAATTATTTAAAATTTACATCTTTTTGGGATTTCCCAAATTAAAAATTTTTTTCAGACATGATCAATTTCTTTCGAGTAGTGAACTTTTACAAAATGGGCATTCTGTTGGAGATAATTCTACCCAGATGGGTGTTGTTTCTTCTCCTTTAAAATCATCTATGTCGTCTACTGATCAATTAACAAATAAATATTTTGGACAAATTTTAGTCAAAATTTCTTCTCTATTGAATCTTTTTGAATTGTTAGATGCCCGAACACAATCTTTGGTTATCAGTTGGCTTTTGAAATTAACTTCTGGAATTTCTGATCAGTTTAGAGCTGTGAAAGAGGTAATTTACTGACAAAACTTTATTTCTTTTGTTGATTTTTATATCTAAAATTTTTTAAATTTTCCCAGTATTCTTTCAATTTTTATTATAACAAAATTTTTTTAAATTATTTTTCAGCTTAAAACAGTTTTTACATTACGTTCTTCAATGCTTAATACATTCTTTAAATTACATAAATTTAAATCACCAGAACAACGAAAACTTTTTCTTCGTTGTATGTATAAAATGCAAACATTTAATTTACTTCAACAAGACGATCAAAGAAGCCGTCAATTACGCAATAATTTTATTAAAGTATTTTTGCAGAATGCTTCAAAATTAAGTTGTGAACATTTTCGAATTTTATGGACAAGGACGCCTTTTACATTTTTGATTAAGTTTGTTTTTTTGAAATATTTCTAGATGGGTAGTGAAAGGAAGAAATATTTTTAAAAATTATTATAAATTATTGATATCATAATTTTTTATTGTTCTTTGATTACTCATTTTAAAACCTTTTTTTACTTTAATTTTGACATCGAAAAATTATTTTACATTTCCGGCATTCTTAATTATTTTTTCAATTATTTTTAGATTATTTGGTTTAATTGAATATAACCAACAACAATTTTTATTAAATGGACAACCTCAATTAGACAATTTCGAAAATTTAGAAATTCGCCAACAACAAAATTTAGGACAACCATTAATGGAAATATATGAATTTAATTTAATTGCAAATTTTCTTTTTAATCAAAAATGTATTGGAATTGAAATTGATGAGTTTATTTTTTTATTTTTAAAAATTAATTAATTTTTTAAATAAATAGATTAACAATCTCCAAAGATTGGATACAATCTGCATCAGAATTTCTTCGTGAAAATTTAATTCAATCAACTAAAAATCCAAAAAATGTTTTGTCTTTGTCATCTGAACAGTCAAATGTATAACAAGAAATTTTTAAAATTAAAAAAAAATTTTTTTAGCAACCGCCACCTTCAATATTAAGAGATTGGAATTTTATAATTGGGCATTTTGCACTTTATTGTATTGCAAATAGAATGCGCACTCCTGTTGGTAGCAATCCTCTAGAAACTTTTACAAAATTTGAAAGTAATTTTAAATAATCTTCAACTTTTTTAAATTAATTTTTATTTTTAGATGAGTTGCGTTCTCTTTTTGCTTCAATATTGCTTCGTAAGCCACAAGACGTTAAACAAAAGCAATCACCACAAGTGGGATCTGAAGAAAATTGGAGAAATGATGCAAAACCTGAAAATACCGAAAAAAGAGGTTTTCCCATTTTTCCCCCATTTTTTCATTTCTAAATTTTTTTTAATAGTTCTGCGTTCGGTAGAAGATTGGTTTCGCGTTCGAATGCTTCAATATTCAATAGAATGTATTGATAAATTTATGTGTTTTGCGATACGCGGTTCAGTTTTGGAAATTGCGGAAAATTTGGCTTTGGTATATTTTTTAAATTGTATTTAAAATTGTGAAATTTTTTTATTTTTAATAGAATTCCCGACAATTTTTTCTCGTAAATGAAAGTAGTTGTACTGATTGGTTTACTCGTACAACACTTCCACTTATGGGTGTCGCGTTTTCTAACGGAAATTTTTCTCAAATTGTACGTCTTGCTGTACCGATTTTTAATGAAGTTGAAAAGAAATATTCTTTATCTGGTTAGTTATTGTTATTTTAAAAATGTTTTTTTAATTTGTTTCTTGTTAGGCTCTCGAGTTCGATTAGACTCTTCAACTGCTTTTGTCATTTGTTGGCTTATTCGTTCTTTTGTTGAGTTGGGTTGTCCTCAGGCAATATACGGAGTTAAACGTTTTGCGGAAAAAATGTTTTTATCAGATGAACTGTCTTTTGAATGGTGTAAATCGGCTGCTTTAATGGCTGAGGCGAGGTTGGGAATTTTTTTCTATTTAATTATCAAAAAATTTAATGCTTTTTATTTGGCTTAATTTTTATAATTTTCTGAATTTGAAGGTTTTTAGGTGAATAAACTAACCCATGTCTATAAAATATTTTGATGTTAGATTAATAACTTTCTTTTTTTAGAATTGAGGAAGCATTAGAAGGCTTTTTGGCTTTTCACAAATTACAAATAAGTCAAAAAGAAAATAAAAAGGATGATAATGACGAATCTAAAATTGGCATAAAAAGTCAAGCGCATATACTTCGGGCTGTTGAGGAAATGGCATTAAGAGCTGCTTCAATTTTGCGAATTCCAAAAATTTCCAAAAGGTTGTTTGTGATAATATTTGCTTTCTTATATTTGAATTTTCAAGAATTTTTGATGCGTTTACTTGTCAACCAAGTTTAGCAATTATTGAAGATGACAAGGCAACAAAATTACAAAAACAATTTTATGACGTACAATGGAAGCGGTAAGTTTATAATTTTTAATAGAGATCGGAATTTTGAAAAAACCGGGACCGGGAAACGGGTTCTGAAGGTCGACCGGGAGGGACCCGGACCGGAAAAACCGGGAATTCCCGTTCCCGGTTTCATCCCGGTCAAAAATGACCGGGACCCGGACCGGGAAACCGGGAAATTTTAAAAAAATTTTAAATGCGTTTAAAAATTTTAAAAAGTTATGGGAGTAGTTATTTATTGAAAAATCTGATTTATAAATAAAAGAATTAAATAAATCAGTAAAATAAATCAATAAAAGAAATGTAACTACAATAAATTAAAACATAAAGCGGATTACGTAGGAGTAAAGGGCCAACCACCTATATCACCTGATATCTATTCAAATTCCTTCGATTGGAAGGCAATGATATCAGATGATTAAGGCAGATCTAATGGATTTAGAGGGATAAAGAAGGCTTAATCACCAGGTCCCTTGATAAAATCGCACTATACACTAATTTCCCTCAACTTTTCCTCCAATAATACCTCCAATTTTCTCCGTTCCAAATTTTACCGCGAAAATTTTGAGAATTTTGGAAGGCCAAACAGCCAAATTTCTTCCGTTTTCAGCGCCGCAGGCGAAAATTTTGAGAATTTTTGTAAAATCTACAATATTTTTAAGTCAAAAATCAAAACGCCAAGCAAAAATATTTAAAATTAGCTGCTAGAATTTTTCCCGGTTTCCCGGTCCAAAAAAAGCCGGGATCGGGAACGGGAAACGGGAAATGAAAATTAACCGGCCGGGACCCGGACCGGGAAAACCGGGAATTCCCGATCCCGGTTTCATCCCGGCATCTTCAAAAGAGCCGGGAAAAAGGACCGGGAAACCGGGAAACGGGACCGGGTCCCGATCCCGTTCCGATCTCTAATTTTTAATATTCCGAGAAAAGAATGAATGTATATGTTTTTGGTTAATATTAAAATTTGCAGTTTTTCTTATTTTATAATTTTTAGTTTGGTTGCTCTCTCATCATGGGATCAACTTGACCAGACCAGCATTGGTGAAAATCATAATCTTCAAAAACACAAATTCCTTGCGTGGGAGAATCGTGGTCGTTTAATTGACGCAGAGATTGAGGCCCTTCGTCTCTTTAAATTACGAAAGATGCGAATGTGTGGAGATTTGTATGAAGATGATGGGACTAATATAAGTGACAATCTCTTTGCATTACAAGTTTTAATAAATTTAAAAAGATTTATTTAAATTTTTTTCTTTTAAGGATGATTTAAGTGATTCTGCTCATTTTATTCTTCTTTCCGGTACAGAACACACCGATGGTTTAGAACATTCACGTTATGCTCTTTTACATGCTATCTGCACTGGTATTCAACATTTACAGAAAGGTGGTGGGCAACAATTTGTTTATTCAACAAGGCAATCAATGCGTAGTCCAAGTAAACAACAACAAAGCCAGAATGGAGGAATACCGGTCTTTCTAAAATTATTTTTGCTGAATTTATTTACTTTTTTTAAAGTTTTTATTGGAATTTGATTTTGCTGAATTTTTACGTGAATGGAAATCAGAAACGTTTCATCGATTAGAACTAGGTCAGATGTATTGTAGTTGGATGGAACGTTTGTATGGTGGTCAACAAAAAGAGCACAGCTATTTACTTCGAAAAATGCATCGAGATATGGCACAACTTGTAAGTTTTATTTTACAATTTAAAAATTTCTTATTGGTTTTGTTAAATTAAATAAAACTTTATTTTAGGCGATAGAATCAGGAAATTCTCAACTTGCTGCAATGCATTCGTGGATGACAACTTCTACTTCTCCATCACCACAGCAACAATATATTAATGATTTCGATCCTATTATTGCTAATGGTGTCAATTCTAGTATTAATTTTGCTGCTATGGTGCCCCAAATGCTGGTATGCGATTTACACAAATTTTTAACAATAAGAATATATTTAGAATTTGTGTTTTTAATTTATAATTAATTACCAATATAAAACCTAGGCTCTATTTTGCTTTTTATCTTTCAGCAGCAACAAGCATTTACTCCTGCGATATTTTCGCCAGGACTTGATCAGCAACAGCAGCTTTACTTTGTGCCTCAGATTTCTCCAATGGTTTTAATTAAATTAATATTTATATATTTTGCTATTTAAATTATAGATTCAACAACAACCATTTGACAATAAAACGATTTCGACTATTCCTCCAAATACAAACCAAGTACTTTTATCAGAAGAATTTGATGGTGATTCTATTAAATTATTGCCAAATGAAGTTTCCATCCTTGGACAATTTGGAATTGATACTTCCTCTGTTAATGGACGTCGATTTGAGCAATTACTTGGTGAGCAACCGTTATTTGAGGAATTCTGTAAAGAAGTTCGACGAGAATTTTCCTCTTCTAATAAAGAAAATGACGTTTCCTCTTTGGAAATATTTTTATGGTAAATTTCTGATTTTTATTTTTAAGCGTATTTTTTTAAAATTTTAGCCAACTTGAACAATCTGCTTTCAAAGATTTTTGGCTTTCAGTAAAACATCGTCAATATCGTTTATTTGAACTGGCACTTCATTCACATTTACTTTTCCTTGAAAATCTCTTTCCTGGAAAGAGTCATGTTCAGACAATGGAAGTACTTTTACGTTTTCTTAAAATGCTTACTAAACAGCCAGAATGGTTTGTAAGAATAATGAATATTTCTGGTGGGGGTGAAATGAATTTTTGGATGGAAAGAATTGCTGTAGATGTTTGGATAGGTTTTTAATATCGTTTAAAAAAATTTTTTTTTAATTTTAAGATGTCATTCCACAATTATTTTCTTATTTGAATCATTCTAACTCAATTGTTCGTAGTATTATAAGTTTATTACTTGACACAATTGGTCTTCATTTACCACATGCAATATGTTATCAAGCAGTCGTTATTGCTGAACAATTGGGTTTTTTTTTAATTTTTGAAAATTTTCTAGAATATTTTTTAGATGATTTTGACATTTTTATGAACATAAAAAGAAAGCAAAGTACAATAAAAGCGCTTGACAATAAGGACTGTAATGAGGAAGTTAATTCAAATGTTGATACAAAGGAAGCAGCAGAAGAATTATTGGATAATCAAGTAATTGTTGGAAATTTTTAGTTTTATTAGTCATAATCTAATTTTCATTTAAAGGAATCTTCATTAAAATGTCAACAAACTAATCTGGTTGAGTGTTGTCGCGTATTAGTCAATTCACTCTCTGGAAGTCATCCACTTTTGGTTGGTGAAACACGAACATTTTGGTTTGTTTTACAATTAGTGAGAAAAATAATAAACTTGTATTGAGTAAAATCTGTTGTAAATTAATCGATTTTAAATTAGATTTTAAAAAGTATTTTCTAATAAATTTAAAAACATTTCTTTATTTTTAAGCAATGCTCTTAAAAGAATTGCTCTTTTGAGTGATGAACATTGGCTCTATGTTCTATCTCAATTCGATCAACAATTGAATCGTCTTTTTAGAACTCTTGCTTCTCTACCAGCAGCAATGCAAACACAACAACATTTAAAGCAAAAACAAAATATTTGTTCTTATTTAGAAAAAGTAATACTTATATTTTAATTATTTTTTAAAATTTATTTTTGAGGTTCATTTTTCTTTAAATGCTCTTTTCAATAAGACTTGTGGTGATTGTGATGAGTTTACACAAAGTGAAAATGATCTTCAATTTATTGCTGATTTTGCTGAACAGATACGTGAATCTTTGGATATTCTAATTGAACAAAATTCTGTTGGAAATTATCGAAAGGCTTGGGAACCTTTTAGAAAAGTATTTTACTTCTTTGTATTTTAATATTTTTTGTTTTAGATTCTCTCTGATTTAAATAAAAGAGCATTAAAGCGTGCTTCATTGTGCCTCAATGTTGCAAAAATTTCTCCAATTCTAAGCGAAATGAACTCTACCGCTATTCCTTTACCTGGGCAAGAACATTGTCCATTTAATGAAATTGTTACTTTACAAAAAATGTCTCCTATAGCTTATGTCCTTCCGACGAAAACGCGTCCAAAGAAAATTTCTTTTATTGGAAATGATGGAAAAACGTAAAAATATATTATTTTTCTCAGCTAATTTAAAATATCTTTGCAGTTACACATTTCTCTTCAAAGGACAAGAAAATTTATATATTGATGCTCGATTGATGCAATTACTTCGGATGTGCAATACAATCTTCGCTGATCCAAAAAATCAACGTCAAATGGACACACGTCCTCCTTATCATACTGCAGCTACTTATTCTGTTACACCACTAGGTGCACGATGTGGATTGATTCAATGGGTTGAAGGTTCTACACCACTTTTTCAGCTTTATTGGAAATGGCGTGTCCGACGAGTGAGAATATTTTGAAAATAAAAAAATATTTACATTTGACAATTTGAGTTAATTTTATTTGGATTGATGAAATTATCAGAAATTATTTTCTGAAATTATTTTTTCAGAGACGATTTTTTAAATATACTTTCTAGACTAACATCAATTCCTACTTTTCATCTTTCCCTTTTTAATTTAAATTTATTAGTAAATATTTAGGCAAAATTTTTGGCTGAACTAGAAGAAAATAAACTAAATAAACAACAAGGAATTCCAAATAATGTACTAAAACGTGGCGGTCTTATTGATATTTCTCAGAAACAAAAAATTAATTTAACGGACAAATCAGCTATTACAACTTCAACTGAACCAGAGCGACCAATTGAGCATTTCTTTAATAAATTGAGGGCTGTGTTTGCTGAAAATGTTTTTTTATGTTTTTCTTTTTTTATGTTTTTTTATCAATTTTAAAGGATATTGCTAAAGAACGTGTGGCAGATCGACGTCGATGGCCCCCTAAACTTGTGATGCGTGTACTTCACGAATTGATTGATGAAACACCAAGAGATATACTTGCAAAGTAAAAAAATCTTGAATTGTAGTTTTTCTTATAAATTTTTAGAGAGATTTGGATGCATTCTTCTACTTCAGCTGCATGGTGGGAACGAACTCATAATTTTGCGCGTACTACTGCTGTTGCTTCAATGATTGGAGCTTTATTCGGCAATTCTTTTAAAATTATTTTTACGCACATTTTTATTTTTAGGACTTGGTGATCGTCATCTTGACAATGTTTTGATTAATTTAAATACTGGACAAGTGGTTCACGTTGATTGGAATGTTTGTTTTGGGAAAGGAAAACATTTGCGTGTACCCGAGATTGTTGAATTCAGACTTACAGGGAATATTGTGCACGCTTTAGGTCCAACAAAAGTTGAAGTTAGTTTATACTTTTTATGGAAATTTTTATAAAAAATTTTTGTTAGGGAATTTTCCGTCTCTCTTGCGAACGTGTTCTTGAAATGTTAAGAGAAGATAAACAAGTTCTTTTGTTGTTGTTGGAAACATTCAAATTTGATTCAATGTTGGACCTGAGTTCTTTACAGGCTGATATTTACTCCTAAAAATTATAATTTTTTTATATTTTTAGAGTACTTCCACAACTCGAAAAACTCACGAGGAAATGGCTTCAGACGTTATAAATCGAATTGAACAAAAACTTTTGGGATATGAATTAATTTATAATCGAAGCAATGCTCATTCCAAAGATATGGAAGGAATTAATAATAACAATATAATGGCGTCAGGAATGTTAAGATTGCCAAAAGTGAATACAGGAGAAGAAAATACAAATGATGAAGGAGAAGAATTAAATGAGGAGGATTTGAGTAAAGCAAGAGATCTCAAAAAAGAACCGACACCCTCTTCTGAATGGAAAGAAAGTGGACAATTGAGTGTTTCAGAGCAGGTAAAAAGAAGCATTTTACGATTATTTATCCTAATATTTGATTTAATTTAGGTTGATTTATTAATAAACGAATCAACTGATCTAAGCAATTTGTCGTTAATGTATGAGGGTTGGACTTCTTGGGTGTGAAAAAAATAAAATCAAAATTCCAATGTGTTATATGAATTGGGAGAGAACAGCTTTAAATTTGCTTTTAGGTAATTTATTATAAATATTTTAGTTAAGTGACAAATCATTTTTAGGAAGAAAAAAGCAGAACAGTTTCTCTCTCTCTTTCATTTTAATTAAAATCATGATGCGTCCACCATAATGAACGCTAAAATCCCAACAAATTTGTACAAGAGAAGTCATAGCACAAAAATGAGAATTTAACTGAATATATTTTTATTACTGGAATTTTTTATGGATTTGGTTTATTTATCTTCAAAATAATATGCTTACTCCCTCTACATAAAATACATCAAGAATCCCCAATTTATTAAAAATATCCTATTTTTTCCAATTTATTATGATATAATCAAACAAAAAATTATACATTTCAATTGCTGCTAAATTTATTTTTTTTTTAATTTTCTAAATCGAGATAAGGGTTATTCGAAAATAATTAACAGCAATTTAATATATTTGATTTACTCGAAACACTTTTTTCTTGAAAATAAATATTTTGATTTCATTAAAAAATAAAGTAAATATTATTTTGTAAAGATCATATAAAAATATTTAATAAAAATAGGATTTGGTTTCTAAATTCTTTTCACGGAACAAAATTTGAAAAAAAAATTAAATTGAAAAATGTCTTCCGAGAAGGACAAGTATAAACTTCCAGAATGGATTGGTTGCCCTCCAAAAGGAACACATTTGGATGTTACTAAAGGGCCAAAACTTATACAGGTTCATTTTCTAAAAATTTATTTGTTCGCTAATAGATCTGTTGCATGCGAATGTTTTTGTGTTAGATTAATCTAATTACAATTAATTTTTTCAGAAATTGCTGATTGATGAAAAAGGCTATTACTATTTTGGGCGTAATCCAACTGATTGTGATTTTGTAAGTTTATCTAATATTAAATTATTTTAAGTGTTTTGTTAAAGGTTTGTGAACATGCTTCGTGCTCTCGTGTCCATGCTTTACTTTTATTTCATAAATTGATAAAAAGAGTTGCTATTGTTGATCTTGAAAGCAGTAAATATTTTTCGTTTATTTTTTAATTGATCTTTTCCCTAATACACATTTTTTGAAAAAATGTTATTTTGGGTATCTTCTTGTCATATTATATTTTCTTATTCTATCTAATTTTATTTTTTCCCTTTTCCTTGAAAATTTTCCTGACTTTTCGGAAAACATTCACACTTTCCAGGTCATGGAACTTTTGTAAACAACATTAGAATTTCTTCACTTTCACCAGTGTTTTTAGACCCTGACCAGTGTTTTCATTTTGGAGCTTCAACGAGGCGTTATTTTCTGAGAGAAAAGGTAATTTTAATATTTTTAAGTAGAAATTCTTTTTTAGTTGATCAATAGAGATGCAGACAACGGGGAGGATGATGTCGAAATTGAAACTGGGTTTTCTGCGAATCAGTCAGAATTGGATGTAAGTTTAAATTTTTATTAAAGGAATTTGATAGGGAACACAAACATTTTATCCTTTTTTTGATAAATGCAAAGAATTATTATTTTTCTTTAAAGACCGTCACAGAATCGAATACAGCCCAAAATCGTCGAATCCCATTAATTCCACAAACAACAGATGACGCTAGGCGAAAATTACGTCCACGACCACGACTGCAATTTAATGAAGAAGAAGAAATTATTAACCCAGGTTTTTTTGTTTTCTAATTTTTAAACTTTTTTATTTGAAGAGGATGTAGATCCATTGGTTGGACGTTTTCGAAATATGGTTAGAACTGCGGTTATTCCAACTTCTGGACGTAAAAGAGAAGCTGTCGATGATGAAAATGAATTATTTGATTTTTATTTGCCAAGTCAACAAATGAAGAAGACGAGAAAAGTTTTTTATTTTTTATTATCTAAAAGTTGAAGGGAAGGAAACCGGGGAATCATTTCAGGAGGGGAAGGGCTAAAATGGAGGGTGTGCGGATGGTGAGGGTTAAGATGGTTATGTGTGTTTTTTTAATTTTAAATTTCGTAAGCGAAAAAATTTCACTTTTGCGATCATCCTTCTTTTGTTTTTTTTCTTTCTTCCATTTTGGGAGGATGGAAGGGGGCCCCTGGATACGCCTTTGATAGAAGTGAGGGGATTTATCAAATCTGTTTTCGAGTGGTAGTAAATACATACTTCAACGTTTCTCGGTTACCTAAACTCCTATGACGGTTTTTAAGGTCCCAGTCCCTTCTAGTATATTTGTTACCGAATTTGATGATTTCTATTTTTATTTAGTTTATAAATTTTTAAAGATTGCTTCTCCAGCAACAACTCCAAAATCTGGTGACAAAATGTTTTCAATTGGTTCATTATCATTAAACGCTGCACCTGATTTGGATTTGTAAGAAAATGTTTTTTTAAATATCTAAAAATTTAAATTTAGATATTCGCCTATTTTGCCTCCTCCAAAAATTTCTTCTGCTGGAAATACTCCAGCAGCAAAAGGAAAATATGGGCCTTTAATGCCGTCAAAAGATGCGAGTAAATTGCTTGGATTTGCAACACGTAATTTTTTAATTATTAAAAATTTTTTAATATTTATTTTCAGCCGATTCAGAAGTATGTCAAAAGAAGAAATATGCAAAAGAAGCATGGCCTCTCGAAACAAGACCTCGTTCTCATTCTGGGGTTATTTAAAAATAAAAATATTTGTTTTTGATTTTTCTTTAACTGTTATACAGTTGAAAATTTTGTTTTCAAAATTTTTAAAATTTAAATTGCCAAATGTGTTTTCTTTTAAGGAAGTTTTTCAGGTTTAATTTCACCTCCAATTTTTTTTAAACTTTACAGATTTTTTTCCATTTATATAAAAACTTTGAAACGGAAAAATATTGGATTTCAAAACACTCTTGGTAATTTAAGCAATAATATTTTTTTGTTCTTTTTTTTGAATTTTCATTTAAATTATTGTATTTTTAGTCTCATAAAAATTTTTTGTTTAAAATTTATTTTTTTATTAAAAATATTTCTTTAATATATTTATTTATTTAAAAATTATTTAAATTTATAAAATAATGCAAGTTAAAGAAAAAATGACTGATTTAATTGAAGAAAATGTTGAGGGAGAGGAACAACCTTTAAATGATGAAGAACTTATTAAAGGACATTGTGTTGAACTTTTTTCGAGTAATTTAAAAATTTCTTTAAATTATTTTTTGTTTAAATAGCAAAAGATTTTGTAATGGAACCACAAGTGATTACTACTTTATTGGCTTTCTTTCAGGCTGGTGGGCAGCCCGAAAAGGTGGGTGAATAATTGGATTTGTAAAAATTTTTGAAAGAATTTTATACAAAAAAAGATTAAAAAATTAATGTTTATTCTGCTTATATTAAAAGAAAATTTTAGAATTAAATTTAAGGCTACATTTATACTTTAAAGTTTATTTTACTCTTTTCATTTAAATAATTATTTTAAGGTTATTGAACTTTTATCAAATAATTATAATGGATTGGGACAATATGCAAATTTATTTGGTTTTGGTTCTGTTAAATTTAAAATTAATTTTTAAAAAAGGTTGTTGGCTATCAGATTTAGAAATGGATGGGGATTTTATTGAAACAATTAATAATGAACAAGAAATTGTTGCCTCAACCTCCTCTAATTCGGTATTATTAATGGGGGCTGATGTTCAACAACAAATTGAGTAAATATTTTTAATTTTTTTTAATTTAAAATTTTTAAAAGAAGTCTAAAAAACTATATCTGAATTTGTAGAAAGAATATTAATGAATTAATAAAAATAACCAAAGATTCGGTCTAGTCTCATTCCATGCTTTTTCTCCTATTTAGACACCCCCAAACAACCATTACTCATTTAACATTTACTGTAAATTTTTTGACTTTCCAACTACTTGTAGTCTTGCACTATAGATTTTACTTTTTGAGATAATAATATTTAGATTAAATTTTTAATTTTAAAATTCTACAAAATTTTTTAAAGACGTTGTCCTTCTGTTCGTGATTGTTTTGAACAAACAATTAGTCAAATGATTAAAAAACAATTTTCACCGGACGCGGCGGATAAAATATTTGAAAATGACGATGGAACAGAAGGAATTGATTGGCTACCTGAATTAATTTGGTAAAAGAAAAGAGATTTTGAAGAAATTTTAAATTAAAGTCATCGTTCCTGGCGTCGATTAATTTATGAATTAGCTGAACATTTTCCAAATTGTTTAATGCTTAATTTTGCTGTTAAATTAATTAGCGATGCTGGATTTCAACATGAAATAAGTAATGTAAATACTGCTGCACAACAAGTAAAAATTTATCAGAATTTTTATTAAAAAATAAAATTTTGTTTTAATCCTGATTCCATAAATCGCGAATTTATTTTTTAAGTCAGGCACTTTCCCTGATATGAGTTGGTTCTGGGAGTACATTAATTAATAATATGTATAACTCTCCAGAAAAACATTTTTTGGTGTTGAATAAAAATTTATTTTAAAAACTTACTGTAAACTGTTAATCAATTCCCTCCTTTTGAAATTTAATTAGAATTTTTTTTCAAATTTTTAATTTTAAAAAATTACTCTTTTAGTTAGATATATTTTCTCGTGTATTTCTTTCAACATTAGAACAATTACTTGAAGAATGGAAAAATTGTTTGGGTGATTGTCAAGTTTTAGCTTATCGGAGACATTTTGCTGAACTTAAAAGAGTTGCTTGTCATTCAGAACAAACATTTATGTACACACAAATGTTGTTAAATAATGTTGGATGGAAGGTAGGGAATTGGGGGGGGGTGGGGAGGGTTTTAAATTTTTATTTAATGTTCCTGTTATTTTAAATAAATTTTTTAAACAAAAAATAATTTCCTAATTATTTTTAAATTTACAAACAAAAACTTTTTAATTATCGAGGAAACCTTTTATTTTTATTTAATTTACAATCCACAAATTTACTCTTAATTAATTTAATTTTAAAGTGTAAAAATCAAAAACAATCGGAAATTTGTTCAAGTTTAGCCCAACAATTAAGGCTTGCTTTTGAAGGGAAAAAAGAAGATATTGAAGGTGTACATATTGGAATTATACAATCTTGTATAGACAAAATACCCTTACATATAATTCAAGTATTTATAAGTATTTTAAGTAAAAGAAGGATAACTTCTTTTATTTTTCAGGCAATGCAAACAATGTTTGCCAAAGGTTTAAACCCTGCAGATATTACCCAACTTTATCAAGTACTTTCTTTAAATTTAAAATTCAAAATTTCATTTCAGGCATATTCAAATCCAAACCCGCCCCCAGTTGTTTTAATTAGAGATCCTTTTTTCACAGAAATGCTTATTGATGGACTTTTCTCTGCTGTTGGAGCGAAAATACATTTAGAACACAGACCCAAATATATTTTTTTGGTTAATGATTTATTTAAAATTTTAACAGATTAATTTAAAATTTAGTTGTCTTATTCAAGTTGTGTAATTGAAACAATTAATTCTGAAGGAATTTTGCCTAAAAGAAAAGTAAATAAATATTTAAATAAATTGAAAAAGTAAATATTTTTAAAGCAAAATAAATTGGAATTAAATTCTACTAGAGAGAAAATGCAACAACTTGTGGATACTTTATATTCTTATGAAGTTAGTTTTTAAATTAAAAAAATTAACGAAATCTTTTTTTCCCCCAAATAAAGGATTTATTGTTGTCATTAGAACAATTATTAGAATTAATTAAATTGCCTGTTTTGTCTGCTGCCATTCTTCATTATTTACGGACATTTCTTATTCGTGAAGACGGTGTTTTGACAGAACCAATCCCTCTACATTATGTGTTGATTGATAAAATTGCTGAAAAACATTTTAATTTACATGAAAGGTAAAAAGAAATAAATCAGAATTTTTATTTTAAATTAATTCTGATTATTTTTATTTATTTAAAAACTTTATTGAAAAAGCAAAGAAATTCTGAAATTAATTCTGAAATAATTTTCCGGAAGTACGTAGTAAAGTTTTCCGGAAATTAGAGATAAAAATATACATAAAAAATAGAGAAAAATAATTTTTTGTTAGAAGAGTGTTTCATTTATTTTTTAAAAAAGAGTCTTTAAATTACTCTGTGCTCTCTACGATCATTTATCTGGTCAGAATGAAGTTGCAGAAATTATAATGGAAAGGCAAAGACAAATTGTTGACCGTTTTGTAAATCTTTTATTTTTTGGTATGGCAATACCTGTTTTGGTTGGTAATTTTTGAATGGGAAAAATTTTAAAAAATTATTTTTTAAGGAAAAAATTGTTGGAATGTTTAAATCTGGGTATATTGACGTTTCTCTTGTTAGATATTTTGGTATTGAAGTACTTGAATTAGTTGAACAGCCATACTCTCCCCAATTTATATCTGCTTTACTTCCGATTGTGACAAATAAAGAAGTGGGTATTTTTAGTTTGAAAAAGGGGAAATTTAGAAAATTTTTATATTTAATAAGAAGAACAAAATTTCAAACAAAAATCCCTTATTTTAATTTTACAAGTACTTAAATGGGGATATAAGAATGATATTTTTTTAACAAATACTTGAAAAATATTTTAGTAAATTAAACAGACATTTTATAAGAATTAAAGAATTTAATAATTATAAAAATATATTTTTAAGTTAATCTAAACATTGTGTAAATCCGGATTAATTTAAATTTTATTTTTAACTTTAAAAGTTTTGTAAGAAACTGATGGCTTTGACTTTTCGAAATAATTTTATTAAATTAATAATATTTTGGGAATTAATATAATATAATAAAAATAAGATTTAATTTAAAAAATTTCTTTAAAGGTATTCGATAGAGCAACATTTGAAAAACATCCAATCGCAAAAGAATTTATGTTATTAAATTGTGGTAATAGTAAATAATAAAAAAAGTTCTGTTGCTTGTAAAAATTATTTTTGAATTAAATTTTGAAAAATTTAAAATAAATTTTGTACATACATATAACTTTTTATACTATTGTTTGAACTACTCATTTTCATGAATTTCAGGTTTCCGGTTTTTAAAATTTCGTAAAAACTGTTAATTTTTGTGGCAAAAATTATTAAATATCTATTAAATATTGAATTATTAAAAATTTTAATATTAGACTGATTTTAAAAGACAAAAATCTAAACTGTCACTTTATTAATAAAATAAAAATTATTAATTTTTTTCTAAATTAAAAATTAATTTTTTGATGATAAAATATAAACTATAAATTTTAAAATTAATCCTGTGAGGCAAAATTCTAAAATTATATTGTGTACGTATATATTAACACATCTGCTTTAAATTTATTTTAAAATTTAAATTTTATTTAAAAAAGGAGTGCCTTTAAGGCGCTGACTTTTAAAGTTTTAAGATATTTTGATTAAATTTTTGATATTTTAAGCATCTTTAAAAATTCAAAAAAATATTTTTTAATTAAAAATGAAAATGTAAAGTTTAAAAAAATATCAGAAAATATTTTTAAAATGTAAAAATCTAAGAAGGAGGACCTCCTAGTAAATTTATGAAAATATGTATATTAATTATCTAAATAAAAAATTAAAATTTTAAAAATTTAATTTTTATTTAAAAAAGGTGGGCTTCAAATTTTTTTAATTTTCTCCACTGCGCCAAAACGTTCCCTAATAATTAAAATTAATTCTCAATTAATTCAGAATTCAAATTAAAAATATTTTACACGATGGCAATTTTTAATTTTAATATTTATTCATTTGTTATACATATTTACATACAAACTACAAATAAATTAATTTATTTAAAGTAATTTTAATCCCCATAATTTTCATTTTAATTATCAAAATTTAAAAAAATGTCCTCCTCCTCCTCCCTCCTTTACTCCTCTCTTTTATTAATTACCTCAACGTTAATTGCTTCTCAAAAGATTGGAACAATTCAAATGAATTTACACCAATTTGCTCGTTGGGGAAGTATTAAAATGGGGGATCAAAGTAAATTAAATTGGAAATAAATTAAATTTTAATTTTAAATAAATTGGGGGAGTTTATTTGGTATTTTTGAAAATTTTTAAGGAAATTCTCCAAAGAATTTCTGCTAATGGTCTCTCTAAATATGTATCTCTCATTTATATTTTTTAAAGCTTTCCAAGTTGCATTCAATATTGGCTCTCCAAATTCTTGGCTTATAGCTAAAAATGCTTCATTTAATTGGAACGAGCAAGGGTTACAACGTAAAAAAGTTAGATATAATGGAAGGTAAGTATTGAAATAATAATTATTTTACAAAATATTTTCAAGTTCAAAAACATCAAAACCTTTGGAAAAGAAATTTGATTTTGGTGGCCCTGTTGGGAATTTGTATACTGACACATTGACGGTAATTTTAAATAAAAATAATTTAATTTTAAGGAATTAACTATAATAATTCATTTTAATTAAAAAACTATTCAATTATTATAAATTCTTTTCATTCTCCATTCCCTCTCTTTTTCCAATTTAGATAGACTCCGTCCAAATACCTCAATTTCCTTTTGGAGCAGTTACTTCAGGAATTCCCAGTCAATATCAAGACCCCTCTGGATATGATGCTTTGTGCCCCATCGATGGAGAATTTGGACTTTCCCCCGCCACTGGAACTTCATCTTTAAATTCATTAACTAAATCTTTGGACAAACCAATTGTTTCTATATTTACAACAAAGTAATTAAATTAGAGGATATATTTTTTGAGAATACAAGTTCCCTCCCTTGCCAGGTTCAAACTAGAAAAATATGTACTTTTTCAGTAACTCCCCCTTCTTTGAATATTTTTATTTAAATTCAAAGTTTTTTAGTCAACGGGCGGGATTGAACCTGCGACCTCCTTGCAGTTATTGCTAGGTACCACTGAGCTACCGGGGCATCAACTCCTTTTTTTCTTTTTAGATCGTTTAACCCCCGCTTAATCGTTTTAGATGCTGCTAGGTGAATCATCCTTACAATATCCAAAATTAAAAGGAAAAATTAATAAAATAAATTTTAAAATTAATTATTTATTTTTAAGAGTCGGTACTGGTGATGATAATGCTGGTTCAATAACTTTTGGTTCAGAAAATGTTAAAAACTGTAAACCAAAATATAGCTATGTTCCTTTAGCAGAACGTTCAAATTGGGTTATTGGAGTCCAATCAATTAACGTTAATGGACAACCTTCATTAAATCCTTTAGGCCCAACAAAATTAAAAATTACAAATTCCGGTCTTTACATGTATGGACCAAAAAAGCAATTAGACATTTTGGCAAAACAATTAGGATTTAATATTCCAAAAGATTCTGGAACTTTTTACACAAAAGGATCGTGTAATGGAATGGAAAAAATGCCAAATATAAATATTAATGTTGGAGATAATAAAAAACAGGCACAAATTATTTTGAAACCAAAACAATATATGGAAGTGGTTAGCTGCTTTAATTTTTGAAAAAATATTTTTTAATTTCCCATTTTTTAGTCCCCAATAGGAGAATGCCGTTTTCTGTTTATGACAAGTGAAGGTTATTCCCCTTCTGAAGACAACAATTATTGGAGTATGGGAGCTCAATTTTTATTAGGGCGTTGTGTTGCCGTTAATTGGGTTGATGGAACTATGGGATTTTCTGATGCTAATTAAATAATTAAAGAAATTGATGAAAGGAAAGAGAAGAAATGAATAAATTAAAGAAATTAATAAAATTAAATAATTGTAATAAATTTTAATTATGTAAATGATTTCTATAAAGAATTAATTCAATTATTAATTAGTAGACACAAAAAAGCGGTAAACTCTCCAATAAATTCACTCCTCTTTAAAAGGTGACTCGGAGGAGAGTAAAAGGCATTTACTTGATAAAATCTTTTCTGAAAAATGAAATTTGGCAAGTTTAAAGCAAATTTCAAGGGCTTCCGAAAAAGTTAAAAATAAAAATTTAAAACAATCCATAAATAGTCGAAAATATCTTTTGAATTTGAAAAAAAACTTGTTTTACATTGATTTTTAGTAAATCAAAACCTCGACTCTGAAACCTCGAATCTCGACATAAATATATATGTGATTCATTTAAAAGTAAAAAAGGTTTTCTTCTTTTAAACATTTTATATTTACATATACCTATTTATCAATTACATGATAAAGACATTTTAAGCGAAAAATATTATGTTATAAAGTTTTTAAAAATCTCCAAATAAATCTTCAATTTAGCGTTTTTATTTGTAATTTTTTCATTTTTCTATGTACATTAAAAATTTTGTTTGGGAACTTAGGGATAAGTAGTTGATTACTCAATCTACAGTATGTACACAAATTACCCTTTTCCATTTTCATGATCTTGGCGTTTTGTCCTTTTAATTTTTTTGTCAATTTATTTTTATTTTTTTCTTTGTTTTTTCTTATTTTCAGTTTAATGGTTCAAGCTAGTGTTTCTCCCCCAGTTCCTCATTGGGAACTTGGAATTGGCTCTATTGCTTGTCATGCATGGAATAAAGATAGAACACGTTGGTTTTTTTAATTTAATTCAGCTACTAACACTTTGGTGTAGTGGGAAAAATTTAAATTTTTTTTGATTAGAGGTTGGAGGTTTGAATCCCTCAATCTAAAACAATTTTTATTTTTAATGTAATTTTTCCTATAATTTTATTTGAAATATTTCTAATTATTTTAACATTTTTTATATTTTATAATTTTTTAGAAATTGCCGTCTCTCCATCAAATAATGAAATACACATTTTTGAAAAGTCTGGTGATTGTTGGCGTTCAATACATATTCTTTCTGAACATGATTTGCTTATAACAGGAATTGATTGGTTAGATTTATTTTGTGTTTGGGTTATTTTTTTAATTTAAGGGCGCCAGACACAAACAGAATAGTTTCTTGTTCTCACGATAAAAATGCTTTTGTTTGGACATTTGATCCCAAACAGGGACAATGGAAACCGGAATTAGTTTGGATTCGAACAAATCGGGCAGCAACTTGTGTAAAGTGGTCACCTAAAGGTTTTTTTTTAATTTTTGTAATTTTAAATTAAAAATTTTTAGAAAATAAATTTGCTATTGGAACTGGTGAACGATTAATTGCTGTTTGTTATTATGAGGTATTTTTTCTAATTAAAAATAATTATGAGAAACATTCCCGAGGGTGTCGGGCAACTCAAGGAATACCAAGTCAAGGAACAGACAGCTCAAGAAACGACCAATTCATTGAACGACCAGATAATGGAATATTTTAAAAATCAATTTAAAAAATTCTGAAAAATTCTGATTTTTAAAATATTTCATGAGTTGGTCGTTCCTTGATTTGTCTTTTCCTTGACTTGTCTGTACCTAGAGTTGGTATGGTTCGTGAGTTACCTCGACACGATTCCCGATTTGTTTATCAAAACAGAAATTGTTTTTTTTATTTTACTTTTTTTGTCTTTATAATTTCTCAAGTAAAAAAAATTTTTTTTAAATATTTTAACAAAATTTTCTTTTCTTTTATAGCGTGAGAATAATTGGTGGATATCTAGACAAATTAAAAAACCTATTCGTTCAACTGTTATTTCTCTTAATTGGCATCCAAATAATGTTGTTAGTTAATTTTCTTTTAAATTATTTTTAAATTAAAATTATTTTTTCAGCTTTTGGCAACTGGTGCTTGTGATTTTACAACTCGAGTATTTTCTGCTTATGTTAAAGAGGTTTTTCTTTATTTTGAAAATAAAAATATTTTTTTTAATTACAGGTTGATGATAAACCTTCACCAAATCCTTGGGGAACTAAAATGCCTTTTGGTGAATTATTAAAAGAATATAAAACTGGTGGTTGGGTAAATGATGTAGCCTTTTCTCCTTCTGGATGTCGATTAACTTGGGTAGAGATTTTTAAATTACGAAAAAATATTTTGATAGGGAAAAGGGGAGGAGGGTAGGGTTACAAAGTTTTTAAGTATTATCTTTTCTTTAAATTTAAAAAAATAATTGATATGTTTTTAAATCGAAATTTTTCTTTAAAATCTTCTTTTCTTTATTTTTTAAAAAAAGGTTTGTCATGATTCAACAATTTCAATTTTTGATTCAACCCAACAGCAGCTAACAATCACACAAAAAACACCCTTTTTGCCTTTTACTTCGGTTAAATGGATTAATGAATCTGAAATATTGACTGCTGTTTGTTTTTTAATTAATTAAAATTTTATTAATTTGAGAGAAGCTTAATTTTAGAAAAACTAAACAAAATTATATTTTTTGAATTAATCTTAATTTTTCTTTTCAATAAATCTATTTTTAACTAAAATTTCTATATTTTCAGGGTTTTGATTGTTCGCCAATTCTTTATAATTTTGACGGTTCTACAATTAAATTTATTTGTAAATTGGTAAACAAATTAAAAAACTTCCAAAAAAATTTTATTTTAAAGGATGTTCCTTCAGAAAATAAAAATAATCAAGCAAATGTTAATAGTGCCTTTGCAATGTTTCGAAATTTTGATAAAAGGGCAGCTGTGGCAAATGGTGGAGGGGGAAGTGAATTTGGAATCAATAATTCTTTGAATAATTCTTTTGCAAAAACTTTACATCAAAATACTATTTTGTAAGTTTTTTTTTAAAGTTTTTATATACATATAAAATTGGCTTTTTAATGTCAATTTATTTTTAATTAAATTATTAAACTTCACAATTTAAAAAGAAATTCCCAATTATATATTTACAAACAAATATATATTTATTATCACAACAACATTTTATGTATATATATCATCATCATTTTCCTCTTTATTTCCAGTCTCTCCCTCCTTATCATCTTCCTTAATTTCCGTATTTTTAGTTTCGGCTTCTGTCTCCACTGTCAAGTTTTCTGCTTTCTTCTTGTAACTTCCTTCGTCTTCTTCAAAATCTTTCAATTCCTCATATTTATCATTTTCCTTCTCATTTTTTACTTCTTTATCTTCCTCGCCTTCCTTCTTTTCATCATCATCTTTAATGTTTGTAGCCTCTACTTCAGTAATTCCTTTCATTCCTTCACTTTCTTCAACATTTTCTTCCTTTCCTTCAGAATCCTTTTTTATAACCAAAAAGTAAACAGCAATTCCAACGCCAATAATTATCAAAATACCAACAATCACAATAATTAAGGTGTTGTTAGAAGAACTTTTGGTAGTTGTTTCTGTGTTTATTGTTGTTGTATTGACGTTTGTAGTCGTTGTAGTCACCACAGGGACGTTGGAAATTGAAGCTATTAAGGGTCCAGTTGAATTTGTTTTTGTAGTCTCTTTGGAAGTTGAGGTTGTTGAATCATCTTTTTTGGTTCCAGACGTTGTAGAGGGCTGTACAGTTTTTGTTGGATTATTTTTTGTTGTTGATGTTGCTTCGGTGGGTGGTGGTGGAGGAGATTCTTTTGTTGTTGTGGAAGAAATGGAGGTCGTCGAATAAGTAGTTGAAGTTGTGGAAGAAGTTGTGGTTGTTGTTGAAGAATTGGAATCTGTCGAAGTGTTTGTAGTAATTGGAGAAGGATATTTGATCAATTTGTAGTCGCCCCCAATCTAAATATTTAAAATGATAAATGTATTATTTAATCACTTAACTTACAAATTTTATTGTCAAATCATCGCATTTAGGTCCACTCGGCAGTCCACTTTGTTCCTCATATTTACGTTTCTTACTTTTAATCCGGTTAAAATTTCGCGATGCCCTTTGAGGGAGAAGATGGAAAACCAGCAAACGCTTCTTTTCAGGATCTGGATTTGTTCCGATGATTTCCCATGTTGAAGGCGAAAGAATGTTATCAAATCCATCCTTCATGCAGAAAGCTTCTTTTTGATAAAGCTGTCCAACTTCCTTCATAAGTTTGATGTGATATTTTTGTTCTTTCTGATTGATTACCACTTGCACATCACCTTTTAATTTCTGCGGCAGTGGCTGTTTAATGACGTAAATAAATGATGTACCAACTGTAAAATAAAAATTAGCTAAGAAACGAAAATAATTTACTTGGATTTGCATATAACCCCATACGGTCTTCGTCTTTGGTGTTTTTAGAATACTTCCATCTAATTTCTAGACCTGTTTTATTGACACACATGCCTTCTCTGCACCCTGGATCACACCCATCACCACCAAATTGTGGACCGTTGTTGAAGTCCTTGATTTCCTCATTTGTCAAGCTGTAGGCAAAGGGTAATCTAAAAATTTTTGAATATTTTTTTTCACATGCTAAACTTACATGTTGTCATTAATATCATTGATACTCTTATTTGTACAATCAATAAGTGCAGTAAAATGTTTCAATCCAGCTAAGAAGATAATTTCGTCTACTTTATTCGTGAGAAGGTCCACCGTACATCCTTTATCCTTTATAGTCCCCTGACTTTTGTAATGGAGAATACTTAAACAAAAAGAGTAATTTACATAAACTGTAAATTAAACTTACATATTTCCGACAGGGTCAAAGTCAACATCGCATGCATCGGCGAAACTCTTCTTGTATTCTTCTAGATCTTCTTTGGTTGTAACAACCTTTGAATCAGTTGTAAGAGTAACTTTTCCTTCCTCTATAATATGATTCCCTAGACCGACGCTTTCCGCTTTTGTGTTAAATTGTCCAGCCAACATTAGAACAGAAAAGGAGAGACCCACGATGTATAACAACATTTTTTGATGAAGATTTGTGAAGAAGTGTGATTTAATAGCCAAGGCTTATTTTCGGCTTTTATAGTACTTATATGGACACATTTGTAGTTACTAAAACATGAGCTTTTTTAGAAAATAAAATTTCTTTAAAAAATTAAAATTTTTTAAAGTCAACAACTTAAAGGCTATAAATACCCACAATTTAATTTTCAAAATATTTCTAAAAATTAGAGATTACTAAAAAAATTTTTTTTAATCTTCAGAGAATTAAAACTACATAGCGTTACAAATACTTCAAGTAAATTCTCTACTTGTAGTGCCGATGGAATTATTGCTGTTTGGGACGTTAATGTTTGTGTGAAATTTTTTTTAATTTAAAAATTTAATTATGAGATGATTTAAAAATAAATATTGAGAATTTTTTAGGGGAAGAGGAATAACTCCATTTTCCCATTAATTTGACTAGAAAAAATTAAAACAGTTTTTCGATTAAAAATTTTAAAAGCATTTTTTCCTAAATTTTTTGAGAAAAGTATTTCATAATTTAGGAAGTTTTGCAATATTGTCAGGTTGGGAAAAAAGAATATAAAAATATTTTTGTGTGTTTTTTTTGTTTGAAAAATATTTTAAGTTGGGGATTTTTTAATTTGCTGTTTTTATTAATTTTTGAATTAACAAAAAGAGTTTTTTAATTTAATAAAAAATATTTACAATTTTTTAAAAAACTAACCAAAAACTTTTATTTAAAAATATAGTTAATATTTCTTTTTTTTAAAGAATCTTCAACAGAAAAAATGAAGCAGCTTGTGTTTATTTAAAGAAAGGGAGAAATATGTAATTCTGCCTAAAAATATTCTTTTGCTTAATTAAAAGTTTTTTAAGTATTTTAATTGAAAGGATTAATTTTGATTTAATTTTTAAAATTAAATTTTGTGATAAAAATCACTAGTAATTTTTACTTTTAAGAGTATTTTATATTAAATTTTGTCTACAATTATGCGTACAAATAGAAAGAAAAGTCTCCATTTTTTACGGAGTCATTGAATTTTAAATATTTTCCAAGTTTAAATTTTAATAAATTTTTCTTTTGAAAAATCGAATGGTCATCTATGTTATTTTTTTATTCATTACTCAACATCAAAAATAATTTTTTTCTGTTTACCTTTTCTCTATTTTTTCCTAAAAATTCTTCCTAAAAATTAATTCTATTTTAAATTTAATTTTAACGGAAAGATTGGAAACAAAAATTTCAGAATTTTAAGATAAAAACAAACAAAACATTAACTGACACTTTTACTACTCAAAATTACAATAAAATCTTTTTATTTAAACAACACAAACACCTACTAATTATTTATTTATTTTCCTCTTTTTCTACCCATTCTTCTTCGTGTTTGGTTCAACAGTTGTTGCATTCTTATTAATTTTTGAATCGGCAGAATCATCCTCACAAGGAATACAAATACCCAATTTTGTAGTTTTACTTTCACCTTCCTAAAAAATTGAAAAAAATTTTCTCTTTTTTTCTTTTAAATTAACTTTTTCCTTAATTGAGATGAATTCTTTATTGAATTTCTTAGCCTCACAATGAGATTCAATTTTTGCTCCATTTTTGTATTTATCACATTGGCAGGGTCTCTAAAAAAGATTTTTTTAATTTTAATTTTTTCCTAAAAAAACTTACAAGAACAACATAATAAGGACATTTAGCATCCTTATTAGCATCCATGACTTTAGATTCATTTGGTTTAATAATTCTATACATACTTAAAATAAATATTTAAAATTAATTTTTTAAATAAAAATATAATTTACAATTCCATATGTTCATTCTTATTACAATAACGGTTGCAATATGACTAAAAAATTAAAAATTTTAGAAATTAAAAATTAATTTTTTTATAATTGGTTTAAGTCAATAAGTGTGGAACACTTAATTTCTGTTACAATTTAAAATCTTAAAGGTTTCTACTAGGGTTGGACAAAACCGTTTAGCTAAACGGTAAACGGGTTTTTTGGTAAAATTAAACGGAACGGTAAACGGGTCTCAGATAAACGGCATAAACGGTATACGGGGTTTTAAAAATTAAACGGTATTGTCCAACCTTAGTTTCTACTATTAATCGAAAATAGAAATTTAATTACGGATGAGCTAAAATTGGCACTTTTCTGCAAACTCTATATTGACTTCTTTTTATTAAGAATATGTAGTAATCGAGAAATCAAAAACCCAATAAATGCCCCTTTCAAAAACTTTCACAATTCTATCCCAATTTAAATTTCAAAAATTAAAATTTCCTCACATAATCAAATTCAGGCATAGAACCATTAGCAAACGGATAGATTGGACAAACACTTTGAAAATATGCCTCGAATTTGCTTCGTCCAGACAATAAACTCTTGCGCTGTTTAGCATTGTAAATTGCCCTCTACAATTAAATAAATTTTCTTTTTAATTTTTAAAAAAATTATTTCTTACATTATACCAAGACACATTCAAACCCATGAAAAAGATGAGAATAAATCCAGCTATAACCAAACAAACCTTGAAAAGAAAAATTTTTTTTGATTTTTTTTGTATTTTAAGACTTACCCCACATCCACAATAACCATAGCAATATTTACGGACAACAAATTTGTTAAGAAAATGTTTTTTCTTCCCACGTGAAGCCGTTTGTCCACTCGTTGCAGTCATTATTTAAATATTTTGAAGAGAAACTACAAAAAATTTAAATAAATTTAAATAAACTTTCCGGAAAAAAAGAGAGAGAGAAAAAGAATAAATAAGTTGGGAATGTGATGTTGGCTTTTATACCAAGAAAAAGTACTCAGATAATTTTCACTAAAAATTCTTGAATGCCAATTAATTTAAAGGATTCGAGATATAAATGACAATTCTTCGGTTTACCCCTCTCCATTTTCCTGTTTTTTTGAGTTTTTTTTGCTTGACCTATAATTTAGCAAATATCATCCGAAAGAGCTCTTCGAGCTGGGTAGAATGATACCAATATCGGATAGATTTGATAAATCTTAACAAAATTAAGAAGCTGGATCCTCTCTGTGAAAGCTTTTTGTTCCTCCGCTATACTGATTCTAAATTGAAAAAAAGAAAAAGTATTTAAAGGAGGGAATTTGTTAAAAAAGATTCTTTTAAAATTTTTAAAAAAATCCAAACAAATTTAAAAATTTATTTAAAAAACAATTTTTAATTTAAAAATAATAATTTTATATAAAAATATATTTATTTATTTATTAAAAAAATTTCTCTCTAAAAAATCTTTTTATTAAATTTATTTTTTCTTTCCAAAACCCCTTCCATTTAATTTATTGAAATGCTTGAATCCCAGTTATCGCCTTCCCCAAAATCAATGCATGGATATCATGAGTACCTAAATTTTGAAAAAAAATTTTAAGGAAAATATTTAACACCTTCATAAGTATTTACTGATTCCAAATTAACCATATGGCGCATTATCTAAAATTTAAAAATTTAAATTAAAAGAATAAATCTTTACATGATATTCATCTACAATTCCATTACCGCCAAGAATGTCCCTCGCCTTTCGTGCAATATCCAAAGCTTTACCGCAAGAATTTCGTTTAATTAAAGAAATTTGTTCTGGAGCTACTCTAAATTAAAAAAATATTTTTTTCAAGCTAAATTTATTAAAGGAAATAATTCTGTATTTAGAGTTTTAGGGAGGAGAATGAGGAAAAATCATAGGAAACTAATTATATTAGTGAATTTAAGGGAATTTTCCTTCTTTTTAAGACAAAAGTAAACATACTTTCCTTCATCCTTAAGACGAGATACACGCAAACAAGCTTGTAGCCCTATACTTATTTCACTTAACATATCAGCAAGTTTAAGCTGGACAAGTTGAGTTCCAGCAATTGGTTTGTTGAATTGGGTTCTTAAAAGAAATATTTTTATATTTTTTTGTTAAATAAAAATAAACAAATAAATTATTTAAAAAGTTGTCATGGAAACCAAAATTTTTATTTTAAAGAATATTTTTTTTTGTATAAATTAAAATATTTAAAAAGTCTTTACTAAAAATGTCTA
The DNA here is from genome assembly GCA_963681835.1 of Meloidogyne enterolobii. NCBI lineage: Eukaryota > Metazoa > Nematoda > Chromadorea > Rhabditida > Meloidogynidae > Meloidogyne > Meloidogyne enterolobii. The sequence continues at coordinate 372,661 of CAVMJV010000015.1, read as the reverse complement.
AATATTTTTTAAAATTTATTTTAATAATAATTCTTTTTATTTTAATAAAATTAACAAAACAACAAAGAGAAGATACAAGAATAATTAAATGGCAAAATTCTGAAGAATGTAGAGAGGTAAATTAAATAATTTAAAGATATGTATTAGTGGAGGAGGGGGAGAGTAAAATATGTATAATTTAAAAAAGTTGGAGATTGTAAGGGAAAACGACGGAAATTAATTAATTGAAAATAAGGATGACAGTCGAATAAAGGAGAATTTTAACTAAATTAAGCCCTCTCTCTCTTAAAACAAAATTTCTAAAAATAGTTTTTCTCAATTTAATTTTCACAAAATTTTCCAAAAAGAATAAAACAATATTTAATCCAAATTTGATGGAATGTATATCTTGTAATGGATTAACATTAAATGAAAATGAAGATGAATGTGTTTGTCAATTGGGAACAATTAATAAAGGAGATGAAATTGAGGGGATATGTGAAAAATGTGAAAATGGTTATTTAAAATATTTTTTTTAAAAAACTTTTCGAAAAAAAATTCAGGCTTGGCACTAAGCAAAAACAACCAATTTTGTGTTTATTGTGTAAGCATTAATGGAAGTTTATTACAACGAGATAACAACGGAAAATGTCCAAATTGTGGGAAAGATGAAATATTACAAATAACGGGAGAGAAAGAAGATGGAAGTTGGGATTTTTGATAAAAAATAGGTACTTTTCCGTTATACAACCGCTACCTGACAATAAAGTGCTGACGACTTTGATCTTATCGAAGGCTTTCGAAAGATGCTTGTTCCAATACAAATGAATTTTATATCATTCGAAGGCCCTTGATAAGCGGTATCTTTTCTCCAACTTAATGGATCAGGTTTGATCAACCATTAAAAAGGTATAGCCGATAAAAGTTGGCTGGCACTCAGTTTGCGGTCGTATAACGGAAAAGTACCGAAAAATATTTTTAATTAAAAAATTATTCTTTTAAGTTCCAACAGAACAATGCATTAAATGTCCAAAAGGAACAATATCAGATAATAATGGGGAATATTGTATTTTCTGTAAAAATGATTTTGAATGTTTTTGTAATAATTCTGGAGTAATTTAAAGAATAAAAATAAAAATAATTTAAATTTAGAATTCAGCTATTTGTAGTCAGATAACTTCAATTGAAGTCCTTTCTACAATTCCGTTATTGCCTGAAATTAATGAGGGAACAGAAAATTCCTATGGAGAAAAAGTAAAATTCAAATAGAAATTAATTAAAAAATTATTTTTTCTTTCTTTCAAAGCAATTTATTTCTGAGACAATTTCCCAAAAAGTCCAAAATACAGCTTTCCTTTGTCAACAACAAAAAAGTTCAAAACATTGTCAACAACTTGCAAACTTTTGTACATTACAAGATTACCCTAGAAGAATGGATGGAAATGGGGAAAGTTGTTGTGCTTTGTTAGAACAAATAAAAAAACAATTTAAATCAGAAATGTGAATCAAAATTATTTTTAAAATACCTAAATTTGTATTTTAGAGCAAAACAATTAATTCCTCAACTTTTCTATACAAATATTGAAGCATCTGCAGAAATATTTCGAGAGGGGGCAATTAATGGAATTTTTACATTTAACGAAGAAAAAGATGAAAAAAATACAAAATTAGAAATAATTGCAATGACATTTAATGAAAATGGGAAATTTCTTGGTGAATGGACAGTGTCTAATGGAGAATACCCAATATTACAAATTTGTAATTTTGGTATGCAAAACAATTTTAAAAAATATTTTTATTAATTTAAAGAACAAAAAAGGGAAGAAGCATTTAAATTTGGAAGGTATTTTCAACAAAAATGTCAGTTATCTTTGTTGGATATATTACGTTGGAATAAAATTTGGGAGGAGGAAACAAAGGAAAATGAGGAAAAGAAGTTTATTTTTGGGACAAAAACAATATTTTTTGAATTGTATTTACGTTATAGAAATGAAGAAGGAATGATTGTGGTTAGTTTAGATAAAGTGTTTGGAAAGTAAAAAATTTTTTTTTCGTATTCGTATCTGAGCATTTCTCCACTCCCCCCTATTCATATCGTTCACAGGTATGAGTAGGAGTACAAATCTTGATACGAGTTTCCAAACACTGGTAGAAACATATCAAAAATTAAGAAAGAAAAAAAAATACAAAAATTAAAATTTCTCTATAAAATAAAAATATCTAAGAGATATTATAAGAGAAAAGCACAAATTTAATAAATATAAATTCCATAAAATCCCTTCCTTTTTACAAAAAAACAGCTCACACAAATTCCAATACTCAACGAAGACTTAAAAGGTGACCAATATATTGGCTTATATGGAAATCGTTTAGGAGATAATATTTTAAAAAGTAATGCTCGTTTATTGTTAACTAAACGTTTTTATTTGGTTGATATACAAAAAAATATAAAAATAATAAAAGAAGGAGATAATAATGAACAACAAAACACCCAATTTTTAATTCGAGTACCTAAAAGAATTAGTTTACACATTCATTTTGATCAAACATTTGATGGCCACATTTACACTCCATATTTACAACTCTCTCATTTTCAATATTTAATTAAATTAGAAAAAAATATTTCAAACAAAAACAATACTCAATTACTCACAAAAACAATTTTAACTACAAAATTTAGTATTGAATATCACACAGAAAGTTATACTTATGATAAATGTATTGAAGTAATTATGGCTACATTATGCTCGTTGGCAGCTGTTTGGGCAGCATTGCAAACATATAGGTGGATAAAAAAAATAAACAAATCAGAATACTTAAGAGGAGTGGGAAATAAGTGTTTTGAATTTTGGAGAAAAAATTTTCAAAACTTAAAATACAAATTAAAAAAAAAAGAAAAGGAGAGAGAGATTGATAGAAATGAGCTTAAAAAGAATAAATTTTAAAAATTTAATATTCAGTTGGAGTCGCCGTTCAGGAAAATTAATTTTAATAGATGCTTCAACAATAATAAAATTATTATTTTTTGGTGCTGATTATATTGGAAATATATTTATTGGGGTAATGGGTTCTGCTTGTATTTGGTTAATTTATGCATATAAATTACAAACAAATATTCATTATATTCCTTTAAGTGGAAATCAAGTTTGTTGTTAATTAGAGGATTATAATAAGTGTAATCAGAGTAAAAAAGAAGTTGAGATTAATTTAACAAAAGTTTTCGATAGAGAATTAAATTTGTTATTAAATCTTAAAATTAAAGAAAAAAATCAAAAAAAAATTTAAAATATGAGCGATTTTTGGAAGTTTTTCGACAAAACTTTTTTGTTAACAAAAAATTGAGATAAATTTTTTAAAGGAAAATTCATTTGTTGCTTATATGATTTCTGCTTTGGCATTAAAAGGAATTGCTTTATTACATACAATGTTGACATTAATTTTGGTAAAAACTTTTTTTATTGACTGGGAACGTCCACGCTTATTTTTGAATAATTTTGATGATTTTGGAAAGAAAAAATTATTTGAAGAAAATAAAGGAAATGAAATTGAAATTGAAAAAGAAGAGGAAGAACAAAAAGAAAGAGGAGATTTAAATAAAGTTGTTATTTGGTAGGTGTAAATATTTAGGGGTTAAATAATTATTTTGAAGGAGAACATATTTAATTGCAAATGAATGGAATGAATTACAATTATATAGAAAAACAAATATTGGAATACAATTAATTTTAATGCTTTTTGTAATGGAATATTTAAATTTTGGTGAATGGGCAAAAGTTCAGCCAGGTTTTGGAAGATGTAAGGAAGGGGGTTTACCGTATTTACTCTAGTAATCCCCCAGGGGGATTATTGTTTCAACCCATCTCTAGAGTGGGGAATTAATAGAGACTGGGGATTTAATAGAGGCTGGGGGATTATTGTTTCAACCCATCCGTGGGTGGGGAATTGTCTTGAGGATTGAAAATACGCCATTAGAGTTCTGCTGCAAAGACTTCTGCTGCAAAGAAATTTCGGTTGGATAGAAAAAGCATCAGAGATTGGATTAAAAATGAAAAGAAACTGGAACAACAATAAATTCCTCGCCGAATGGACAAAAACGTAGGAGACTCGAAGGAGGTGGCCGTCACATTTTGCATCATTAACTGCGATATAGAGGGATTTGCTTGAATTAACAGAGATATAGGTGAATAACACGTATAAATCGAGTGGATTATGTTGGATATCTGGAATTTTGTGATAATTTTTATTATATCGGGGAATTTGTGAGATAAAGGTTGATATCTAGGCATTTTCAGCAGGATCGACGATTTTAAGGGATTAAAAGTTATATCGTAGGATTTAGTAGGATATCTGGAAGATTTCATGGATAAAGATGTCTCTCTAAACTAAAGCTTTCTCAGAAAATTTATATCTCCTCTAAAACCTCTTAATCCACATTAATCCTCACAGATCCCCAAATCTTTTAATCCATTGATATCCCTCTAAATCCGCCAATATCACCCTTAATTCCCCGATATCCTCAAAATCATCACGAATTCCCAGATATTCAACATAATCCACCCAATATATCCGCCTTATTCACTCTATATCGCAGTTAATCCAATAAAATCGGCTTTTAAATACCCGCTATCTCTTTACAACCCATTTTTAGTACACTGACCGATTGTCCATTTGATTATTAATATTGTTTAATAAATGTACAGACTGGGAGATTATTGTTCCACCCCATCACTAGGGTGGGGAATTAATAAAGACTGGGGAATTATTAGAGGCTGGGGGATTATTGTTTCAACCCATCCCCAGGGTGGGGAATTAATAGAGACTGGGGAATTAATAAAGACTGGGGGATTATTAGAGTAAATACGGTAAATAAATAAAGATTGGATTGAAAAAGGAAATTTTGGAAAAAAGAGAAATAACAATTATTAAATAGATCATTTGGTATTTAACAAAATATTGAGAATTTAAATGCTGAAAAATTCTTAAAATAAAGCAACCAAAATTTTAGTCAGAATTTCAAAAATACAAAATTAATAAAAATATCAAAAAAATATTTTTTAAAAATTCCCAAAAAATAGATAATCAACCTATCGGAGTTATTGAAACTAAAATGAGCCGTTTTGCAATAAATTTATCATTTTATTTAATTATTGGAATTACTCAATGGATTATACAAGTTATTGTGATTGAACGTTTAGCTGATCCATTCCGTAATTTTATGGATTTATGTTCAGTGGCTAATATAAGTGTTTTGGCATTAACACATCCTTTGGTAGAGTTAATTTTTATTTAAAAATAAAAAAAATATTTTCGAAAAAAGAGAGGCTATTACATCCACGGACGTTCAGTACATGGATATGCTGATACAGATATGTTACAAATGAATACTTTTCTTCAACGAGAAAAGGTAAAAAATGAGAATTAAATTAGTAATGGATATGTGTGAAAATAAAATCAAAAAACAAGATAAAAACCAATCAACTTCGATAATCTGTCCCTAGGGAACAAACATGTCCCAAAAATCTAAAGATTTTGTATTATCAAAGAAATATTAATTTTAAAGAACATCTTAGCAAAAATTTCAATTAAAAAGAGAAAAAGTGTTTAATAATTTAAATATTTTTTAGGAAAATGTTTGTGCACTTAGAGGTCTTGAAAGTGGTGCTGATTTACAAACATTTATTTGTAATTTACCTTATATATTTAATGAAAGAATAAATCAAATATTGGAAGGAATGAATTTAAAAGGAATTGGGGATTTTAATGGAAGATTGCAACAAAAAAGTATGTAAAATTAATATTTAGTGGAGATATTTAATGTTAAATTGTGGGGAACTTCTTAAAGTATTTAAAGTTTAGTATAAAAAAATAGTTAAAAATATGTGAGTAACATGAGAATTGACGGACAAACTCTAGGAAAAACTTAAATATTCTTTAATTAATCAAATCCAAAAAAAAACAATTTAAAGGTGGCCAATTTGAAAGAACAACAATAAAAATGCAACAACAAACAAAAATATATAAAGAATTAAATAATTTTTTAAAAGATTTTATTAATCGAGTAGATCCAAAATGTGGGGAATATAAATGTATTGATGAAAATTTTATTGAGGAAATGTTAAATATGGAATTAATTGATACTGGAAAAATTGGGACATTTAGAAGGTAAAAGAAGAAATTGAATGGAGGGGGAAGGGGAGATGATGTTAATCAAAATGAAATGAGATAAATAGAAGGGAAACGTGAAAGCTTAAAAATGACTGGAATTTGATAATAATCCAATTTCTCTCTCAAAATTAAATTATTTTAAAGAGACAAATCAGAAATGGCATATAGCTCAGCATTTATTTATGGAAATGAATGGGCATTAATGTCTTTTGAATTATTATTGTTTTGTGTTGTAGATATGTTTTGGCTAAACAGAATATTTGCTTCTGTTTTTGTTTATTTAATTTCAAAATTAATTTTATTAATTACAAAAATATATTTTACTAATCAACTGGCTAAAAGTTGTTTAATTGACAGTAGATTTTTGATTTGAAAGTGAAAAGGAGAATAAAAGAGATAAATATTTAAGAGTTTTTGATTAATATTTTTTTTAAATATTTAGAAATAAAAAAAGAATTCCCAATTATATTTTTAAGTCACCCACCTATCCATAGCATAATCCCTGGCAGCCTGAAAACAAGCTTCAGCCGCTCCAAGCGCTCCCCAACTAATTCCAAGTCTTGCATTATTTAAACAACCAAAAGGCCCGCTAAGTCCAGTTGCTCCTTTTAATTTAAAAGAAAATTAATTCCAAATTCCCTCTACCAGGCAATAAATTCTCTTCAGGTACAGCAACTTCATCCATTAAAATCTGTCCGGTAATTGAAGTTCGTAAAGATATTTTTCCTTCAATTTTGGGTGTTTCCAAGCCAGGCATTCCTTCTTCCAAAATAAAACCCTTTCAAATTTTTAAAAAATATTTTTTAATTCAATAGAAAAAACACACTTTAACGGCATTTTCGTGTTTATCACTCCGAGCCCAAATGATAAAAACATCGGCAACTGGCGAATTTGAAATCCAAGATTTTGCACCGCTTAATCTGTTTAAAAATTATGTGAGTTGAAGTTGACCCAGACTCGGAAAAAAGAAACAAAATATTTCCCTCACTTGTAAACTTTTTCTTTTTCATTCCAAACAGCCTTAGTTTCCATTCCTGCAGGGTTAGACCCATGATTAGGCTCTGTAATGCCAAATGCTCCAATTTTCTCACCACTAGCCAATGAAGGAATGTATTTTTGCTTTTGTTCTTCACTACCTTTTATTAAAGAATTTTAAAATGAAAATTTAAGTTAAGTTCTAGTGCCTAATGTTTAAGCAACAAGCCTATTTATTTCAAAATAAATAATAATCCCTTGACCATTTTTAATGATCGAACTTGAAACATTTATAAAACTTTCTCAACTTTCAATTAAAAAATTCCCACCATATTGAAATAAAGGTCCAATAACCAAAGATGTTTGTACACTCATAATTGAACGATATCCACTATCAACACGTTCCAATTCTCTAGTAAGTAATCCATAACCAACAGTAGAAACACCTGCACATCCATAACCCTTTTATTTTTTAAATTATTTTTTTAAATTTATTTTTTAAACTTTATAAGGCGCGCCAAGAAAACCCATTTTACCAAGTTCTGGAATCAATGTTGGATCAAATTCTGAAAATTAAGAAAAAGTTATTAAAAGCAGCTTTGTGATTAATTCCTTCAATATAAAATAATCAAAAAATAATTGGATAATCCGAAAGGAATTTGCATTGAGAAGTGTTTCAAGAAAGTCTAAATGTCGGAAGAGTTGGAAATACCACAATAAAATTGGAAATCCCAATTCTCGATGAAAAAAAGAAATCAAGAGAAATTTTGTGATCCTCTCGAATCGACCAAAAACGGCATTTACTAACTAAAATTTATCTTTTTATTTTCAATTTTTTCCTGAAAATTTAACATTTAAAAATTTTAAAAATAAAAGTTTTATTCCCTCCTTACTTTCTTCTCTAAAAGCTTGTGTAACTCTAGGCATTAATCTTTCAGTACAATAAATTCTAGCTTGATCTCTAAGTGTTCGTTCTTCTTCAGTTAATTGATCATTCAAACAAAGAGCATCCAAATAATCAAAATTACTTTGATAAGGCATTTGGGTTGTTTGATTTTTTAAAGAATTTATAAAAATATTTAATGGAGTGAGAAGAGAAGAAGAATTTTTTGTGAATAAAGTTGTTGCTAAAATAAAAAAAAATGTTGGGAAAAAAGGAAGAGGGGGGAAAGGGGGGAGGGGGAGAAGAAAATAAAATTTTATATTTAAAATTTAAATTTTTTTTCAAAACATCCTCTAAAACTAGGGTTCAACATTTACGGTTAGGTGGCTGTTTTCAAGGGGACGGTGGTTGCGGTGGTTTTTGCCACGGTGACAGGGGCGGTGGCTCTGGGGGGAGAGCCTCCCACCGATCCCGGGGACGGTGGCTGAACGGTGGAAAACACCTCCTCAAGCTTCCTTACCGGCCTTTTAAAAAAGGTTAATTTTAGAATTATAAGTAAAATATTCTCTCAAAAATATAAATTCTTAAAAAATAATATAAAGAAAATAAAAAGTTCTAAAAATATTACAGCTCAACAATTAAAGAATTAAAAATTTTTTTTAAATTTTTAAAAATATTTTTAAAAGAATTTATATTTAGAGGAAAAATAAAAATAAAATTTATTTTTACTTCCAAATAGAGCAGAGATTGATTTTATTACAATTTTTAAGATTATAATCTCTAAATATATAAAAAATAAATTACAGAAAAGGTGATTATTAGAAGAAAGAAAAGTGGGTTGGGTTTTCATTAGTATTAGCTATTTTAGAGTCTTAAGATATTTTAATTGGACAGAAATTAATTTCGAAAAATTGGGAAAGGGAAGGATTGTTTTTGAAAGAACATACCCCCCCCCCTCTCGTTTTTCTCAATTTCAACAGGATACGAAAAAATAAATTCGAAATTTGTAGAGAAACTAACCCGAGACATTGGCCTCCCCAATTAATTAAACGGAAAAAGCTCACGCCATTAAATTTAAATCAAAAATTAACTAAATAAACTCACCTTCCCTCTGTCTGCTAAAAGAATTTTGTCTTATTTGCAAAAATGAATAAAATAATTTTTGTTGTTTAAATAAAAATAAGGATTGATAATTATACATAATTTTAAATTACTAAAAATTTAAAATTAAATTAAAAAAAAGTTCAAGTCACACCACAATTTAACAAATCACAAGTAATTAATCAATAATTAATTCTTTCATAAATTTCTAAGAATTTTATTTTTCTTTTTTTGTCTTTGGGAATTAAAAAATAATTTTTAAAAAAATTTTAAAAATTAAAAAAATATTTTATTTTCATACAAAAAATTTTAGTTTAAAATCTAAATGAAGAAAAATCATATTTATCCAAATAACAAAAAAAATTCTATGTACAAAATGGACACACAAACCAAAACTTTAAATTTAGAGAATTATTTTCATTAAAATTTATTTAGAAAATTGTCTGTCCATTATTTAAAAACAAATAAATTTAATTTTAATTACAGAAAAAAGAAAAAATAAATTGAGTATTTTTTGAGAAAGCAAAAACAACTAAATGGCTTTCCAAATATTAAAAATATATTTAAAGGTTAAAGTTAGAATTTTAAAAAATTGTTAGGTAAAAAGTTCCTGATTAATTTTAAAAATTAAAATAAAGGACCACAATTATTCATTACTGGAGCTTTCTGGCGAATCAGGTAAATCAGCATCTGCATCAACTGTATCTGAAATTTGTGACAATAAACGACAGAATTCAACTGGAGCATCTGCATAAACATGGTGACCGGCACAGGAAACAATCTGAAAGTTTTTTAGAAATTAAAGAATTAAGAATATTAAAATAATAAAATTAAAAGTCAATCTAACATTAACCCAGAAATATTCGATCAGAATAAAAATTTTTTGTATTTTTTCCTTAAATACTATCAATTGCCAAATAGGAGAATAATAAAATATTGACTCGAAAAATAATTTAATATTTTAAATAAAATTTCAAAAACCTGAACATCCACATAAGAAGTGTCCTGTCTCCGTGCTTGTATTTCATATGATGGATCTGGATCCATCCAAGACTTTCCTCCCCAAATAAATGTGACGGGAACTGACGGATCGATACCATTAAATCTTTAAAGTTAAAAAAATTGAAGATTTAAAAAATTACAAAAACCTATTAATCATTGGCCGACGAGCCCAGCCATAGTGTTTAGTCATTGAAGAGAAAGCAATCTCCCCTTTAATTTTATTTCAAAAAATTAATTAAAAATTTAAAAAACCTGTTGGATTCAAAGCATTACATTGATAAATATATTCAAAAATAGCATCCGGATCCTGATTAGAATATCGAATACCCAAATCTGAACGTAATGTTCGAACCAAACGAGAACCTTTTTGATAAAAAATTATTTTAAAATTTTTATTTACCAAATGGTCCTGCCGCCCTTAAAATAAATAAAAATAAACAAAAAAATTAATTAAAAAACCTCAGTGTAGCCAAAGGATTAAATGTGGAGAGAACTTTGCCAAACGCACGCATCCAAACAGGAATATGACGCTTTAATAAATAAATTTTAAAATAAATTTAAATTCTGATTTCGTATTTAAATCTTTAAAAACTTAGAAAATTAATTGTAAAAAATCGAAAAATAAATTAAGAAAAAAAATTTAAAAAAAACCTGTTCAACATGAGGGCGTTCAGGAAATCCCCACGGATCAACCAATACCAAATGACGAATTCTCGAAGGATGCTCCAATGCATAGGATGAAGCTAAATATCCACCTGAAAAATTTTTTAAAAATAATTTTTAAGCAAAAAAAACCAAAAGAATGCCCAACAAGTATCATCTTTTCAATTCCCATTGCTCTACGCCAATCCTCTATTGATTGGACAAATTCTAATTCAGCCAGAGTTGGGTCCTCACTAAACATAGGACGGCTAGAGCGTGCAAAGCCTTTAAAATAAATTAATAAAAATTTTAAAAATTAAAGAAAACAAACCCAAAATATCAAAAGCATGAACGGTTCTTTTCTTACATAATTCATCCAAACAGGCAGCCCAAATACCAATACCAGCGGCAAATCCATGAACAAGCACAAATGGACATTTACTTTCTGAAGCCTCAGCTGTTAATTTTGCTGTAAGTGTGGCGACAGAACTATGCCAAAGACGAACCTAAAAATTAAATTCAAAACAGTAGAAAATCGAAAAATTTTGGTTAAAAAATTATTTTTATCGTTTAAACTATTTTTAATTAAAATTTAGGCTGGGAAAATTAAAAATAAGGAATTAAAAAAAATAATGCTCCGGGAGAGGCTCGAACTCTCGACCTTCAGATTATGAGACTGACGCGCTGCCGACTGCGCCACCGAAGCACTGAAAGGGAAAACAAAAATATTGACCATAAATTAAAGAAAATTGAATAGTTAATTTTAATAACGAAAGGAGAGACTTATTCCACAAATTAAATTAACAATTTACTTAAAATATTTTTTTTAATTTTAATTTAAAATAAGAACATTAAATAAATATTCTATTTTAAAATAACAAAAAAAAATAAAAAAATTTACCGGCACAAATTTTCTAGTAACAAAGGAAGTAACCCCTCCAAGTAAACGAGTTTCAGCCCCTTCCAATTTTCTGGTTGAAGCTCTACTCCATCGAAGCCAAGAACTTTAAATTAAAAATTGATTTAAAATTTGTTTAAAATAAAATAATCAAAAAAAAATTTTTTAAATTAAAAATAAAATTTTCTTACAAAAAGCCTTCCCCAACAGGCTCAGGTCCAGTAGCAATATGTAAAGGTAATCCACCTGTTGATTGATATTCATTATTTAATGTTTCTATAATATTAAATGAAGCTGAAGAATTTTCTTGTTGAGGAGATAAATTTGATGAATCTTGTGTGTTGCCTTCATTAAAGATTGCCATTTATTTTATTTTTTACTAAAAATTTTTTAAATATTAAACAATGGAAGAATTTCAAAAAAAATTTTTTTAAATAAAAAATCAGCTGACTAAACAAAAAAAGAACAAAGTTACAAACCCCAAACTCTATTTACTGAAAATTATTTATTTTTGAGACTCATTTGTAATTAAAAAACACAACGCCAATTTCATATTATTTTTAAGATTTGAATATTGTACCATAAATATTTTCTGAATCCTTAAATCACATATAATGGAGATCGAATCGAGACGAGATCTCGAACAAAAATATTGGTTATCGAGAATCACTATTTTTCGAAATAGCGAGATCGATTCTTGTATGTCCCTCCAAGCCTCCAAATCCTATCTTTAATCATCATAACTCTATCTTGGTTATATTTAAAAATGCCACTTTGGAAGTTAGTTGAAAAATAAAGCCTTGTGTGGAATTATTTCAGAAAAAAAAATATTTTTATTTTTTTTTTGAAAAATATTTTTTTCAATTTATTTTTTAATCGTTTTCTTAAATTTAAAACGGCTTTTCACACTTCTCACATTTGTCCTAGAAAATTTATGGAGCCGAACATCAAAACAAATATTTATTTTTCTTTATTGTCACCACTTCCTTTAATAAACGCGAGAGAGAATATAAATAAATAAATAAAAATATTCTAAAAAATGAGAAAAATTTTAAATAAATTGGAATGGATTTTAAATTGTTTTATAAAAATATATTAATAAAACTCTAAATTCCATTCATTTTAAAGACGTTTTTTCTCTAGAAATCGACACATTCCCTAGTTAAACCATTTCTAGTGTCTTTGCCAAAATTGTATAAGAAATTAATTAAAAATTTTTTTAAATTCATTATCTTCCATTTATGGCTTGTCTACTCACGTGATTCTCAGAAATTCGAGAATCAGTTACCAAGTAAACCCCCTCACCCCCCCCCTAACTCTCCAATTTGGAAGTTAGATGAAGAATAAAGTTACATATCTACATGCTCTCTAGTTTTTTTCAACATTACTAAAGAATTGTTATAATAAATATTTTTATACTTCAAGCTTTGTTGTTGCCGCTGTCATAACAACAAATAGTCCGAAATTAGAAATGAAATAAAAAAAAAACAAAAAAAGTATGTCTACTACAAGAAATTAAAATATAAATTTTTTTTATTTATTCTGCGCAAATTGGATATTTTTTGAAAATAAAATATTTTTGTTTAGATAAATTTGTTTGTATTTATTTTGCTTTAATAAAGCTTGGCAAGAGTTGCATTAATTATTTTAAAAATTATTAAATCATTTTATAAAACATTTAAAAGTCTTTTAATTAAGTAATATTTTTCCAAAAGTTTTGTTTCCTATAGCAGTTTACAAAACATTTTAATTTCAAGAAATATCATACAAAATATTTAAATTTTCCTTCCGGAAAACTTTATTTTCTTTTCTTCACTTTCTACCTTCTCCCAAAAATATTTAATAATAATTTATTTATAAATATAATCAAAAAATACCAACAAACTTTCTCAAGTACCTTTCCTCGGCCTCAAATAACTTCCCAAAAATATTTTTTTATTTATCGTGTTTTTTCCTCCTTCTTTCAGTTTTTTTCCTTCCTTCCTTTTAATTTTTAAGCACCAAATGACCGTCGCGCGTAGAAATCACCGTCTGCGGCCTATAATTTTAATAATATGGAGGCATAGGTTTTCTTCTCAATTTTCTTTTTTCTTCAGGACAGGAAAGAATTAAACAATTGTGGAGGTCGCGAAAAAAAACAAAACAAGCTTTTCTTATGCAACACATAAACCTGGGAAAAATATTGGAATTTTAATGATATTAAATAAAAGTTACAAGGACAAGGCAGAAAATTGGGGGGGGGGAGAAAGAAAAGAATTATAATTTAGGTATATTTTAGATTTTTAGGTTACTTATAATTTATTAGTAAAATTACAAGTTTATTAAATTTTTACAATTTGACTTTAATTTAAATTTAAGTCTTTATAAAAATCAAAGCTTTACTAAAAATAAATAAAACTTTCCGGAACTGTTTATGTAATTAAATTAAAACCTTAAACTTTGAACTTATTAGTAAAAGTTTGAAGTTTAAATAAACTTTCCATAAACCAATTTTTTATTTTATTCAACAATTAAAAATTATGTTTATACATATGTATGATTTATTAGAAATTAATTCCTAAAAAACATTTTTATTTTAATTTTTTAAATTTCGTTTCTTGCCTTTGTTCCTCCACAAAACCAAAAAACATTTTTAATTTTTATGCTCTAATTCTTTTTTTTCCTATTTTTAATTAAAAGATTTTAAAAATTTAAAATGAGTCATAAAATTAAAAAAATATTTTTTTATATCCAATTAAAGGTAACAAAAAAGTTTATGTGTCAGTAAGCAGCAAACAAGGGGCGGTGAAAGCCTTTTTCGCGGTTCTTTTCCCCAAATCTTTTTTAATGTTTTCATCCATTTCATAAACACATAAACGGATTAGACAATTTTGAATGATTAAAAAATATTTTTATGTGAAAGGTCCGGATTTTAAAAATTTTGATAGTATTTTATCTTTTACTGAATTACCTTTGCGAAAAAATCCTTTTAATTAATTAATTAAAAACATTTTTTATATTTATCTTAGAGTGCTTTTCTCTCTCAAAAAAATAAAGGAGAGAATATTTTGGCGGCATGAATTTTTGATCAATGTCACCAATTGATAATGATGGAGAAAAAATATCAAAAGGAACTTAAGGAAATCCGGAATTAGACGAATATCTACTTTTTCTTTTCTCTCCTTTCTCTCTCAAATTATAGAAAAAATTAACAGAAAATATTTGATAGAATTAAAATACTGAAACCCATTCGGAAAAGTATTTCTGAAACTTTAAAAAATAAGAACCTTTAGAAACCTTTTAGGAAATTATTTAAAAATTTCCCAAAAGCTTTTTTATCAAAACTTTTATTTTTTTAAAAATATTAGGTATTATTGATTATTCGAAATTTATTCGAACAAATCATTAGTGTATTTTCATAATTATTATTGTGAAAAAAAAGATACCGTAAATACTGTAATTAAAGCCCTGGGCGTCTATTTTTCGATAGGTCTTCTTGGGTGGGCTAATAGAGACGGGCTTTAATTAGAGCATTTACGGTAAATAAATTTGCCAGAAACATATTAATTTTTATTTCTGTTTGGTTGTAGGTTTTTACCAGCAGAATGTTACTCAATTCAAACAACAACAAAAACTTCAACATAATAATTAATTTATTATTAAAATTCTTTCAATTTTTATTTTTTAATTTTAATTTTTCAATTTTATTTAATTTATTTTCTTTTAATTTAATACAATTAACAACAACAATTAATTCTTCATCTCCTCCTAATTTTTCTCCAATTGTTTTCCCTCCCCCTCCTCCTCCACCACAAAATTTTTTAAGTTCAAATTGTGGCTTCCATTCAAAAAATTATACAATAAAATGGGCATATGAGCCAAAAACCAGAAATGTAGTTTTTGTAATGAAAACAAAACTTCCCCCAATTAATACTCGTGAAAAAAACATTTCCTTTGATTCTAAACAACAAAAAACACAAAAAATGCTTACAGGGATTGCTTTTGGAGATAAAGTTAAAACGAAGAAATTTATTTTATTTTTTAAATTTTTTTAAAGGACCAATTAGACTTTATTGGAATATCTTCAATAAATGATCAATTAGATTTAGTTAGTGGTCATGGTGAATGGCAACTTAGACAAGAAGATGTTGGCCACACATTTTTTGATGAAGAAAATAAAAAAAATCGTCCTCCATTAATTCGAATGCGGGGACCTCTTCACGTAATAATTAACAACACTGGAGGGGAAAATGGACATAATAATCAAAGTGGGGCTTTACCTATACGAGCAATTTCGTTGAAAAAGCAACCGACAGATGGAAGTGTTATTGCTGTAAGGAAATGAGAGAAAAAAAATAAAATTTTGAAATTTTAAATCTGAAAATAATTTTTCTGAAATATATAAATTTAGGGAGAAATACTTTAAATATAACAAAAACGTTTAAGGAATTTGCTCGTCTATTAGCAGGTGATGGAGAACAATTAAAAACTGATCTTTCAAAATGCACGGTATTTAAAAATAATTTTTTATAAAATAATTATTTTTTTTTCACAGAATTTTTTTCTGATTACAAGATGGATTAGTTATAATACATCTGATGAAAATGAAGGGAATTCAGGCAATAATGGAGAACTTCCTTCGATATTGACTACATCCTCTGTAAGTGTTCGCCGTACAGTTTGTGCATTAGTAGATGAATGTACACTTGACACAAACCAAATAATTGGTAAAAATAAATAAAAAATGTAAAAATAAATAATATTTTTTAAAAGAACAACAATTAAATGAAAAGAAAATGAAAGATTTACCACCGGCGGCATCCTCTCCAGAATTAGCCCAATCAGTTGATGTTAGTGGTAAAGGGGATCCTTGCCGATTTACAGGTCCAACTTATTCAATTGAATGGTGGATTGAAGTAAATGAAAAAGAGGAAGAAATTGTTAATTTTTTGATGAAACAAAAAACGAGAAAAGGGCGTTGGTGGAGTGCTATTGGAATTGGGGATAATATGAGTGTAGGTTTTTGTTGTTTATTTTTTATATGTGAAAGGATTTAAGTAATTTAAAATTAATAAGTTGGTGTAATTAGTAGATTAGTAGTTTCAAATGAGCTATCATTTTTTAATGTTTTTGAAGGCAAAGTGTGAAAAAGGAGAGTTTTTTCATACATAAATAAAAATATTAATTTAAAAAATTTTAGGATATGGATATTGGAACAATATTTTTAGAAAATGGAGAGCCAAAAGCAATGATTGACTATTTCTCCAATAGTTACAATTTACCTGTAAAAGATACTAAACAAGATTGGAAATTAAATAAAAAATTGAGTAAATGGCCAAAGAAATTATTTGTTGAGGATAATAATTCTGAAGATGAACAAATTGTTGAATTGTATTTTTCGAGGAAAATAACAACAGAAGATGAAAATGTAATAGAATTATAATTAATGATTTTTAATTTTTAAATTAAAAGGACCGTTCAATGGATGATTGTGTTTTATTTCAATTTGGAGCAAACCTTGGAATATATGGGCCCCCAGGCTTTCGTTTACATAAACACCAAGATTGGCCTGATTTGTACAAAGCTTGCAAACTTAAAAATCATTGCATGCGTCATAAAAGACAAAACGGAAGAAATGATAGAAACAATTTTGGTGAATAAAAGTAAATAAAAATAAAATTTAGAAAAGAGAGGAGAGAGGAGAGGAAGAGAGAGATTATTTCATTTAAAATTAAAAAATAAATATTTATTTTTTATATTAAAAAAATAATTTTAACAAATTAGTTAATATTCCAACACTAAGCCATTCAATTGATGAAAACCAAACAAATAATTCAATTAATGTAACTGATAAAGCTATAGAACTTTTAATGAAATCGCTTGGACCTAAAATTGTTCAGACAGGTAAAGTAAATATTGCTTAGATTTAATTTAAAAATAATTATTTTTAGTATCAGAATCAGACAAAAACGAAACAGAAAATACAAAAGTTAAAACAAAATTAATTCAGAAAACAGGTCAAAAAGAAGAAATAAATGAAGAAGATAATAATGAAATAATTAAAGGGAAGGCAACAATTATTCCTTTATTAATTAATTCAAAACAACAAAGTAACAACGGTATGCAAATAAGTGAAGGGAATGATGTTGGAAATGAAAAGAAAAATGAAAACAAACAAAATGTTTGTTTAGATTTAAATTAAAAAACATTAAAACAAACAAGTTTTATAATTATTCGAACAAACTTGTTTTTGGGAAACATAAGTCTAAACATGTTTTGGGGAAACTTTTAGCTAAACATGTTTAGACAAACATTCTATACATATTTAAAATATTTTTACAAATTAAAACAAACAAAAACAGGAAAACAACAAAACATCAATTATTATATCAAAACGTCAAGAACAACAACAAACACAACAAAACATTCCCAATGAAAATCTAAACAACAAAAACAATTCTGTTCAGTCTAATGAAACAAATACTTCAGGTAAACAAGGTTTTTTTGATTTTTAAAATTTTATTTAGGATTATCAACTTCTCCGTTCTCATTGAGTGCATTTCTTGGTGGCGGAGAACAACAACAACAGCCATTACAACAACAATTGAATTTAAACAATGAAACTGTGAATAATTTAGGGGAAAATGGAAGTAATCATCAATAAATTTTGAATAAAAAATTCTTTAATTTCCAGATTCTTCAACCGCTTCTGTAATTCGACAAAGCGGAGAGGGAGGAGTATCTGCAGAAAATGGAGGTTTACCTTTAGAAGGTGCTACAAATGTTACATTACCTTCTCCTCCGCGTTTTGGAATTAGTCAAATGCTTCAAGAAGAAAATGAAATAAGCAATTCTTCTTCTTCCTCCTCTACTACAACATTATCTACAACAAACAATTTAAATGAAACTAATTTATCCACTACAATTTCACAAGAAAACATTAGCAATACTTCAAATGAAATTCAAACAACAATAATTCCAACAAACATTTCTAATAATGAAGCAGAATCTCCAACAACAATTTCAACAACACAAACAACTAACAACACTGACGAACATCCACAAACAACAATTGTAATAACAACATCTGAACAACAGACAAACATTTCCTCAACAAACATTGTTACACCAACAGAACTTTCCGGAAATTCTTTGTTTCCGGAAAATGAGACAAACAATTTAAATAGTTCTAGCCAACAACAAAATTCTGAAACTTTTACATCTACCACTATATTACCTACAACTGTTGAAATACAGCAATCAACTTCTTTAAATAATAAAATAGAAGAAACATTAGAGAATTCAACAACAGCAATACTTACAAATTCACCCACAACATTAACTGTAAATTTAGAATCAACAAACACAACAACTTTAATTAATAATGAAACATCTACAGGTGAAAGGTCAAAAAAAATTATTTTTTTTCTAAAAAAAACAAGAAAAATTCCTTTTAAGCAATATTTCAACCAACACAACAGCAGAAATAACTACACAACCTACAACAATTATATCAACTGAGAAAACAAACAAACCAACAAATGTTTATTTAACAACAAAAA
Source organism: Meloidogyne enterolobii (assembly GCA_963681835.1). NCBI lineage: Eukaryota > Metazoa > Nematoda > Chromadorea > Rhabditida > Meloidogynidae > Meloidogyne > Meloidogyne enterolobii. The sequence goes on along the minus strand of CAVMJV010000015.1, from coordinate 353,475 downwards.
CAACAACAGAAAAACATCAAATGGAAACCTCAAACACTAAAAACATTTCAACAAACTCACCAGAAACAACAAAAACAACATTAAACAAAACAAATTTTTCTAATTTACCTGGATCAAATGAACAACCAGAAGAACGCGGAATTAAATTACCTATTGCAACAAGTTCTGAAATTCTGATTTCTTTTTGTATTAAAAATTCTCTATTTTTAAAAGGTAAATGTGACGCCCTTCGACCAGATTTGCCTATTTGTCGTTCATATATGGATACTTATATTGAAAGAGTTAAGGATTGGTCAGAAAGGCATGGTGAACCTTTGGAAAGACAATTTCCTAAAGTAAAAAATGAATTAAAAAAAATTATTTTTTAAAAATAATTTATTTAAGGCTTGTCGATTACTCAATTCTGTTCCCCATGTACCGACATTGTGTTGCCAATTATTTAATGATAGATGTAATGATTTTATTTAAAAAATGTTTTTTTATTGTTAAATACATATATATTCCCTAGTTATAATTTTTTATTTTCTCAATTTTATAAGTATGTAGATCGCCATAAAAATTATTTTTAATAAAAATTTTATTGAAAGTACATATATGTATGTAGTATATCCGCCATATAATTATAACACCTCCTAAATCCCACACTTCTAATTTAAGTACCAATTTTTAACCTGAATATGTTTTAAAAATCGGCTAACTCTATTTAGAAATAAAAAAAATCGAAAAATTGTTTAAAGGTAAAATTTTTTTAATAAAATTATTTAACTAATGAACTTTATTTTAATTGATTTTTTAAATAAAAGTTAGAAGGAGATATTAAATTTCAAAAAAAAATTGACGAAAATATTTTAAAATTTGTAAAATTTTTAAGGAATTTTTAAAACCTGTTTTTCACATTTAACAGGATTCCAAAAAAGATTCTATTGACTTTTAAAAATATATATTTATAGAATAAAATTACAATAAAAAATTAACGAAGATTAAAACTTTTACAGAGACTTTTTACAAGTTTTAATTTTAAAACAGTTTTAAAAAATAAACATTTGTTCTCAAAAAGAGTTTAATTTTCTTCAATTAATTTCTCAGCTATAAAACAATCATTCATTAAATAATATTTATCATTAAATAAAAACCATTTTTGTCTTTTTCCAATTAATTCTTCAAATTTATTTTTACAAACTTTTTTAATTTCTCTTAATTTTAAATTATTTATTAAATTATTTTTTGTATCTTTTATTTTTCCTTTCTCAATTTCAAAAAAATAATTTCCATCATCAATTAAAGGTTCTAATTTTAAATTAAAATAATTTGTGTTTTCTAAAATATTTTTAGACAACATTTCTCTTTTAAAAACAAACTCTTCCTCCTCTTCATTTAAATTTTTCCTAATTTTTTTAACACAAATTTCAATTCCCAATTTACATAAATTTAATATTTTAATTTCTTTTAATGTTATATTTTCGAATATTTTAGAAACACATTTTTCTTTTTTATTTTCCAATACTTTAACAGCAAACCCAAAATATTTTCTATTATTTAAAGATTTTAATTTAATTAAATAATTCCCCTTTTCTTTAAATTTTATACAAATTTCAATTAAATTTTCTTTTTGTTTATTTAAAAACATATTTAATTTAGTTAATTTTGTTTCTTCTCTATTGTTATTTTTAATTTCTTTTTTTGGTTCAAAATATAGAGGATAACGAAATAAAGGCTCAATTGTAAGCAATACCTATAGAAAAACAAAATTATTTTATTTAATAAAAACAAACATTTCCATAATCAAATTCTATATATTTTTTTAATCTACAAATTACAATTCCCTTTCTGTAATTATTATTTAAATTTTCAATAAATTTTAATTTAATTATTTCATCGTTAACATTTCCATTATTTTCCAACAAATACATTTTTGTATTTTCATTTTTATTGCAATAATCATTTAATGGGGTTATATAAAATTGTTTAGGTTTATTTAATATCCTTGGATCAACTTCAATTAAAATTTCTAACATTTCTTGATCATTATTTTCGTTTATAAAAATATTTTTTAAATTAATATATTTACTAAATTCTCTGATAATAAAATTTTGATCGCTTAATTTTTGAATATTTTCAAAAGAAAAATTTAAAAATAAAAGTAATAAAAGAATTAATTGAATAATCATTTGTTTTGTTGAATATATTTAAATAAAATTAATTAATTTAAAATTATTTAATATGCCCTTTTAAATGTAAAGACCAAATAGGTAAATAGCTACGTGAAGAGCTATTTCAAAAATAATTAAGAAATAAGGTAGACTATTAATTGACTCTTTTTTCGCAATTAAAAGTGGAGAGGCGATGTTTTAAAAAATTTATTTAAATTTTAAATAACAAGTTTTGAAAAATTTTTGAAATAAGTTTCTTTTAATTTAAAAAGGATTCCAAAAAATTTCTTTTTAAAAAATTATTTTTAATCATTTTTAATAAAGTTAAGCAATAATATGTATATGTATTAAGGGATTGCGCCGACCCGATTCCCAAAAATTACCGACGATTTTTGTCTAGTAAAAATTTCTTCTTGAAAATTAATTCAGCTCGTGAAAATTTCCTACAATTTCTGGCTCGTGAATTCCCGAAAATCGTGAATTTGGTTTTTTGTCGGCGCGACCCTGGATATGTATAAGAAAATTTAAAAAAATACTGAAAATTAATTTTAAAAACAAAAATGCTGTCAAAAATATTTTTAAATAGTTAACAAAAATTAGAAAAATAATTTGATTAAATTTTTTTGAGAATTTTCTGTTCACAATAAAAAAAGATTTTATCACAAAATATTAATTATTAACAACAAAAGTACCAAAATGCTTCGTCAATTCTTGTGCCAACATCGAAGCAAAAGTAATATTTTCACAATTAAGTTGCAAACAAAAAGTTGAATAATTTGAAGTATTTTGCTCTAATTTCGAAGTTTCCGGAAAGAATGAAATTAATACAAGTGTTTTGTTTGACACAGTTTGAGCAGCAAAAGATAACTAAAAAGTGTGAAAAGTTTAAAAAACAAAAAAAAATATTAGGGGGAAGGGAAACATAGAGAAGGAAAACATTTGTATTTTTCTAAAAATAATTTTAAAAAAGATTCACAAGCACCAAAAATATATTTTCCTTCTATTCCTTTCACAAACAATTTTAAGAAATTTTCTTACATTTTTTCCCAATTCAATTTCATCTTCGCCAACAACTTGTTTACAATTACAAATTTTATATAATTCTCGAACCAAAATTAAATCAGAAGGTAATTTTAAATTGTTTATTTTAATTTGATTCATTCCACTAAGAAGACTGCGTTGTTTAAGAAAATCATTTTGAGATATTTGAACAGATTCAATTTGTTCTCCATATGGAGCCTTTAAAAAATATTAATTAATTAATCAAATAAAAACTCTTTCTTTTTTTCTTCACCTTCACTTCAAACCGAACAAATCTTTCTCCATCAGGCCCCCATTTCACCGTCCATTCCGATGCTTGTGCAGTATCACCAAAATCTATTCCAATAGTTACACGTCGACGTTCACCTTCTCCAAGTCCATTAAGAGTAAATGGGCCGCTTGTTTGTAACAGACACTAAAAATTTCTCCAAACATTCGAAGCTGGTGCCAAAAGTACATTACTTGAATTTATTTGAGTATTTTTAAAACAAATTTGCAATTCAATACACACCATAGAACTTGAATAAAGACATGGAGAACGACAAAAACGGCCAAAAATTGAAAGACCACCAGAAACAACTGGAGCAACAAAATGAAACTAAAAAGGAAAGAAAAAAATTAAGAAATTTTATTATTTTATTAATATTCAATTAAATATTTCAACCCAAGTTTGAATTGTATGTCAGAAATCCGGTTTTTGAGTAGGCAAAATTTATCCCACAGGCTGAATTAATCTCAAAAATTTACTGTAAATTCCTCATTTGCCCATTGTGCCGAAGCACGAAGCCATGCAGAGTGTCGAACAGGCAAATCCACATTCGGCATAACAAAGTCGGAGGATGTTGTATTAATTGAAGACGTTCCAAAATCAATTCCCAATAATAACAAATCATCATTTGATTCTTTTTCGTCCGTTTTTAAAGATTTTAAAACTTGTTTGGTTTCAAAATCTCTTTTCGGCGATGTTTTTATTTCTTTACGAGGTTCGTCAACTTCTGATTCATCTAAAAATAATTGTAAAAGAATAATCAGAACATTAGTAAAAACCCTCTTCATCTTCATTTTCCTCATCCTCTTCTTCTTCCTCCTCGTCCTCATATTCTTCTTCATCCTCATCTTCCTCTTCATCAGAGCCAGATTCAACACTTGTATATTCATCTTCCACACTTAATTTTTTAGTTTTTACAAGTTGATTAGCAGCTTCAAGCGAATCAGAAGGTAAAGGATATGCATCTCGACGAATAGTAGGGTCAGGTTGAACAGTTGGAAAGTCAGGTAAATGCTCATAACCCGAACATTTCTAAAATATTTATTTTCTCTTTTATTTTCAATTTTTATTTATTTACCTGATTTAAAAGATGAGAAAGTGTTCCAAGTTGGAAATGCTCAACTCTATCAGCAAAAGAATTTTGCATTAATGGAGCTGGACGATCACTTAAAAATATTTCCAAAGGGAATTTAACTATTCCTTCATCATCTTTTTGAAAGTTTGTTTCTCCATTTAAAATATTTTTTTCAATTGAGGAATTATTATTTGTTATTTCTTCATTATTCAATTCCTCAGATTTAGTTATAGAAGAGCTCGAAAAATTATCATCAAATATTTTTTGTTCAACAATAGCAGAGGAAGTTGAAGAACCTTAAATAAATAATTCTTATTTAAAGTACTAAATAAACTTTTCAAGATATTAGACAGTGTTTAAGAGATTATTTTTTTTAATAAAAAATTTTGATCCTTCTTTTCAGTCCCTTAAAAAATATCAAAAATAAAACATTTTAAATATTACAATTAGAAAAAAGCATATTCCGTAAGAAACGGCAACGATCACGAATATCATAAGAGCGATCATAACGTGCCAATTGAAAAATATAGTCAATAAGTAAATTTATTTTAGTGTTCTTATTGTCTTTTAAAGTTTCGATTATATATATTCGAACCGCCAAATTAAGTGCTTGAAGCTGAAAATTATTTTTAAAAAATAGAAAAACTATTTTTAATAATTTACCTTAACACAATCGGCTTCATCAGCAAACGTTTTAGCCACTTTTCTCAACAAGTCAGGAGCTATATTAGGTACTTGATTAATGTGCATGCCAATTAACCAAAGAATACAAGCACGTGCTAATGGGGCCTTAAAATTATAAGAATTTTTGAGAGACAAAGGACAACAGTTCTAACATAAGCATAATTGGGAAAAAGTTGCGAATAAATAATTTTAAATAACCAAAACCCCAATCAAAATAATTAAAACTTTTTATGTAAATAATTGTCAGATTCCCACCCAATTTTCTAAAATTTCGTTTATTATTTTACAAACCTTCACATTTTCCATAAGACGAGAAACTTTCTTTAACAAATTCAAAGGAGCATCTGAATGTAATAAACGTTTCAACACAACAACAGCAACACAAACAATCTCTTCTCGAGCATTTGGATCAGATATAATTTTAACTAATGTAGCTAAACAAGTTTCAGATGCAGCTGAGGGGACAGCTAAAGCACATCGACCTATTGCTTCTACAGCTTCTTCAGCCAAATCAGTCATTTGCATATAAGCCTTTTTAAATAAAAGTATATAAAATTTATTGGAAGATGTGGTAAATCAGAATAAATCAAAAAATAGTTAATAAATATTTATAAGCAAAAACACAATTTTAATATTGTGTATTCTTAGAAATAATTTAGAAATATTTATAAAAAAACCTGTAATTCTCTAATAACAAGTTGAACATTAGATTCATCCACTAAACAAGTCAAAACATTTAATTTTAATTTCTTAACTTGCATAGCATCAGAAGAACGAACAAAGAAACTTTTTAGAAAAGGTGAAAATAAAGTCTAAAAAATTTTCTTTTTAATTTTTTTTAAAAAAATTAATAAAAACCTTATTAACTGACAAAATTGTTTCTTTTTTATTTTTTACTTCCTTTTCATTTTCTTCTTTAATTTTTTCATTTCCCCATCTAGAATTATTTGAACATATCATACTTGCAATATTAACCAAAATTATATAAGAAACTTCATTTGTTCCACGCAAAAGACGAACGAGGGCACGTGGGACTGCAGAAAGTTGGGCAAATGGGGCAATATAATAAAGTAATTGGGACACTGCCTAAAAAAGGGAATCATTTTTTTAACAAAATAAAAAACTCATTATCGAAAATTGGAAAAAGACATTAGTAAGTCACAAGAGATTATCCAAAGGGGTCTGTTTTGGGGAGCCTTCAGTCCCTTCCCACTGGATACGCTCTTGGCAAGTCATCCAACTTTTAAAAAACAAAAAAATAACCATAACAACAGCTGGATTCCTACTCTGCAGTAATGGGCGCACAGCAACTAGTAAGAGGTTGTGATCAGGATCTAGCGTTTGAGGTGATTTCTTTTGAAGAAAAATAAAAAATATTCAAAAAAATTAAAAAAAAACTGTTTTATTTAATTGACTATCCTCGCTTCCATCGCTATCAAAACTTTTAGTTTTACTAAAACTTTGTCGATTTGTTGTAAGATTATTGTCTGGAGGTGCTAAAAATTGTGTACGTGCATAACGTGTTAATAATCCAATCATAACAATTTGCCCCCTAAATTTAATTTTTAAATAAAAAACTTTAAAAAAACCATTCATCAATATCAGCTAATGCCCGACAAAGTAATCGAAAATGTCTATGTAATAAATCTATACGTTCAGGGCATGTCTTTTCAAATGCATATACAGCAGACCCGAGAACAAGCGTTCGTTTATCTCCTATAAATAAAGGAAAAAATTTTTAAAAATTATTTTAGGTAAATAATCGGAAGGTAAAATAATATAGAAAATAATTTTCAAGATTGGGAATGTCAAAAACTTAAGTAGTTAAACAAATAAGGGGACATTGATATTGGAAACACATCAAAAATAAAAGAGAAAATATTAAATGTAAATATTAGAGAGCCCCTTTTAAAAAGACAAATGTAAAAAAATCTCCAAAATTGCCAGAAAATCTAAATATTCAGTTAAAACTTGAATTTTAATAAATTTTAAAAATACCTAGCAAAAAATCAATGCATTCAATTAATTGATTTTGCAATTCCGGATCAAGTGCATACAATTTTGGAATGGCATGAGCAGCAACTTTGCGGACATAAGGACTCATATCGCGTACAGAATCTCGAATAGCCAACATCATTACAGGGGCAATCATTTGTACTCTAATTGAAGAAAGAACACGAAGAGCACTTGCCTATAACAATTTGGGGAAATATTTTTGAAAAGGAAATTATATTTACTCTAATTAATTGATTTGGATCTTTTAATCCTCGTTGAAAAGTACTGATTGATAAAAGTGCCAAATCTTGTTGTTCTTCAGCATAACGAACCAAATATACATAAACTAACTTTTTCAGCTATTAAAAATTGAAAAATAAATTTTTTTTAATTTAAATAAATTAACCTCCAAATTTTTTGCCGCAACATTTTTTACAACAGCAGGAAATAAATCAGAAACATCTTTACCCCTCGCAACCATCTGATAAAATTAAATTTAAAAAAATTATTTTTTTTAAATTTTATACATTAATTATCCGTCTCATTGCATCCATTTTAACATTTTCTTTATTGCTGTCAAGCATTGCCTTTAGATCAGTGAATTTTCTTTAAAAAATTATTTTAAATGTTTAAATATAATTAAAAATAACAAACCCTTTATTGTCCAAAATTGTCCCACTTTCAGCAATCTCTATTTCAGGAGTAGTGGCCATAGATGGATATGACATTCGCATTTGTTATTTAAATTTAATTCTAAATTTATTTTTTTTATAAAAATGGATTTTACTTTTTGGGACTTGAAAATATTACAAAATGAAATTTTTTGGAGTTTTTTTTTAAATTAAGGGGCTTTTGAGTCTAATTTTTATTGAATATTTTGTATGTTTCTTGAAATTTAGGTAGTGGACGACTCAGAGTCGCCGATTCAGATCCGCCGATTCAGAATTCAGAGTGCCACAAAATAATTTTTAATAAAAATTTAAAATTTTTAAAATTTTCTTTAATTTTTCGGTTTTGTTTAGTAAAATGATGAAATGGTGTTGTTATGTTATAATGGCATAAATAATCTGTAAAGAAACATGAAAACAATTAATTGACTTGAATTATGTCAAAAAGTCAGCAAGACTCATTTGTCTTTACATTTATTTTCAGTCTCAGCACAAACCTAAACCTTTAGGCTTGCTTGTCAATAGAGTCTCGGCGACTTAGCATCGAAACGCCTTTTCTATGCAATAACTTTTTTTATTTCGATCATTTCCAGAAATTTTCTTTATCAATTAGAATCTATGTTTGTTTTTATTCTTTTTATTAACTTTATGAAAGGATCCGATCATTTCTTAGAAAGTTACACCCGCCTAAGCATGTTAAATCACGATTATTCGCAGTTAACGGCTCCTAACTTTTTTGAAAGACGGTAAAACTAAAAAATTTCTATGAAAAAATAACCGGCACATCCAGAGCTTTTAATTAAAGCAAAAATTATTTGGATTGATTTAAAAACAAAAAAGTTATATCCCAAAAACTTTCGTTTTGATGCCATATTTTAAGACTCTTTCGTTACCTGGTTACTTTTAGTCTAAACCTTTTGAAGCCTAAACCTTTAGGTTTTTGAACATTTGAGTCTCAGCACGCCCCTAAATTTTCTTAATAGTTTTGTCTTTTTTTATCGTTTGGTCTTCTTAATTAGTGTATAAAGATGAACCAGAACTGATATTATGGTAATAGAAATCCTATAAATTAAGAATCACATAGATAATTTTTTGAATTTATTTATGAATTCCTTGGAGAATTTCATTCCTGGATGGAATAGAAGCGATGTTGGAATTTCGTCAACAACAGCCTCAACCAAACGGCCCTCTTTAGGGCCACAAATTTAATAAGTGAGATGAGGACAATGACTTTTATTTTTTGATAAATTTGTTTATTTGACTCATTTTTTTTAAAAATTCGTTCACTGAAGAAAAAAGTCGAGACCAAGACCTCACCCTAAGACCGAAAAACCTCAAGAAAAGTCTAGAGTCAAAACTCGGCAACTTTTTAGAATGTTCATCAGATCGTAGGAACTGAGAAAAACCACAAAAATCGCAAGAAAAACTGGTTTTCTAGGTCCAAAAATTTATGTACTCTGAATCGTCTCCTTTTAGCCGTACTCTGAATTGTCCCCTACTCTGAATCGGCGACTCTGAATTGCCGACTCTGAATCGACCTTTTCCCTTTAATTTAAGGGGCTTTTGAGTCTACATTTTTATTGAATCTTTTTCTTGAAATTTATAAGGTAGTTTTATTGTTTTTTTCTTCTTTTATTTTTTTAATTTTTCAGGTATAACATTAATTAGTGAAAATGTCTTGTTCAGCAATATTTATTCTAGATCAGAAGGGAAATGTTTGTTAAAATATTTTCTTTAAAAAATAATCTTTAAATGATTTAGGTAATTATGTCGCGAAATTTTCGTGGAGATATAGATGTTTCTGTTATAGAGAAATTTATGCCGCTACTCGTTGAGCAAGAGGATGAGGGGAGAGCTTCACCAATTATACAAAATGGAGAACTTAGCTATATTTTTATTAAACATATGAATATTTATTGTTAGTTTAATTTTATTTAAATGGAGAAAGGGCTCGAGTTCGGAGTAAGTTGTCTGAATCTAAAACTAGATTTTTCTTTATTAGATTCAGAACATCTTTCAATTTTGAGTTCCATTTTTTTCATTAATTCTTGTGAAATTTAAATATTTTACGAAAAATGTGAAATCACCCTTAAGAATTTTTTTGCTGTTTCATCCTTACTCTTCGCTTTTTTTAATTCGAATCTCTAAATAAGGAGATTGAGGATTTTAATGATTAGGGTGTCAAAAATATTTTTTCTTAAAAGTACCTATTTTAACTTTAAAAAATTCCAGTAGTTGCACTTTCTCAAAGAAATCCAAATGTGGCAATGGTTCTTTCATTTCTTTACAAATGTGTTGAAACTTTTGTTTGTTATTTTAAAGATTTGGAAGAGGAATCAGTTCGTGATAATTTTGTTGTTATTTATGAATTATTGGATGAAATGCTTGATTTTGGGTTTTGATTTTCTTTTAAATATTTTTAAATCTTTAATTTAATTTTTAAAGTTATCCACAAACAACAGAACCTCGAATTCTTCAAGAATATATAACACAAGAAACTCAACGATTAGAGATTGCACCTCGTCCACCTATGGCTGTTACAAATGCCGTTTCTTGGCGTTCAGAGGGTATAAAATATAGAAAGAATGAAGTGTTTTTGGATGTTATTGAATCTGTTAATTTATTGGTCAATTTAAAAATTTTGTTTTAAAAAAATTAAAAATTTAAAGGCAAATGCTAACGGAACTGTCCTTCGAAGTGAAATTGTTGGGTCAATTCGAATTAGGGTTATACTTTCTGGAATGCCTGAATTACGACTTGGATTGAATGATAAAGTTTTGTTTCAGGCTGTTAGAAGTTTGTTTAAATTGAAAATATTTTTTTAAGTTTATTTTTTTAGAAGGTCGTGGTAAAGCAGTAGAATTAGAAGATGTTAAATTCCATCAATGTGTCCGCTTATCTCATTTCGAAAGTGACCGAACAATATCTTTTATTCCGCCAGATGGAGAATTTGAATTAATGAGTTATCGACTATCTAGTGCTCAAATAAAACCTTTAATTTGGGTACAAGTACAAATGGAGAAACATGCACATTCTCGTGTTGAATATATTGTGAAGGTTTGTTTAAAATAAAATTTTTTGGTTCCCCCTCACTCCCCCTAGTATTTTTAAAACAAAAATTTTTAACAGGCAAAATCCCAATTTAAACGTCAATCAATTGCAAATCATGTTGAAATTCAAATTCCCGTTCAAAGCGATGCCGATTCCCCAAAATTTAAAAGTATTGTTGGATCTTCCCGTTATGCCCCAGAGAATGGGGCATTTATTTGGACAATAAGAAGTTTTCCTGGAGATAGAGAATATTTAATGAGAGCACATTTTAGTCTTCCTTCTGTTGAAAATGATGAAAGTGAAGGGAAAGTACCTGTTTATGTGAAATTTGAAATTCCTTATTTTACTACATCTGGTTTACAGGTGAAGGGATTTTTAAAATTAATCAAAAATTTAATTTTTAAAGGTTCGTTATCTGAAAATTATTGAAAAAAGTGGGTACCAAGCACTTCCTTGGGTACGTTATGTTACACAAAATGGTGATTACCAAATTCGAACCTAGAATAGAATATACTTTTTGAAGATAAGGAAAAAATCAATTTGTGAGGAATATTTATTAGGGATAAAAATATTTTTATATTAAAAAGTGGAGGTGGACACGACCAGTTAATTCTTCCCTGTGGAGATGTAAAGCTCTTATTCTTCTCTATTCGGCTCGCTACAGGGAAGAATTAATTGGTCTATCCAACTTGATTAAAAACAATTTAAATAAGTTTAAATTGTTTCTGGCTACTTTTATTAGTGCGATTAATTGTTTATTTTTTAAATTATTTTTTAAAAATATTTTTAAGTTAATAGCAAATGGAAAACTTATTTCTTCTATTTTTCTGTTTATTTAACAAAAATATTTCTTGCCTTTGAAAGAAATGTATTCCTTTTAATACTAATAATATTTTCATATCTTTTTCCATTATTTTCGCCTTCTAAATTTTTTTCTTAATTTTTAACTCGAAAGTTGCCTTCTTTTCGCAAACTATTGACTTTTTTTTTAAATTTTTTGTGATCAATTCCAACCCCAATATTGTTGTGATGAATATTTAATAATAGAAAATTGTTGCATCTTTATTAAATTGAATTTTGCTTAAATATTTTTGGAGAATGCGCATTTTTAGAATTTATTTTTCCAAAGAATTTCCAAGAAATCAATTGTTAAATAAATTAGTTTAATAAATTTTGAATAATTGGAGAATCAAAATTTAGTACATATGTATATGTAATAAGATTTATTCCAGAAAATATTTTGTGTTAAAAAATCTTTGTTTCTAATTTTAAAAAATTGACATTAAATGAATAATTTACAGACATAAATAGGCCCTATCTGAATAAGAGGGCGCTTTGATTTTTTTCATCATTTTTTTCCTACCATAATATATAAATAATGGTCAGTCTTTTCTTCCTCGTTCGATTCCACTCTTTTTACCTGTGGCATATTCAAATGAGAGGACAGACAAAGCTCACACACGGACAGACATAACACGAGTGTTTTCTGTCCGAGTCCGTCCGTGTTTTATCTGTCTGTGTCCGCCCGAGTTTTGTCTGTCTGTGTTCGTCCGTGTTTGTCTGGTCTTTGTTCGTCCGTGTTTGTCTGTCCGAGTCCGTCCGAGTTTTGTCTGTCTGTGTCCGTCCGTGTTTTGTCTATCCGAGTTCGTCCGTGGTCAGTCTTTTCTTTCTCTTTGAATCCTGCCATATTTTGTCTGTCCTCTCATTTGAATATGCCACAAGGTAAAAAGAGTGGAATCGAACGAGGAAGAAAAGACTGACCATTATTTATATATCAAGGTAGGAAAAAAATGATGAAAAAAATCAAAGCGCCCTCTTATTCAGATAGGGTCCATAAATATAGGAGAAAAAGGGCATGACAAATATTAATTTAATTTTTCTAGAAATTTAGTTTCGTTATGCTCTTTAGAAAAATAATTTTAGTAAGAGATCAATTATAATTTATTTATTCAACTTTTCACTTCTTTTCTAGTCCTCGTCTACAAATCAGGACTTTTTTCATTATGCTGGTTAACTACTCCACTGCTATTTGTGCTGCAATGCGATCTCCCACTAGAAGAACGCCTCAAACTTAGGCTGTGATACAAAGGGGTAGATCTGAGATTTTTGTTTAAAATTTATTTTATCGAAATAAATTCCACCTTAGGGCATCTTTTAATTGAATACATTCATAATTTTCAATTCCCTCTTGGAACTTTTCGAGCCAAATTTCCTTTAAAAAATAATAAATATTTTAAAGAAATTTATTTATTTATTTTCAAACTTTCTCTTTTTTGTTAGAAGCTTGTAATGTATAAATATTTAATAGTTGATAGTATCGAGTAAGGTGCATAACAACAAATGAATTGTTTAGAGAAGTAACTGAAAAATTTTAAAGGAGAATATTAAATATATTTTGGAGAAATTAAAAAAAATTATTTCTGAATTAATCCAGAGATGGGTCGGAACAGTCAGAGATGTCGGAACCCGACCCACCTCTGAATGAATTATAAATCAAGAAGAAAATTAAAATTGTACAAAATAACGGATAAATTATAATATTTTAAAATATATTTTCCCCCTTACCCCCATTTTGTTGTTGCTGTGTTTGAATATCAATTTGGGATTCAGTATCACAAAAAACACAAGAATCTAAAGGGAGTGGCTGTCGATGGACAATAAAAATTTTATTTCCATTTAAAAGCCCATTTGCATTACTGGCTGTGCCTGAGGAAATGGACGAAGTTAGGCCGCTGTTGCTATTTCTCTGGAATTTATTAAATTAAATTATTAATTATATGGAAGCTGAAGAGGAAATGATGGGGGCGTTGAAGGAAAAATACCAATATTTTTCTGAATTAAATTTTCAAATAATTCCTCAAAATTTTTACTTTTTTCCAAAGCAAATACTACCTTCGATTTAGAAGCAACTTTCTTTACTTTCGTAACTAAAAACATATCATTAAATAAAAAACAATAACAATCAGAATTTCGTCCATTTTCTAAAATTATTTAAAAAATAATTTTTTTCAATTATTTTTAATTTACCAATAAATTCCAAATACCCTTCGTGTAACAATTTTCTTCGAGGATGGGCAACAAAATTTTCACAAAATTGTTTTGAAACTGCATTTTTTAGAAACTTAAAAAAGAAATATTTTTTTAATTAAAAAATATTATTTACATCAGGAATAAAAGCTTTAGGTTCAATTTCGGTAACTGAAGGCCAAACAATTTGTCGTTGAAGTTGTTGGAGACGTTCAAAATTATGTAACCATTGAACACTATCATCTATTGTTCCTTAAAAGAAATTTTATTTTTTTTTAATTTTGCTCTCCAAAATCTTTACTTAAATTTTCATTCATTTGTTCCAAAACTTTTTCGAGGCTTTGTCTATCTTGTTGAAGTTCTGTATGTTTTAGAATTTCTCTAAAAATTAATTAAAAAATTAAAATATTAATTATTTATTTATTTTTACCTTAATAAAATAGGTAAACGAGTAATTCGTTGTAAAGGAGAAATTAATAAATCTTCTAATTGTAAACGTTCACAACGAGGGTCAGTCACACAAATCTTGAAAAATTATAAAATTAAATATTTTATCATTTTTTTAAGAAAATGTTAAAATAATTTTTAAACAATAAAAAATACAAAATATTAAAAAAATATTAGAGCAACATTGAGGTATAAAAAAATTTAAAAAAATTTAATGACGTTAAAAGAACTATTTGGGTTGTTGAGGGGGGATTAAATGGGAAAAATACATATATTATTTTTTGAAAGATAAAAACCAAAATTTTTGAAAAACAAAGAAAAAATGTGGGAAGAAAATAAGAAAAAATGTTAAAATTGAAAATAAATTTTGGAAAAATAAATTTTTGTTTAAAAATTAGTGAAAATCAAGCCCGTAGCCAGGATTTTTTTCGGGGGGGGGGGGTCGCAGGCGAAACCTGCCCTCCTGGCTACGGGCATGGTGAAAATAATTAAAAAAATTTTTTAATTAATTAAAAAAATCCCCTTACTCTTTCAAAATCAACAAAACGTTCATCTTTTTGTCTAATTGTTCCCAAATATTCAATTGTTGCCTAAAAATATTTTTTTAATTTAATTTAAAAATTCAATTTAATTACTTTATAATTAATACAGTAAGCCTGATATGCAGAAATTGTGGAAGGGCCTTTAGAAAATCTTTTAAATAATTGTACAATCATTTGTGTTGTTTTATTAAATGGAGGGCCGTCATTTTTGACATCTCGGAGAAGGGAAATAAATGAACGACAAAATCGACGACTAATCTTTAAAGGGAAAATAAATTTTTTACATCCTCCTCTCTCTCTCCCCCCCTCCCTTACTCTAATTAATTGTTCCAAATTTCCAAAAAGAAGATCAGGCTCTACACTTAAAAGGCAACCCTCTACTTGACATCTTTTTAAAGGTTCTTTGTAAACATTCCTTTAAAATTAATTTTTTTGAAAATAATTAAAAAACACCTACCTCAAAACCAACAATTGTCTCGTTAAAAAAATTAATTCACTGTGAAATAATTCCCAAACAGCCTTTAAACGCCGTTTATCTCTCTCATTAAGTTGTTCATTTAAATTGGTTGTTTCTGAAGAATTAAACATTTCTTCCCATTGAATATTCTAATTAAAAAATAAATAAATTAAACATTCCGGAAACTCTTTAAATTGTTTTCCGGAAATTATTTTCTAAACAAAAATAAACTTCAAATAATTTACCTATTTTTATTATTAATTTATTATTTAATTATATTTTAATTTACTTAATTTACCATTAAATTCTCAAAATATGTCTCAGATTCACTACTCCCTCCCTCCCCACTTTCACTGTCTGTGCCAGTTGAATGATGGGGTGATGGAGATACAGAACCAGAATTATCATTCGAAGTAGCCCCTAAAGCTGCATGAACATGTTTAACCATTTCTCGAGATTTTGCACGATGAGACCATTCGTACTGGAAACAGTATTTTTTAATTCAAAAATTTTATTTAATTTTCTAACCAATCTTCGTAATATCCAAGAGGACCTTTTAGGTCGACACTCATTTCCGGAATTTTCGGCATAGAAATGAGGGGCAGCAAGTGTTGCACGTTGCAAATCTAAATAAAAATATTTTTAAATTAACAAAAAAATCTTTCCCTCTTCCCCTTACCAGCTAAAAGTCCAGTTCCATTTGCAGTTACCGCTCTATTAAAATAATGTAATTGTGGGGATTGTTGTCTTTCACTTCTTCTCCTCTTTCCATTATTATTAAAATTATCATCTGTCGTTACATGTACATGAGGTACAATAATAACATTATTACAACATCCATTACTAGACCCTTCCCTATATTCTCCATAATTATTTTCTTCATTTTCAAAGTTTTCCTCTTCATTTTCATCATCCTCCCTATCCCTTTAAAAAATTAAAATTAAAAATTAAAAAAAAATTCTTAACGATTCTCCCCCCAACATTCCCTTCTCGTCAGGAATAAGAGCACAACGTCTATGTAATTGTTGTTCTCGATTATTATTTATTTCCCCTTCTTCTTCCCCTTCTTTTCCTTCTTTTTTAATATTTTCTTCAAAATTATTTTCTATTTCTGTTCCTCCAATCTATTTTTAAAAATAATTTTTTAAACTTTTTTTTTGTAAAATTTACATGATTTTGGGTTAATAGGTCTCCATGTAAAAAGAAAGCCCCGCCATTATTTGAAGAAAAGGTTGCTGGAATGACTGTTGTAACTGAAGGGGCTATCATTTTTCTTTTGGTATATTTTAAATTAAAGGAATTTAAGTAATTTTTTGTTTAAATTTATCTAAATAGGAATAAGGATTTAAAAGTTTATTTTAAAAGTTTTAGGGGAGTAGTAACCCCCCCCTTTTGTTGCACAACGTGCAACAAAAGGGACGGGGTGTTTTGAATTTTTACCACCCATTTGTTGCACAACGTGCAACAAATGTGTGATTGGCCAATGGAAACTTAAAGGTTTGGGAGCCAATGGGAAACAACCAATGGCAACAATTTTTTTTAACACACTATTTTTATTTTCTAACCACCCTTTTGTTGCAGGGCAGTAGTTAACCCCCCCAAATCGCTCATCCCAAATCGCTCCCACCCCCCAAACCCAAACCTTTTGATGATTTTTTCTTTTGATTATGCCGCCAACCTATACCTTTTGAAGGGGTTCAAGGGAGATTTATAAAAGTGTGAGGGTAATTAATCATATTTAAAATAATTAATTACTTTTTGAAGATAAAGGGTGATGACAGGTTTCAGATAAATAAGTACGTTTAAGAAAAGAGCGATCTGGGTGGAAGGGTAAAAATTATAAAATTAAATTAAAAATGTCAAAATTAATTAAATTTAAAAGGGACTTTCTAATTAAAAAATAAATTAAAAAAATAAAATAAAAATAATATTAATTAAATAAAAAAATAAATTTACAAAATTTTGAAAAAAATTAAAATGATTTCAAAAAATAAGCGGAAGTACAAATGTAAGGGGGCGGGGCTAAAATTTCGAAATACCAAATTTCAAAATGTCAACCGATAAAATGGAAAATTTATAAATTGGAGGAAATTCAAAATTTAAAAATTGGCGGGAATTTCGAATTTAAAAATTAAAAAAGATTTTAATTAAAAATTTAAAATTAAAAAATATACCGTATTTCCTAAAATAGTACTCCCGGGAGTACTATTTTTCAACCCTCCTCCAAAGGGGAGTACTATTTAAGGGGGGAGTGCTAATTCAGGGGGGAGTACTATTTTTCAACCTTCCTCACTGATTTATCTTGGGAAAATTTATTTCAAAATTCTAAATGTCTAAATCAATTAGATTTCTTAATTTAAAAAATGCTGGATCCGTACATAGATTTTCAAAAAAAATTCCTTTATAATTCGCAAAAAATATCCAAATTATTATAAAATTGAGCACATGGCAGGACATTTAAACACAAGTGACTTAAAATAAGGATTATTGAGGGATATCAAGAAGTATATCAGTGGATTTGGAGTGGGGATTTAAGCTATAAGGGGATTTAAACAATTAAGAGTGAAGCATGCTTTGGACTAAGGTGGATATCGAAAATTGATACATCACTTTTGTTCTTTCGATATCCCTTCGAATCTTATGATATCCATATTTGGCGTAATATCAAGGGATCAAATTATGTAAGTTGGAGATCAGTAATTTGGATATCTGAAAATTCTTGAATTAGAGGTATCGAAATAAAATCGTTGGGTTGAGGAGGATTCATGATTCAATTTTATCTCTTAATCACGCTTAATCAACAAAAGACTACTAATATGACTCATCCGTCATTATTCCCTCAAATTCCTTTTCCGCTTTTAATCCAATGATATCTTTTAACTCGCCTGATCAATTCAGAACCCCTTTTATCACCCGATATCAATACACTTATATCCCTCAAATCCACTTTTATCCAGCCACTTAATCACAATATACCTATCTCCTTAATCCTCAACAAATTTACGGTTCGATTTCGGTTAACAGGAAGTTTCGGTTCGGGTTTTCGTTTTATCGGTTCGGTTTCGGTTAACAAAGAATTAATTGAAACCGACAACCATAATTAGAGTAAATGAAATAATTTAATGAGTCTTTTATAATTTTTTCAAATATAGGGGAAAAATATTTTAGGAGGGAGTACTATTTTAGGGGGAGTACTAATTCAGGGGGGAGTACTATTTTTCAACCCTCCTCCAAAGGGGAGTATTATTTAAGGGGGGAGTGCTAATTCAGGGGGGAGTACTATTTTAGGAAATACGGTATATTAATTAATTAATTAAAAAATGGAGATGAAATTTTTTTGCAAAATTTTACAAAAAAAATTAAAATGATTTCAAAAAAAGAGTGGAAGTACAAATTTAAGGGGATTTCAAAATTTGGGGGAAGGGGGTGGCATTTAAAAATTTTCAAAAAATTTCTCAGTGGCAGTGATAATAAAAATAAATTATAAAATTTAAAAAATAATTAAATTAAAAAAATGGGAGAAATAAATTGACAAAATTTTAGAAAAAATTTAAAATGATTTTAAAAAATGAACGGAAGTACGAATTTAAGGGGTGTAACTAATTATTTCGAAATACCAACTTTTAAAATGTCATGCGACAAAATGCCACATCGACAAAATGTCAATTGACAAAATGCCAATGTCCAAAAGGTCACCTGATAAAATGGTATATTAAAAATGTCAAGCGACAAAATGCCACAGCGACAAAACGTCAAATGACAAAATGCCAATTTTCAAAATGTCATGTGACAAAACGCCAAATTTAAAATATTTACTTAAAAACTATTTCTCCATTAATAAAACATATCTATTATAAATCTATAATAAAAAATAATTAGTAATAAAAATTTAAACACCATTAATTAATTTTGTTATTTTTATAATATATCACAAATTTATCTAACATTCGATTTCTATTAAATAAATTTTCAACCTAATTTCATTAATATTGGATAATATTGTCACTTATAAAACATCATTTATTCTAATCTAAATATGGTTCATATTCCCTTTGATCCGCGAACTATCGGATACGATGACCACCATACAACTATTAGTCAAATAGGAGAAGGAACTGATGAAAATTATTACTATTTTCGTGGACTTAATCCCTATCAACGCGGATACGGGAGACAAGCTGGTGGCGGAGTCGGAGATGTACTTAGAAATTTTTGGCGTTTCCTTTTACCATATGCAAAACGGGCGGGTACAGCAGTAGCAAAAGAAGCATTGGATACTGGAGGAAGAATTTTGGAAAGTGTCGGGAATTCAGAATATGGCAATGATGAATTTAAACCAAATTTTAAGCAAGCAGTAATAAGTGAGGGAAAACGCGGATTGGACAGATTACTTGAGAAGGGTGGAATGCCAAAGCAGTTTGGAACCGGATTGCAAGGGAGGGATAGTATAAAAGGACGTAAAAGAAATCGTAAACCTCATTCAACATTTTCAAAGGAAAAAAGTCATCAAATCATTATTGGTAAACATCCCTCCCTTATACCAAAAAAGAAACGTCAAAAAATAGATACATTCGGTCTTTATTAAATAAAAATGTCTACTCATCAGAAAATTGATCGTGATTCTGGCAACGCAATAACAAATGCTTTATCATTTTTCGAAACTCCCCATACGAATGTCAGTATCAGCAATTCATCATTTATTGAATTACTCACACTTAACCCTGTAAATATCACCCCATTTCATTTTAAAATTCATGCAACTACAAATTATATCGATCTGGCCAAAACTTATGTTTTTACTGAGCTTAGGATTAAAAAAGAAGACAAAGAAGGAAAACTTGTTGATATAGGAAAGGATGATAATGTATCGGCAGTGCAACTTATAGGTCATACAATTTGGAAAAATTGCCGTATGCACATTAATGGAACTCAGGTTTTTGAAGGGAACTCCCTCATGGCATACAAAAGTATTTTTGACTACGAACTAACCTACCCACAAAGTGTAAAAAACTCTTATCTTTCTGTAGCGGGATATTATGATGATGGAGCTACACAAACATATCCAGGAGTTGATGCAAATGGATATGGAATCAAATCAAGGAAAAGATTATTCTTAGATGAAGATGGAAACCCGCGCAGTGCACAATTTATGGCCAAATTAGATGTTGATATTTGTAATCAGCCAAGATATTTAGTGAATCAATGCGAAGTTGATATTGAATTACTCCCACACGAATCAAGTTTCTTACTCAGTGCACCCTGGGACACTGCACCAAAATACCATTTGGAAATTTTGGCTTGCAAGCTATATGTAAAAAAGATTGAGCTAATGGACAGTTTAGCATTTGATATTGCAAAAAAACTTGAAATGAAACCTGCACGATATCCATTAAGGAAAACATCTTTAAAATCACTATTTATTAGTGAAAACCGAACAGAATTTAATGCTAATCTATGGATGGATCAGGTGCCTCGAAGAATTATATTGGGAATGGTTGGAAATAAAGATTTTGTAGGACAACAAAAGACAACTCCATTTTATTTTCAACATTTTAATTTGAGAGATATTTCTATAACTGCTGGGGGAGTTACTTATCCATCAGCTCCTTATTCCCTTGATTTTCCAAAAGGAAACTACGCTAGAATTTATCATGACATGCAAGAAGCTATAGGATACGCGGGATCTTTAGAAAGTAATGGTATATCTATGTTTCGGTATGCTTATGCAGGATATTGCTTTTTCGTATTTAACCTCACAAATAGTCAGGAAGATAATGGACCAGAGATGTTTGATTTGATAAAAAATGGTACAACTAGTATAAGAATGACATTTAATGAGGCGGTTCCAAGTGGTGGAATTGTACTAGTGGCCATGGGTGAAATTGATTCTCTGCTTATGTTAGATAGAAACAGAACAATTTCCACAGATATTTCAGTATAAATACACAAAATTTTTCCTCAAATTTTCATTTCCCATTTTATTTAAAAATGTTCCATATCACTATTAAAATTGAATTTAGCATTGTTTTAATTATTTTATTTTTCTTTTTGTATAAATTATCACAACAGTATTCTATGACTAATGAAAATGATAATCTAGAATATAGAGAAAAATTACGAGAATATATAGGCTATTATGCAAATACAATACCACCATCAGTTGAAATTAATAATACAACAAAATTCTCAATTTTTCCTGAAAGATTTAAAAATAATATCGGTCTAGCTTCTACATTTAACCCAGACAAAAATATTACAATTTTGGATTTATGGTCAATGGAACATGTGAATAATGTACAAATTCCTTCCATTTGCAAAGATTTTCCTTCATCAGAAACTTCATTAGCTCAGGCTATTTACTGCATTTCATTAATTTTACTCTGGCTTTTATTATTAGCTACAGCTTTAGCCTATCAACTTAGAAAATTTCTAAAGATTAAAACCATCAACAAAGACATTGAACTTGGAGAGATACAAAGAGAGATATAAACATTTTCTTCCTTTACAGAAATGGACACCTTACAAATCGAGAAAATATTATCACAAAATAGAATTACAAGAAGTCATTTTATTGGATGCTTTGCCGCAGATAAAATCCCACAAGATTTTCAAAAATATCCTTGCTCAATGGTCGTCAACTTTGAAAAATCTTCTCAGAAAGGATCACATTGGATTGCATTTTTCATAATAAACCCCGAGAATATATTAATTTTTGATTCAATATTACTCCCCAACCCACCAATTTCAATTAAAAATTTCCTTTCTAAATTTCCAAACCGTGTAATTAATAATGTACCAGTTCAAAACCCTCTTTTACCCACATGTGGACAACATTGTATCACTTTTATTTATTTTATTTCGTCTGGATACTCTTATAAAAAATTCCTAACACTATTATCAAATTATTCAAATCCAGACGAATTCGTTTTTTCTTTTATTATTAAAATAATTAAAAATATATAAAGTATTACAATTTTTAAAAATAATTTTGATTTAATTAAAATCTTAACATTCTGTTAAACATTAGTGTAATAATTACAGTTCCGTGATCAAACTTTACTAGATTTCCGTTCATCCATCTTAGTTCAATTTCAATCTCATTAATCTCTCTAGGTAACACAGGTATGAACATTGGCTGATCATACACTCGTTCAACAACACCGCCGGACCTATTCTCAACAGCCACAATTCTTAGTAACGAACTGACCGAATTTCCCATTATTACATTACTCGTTAATCCTTTTGAATAAACAGCAAAGCTTGTGAATCCTCCTTTTAGATCAATTCCATATTTTCCAATTTGACCGTTTACCAATTGTCCCATGGGGAAGCCGAGAACATAACATAATTGCGAAGATATAATTATATTGCTAATCTCAGGATCATTAAAAATTACTCTAAAGCGATCAATACTGTCCAAATATTCAAATTCAATGTCTGAATGTAAATCTTTCGCCTGAGATTCCTTTTCTTTAATCAAAGTAACTGTCTTTTCTTTAATTAGATCATCAGTATTTTGCTCATACTCTTTCTCATCAAATATCTCCTCTGTTGGTACAATTTCTTCTGTTGAATCCAAATCTAATACTGGACTTCCTCTGCTTTTCTCCTCCCATCTTTCTTCCTCTTTTTCGAAAGTTTCCTCCTCAGCTACATCTTCCTCTTCACTTATTGGGTGCTCAAGGGGTAGAGGATCTCCATGTTTGTCTATTTTTCTTGCATGTTTTAATTTCTCCTTGCTTTCTCTCAGCTCTTTATCTTTTCTTTCGTTTTCCTCTGTCTCTCTGGCCTTGTCCTGCTCATACCCATGTCTGTCCTTGACAACTTCAACCATTTCATCTGTAATTACGGGAGCAGGAATTGCAACTGGCTTGCCTTGATCATCAACCTTTAGGACATCTTCCAAATATTCTGGATGTGTTTTCTCTTCAATTTTTTGCATCTCCTTAATTTCATTTTTAGTTGGTGGAATTGGCAGCTCAAAATTTTTCCATTTCTTGTAGGCCGCATGATGTATCGCTGTAAATCTATTTCGTCTGTATGAAGCCAATTTATTTAAATTGTCAATCTCCTTATTTAATTTATTCTTTTCTTCTTCATCTTGTTCTTGGGAATGTAAATCTCTTTTTTCTCGAATTTGTCTGTGTAATTCCTGCAGATCACCTAAATTTTTCTTCAAAGCTGCCCAATGATCTTCAGGGTGGTCGTCAAAAAATTTTTGGACAAATTCTGAGTGAGTATTTGAATTTTGCTGATTAAACTCATCTCTAGTAATTTTCAAATCTTTTTCAATAATAACAGATTCTATTGCTTCCAAATTTTTTCTCATACGTTTTATTGAATTAATAAACCTCCGAATCTCATCACCAGAACGAGCATTCTTACCCGCATCCCCTCTGCTTTCTCTTATTTTGTCTTCAAGTTCAATGTATCTTAAAATTATATTTATTTCCATCTTTATTACTTGTTCGTGATAATCATTTGAATGTTGTTCCAGAAACTGATTTGCTATTAGTTGATCATCACGCCTGTCTCTCTTATTAGCCTCCTCTGTTAAAAGACGAATTTCATTCTTTTTTCCTTCTGAAAGGGAATGTAGGTGATCAAGTTCTTGTTGTAATTCTTCCTTCTTTGTTTCATCCTCCTCATTAAGAACTTGTTTTGTTTTTTCCTCTACTTTAACTTTGTGTTGTTCTAATTCTTGTTCATAATCGCGTATGGCTTCCCAGTAATTGTGAGGGTACTGATTAAAAAATTCCTTTACCCATAATGGTACACTATCTGCTTCACTTGCCTCCCTTTTTCGTCTTTTCTTAGCTGCGTCCACCACTAAATTAATTTCTGGGTCAATGATAATTTCATCCTCAATTGTCTCGATTGAAACATCACGTCTTTTCCTAGACTTTTCCTTGTTGGATAAAACAAGTTTTAGAAAGAAGCTGAGACCGTTCGGTGTTAGTTGTGTTGTTTTGGGAATACCAATTCTATGTGGTTTCTTGTTTTTGTAATTAATTTCGATCCATTGTTTAACATCGGTGCCAATAGTTGCAGCCCACGACTGGGGGTATTGGATACTGTAAAGCCCACATACCCAGTTTCCACCTTGAAATTCTATTGGTTTCGGCAGATGTACTCGATAT
This sequence comes from Meloidogyne enterolobii, assembly GCA_963681835.1. NCBI lineage: Eukaryota > Metazoa > Nematoda > Chromadorea > Rhabditida > Meloidogynidae > Meloidogyne > Meloidogyne enterolobii. Next base: position 328,930 of record CAVMJV010000015.1, on the reverse strand, counting down.
TTATTGGGTTTATTATCTGGGTAATCACTAACATTACTTGGAAGAACAACAAAGAATGTATTAGCCATTATTTATTTCAATAAAAATTATAATAATAATAAATTGAACAATAAAAGTGAAAATGATTACAAATGATTTATGGGGAATGAAAAATAGGGGTTTTATACAAACTGATTTTCATCTATCCACTGGGGTTGAGGATAATCAAAAAATTTAACAAAAAATTCTTTACTCCCATCTTTTTTCTTTCTGCTTTTAATAATCTTCTCAATTCTGTAACTAGTATTTTCATCTTTTCTTACTTTTGTTAGTTCCTCAGGGTAGAAATATCCTTTAAATAATTCTCCATTATCGTCACGGACACGGTATCTATTTGGATTAGCCTTCTTTTTAACAAGGTCTATCTGAAGGATTTCATCACTGTAATTTGGCAGATAACCCTTTGAAAAAATATTTTTACTTCTGCTCATACGCACATGATCATTTTCATTAAAGCGCGGTTTTTTTTGAAGATTACTTTTCCCAATAGGTCCAAATACCATTTCTCTTATTTTCTTTGCATTGTTAAATCTCACATCAACTGGTCTTAATCCACCTAAAACCCTACACTTTGAATGATTTATTGCGTCTACTATCTTTGGTAATGCTTCTGTCCATTTTAAAGTATGTTTCTCACTCATAAATCTGTATAATCTCTGTTTAATGTTCCGAATACATCTTTCAGCTAGAGATGCTTTAACTGATGAAAAGGTTGCCGTGTATTTCTCAATATCTTTTTTCCTAAAGAAATCCATAATTTCTTTGCTGCAGAATTCTGTTCCCTTATCGCTGAAAATTCGGTGAGGGTGCATTTCCATTCTTGCCAAAATTTTTTCAAAGGCATCAATCATATCATTTGATTTTTTAGTGCGAACAGGTTCAGCGAAAACTCTTTTACTTAAAACATCTATTGCAACAAGTGCATATTTTTTTCCATTATTTTGCCGCGATAATTTTTGAAAATCTGCCAAGTCACACTGAACATCTGTCATATATCCAGATGGATATGTTATTGATCTTTTAAAATGCACACGTCTAGGACGGTGAATTGTATAAGTTCTATTTCCTTCCAAATATTCCTCAACATCCTTCTTTTTAATACTTGCATCTTTTTTCCGAGCCTCTATCCATAACTGGTTTACACCAGCAAATCCGGCTGGATTCGCTGGATCATTGTAAAGTTTATCTAAAATCATTTCCATTCTGCTGGAAGTCTCCATTTTGATTCAGCTATTTCTTTGGATTCAGGTATTTTTCTTTTTTGTTTTGAATAAGTTCTTTTTGGAGTACAGCTTTCTCGTGCCTTCTCTATCAATGGCCAAATTTTTTGATCACTTTTTAGCTTATTTTCTAAAACTGATGTTCCTGGAGGTGTCAATTCACCCCATCTCAATTTTCCACTGATTCCTGTTCGGAGTATGCACTCTATGGATTTTTGTGCATTGCTTCCCTGTATTTCTTTACCTCCCTTCCTACTTAGAATCTTTCCATCTGTGCTCACATCATATTTATCAAGATTCTCTTGCTTCATACTTTCAAATATTTCTTTTGTTTTTTCTTTTATTGCTGTCTTTTTTGGTTCAGTTTTCCTTCTGGAATCCGGAGATTCCTCATCGGCCGTATGCATACTAAGCTCATTTTCATTTAAATCGGCACCATCTTCTAGATGTGGAAATTTTGGTGTGGATTTATTTTGTTTAAGTAGTTGTTGCTTACTTTCATTGGAGTCTGTTTGGAGTAGGGGAAGTAATTTTTTGATTTGCTCCAGAGCTGGATCTTCCATTTGTCTTATTGAAACATTCATTGGTCTCTCATTTTGGTCCTTCAACATGTGTAGATAACGTCTCAATTCCTGATTATAATTTATATTCTTTAATTCCTTGTTGGCATTTTGACTTTTAATATTTTCCAAATTTTCTCGTGTAAAATCCAAATTAATATTTCCTGTTTCTGGTGTGGGTTGAGTAAGTAATCCGCGATATATATCTTCAGGAACTAATATAAATTTATTTGCCATTTTTATTAATTGCTTGTTAATGTTTTTGTTAATTCAATAATGATTGGTGTTAAAAGGGCAGGAAACAATCCGATTGGTAAACCGCTTCCTTTTTGTATTACTGTACGTCGGGCTCCTCTTTCTGTTTTTAATCTACTCACTCGACGAACAAAATCAGCGAATGGTAGAAGACGAGATTTTTGTCTTTTAGTTAATTTAAATTGACTGCGTATAATATTAAAACAAATTTCAGTGAGAGAAAGTAATTGGCCGGTTGAAGCTTTTTTTAAAAAACGTCTTCTTTTAGTTAGTGAGCGTGTTTTTGCGAGCTGTTTGAGAAAATGTAGGTTGTCCTTGACAAGTTGACTAATATTCGCTGACATGTTTTAATTTAATTAGAGGAATTCTTGGGTAAAAATATAATAGGTAATGAATTGTATGAGTCTTCTGATTCTTTGTCCTTAAATATATTTGTTCTTAGTCTAAGTGTTGGATCTGATGAGGGGTGTAAATCGATAAAGAGATACGAATAATTACTGCTGCTTGTAGCTTGTCGATATGCGTCTAGAAAATAATTTAATCTTCCTGGGAATAATTGTACCCCTAGATTTCGGATGGCCAATGCACTATTTGGTGCACGAGTTAATACAATATACATGGAATTTTGTCGTGCGACTTTGAGTTTTTTCTCGAAAAGATTCTGAGTGATGAAAATTATGCCAAAATTGAGATGATGAGATTTCTTTGTGAATAGCTCCGATAAATATTTTTCGTCGATTGAGTACATTAAGTCATCAAGAATGACTAGTGAAGGTTGTTCTTGCTTCTTAATAAGATCCTCAGGGGGAACTCCGGAATACACTGAGACTCCGGCTCGCTGTAGTTCGGGAACAAGAGTATTATATTCGCCATAGCAATAAAGTATAGATTTTGGAATAGGATCAATAAGTTGTTCAGAATTGAAAATTAATTTTCGGACAAATGTACTTTTACCAGTTGAACTTGGGCCGCTAATAATACAACCAAATGGAAGTTTTAATTTCAAATCTTTATTAGCAAATAATTGATAATTCATTTTACAAATACTTATCAAAATTAAAAATATAAAATATGATTAATGTTTATTGAAGGATTATTAATTGGAAAATTAATTATATTTAATATTATTTGGAAGGGTATCTTTTTCTTCTAATTTCTTTTCTTTATCGTCTTCTTTTATATTTTCTTTTGTTTCTTCTATTCCTACTTGAGCCTGGCTTTGTGAAAACTTTGACAAAAATTCCTTGATAGTCATCTGTTCATCTCCTTTAATAAAATCTTTTTCATTCCACTTTGGCTCCTTGTGAATGATATTGAAATTCTTTCCTTTTGATTTAACTCGAAAGACGCATTGTTGGGGAATTTCATAGATATGGTCAAACATTACAACTTTTTCAGATTTTAGTCGATTACAATATACGGTTACATCCTTCGGAGTAACAATAAAATCAATGTCAACATTTTCTCCCTTGCAACTTTTACATTTCCCTGTCAAGTCAAACTCCACAAAACGTGCTGTTATGAGCCGTGGTGAAGAAATTGTCACGCCAGACGAAGATACACTAAATAAAACCTCAGGGAGCACTTTTTCTAAGAGCTGGCAGTTATTTTCAATTACTGACATTTTTTTAAATATTTTTATAAATGAATTCAAATTTTGAATGGAAGTTTGATTATGGGGAATATTTCAGTATTTATACACAGAAAATGGGCGTGGCTTCCGAAAAAAGAAAGTTTGAATTTATGAATTGTAAATTCCTATGTTAACTAATAATAAGGGCTATTCTAAAATTTTTATTTCAAATTAAATTATTACAATTATTGAAATTAATATTAAAAATAACAAGTTTATGTAAAAAATATTTTTAAAATTTTATTCCTTTTTCATGTTCTGTACCTTCTTCTCGTCCCACTCTGAAACAAAATCTTTGAGCTGCATATTTAACTTCGCGCAGCCTTCACAAATTTCAAAGCAAATTCCAATATTTCCATTCTCCTTCTGAGTAAATTTATTCTTATCATAATAAAGCGCATTAGCACATTTTTTGCAAATTCTTATTTCAATCCTTGGTGTATCTTTCATGCGCATAATTTTCCAAAGTATGCGCGGATTTATTCCATGTTTCTTCTCAATTTTTCCATTGTTTATTTTTGAAGTAGCAGATTTTGATTTATTGCTCTTTTCCGTATCCTTTTCTATCTCTACTTCTATTATCTCTTCTTCCTTCTCATTTTTTGGCTCATTAATTAATTCAAGTTTTGGGATTTTTTCAGATTTAAATCCGCTCATTTTTATTTTTCAAATTTTATTTTATGAATTAATGAAGAAATGAATGAAAATTGGAAAATCTATTGCCTTATATACTCACACAAGTCCCGCCTACTACAATATTTCGTAATAGATACAAATTTTCAAGGGCAAATTTTGAGTATAAAAAGGCAAAATTTTTTTTAATCTTAGCATTTTAAAATTCATTTGAACATTTTAGAAAACAGTCTAAATTAATCGATAAAAATGAATTCCATTTTGGAAGATATTTCGAAAAAATTGAACTGCCCAATTTATCTGGTGAGATATAGACTAATGCAGCAGGAAAATGCAGATTTGATTTCAAAATTTTTAAAAGAAAATGGAAAGCTAGAGACAACTTATTCAGATAGGAATGGATTAAACTATACAATTCGATGTGACGGAATTACAACATCAGGGGCTCATTTAATCAAGGCCTACGGCGATTTAGGTTATCCATTTAATATATCGGTTGCGGCACATTTCTTTGCGCATCACAAAATAAAACTTCAATATCCGTTTCATCAATGTGTTATAGTAAGAACTTGTACAAAGGGTGGAATTTGCGAGAGATACTTCCCGCTTGAGCTCGTATGTTTTGCTCCGACATCACCCCAATCACCCCCGTCAACAATAAGCGGTTTAACATTTACAGCACGGCGAACACAAGCAACTTCGTCTACATCAACAACTAGTCTTAATAGTATTCCATTATCCATAGAAGACCTACCACCAACACCCACAAATGCAAAATCTAGACCAGGAATATTGTGGATTGAAATAGAAGGTAAACCCAATCAATGGGAAAAACGCAATATTTTGATTAATTGATTCAAAAATTTGATTTTAATTAAACATTAAACAAATTATAAATTTATATAGGAAATGATTATTATTATAATATCAAAAATAAAAAATTATTTTTTTAAATGATTTACAAATTTTTGAAAAATCTATAATATTTGAAATGGGAGGTTCATATAAAAATCGCCATCTTGAATACATTATGTAATCTGTTCTATTATGTTTTCCAGATTTGAACTTTTTGTCCCAAAGGTCCCAACGTAGAATCCAACGCCCCATATTTTTTATTTCAACTTGTCTTGCTATATCACTCTTCTTCAGATGATAGATATCTTTTATAAACCATTTCTTAATTAATCTTTCTTTTCCGTCAGTTTTATTCAATGAACTATTGTTTAAATTATCGCCTCGTCGAAATTCACCTGAATTATTAAGATCTCTGTTAGGAAATATTGGTGATGGTGTTTTTCGCCATATTGGTATTTCCATTAAATTATTTTCTTCTCTGTTAGGGAATATTGGTGGTGGTGTTCTACGCCATATAGGTATTTCCATTAAATTATTTTCATCTCTGTTAGGAAATATTGGTGGTGGTGTTCTCCGCCATATTGGTAGTGGTGTTCTCCGAAATAATGTTGTCACTAATTCTCTCTTCCTGGTTTTATCGTCAGAACTCTCTACCAATAAGCACAGAATAGATATGAATATTATTGAAAACATTAACATTTTAAAAATATTTGGTGTAATAAAGCAGGTGTTAACGATTTTTCAAATGCTTAGTTTTTAATTAAATTTTTAAATTTAAATAGCGATATTTTATAATAAGTAATGGGTGTTTATTTAAAATAAATTTTATTTTTTAGATGAGGTACAACCTCACCCCATAATTTTTTCCTATTTTTACTGAAAATATGTGATATTCTCTTTAGATATACAATTTTTATTATTAAATTAAAAATAAATAAAGTTGTGAATATTTATAAGTAAAAATATGAAATCATTTTTGTCCAAAATGTACAATTTTGAGGTTATTGGATATAATTCCTTTTTGTATTATCGGTCTAAATATTTTTCTCATCTTAGTTGAATAAACTGTACCATCCTTAACGTTCCGCCGTATAAAGTTTGGATTTTCAATCATAATTGTTCCTCTATCCATGTCATCATCATCCTCATTATCGTTTCCTCCATTTGCATAATGAAGTACACTCTCTTTAAAACTGTCAAAATGTAGAATTTTGCAAACATCAGCAGTTAATGTTATGCCACGTACTTTCAGAACACTACTAACTTTGGCATTCTTTTTGCTTTCCATTCTAAGTGCGTAAGCCTTGCACGCACCTCCAACATATTCTTTTAATTCAGATCCTGCATATTCTCTCGCTAAGTCTCCTAGATGAGGTCCTGTTTGAAGAGGACATTCCATGTTCTTTGGATGAGAAAATAGTATACTGTCTGTGTCTCCATAGAGAATATTGCATCCTGGTGATTCAGCTACCTTTTGCATTGCTTTTAATAGTTTTATTCTTGCTGCTGATGTTGTCCATAATGATACAACCATATTTGATGTATCATGTTCAATGATAAATTCTTCTTTCTGTTTGTAAGTTAGTAAAATTGTTTCTTCAGTTAAATTATCGATAGATTGTATTTCAATTGAGTTGTTCTTGTCATAATCGATAAGTTCAGCTGGTGAATCAATGACTACACTTCTTGATTGACCATTCCTAAGACTGAATCTTCCCCATAGTGAATTGAGCATTAGCTTTGATATGTAGCGCATAGCCTGATCTGGTACCATTTTTTCTCTATCAAGCTCAATTCCAAATTTTTCTTTACATTCTTTTATGAATTTATCTTCATTTTCTTTTCCTTCTATTCCTTCAGGAAATCCACTAGCATGGATCTTCATTGCCATAAACTCGGCCACATAATTTTTAAATAAATTTTCATCCCATTTATCATAATGTAGTGCTCTATAAAATCTTGTAACTTTGTAACCAACATTTAAAGCCTCTTCCAATTCAATCGATGTACATGTTGAAACCCAGCCTCTTTCATCATCATTGTGTGTACATCGGTAGTTTTTGATGTTTGCTCCATTTGGGTAAGTGAGTGAGCATTTTCTACATAGTGGGAATAGAAGTCTTTCGTCAAACTTGACTGGAATTACAGGGACATCCAACTGCGATGGCGGTATTAAAAATACTTTCAAAATTCCTTTGAATGGGATTTGGTCTCCCCTGTTCCAATTAACTTTTTGTTCAGCTAAAGGTACAACATGTATTTTCGGATGCCCAACAGGAAATGATGTTGTAGCAATTGTTGAAGGGTAGAGAGAATTAAAATCTAAATAAGCAATTTTATGTTGTTCTGAGTCAGCGTCAAAGTACATTTGTAAAGGTCCTGTCCTTCCACCGAAATAGCAGTCCCTAATATTTATTGGTCCTTTGTTATGATAATTTGAAAATGATTTTCGCATATTTTTGCTGCGACGTAGCATTTGACGAATTTCACATTCCCATATTATATCAACATTTTTGATATGTCTTCGTATAATTGCCAAACGATTTTCATCATCTTCTTTAGTCTTAGCCATTGTTTTCCCATTTGGTAAAATTTTATACAAATCATTTCCAAAGCATTTTTCACATGCATGCCAAGCACATCCATTTACCTCAATTGCTCTATCTTCCTCCTTTATATATCCATCTACCTTGTATCTTCCAGCTACCACATGTTCTCTACCTTCTGAATGTGCGCTTTGGATTTGAACTCCCCGTGTCTCTTCGTACCATTGTAAATATTTTAGTGCAAGTTCACTTTGATTATCACAGTTTTCATATCCCTTTTCAGGAACAATTGCCAAGTGTTGAGGTTGTAGATGGTTAAGTCGAAAATGCTTCATACAAGCTGATGCTATCGTCATTGCATCTCTTAAAATATCAATCCCTTCTTGAGATGATCCAGGTTGTGTATTTTTCTTTTTGCTAATATCCATAAATTTTTTTCTGAAGGCAATAAGTGCTTCTGTGAGAATCTGTACATCATTTGTGCAATATTCGGCCAATGCTTCGTCCAAACAAAATTGTTGATTTTTTTCTTCTTCATACCATTTATCAAATTCATTTTGCTTTTGAGGGGACATTCCTCCATATAAATAATCAGATTTTAAGGGTAGTTGTTGAAGTGTTCGCCCATAATTTTCGGGGATGTTTGCCAGATGAGGAAAAAATTGTTTTTCAGTTACTTGCAGTCCAAATGCTCCAATCAGCTTCCCCAAGGCAACTGGACAGAGATTATACGAGTCACGAAATATAACCTCATTGCATTTATTGTTGCGCGGAATTTTTAATTCATAAAGCTTATTACCACGACGAATCATTGATGGCACAACACCTTTCAAATAAATTTCTCTGAATACCATAACCATATCATAACGCCCTCCATTGTGTGAAAATGCCATTGTTGAATATTGAGGATTGAGTTCAAATAGAATCCATTGAATAAAGTCTTTGAGCGGATTTTGTGTTATAGTTTGTTTATCGACTTTTGTTCGAGTGAATGGTTGATGTGAAAATGTTAATGATCGATTGTTTCCACAGATTGAGCAACTATTTCCATTTTGGTTCAGAGATGAACGCCATAATTTTCCATCTTCCATACATTTTGTACAGGTTACTGTGGCGGCAATGAAATTTACTTTGTGGAGCCGTCTTTCTTCGTTCACATCATTTATCTTCTCATTTTGTGTTGCTTCAAAATCGAATGTTACTAGTCGGTACGGAAGTGATTTTTTAGGTTCCAAAGGGCGAATGTAACAACCTCTTTCAATGCTATGATATTGACGGCAAATTTGACACCATTTTTGTCCGCATACGTGCTGCTTTTGCTCCTCTCTTTTATAATTTTTTATTGACCATATTACACCACACTTTTCACATATTTTTGTTTGCCGACAATTGCTGCTTTTCTTATGGTAGTTAAAACAATCTTCGTTCAGATATTTTTTCCCACAGTCATCACATTTTTTAAAAAAATTTGCTGTTGCCATGCAAGGACGTTCACTTCCAACGCGTCCACAAAATCTGCAGAGAGATTTACATTTCACGTCATGTTCTTTTGATTTTCTGAATTTCTTTTCACAAGTAAAGCAATATTTTACTCTCAACCCAAACATTCCTCCAACATTTCTTATTCCATCGAAATGGTTGTTTGAGTGAAAAATTGAAATTGGTGCATTGAAATTATCATTTCCATATTTAAATATAGGTTTCTCATTGGCGCTTCCAAAAACAAATACTTTAAATTTATATCCTGTTTCTTTATATTGTTTGTTCCAAAAATTCACAACAATTGGCACGTAAATCACTGCATCATATTCAAGGAGGTCATTTGGAATTTTTGTAGCTTTAAGAAGATCGAAAACATCATCCAATTGCTTTTTTTTATTTTGCATATATCTTGTAAAATTCCAGCGTGCACCCAATTCTTTGGTGACATATTTTCTTGTAATTTCCAAAGCATAGAATAAGCACAAGTTATTCGTGTTAGCTATCTTAATATATACTTCATCTCTTAATTTGGAATCATCTGATGCAATTTCTTGTGGTGCACTACCTCTAATTGATTGATTTTTTGGCAGTGATGAAATACCAAGTGTCTGGATTTTTATAGTGAAGGATTGTCCGAAAAGTGATCCCTTTTCTATCTTAGATTGCGAAACAAGTTGAAATCTTGTTAATATGTTGTCTATTGTATCTTTTTCTAGTTTTCTAATTGGTATCCATATATCGTTATCCAATAATTGTGATGAAATTAATGCTCCTAATCGGTCAGGATTAATTGATTGATTCTTTGATGCTTCCACTGTTTGATCCATGCACTCTTGAATTATTTTTCTCAACAATTCCTCTGGATTTTCCGGTAGTTTTTCAATAATAAACTTTCCTGTCGTTCCCATCATTTTAAATTTACTATTAAATTGAGTTTCATAATCGATTTGTCTGTAATAATTTTTCAGGGTTGCTCCAGCACCGCTTTGTGTTGTATTGAATAAGTGTGGAAGTAGATTCTCTATAAAGAATCTCGGGCGTTTATTTGGTGAATGACCATTTTGTCCATTATTAAAAGACATTATTAAGTTATAATTTTAGGTTATTTTTTAGTATTTTTAGTAAATGATGAAAGAATGAAAAAATCTCGCCTTTTATACTCACGATTTGGGGTGCATCCTAATTACGAAATATTTTTTTGAAGGAAACAGGAGAGATGTTACAACAAATTTCTGTTTCCTATAAAATCATTAATCATCATCAATCATTTGAATACTAGAAAAATTTAAATTAAAGCCTATTTACATTATTTCACAACATTTTAAGCCATTTAAATTTAAAAAATTTTAAATTTTTATTAGCTTTCGTTTAATTTTATCCTATCCTTTTATTTGTACTTCTGGTCATACACAATTTGAAAGTTGGTATTTCGAAATAATTTGTTACACCCCTTACATTTGTACTTCCAGTCATTTTTTTGAAATCATTTTAATTTTTTCGAAATTTTGTCTAATTTATTTTGCCATATTTTTGTTTAATTAATATATTTTTTAATTTTAAATTTTGAATTTTTAATTAAAATCTTTCTTAATTTTTGAATACGAAATTCCCGCTTATTTTTAAATTTTGAAATCCTTCCAATTTATAAATTTGGCAATTTGTCGTTTGGCATTTTTAAAGTTGACATTTTGTCGTTTGGCATTTTGTCAATTGACATTTTGTCGATGTGGCATTTTGTCGCATGACAGTTTAAAAGTTGGTATTTCGAAATAATTAGTTACACCCCTTACATTTGTACTTCCGGTCATTTTTTGAAATCATTTTAATTTTTTCCTAGAATTTTGTCAAATTTGTTTCTCCCATTTTTAATTTAATTGTTTTTAAATTTTATAATTTATTTTTATTATCACTGACACTGAGAAATTTTCTGAAAATTTTTAAATGCCACCCCCTCCCCCAAATTTTGAAATCCCCTTAAATTTGTACTTCCACTCTTTTTTTTAAATCATTTTATTTTTTTGTCAAAATTTTCGAAAAATTTTTTCTTCCCCATTTTCTAATTAATTAATTAATATATTTTTAATTTTTTAAATTTTGAATTTTTAATTAACTTTTAATTTTTAAATTCGAAACTCCCGCCAATTTCTAAATTTTGAATTTCCTCCAATTTATAAATTTTCCATTTTGTCGGTTGACATTTTGAAAGTTGCTATTTCGAAATAATTAGCCCCGCCCCCTTACATTTGTACTTCCGCTCATTTTTTGAAATCATTTTAATTTTTTGTCAAAATTTTGTAAATTTATTTTTTTATTAATTTATATTATTTTTATTTAATTTTTTAAATTTATTTTTTAATTAGAAAGTCCCTTTTAAATTTAATTAATTAATTTTATAATTTTTACCCTTCCACCCAGATCGCTCTTTTCTTAAACGTACTTATTTATCTGACACCTGTCATCACCCTTTATCTTCAAAAAGTAATTAATTATTTTAAATATGATTAATTACCCTCACACTTTTATAAATCTCCCTTGAACTCCTTCAAAAGGTATAGGTTGGCGGCATAATCAAAAGAAAAAATTATCAAAAGGTTTGGGTTTGGGGGGTGGGAGCGATTTGGGGTGAGCGATTTGGGGGGGTTAACTACTGCCCTGCAACAAAAGGGTGGTTAGAAAATAAAAATAGTGTGTTAAAAAAAATTGTTGCCATTGGTTGTTTCCCATTGGCTCCCAAACCTTTAAGTTTCCATTGGCCAATCACACATTTGTTGCACGTTGTGCAACAAATGGGTGGTAAAAATTCAAAACACCCCGTCCCTTTTGTTGCACGTTGTGCAACAAAAGGGGGGGGGTTACTACTTAGGGGTTTTAAAAGCTCAATTTAAAAGTTTAAAATATTCTATTTATGTATGATGATTTGTTCTTTTGTTAAAATTGCTAAAATAAGGAAATTCAGAAAAATTTAATTTATAAAAGTAACAAATTTAAAAAATATCTCTAGAAAAAATTAAAAGAAAAAAGAAAATCCCAATTTAATAATCTACGTAAATTCGTTTATTTGTTGAAAAAAAAAGGCAATCCCGTCACCTTTTAGACAATTTAATCTGTGGACTTTATAAAAGTTTAAATTGGTTAAAAATAAAAGATTAAATTGAAAATTGAAAGAATAAATTTATTGATAAATTGAAAATTAAATTGTGAAAAAATAAATTTTTATTTAAATTATTTTAAGCTCTAAAAAATTTTAAATAAAGATAAAAATTTTTTTAACATTTTAGTAACCTATAAAATAATCTTTTAAATAAAAATTAAAATAAATGAAGGCATTTATTTCTAATATGGTAGGAAATAAAAGGTTGGATTAATTATAATTTTAAAGAAAAATTCTAAAAAAGTTTTTTTACTTTTTAACTATGCTAATTAGAAAAATTATTTTTTTTGGATTTCTATTTAAAAAATGATGAGAGGAGTTATCTTTATTTTAAAATGATTTTTCTCTAATTAAATATTCTAAACATTAATTAATAAAATTAAATATTTTTAAATAAACTAACTCCTTAATAAAAAAGGATGATTGTTAAAGATTATTATTTTTTTTATCAAAAAAAATTTTTTTTAAAGAAATGAACAAAAATTATATTCTTTTGTTAAAGAAAATAAGAAGCCTAATAATAAATAAAGAAGCCACGGAAAATATTTAAATTAAAAATGAAAAAAATAATGTAAATTTAAGGCAAAATGCGCGAATTAGTAAGAAAATAAAGAGGAAAATTTATTGAAAAAAAGAGAGAAAGATTACATGTATTTATTAACAGCTAAACACTCAACCCCTCTCCTCCCTTTTTTAAGATTTATTTTTTTCTTATACATATTCTCGTACCTTTATTTTATTTTAAAAACATTCCCACAATCCCTAAAATGACCAAAAAAATGGTAAATCGTTAATTGTGTTATTTATCAGTAATAATAGGTATATTAAACATTAAAAGTTTATGTCCTTTAATTAAAGAAATGTTAAGGGAAAAAATTAAGAAAAAATAGAAAATAAAATACCTATTTATTTTTTGTTTAATTTAAATTTAAAATTGTAAATAATTCTCAAAATTACCACCAAAGTTTATTAAAAATTATTTAAATTTATTTCTAAGAAATTTAAAAATTAATGATTAAACAAAATTTATTTAAACAAAAAAAGCTTAAAATTGTTGCTTTTTTAAATTAAAAATATTTTTTATCAGACAATTTACCAAAAAGGTAATAAAACGGAAAAAAGAAATTTAATCTGACAAAATGGTTGAAAGAGAGGAGGGAGAGGAGGAATGGATAAATTATTTATAAAAATATTTATAAGTAGAGGAAATACTTAAATATTTTTGAATAAAAATAAATTTTATACAATTTTAAGGGTCTCTAAGTAGGTAATTTAGTAGGTATATTTTTAGTTTATTTATAAAAATTATTTTGGAATTTATTTTCTAAAAATAAACTTGTGTGTGAATTCTTTGTGTGAAACGATTGTAAATTATAAATAAATTAAATATCACGAAGAATGAGCAAAAATACCAAAATATGGACTTATATACATAAATATCGAAAATTTGAATAAAATCAAAACAAAATTTGCTTCCGATTTTTAAAATCCCTTTATGTCTAATTAACAAGTCTTAATAATATATTTGAAAGAAATGTCATAAAATTATTTGATAAAATATTTTTTGTGAAATTAGAAAAGAAGAAGAGATTTTCGTGTATAAAATCCATTAAAATATATTTTTTTAAAAGATTATATATAAATTAATTATTAAAAATATTTGCAAAAAAATAAAAAATATGGAAGTAAAAAAAGAGAAAAAGAGGAAAATGAATTTTATATAGTATAAAATCAAATTAAAAATAAATTAATTAAAAACAAAATGATTAAGAAAATAAACAGAATTTATTTTTTAATAAATAAATGCCGGTTCTTGTAAATCCTTCGGATATCCGAAACCGAACCGAAGAAAGGAACCGAAAAATCCTATGTTCTTCGGTTCGGTTCGGTCCAGAACCGACAACCCTAAAAATAATTATTAATATACATATATATATATATATATTTTTAAATTAAGGATAAAAATAAAATAAAATAATCAAAATTTTAAATAAAAAAACTTGTCAAAAAGTTTTTTTATTCTCGTCTAGGCATTCATAAAATTTTTTAAGAAGAAACATTTTTTTAAAAATAACAAAAATAGAAATAATTTTTTTTTAAATAAATTTACGTAAATAGAAATAAATAAAGTAGCTAAAATATTTTACAAACAATTTTAATAAAGTAAATGAACAACTGACGAGATAGTATTTTAAAAATATGTATGTATGTAGGTGTGTCTTTAAATAAATATATTTAGAGAATTATTTTTATTTTAAAGAAATTTTAAATAAAAAATCAGAAAATTAAAAATATTTTGTTTTTAATAATTACCGTATTTTTTGTATTAGAGCCCCATGGGGCTCTATTTTTCAACTATCCTCCAAAGTGGGGCTATATTACAGCGTGGGGCTCTAATAGAGCGTGGGGCTCTATTTTTCAACCTATTCTTGAAAATAAGTAATAGGATTTTCAATTATACGGTTAACTATATTTATCCAATCAATTAAAGTTTAATCACAAAAGCAAATTTCAACATTGAGATATTTCCAAATATGATAGTCACGCGTGTACACTAAGGCGCGGTTAAGTGCATCTGAGTTAGATTTAAGGCCGAATTGGAATTTTAATTTGTGGAAGGTTCGAATCCTATCGAGCCTTTGAAGGTTCGATTCTATTTTTCTTCAGTCCGTACGTTTCAATCTCTCGTGAATATATTCCGGTTCAGTCCCATGAAAGGATATAGATGTGATTAAGAAGGTATTTCCATGTTGACTCCGGGCTCCGGGTGGAAAATCAATGGATAATATTATTTCGTTGATTCGTGCAGATTAAAGGGATATCGAGTGATAAGAGGAGTGAGAAGGATATCAAGGTATTAAGCGGGATTTGGGCAGATTATAGTTTTTTGGGCAGATAGAGTAACTCGAAAATGCTCAAACTCGACTTACTCTACTTTATTTCACAGACGAGTCAATTTATAAAATCGGGATTTGCATCTGGATCTGATGCACATAACAATCCCGATCTCGGCCTCGGGATTGGCCGTGATCGGGATCAGGATTTGAAAAACCCGGCTTACTCCCGCCCGATCCCGACCAAGATCCCGATCCCGCTGAACTCTAATCAATCTATGCCTCCAGTGACAGAACCTAACTGGAATGAACTGCTTTGATTTGACTGGAAATGATAGAAAAGGCTGTACAGTATTAAAAATAAATTTATTAACTTAGGTATGTGAAAATTTCATAAAGTGGGGCTTTATTACAGCGTGGGGCTCTAATACAGCGTGGGGCTCTATTTTTCAACTATCCTCCAAAGTGGGGCTTTATTACAGCGTGGGGCTCTAATACAGCGTGGGGCTCTAATACAAAAAATACGGTAATAAGAATTCTGGGAGAATTGTTGGGATATAGGTAGGTAGGGTTGGTAATAGGTATAAATAGTAGGTAGATCCGGATAGTTAGATCCGTAAAATCCGGATATCTGGAAATTTTAGGTTCAGATATCGGATTTAGATATCCAGGGATCTCCCAGGATCTGTCAACCCTAAATTTATTATTTTTCCTAAATACAGGAAAACCGAATCCATAAATACATACTCCTTTAAATTTCCATTATATAACTGTAATTCCTTTTAAAAATTCTCTCTTTTTTATTAAAAAAATCGTTAAAATATTAGTAAATTAAATATATTGAGAAGGGAATTAACACAGATTTCTAATTTAAGAAAAAGCTTTTTAGCAAAGAAATATTAACTAATTTATTTATTTAAAACATTCCAAACAATTTATGTAAATGAAAAAGTTATCTTCTTCTTCTCCTTTCTCCTTTTCTCCCTTAACGGAAAGCAAATGAATTAAAATGGCAGCTAGGAACATTTTTTTTATTTTTTTTCTGACTGTTCGAACAGACAAAAAATTTGCGGAGAAAATTTTTTAATTAAAAATTTTTGTTAAAAAAATCTGTCCGCAAAATTCTTCACAAAAAGTACAGCCATACACACTTTTTTGTTTTTTAAAAATCCTCATGGGAAATGCATGTAAATGCTAGGGAATGAATGAGATATTAAAAGAAGGCAAAAAAAGTGTTGGAAAAATTGGGAAAGTTGAAAAATTGTTTGGAATATTTTGGTGTCAAATATTTGCTGTAATAATTTTAAAATTATTTAAATAAATAATTTTTTATTGAAAATAATTTTGAATAATGAGATTGAATTTAGTAAATATATTTGTTTTTGATAAATTTATAAATAAAATTACCAACTTCTTAATTAATTAATTAAGATATTTATATAAAGGATTATGTACATTATTGTTAATAATTTTATAACAAAAACAAAAATTTTTAACAACCAGTTCTCTCCTAAACAATTTCTTAATTAAAAAAGTTTTTAGCTTTTTAAGATTCACAAGTTGAAACGAGACGTTTGGAGATTAAAAAAAATAAAATTTGAAGAAGGAATTTGGGGGAAGAGGGGTATTCAATGTTTTTGTGTTCACAGTTTTTTTTTTGTCTCATTTTTGAAAAAAAATTTAAAGATAAAAAAGATAAAATAAAAAAACCTTTTCCTGCGAGGGAGGAGGAGAGGGAGGAGGAGAATAATCTCTATAAAAAATTAATTTAAATAAGGAAATATATCTTTTAGAAGACAAAATTCTTTTAAAACAATTCTCTAATGAATACAAATTTTATTTTAATTTAGTTCTCTTTACAAATTAGTAGATTAAAAATCAGCCTATTTTTAATGGTTAATATTTTCTTTCCTAAAAAATTTTTTAATAAATTTTTTTAATTCTCTAGATAGTTTTCAACAAAAATAATTAAATGAAAGGGAAGAAGAATAAATAAAAATTTTAAAAAGGACAAAGTCGAAAACCCCCTAAATTTAACAAATTTTTTCTTCAGATCCTTTGTGTTAGTTATATCTAGTTTGACTAAATATATTTTCAAAAATTTTAAAATAAATTTTATTCAAAGCTGAACGATAAAAAGCGAAAAAAATAAAATAAAAAATTGCAAAAAAAAAACAATTAATTCTTCTTCACATTTATTTAAATAAAATTCTTTTTTTTTCTTTTAAAAAATTTCAAAAATAATTATTTGTAAATCC
This sequence comes from Meloidogyne enterolobii, assembly GCA_963681835.1. Classification (NCBI taxonomy): domain Eukaryota; kingdom Metazoa; phylum Nematoda; class Chromadorea; order Rhabditida; family Meloidogynidae; genus Meloidogyne; species Meloidogyne enterolobii. The sequence goes on along the minus strand of CAVMJV010000015.1, from coordinate 311,464 downwards.
ATCAATATTTTGTACTAATTTTGTATCAAAATAATTATTTAAATTTTTAATTTTGTTGTTATTCCATTTAAAAGGACAGTTTTTAATTACAGAAAATACTGATTCTAAAAGAGATAAATTAATTAATTAAAAATAATTAATTAGACTAAATAACCATTAGGTAATAAAGCATGTAATGTTTTTGGTAATTCTTCAAAATATTTGTGAAGCATTGCCCCTTCTGCAGATATTCTATCAGTTGGTTTTAACTTAAAAAAATATTTTTTTAAACAAAATATTTGTTAATAAAAATAGGTAGATGGAAATTATATAATTTACATATGTTAAATTTAATTCAGGGAAGTGGGTGGGAGAAATTAAAATTTAAAGAAAAACTTCGCCACGGAAAGGCACGAAAGGGGAAGGAGACGTAGGTAATTCGAGCTATAGAAAACATGGTATAATCTAGAGATCGAGATTTTTGAAAAGCCTGGACCTGTTCCTGGACTTGGAGTTTGATTTCTTGACCTGGACTGGATCCTGGGCCTGTAGTCCAGGAAAAACCCGGAAGGTAAAAAATGCTGGACCTGGACTCTTGGTACAGGAAAAACCCAGGACTTGGTCCTGGTCCAGCTCGATCTCTAGTATAATCAACTAACCTAAACCTATGGGAAGGTGTCACAAAAATAATTGCCGGTTAGGGAATTAACAAAAATTAATAGGGCAAATATCCCTCAGAGGTCTAATTAACTGTCTATACTTTTATTTGAATTTTTAAATATTTGTTTTTTTACTTGTAATAACTGTGTAATTAATTTTAATCCTTCATCACCCAATTTATAAAAAGCTGGCTGATAAGTTAATAAATCGAGTTCAATATAAGTATTTGGAAAAGTAAAAAGTGACCATTTAGGTAAATTAACAACTTCTGGCCACAATTCCAAATTTGGAAGGCCACGAACAGAAAATATTTTGTGACTAAAAATTTAAAAAAATTTTTAAAAAATTTTCAAAAAATCCCTCACAGTTGATCAGATACCTCATTAGCACCAGGAAATAAAGCAGAACCGCTACACATTTCAGCAAAAATACATCCAACCCCCCAAATGTCTAAAGAAGTTGAATAAACAGTGGAACCGAGAAGTACATCTGGTGGCCGATACCTGTATTTAATTAAAAAAATATTTTATTAAAAAAAGTATATTTTTTGTAAATCATTTGTAGGTAGCCAAAATCGAATAAAAAATAGGGAAACTATCATAGGAAACAAAGTCTCCCACTAGCCCCCCCCCCTTCCCCACAAACAATTTAAATAAATTCACCATAAAGTAACAACATCATGTGAATATGTTCGACTAGGAACAGATTTAGCCCTAGCCAATCCAAAATCTGCTAATTTAAGTTCTCCTTCTATTGAAAGAAGTAAATTTTGGGGTTTGAGATCTCTGAAATAAAATAATATTTATTTAAAAATATTTAGTCTAATGAAAGGATGAAAATATTCTTTTATAAAACTATTACTTCTAAAATAATATTTATTTTTTAAAGAAAATATGGGAAGGAAAGAGCATTTTCTAACAAATAATGAATTAATTAATTTACCTGTGTAAAATTTTCCTTTCATGGCAAAAAGCCAACCCGCGAAGTAATTGAAATAAAAGAACTTTAGTTTGTAATGGATCCAAACCATTTGGAGAATAATTTTCGAGATATTTGGCGAGATCAGTTTTCTAATAATTAAAAAAAAATAAATTTCCAAAATTCCCCCCTACCATATATTCAAAAACAAGGACTAAAGCTTTTGGTTGTTGAATGATTATTTGATGTAGACGTACAATATTTGCATGACGAAGTGCACGTAAAAGAGAAACTGAAAGAATATTTTTTTCTTGAATTTTATCGGAAAATTTTCAAGTGAATTGAGGAATGTGACTTTGAATTCTACCCATTCCCTAAGCTAATAACAAATTAAGTGAAGCCAATCAACTTAGTAACCACCAAATTAATTATTTTATTCACTTTCACGGATAGCAGTAAATGGAAGTCCTTCCTGTTCTTGTAGTCTAATTTCTTTTAAAGCAACAATTGACCCGTCAATTCGATTTTCACTTTTCCAAACAGTCTACATAAATATTTAATTTAAAAATAAAAATATTTAAAAAATATTTACAGCATAACTGCCTTCGCCTAACATTTCAAGACGTCTAAAGACATCCAAAGAATTTCTATTGCTTCCAAAGGAAGAAGTACCGGAAGAGGCGGGAGACTAGAAAATAATTCAAAAAATTAATTTTTTAAACAAAAAAATCCCCCCACTTTAGGTTCATCTTCAATAGCACCCGTACACGAATAATAAGTTTCGCTTTGTGGAGTACGAAAACCTTTAATGATTAAAAAATATTTTTAATTTAATTTTATTTTTGGCACCCCAATAAGCAGGATGTACATCATCAAAAAAAGACATATTTCCGAACATTAAAGAATGCTTTTCCTCTCCATTACTGCAACAGGAATTTTTCTTTACTCCAACAATTTCTGAGGAATCCATTGGAAGGGCACCAGAACACATTCTGGAAAAGAAGTAATTATTTTTTAAATCAAATGTAAGGATTTAAAAATAGACAGAATCATTGGGATAATATTTTAATTAATAAATGAGGCCTATAAAAAAGAATCAACTAAAAAATTTAAGAAAATAATTTATTCGCTTATTTTGAATTTTTCGAAAAAAACATCAGAAAATTAAAAAAATTCTGAAATTTGTAGGACTAGAATAAAATTATACTGTTATTGTACTTAATCTTCCCTTCCCAAAATTAAACTAAATTTATTTATTACTCAAAATTTATAAGAAAAATTAAAATTAAACAAACACAAATCAATTTAAAATTAAATAAAAATACTCACGTTGTCGATATACGCATTTGTTGATTTGCCCCGACGGAACGTGAACGTTTTTGTTTCCGCCCAGACTTTTCATATTGTTCGTTGTTAATTACAACTGTTTCTATTACTTTTCCGTTAATTTTGTTACTACAATATTTATTTTTTGAATTGGAACGCCAACGGCCCCACAGAAGGGCATTGACTAGTCTAAAAGAGAGAGAAAAAGTTAACTAAGTATGGATTTTGATTAAAAAATGAACAATTAATTGGTTAAAATAAAGAACAGTTAATGGCACTCCTGCCGTTTAGGGGGGCGCAGTTTCTTATCATTATATCTTTTTGTAAACCAGATTTTTTTGATAGGTCCTAATTGATATAGGTAAATCTGGTGACTTACGACATAGAAAAATGAAAAAAATTCACATTAGTCTCATAATGGTAAGAGGCGGCAACCCCTCAAACGCCAGGAATACCCAATTAATGTATGTGATTGATGTCCAAAAAAATATTCAAACATTAAAACAATTAATTGTTCATTTAAAGCCAATTAATTGGACAATAAACTATATTTACTTTTGTCCTGAAGAGGAAGACTGTTTTCTTCTCTTAGAATGTTTCCTTTGTTGTTCTGTCATTTCTTTATTATTAATTAAATTAATAATATCCCCATTTTGTTGTTTAGGTTGAATAAATTCCCCAAATTCATCTGTTGCCCGCACAGTTTGTTTATATTCATCAACTTTTAAATTTAATTTTTTTAAAAGTCATTAAAATTTATTTTTACAATATTCGGGTGCCGGATCAGGAGGCGGTTGTTGTGTTTTCTTTGTTTTTGTTAATTTATGGGAAGGGGAAGAAGCACTTGATAAATTATTATTCCAAGAAAAGCTCATTGGAAGGTGTGGGTGAAACTAAAAAAATAATTTTTTAATTAAAAATTAATTTTAATACAAAAATACATTATGTGGAAATAAAATAGAAAAAGTAGATTTTGTCTTTTTTGGCCCAATCTTCTTTTTTGGGGGAGAAATTAAATAATTTGGAGTTAAATCAGAATAATTATTTAATTGGTTATTTTTTTGAATGTTTTGTTGTTCGTTTGAAATTGTCGGTTCTGATGGACGTCTAAAATGAATGTTTTGTTGTTGTTGTTGGTCGTTTAATGTTTGTTCGTTTTCTGTTGTTGTGTTTTCCTTTTCTGTTGTTGTTAAATGGGAATGAACTGAAGAGCGCCACCAACTAAAAAAATCAGAATAAAATCAGAATTAAATTTGAACATAATCAGAATTTAATCAGAATTACCCTTTTTTCTGTGTGCAACAACTAAAGTTACATTCACTACCATTTACACCCAAGTTTGTATTATTTGTTGCATTATTGCTGGTTGAAGTCCCAGAAGTTGCAGCAGACGAAGAACAATAGAAACTGTCTCTACCTTCTTTAAAAATTAGAATTAATCAAATTTATTTATTTTAATTTAACCATCTTTTTCTCGATTTTTTTCACGAGAACGAAATTTTTGAAAAAATTGTTGAGAAGCAGAAGAGGAGGTTGTGACTGATGTTAAATTACCGACAACACCAACTGTAGCTGTTTTGTGCAAATTTTTTCTAAAAATTTTTAATTGCTTTTTAAAAAATTATTTTATACCTTCTAGGACTAGCACTAGAATATCCACTCTCTTTCCCTCCACTACAAAATCCATTACTTGGAATATCAGAATTTTTTGGTGTTGTTGTTGTGCTAGTATTTGCCTTAAAAATAATTTTTAATAAAATCAGAATATTTTTTAAAAATATTTATTTTTTACTTTATTTAATATCAAAGCTTGTGAAAATGCAGCAGAAGGAGAAGATAAATTTGTAGGTTGTTGACAGCAAGGACAACGATAATCCCCATTTAGTTCACAATTATTTAGTGAAGAAATTAGCAACTTTTTAAAAATAATTTAAAAAAAATTATTCTTTCTTAATTTACTTGTTTATTCCCTAAATTAATTCTATTCAAATTTTCAGAGCTTTTTGATCTTGTTGCGGCCGTTGCTGCTTTAATTAAATGTTTTTGGTTAAGTGTGGAAAGGGAATTTGTTGAACGAAGACGGCCTTTAAATTAATTAATTAATTTAAAATTTAAAAATAAATTACAATTTCTTTCTTCGATATTCTCGTCTTCTCTATTTTTTCTTTTATTTGGAGGGACATCAGCTAGCCAAGTACCTAAATATTTTAAAGAATTTTGTAAAATATTATAATAATTTAAATTTAGCATAATAAATTGTTATTTAATTATTTGAATAGGTAAGGGAATTTTTTTTTAAAATTGTAGGTTTATGGATATGAATTGTTATATTTATTTAGTAATTAGTCAGTTTAATTTTAATTTAATTAACATCTAAAAAGCTTAGATGAATTGTTAACATTCTTAATTTTTAATTTAATTTTTCTCTTACTTAATTGTGTTGTTAATTTATTCCAAACATTAGTCATTTTCTTTAATTTTTTGTTTCTTTAAATTAAAAAAATAATAAAAATAAAATTTAAATAAAATTAATTTTTAAATAATCTAAAAATAAATAAATATTTATATTTTATCATTCAACGTTCCAGTTTTTATTTTTTCAATCAATTTATAAAAAATGAATAAAATTTATTTCAATAAGATTAAATGTCAAAAAAATAAAGTTTAAATAAAAATTTTTGAAAGAAAATTTTATTTTTAATTTTTAAACTAAAAATGGCCTTCCAAATAAAATACTATTTTTGTATTTTTTCTTTTAATTTTATGTAAGTAGAAGGAAATTAAATACGAAAAGAAAAGTTTTGGCGCAAATAACTAAAAAAGGTGAGAATTTCAAACTTTGCCAAATATAAATTTGTTTAAATAAATAATTAAAGTTATTTAATTGAAAGATTTAAATATTTAAATTTAAAAAATGCCTATTTCTTCAAGACAATAAGTTTCGAAAATTTTGGAATAAAAAATTAAAAATTTTAATGAAAGAAGGAAAGTAAAGAAAAAATAAATATTTCTTCCAATTATGGATTAAATACAAAATTTCTGAGTTCTCAATTCCTTTCTCGTATTTCTACAAAGTTACGCCGAAAAGACCTCCAATAATTTATTTTTATTTTTTTATCATGAACATAATCGTAAATAAAAAATTAATTAATTGTTTTTAATTAAACTAATTTTTTTAAACTTTAATTAATCAAAATCAAAAATTAATTAATTATTTAAAAATTTAATTAATTCAAAATTTATTTATTTTATTAAAACCAAATAAATTATAGAAAATTATTAAAAGATTTGGGAAATAAAAAATATTTTTTTGGTTTATTTCTCCGACCTCCAATAAAAATTTAAATTGAAGTTTATGATTATTGTAATTTAAATTAAAATAATTAAAGAAAGAAGGAATAAAAATAGTAAAAATTAATTAAAATAAAGCTTAAATGAACGAAAAGAAAAATGATAAAATCACTCTTTCTCGAATGATAAAAATAAATGTTAAAAAAGTAGGTGAATAAATTAGGTATTTTATATACATCATTTACTCTATTAGAATGGCCAACCATTGTGTTTTTCAATCATCCTCCAAAGGGAGGGGCTATTGGAGGAGGGGGAGGGGGCTATTAAAGTGGTAATAATTGAATAATTATTATAATTCTAAATAATTATTCAATTCTTCCTTTTAAATTAAATTAAATATACATATGTATTTATGTATTTAATTGCTTTATTTGAATTAAATATTTCTAAAAATTGATTTAATTTAAAAAATAAAAGTAATTAGTAAAGAGAGGCAACTGACAATAAAAATAAAAAGAAAAATATTTTTGCCTCCCCCAAATAATCAGATGAAAAATTGGTAAGGAAGTACATTTAGAAAATATTAAAAGAGGAAATGATAGCAAAATTAGAAAATAAAAATAAATAAATTAAAAGTGAGGGGGAAGGGGGGAATGGGAGGGGGTATTTAGAAGAAAAGTGAGAGAAGGATTGTGTATTTATTTGTTTCAAACTGACATTAAGAAGGAATTAAAGGAAAGAAAATGGACGTGATTCAATGAAGAAAGAAAGGAGAGAAAATGAGGTAAATTACATAAAAAAAGTATATAAAAATATATATTACACTCATCAAAGCATCTGTCAGTAAATGATTCCTCAAAAATAAGATTTTTATTAAATGGCCAAAGGCAAAAAATTAGAGAAATAAAGGAAAAGAAAATGAAAGGAAGAAGAATCTCTCAAAAACTTTTCCACAAAAATATTTTGAAATTAAAAATTTAATTATCAGATTCACTAAATAGTTATCTCAAAAATCTCTTGAGCAAAGATATCCACACGAGATACGTCATTTCAAGACTTTCCATTCATCTACCAAATATTTCACACCTTTGAGATATCACAGAAAAAAAAATAATAATATTTTTTCTCCTCCAAATCAGAGGCGGGTCGGAATTCCGATTTCCGACACTTCTGACTGTTCCGAGCCACCCTTTGCTCCAAATATATCAAATAAATAACCAGCGTTCGGCGCGAATTGCTGAGTAGTTTTAATAGCTTTTGGGTATAAGGGCTGACTCCAGCGTTATTACAAATCGTTTGAACTAATTTGGATTAATTTCCCAGTGTTTGGTATATTCAGACTCAAATGTTTATTCTCAGACTCAAGTGACACTTATAAAAATATTTTCATCCAACTCCCCATTCAATTTCCTATCGAATGACACCTCAACCATCTTTCTACGACTAATAGTTCAAAAGTTATAAATTTTTAAATTTAAGTCATAAAATAAACATGCGGGCCTTCGGCTAAACATGCGGGCCTTCGGCCCGCATGTTTAGAATTTTTAAAAAAGAATTTAAAAAAATTATTTCTGACGGTTGCCTCCGGCAACGCGTTATCTGCAACGCGTTCCGTATTTTTTAAAAAATAATTTTTATTTCTGCCGGTTGCCTCCGGCAACGCGTTCCGATTGTTTAAAAAATAATTTTTAATTCTGGCGGTTGCCTCCGGCAACGCGTTTTCTGCAACGCGTTTCGAATTAAAAAAAAAATAATTTTTATTTCTGGCAGTTGCCTGCGGCAACGCGTTATCTGCAACGCGTTCCGTATTTTTTAAAAAATAATTTTTATTTCTGCCGGTTGCCTCCGGCAACGCGTTATCTGCAACGCGTTCCGTATTTTTTAAAAAACAATTTTTATTTCTGGCAGTTGCCTCCGGCAACGCGTTATCTGCAACGCGTTCCGTATTTTTTAAAAAATAATTTTTATTTCTGACGGTTGCCTCCGGCAACGCGTTATCTGCAACGCGTTCCGTATTTTTTAAAAAATAATTTTTAATTCTGGCAGTTGCCTCCGGCAACGCGTTATCTGCAACGCGTTCCGTATTTTTTAAAAAATAATTTTTATTTCTGGCAGTTGCCTCCGGCAACGCGTTATCTGCAACGCGTTCCGTATTTTTTAAAAAATAATTTTTATTTTTGGCAGTTGCCTCCGGCAACGCGTTATCTGCAACGCGTTCCGTATTTTTTAAAAAATAATTTTTATTTCTGACGGTTGCCTCCGGCAACGCGTTATCTGCAACGCGTTCCGTATTTTTTAAAAAATAATTTTTAATTCTGGCAGTTGCCTCCGGCAACGCGTTATCTGCAACGCGTTCCGTATTTTTTAAAAAATAATTTTTATTTCTGGCAGTTGCCTCCGGCAACGCGTTATCTGCAACGCGTTCCGTATTTTTTAAAAAATAATTTTTATTTCTGCCGGTTGCCTCCGGCAACGCGTTATCTGCAACGCGTTCCGTATTTTTTAAAAAATAATTTTTATTTCTGGCAGTTGCCTCCGGCAACGCGTTATCTGCAACGCGTTCCGTATTTTTTAAAAAATAATTTTTATTTCTGACGGTTGCCTCCGGCAACGCGTTATCTGCAACGCGTTCCGTATTTTTTAAAAAATAATTTTTAATTCTGGCAGTTGCCTCCGGCAACGCGTTATCTGCAACGCGTTCCGTATTTTTTAAAAAATAATTTTTATTTCTGGCAGTTGCCTCCGGCAACGCGTTATCTGCAACGCGTTCCGTATTTTTTAAAAAATAATTTTTATTTCTGCCGGTTGCCTCCGGCAACGCGTTATCTGCAACGCGTTCCGTATTTTTTAAAAAATAATTTTTATTTCTGCCGGTTGCCTCCGGCAACGCGTTATCTGCAACGCGTTCCGTATTTTTTAAAAAATAATTTTTATTTCTGGCAGTTGCCTCCGGCAACGCGTTATCTGCAACGCGTTCCGTATTTTTTAAAAAATAATTTTTATTTCTGACGGTTGCCTCCGGCAACGCGTTATCTGCAACGCGTTCCGTATTTTTTAAAAAATAATTTTTATTTCTGGCAGTTGCCTCCGGCAACGCGTTATCTGCAACGCGTTCCGTATTTTTTAAAAAATAATTTTTATTTCTGCCGGTTGCCTCCGGCAACGCGTTTTCTGCAACGCGTTTCGAATTTTAAAAAAAAATAATTTTTATTTCAAGCGGTTGCCTCCGGCAACGCGTTTTCTGCAACGCGTTACGAATTTTAAAATTAAATTAAACGTAAAATTAACTTATAAATTAATTTGCCTTATTTTTATAAAATTTTATAAAAATTTCAGTCCCAGACTGAAAGTATAAATGAGACTCAAGTGTACTTTTTACTAAAAATTTATTTTTTAATATTCTTATTAATTTTTAGAATTTTTTAAATTCATTTCCACTGATTTTAGCCTTCAGACTCAAATATTCCACCCTCAGACTCAAGTGACCTTTTCAAAAAATTTAAAAAAAATTCGCTTGATTTTTACACGTCGAATGACACCTCAATCATATTTTTCCGATAACTACTTCAAAAGTTACAAAAAACGCCTCACCGTTGCTTAACTTTCCAGATCGGACGGTCTAAATCGTCAAAATTAAAAAGTTTTCCCCAAAATTATAATTTATTAAAAAATTCATAACTTTTTCAAAAAAAGTCGAAAAAGCATAAAACAAAGCTTATTCGATGCAGAATTTAATTCTCTATCTTTCAATTCCCAACACTTTTTTCTAACTCCAAAACAAAATATAGTTAAGGTCACTTATATGCATCATACTCAAAATTTCAATTTTTACTCCATATCTTTTTTTCTGTTAATCTAATTGACTTGAAACAAACTTTTTTCTTAAGAAACCGACCTTGCTCTACAACTTTTCTCCCAACCACTTTTTGCACAGACCCTTCTAAACACCTTAAATCCAAAGTTACCACTTTGACAAAAAAGTTGTCAACAGGCACATCTACCCTCCCCGATGTCAGAACGACTTCAAATCTTTTTCTATCATATTCTCCATGTTGTGGTGCTTCAACCTTGTAACTGACTCAACTTCCCCCGACTTCGTCTTCATATTCAAATTACACTTTAAAGTTTCGAAAAAACACGTTTTTTCAAAATATCTAAAAACTCGCCCCTTTCCCCCAACTTTTGGAGGTTTTCCTGAAAACTACATAGTATTGCGCATCTATAGCAAAAAACCCCACCCGGATACACCCACTCAAAAGCTCTGGGGACTTTTTTTAGCTGACTGCCTTTTTACTATTATGTATATATAGATAATTTGGAGGAAAATAAGCACAAAAGTAATTCAGACTGAAAAATTTTATTGGGTAAATTCTTATGTTAGGGATGGAGTGTTGTCCTCCTCTTTATAAAAAATTTAAAAAATAAATTAATTTTGTAAAACAAACAAATTTAATTTAAACGAATTAACAAAAAAAGCAAAAAAATTCTCCAAATAATCTCCAAAAACTAACAAAAAATAACCCTTCCCCTCTGTTCAATTTGGCCAAATTTGTTTTTCCTTTTTTTTAGCCTTTCCTTTTTTTTATTTATTTCTAACCCTCATTGAATAGAGAATAGTAACTTTTTTTATTTTTAGCCCTTAGGGCTTTTACAACAATCCATTCATTTGTGAGGAGAATAGGGATGTTACGACGCACTATTGCTTTGGCGCGGGCATACAAAGTGGTCATTTGTCAAATCAGAATCACGAAATTTTGTAAAAATTAAATAAAAATACCTATCATTATATGTTCAATAGCTCAAACAATTTTTTTTATTATTTCTAAAGTAACGAATTTTTGAAGGAACATAGGGCTATTTAGATTTTAGACGTTATTTAGGGTTATTTAGATTTTTGAAACCAAAAAAATAAAACTTATGGGGGATTGGCTGATATAATCCTAAAATATTTTTTGTATAAAAATTCTTTATTAAGTCCACAATATTTAGACAGCGCCAAACATCCCCACTCCCTAACAACCCCAAATACTCTTCATTTTAGCTCTCGAAAGAAATTTACAAAAATATTTTGGGGCGGATTGTTAATCTTTTTTGCATCTTTTCCCCTTCCCCTTATTCTTTTCGCTTCCGCCCCTTTGCTTTTCTTCCTTTTTTGGCACAATTTTCCAAATTTGGCAATACAACCGAAAAAAAGAGAGAATGAAATGGGGTTATTGGATATATATTTGAGTATTTTTTTTTTGAATTTTTATAAACACATTTGGGCTAATTAAAAATATTTTAAGTGGGGTGAACTAGAGATAAACTAAAAGATGGAGAGTCCTTAATAGAAAGGGTAGCCTCTCATTAATAGAGAGTAGAGATCGGACCGTACCGTACTACGGCCGTATTTTTCGGTATTTATCGGTATTCCGTATCGGTAGTACGGTACGGAATACGGTACGGAAAAATTTAAAAAAAAATACGGTACGGAATACGGTACCGATGAAAAATATCGGTATTTGTCGGTATTTCTCGGTATTTATCGGTATTACAGTCGGTAATACGGTACGGAATACGGTACGGCAACATTTTGAATTTCATCGGTATTTTTCGGTATCGGTATTTTTCGGTATTACGGTACGGAATACGCTACGGAACAAAATTCCGATCTCTAATAGAGAGACTGTAAAATTCAATCCTTCAATGAGGGGAATTTCCTTCAGTTCTGGCTAAATTAAGATGTAGCTTGTCCTTATCTACATTTTCCTTCAATTCCTAGCAAAAGTCTATAAAATAGAATATATGTACCTATGTAAATAATTTATTACCTCTAATCTACTTATTTAATATACTCAAATAACCATCACAAACATTTTAGTCGAAAAATAATTTTAAAAAGCCAATTTTAAAAATGCGGCAGCTTTTTGAAGAAAAAATTTATTTTTTCATGTTTAGTAAGTCATTTTAACATGACAGGAAAGGCTTTTCATCATAAAAGAAAAGAGAAAAGCTACTGGCTACATAATCTCACTCACTCAGTTAATTTTAAAAGTTATATTTTTAAAAATATATTTTTTAAGAAAAACAGCGGGAAATATAAAAATAAATAAATAAATTTAAATAAGTTTTGTGTATTTTACAAGAAATTGAAGGGAAAAGCCTGCTGCTTTTAATTCCTTAAAAAAAATTTTTTTATTTAAATATTCCAAAAATATTAAATAAAGTTAAGGTTGAAAAACAAGTACCTAATTTTCTTTTATTTTAAATTTGAAAAATATTAAAAAAGTTAAGAAAAAAAATTTTTTTTTGAAAATAAAAATATATAAAGCTGGACAGAGAAAATTTTATTAAAATTTTTAATCCAAAAAAATTTTGTTTTGAATTTTTAACTTAGAAAATTTTTTTTATTTTGAATTTTAATTAAAATAAATTTAAATAAAAAAATATATTAAAATTAATTTTAAAATAAACAAAACAATTGTCTACTTAAAAATAAATAAATATATGTATTTTTTATTTCCCCTCTTCTCCCTATTGTTATACCAAAAAATATTTTTTTCTTAATTTCCCCCATTTTCCTAAAAATATAATAGATTAAAAATAAAAAAAATAAAGAAAATATTTATTTGGATATTTAATAGAAAATAAAAAAAATAATTTAAACCTCTAGAAAACCTTCCTTGAATCTTTAATAAATAAATATTTTATAAAAAGGATTTTTAAGAATTCTTTCAAATAAAGTAAAATAATCGGTTAGAGATTAAAGTTTTTTAAATTAAATTTATTTTTGTGAAAAATTAGAATATTTTTTTTAATTTTTAAGAGAAAAAGAAATTTTAAAAAATATTTTTAAATTTTGTTTAATGGGAAAAGTGAATTTTCCTTAAATAAATTCTAAAAAAAAATTTTGTTTAAATAAAATATAAAACATATGTTTTTATTTTTTAAAAATATTTTTTGAAATAAGAGAAAGTGTTCAAAAAATGTTGGGAAAATGAGAGGGAAAAAATTTATTTAAAAAATAAACTTTAAAAGATTTTGTTAAAATTTTAAAAGTTATTTTAAAAGGTTCTGAAAAAAATATATTTAAGGATTAAAGGAATATATGTAATTTTTTGTGTTGTAAACGATGAAAATTGAGAAGATTTTTAAAAAATATTAAAATATTTTTTAAAAATTAAAAAAAAGAATTTTAAGATAAAAATACACAGAGAATAAATATATAATAAAGGTTTGTTGTAAGAAAGTAAAGCTTTTCAAACATTTATTTTAGCAAATAATTATTTTAAATATTTTTTTAAATTAAAAATAATAAAAACTAGACAAATATAGAATAAAGGAAAAACAAAAAAAAAGAATTTAAAATTATTTGTAAAAAAAATTTTTTTTAGTAAATTTGTCCTCAAACGGAAACAAAAAAATATATTTAAATAGAAAGTAGCTTCTCCAAAAAAATCTAAAAAAAGTTCTTTTAAAGAATTTCTTTTTCTCTCCAGGGAATAAATGTACATATTTTTGTTGTAGTATATACTTCAATGGCTTTTTTAAAGAAAAAAAGTTTTTATGGTCAAATAAATTTGGAAAAAGGGTTTTTAAAAAAAAAATAAGGGAGAAAACTTTTTAGTTAAATACATGTAATAATTTTTATTAAATAATTTCTGACAATTTTAAGTAAAAAATACTGACAGATAAAAATTGAAAAGAATAATAAAAGAAGAAAATAAAAATCAGAATTTAATTAAATTGAGAAATTGGTAGTTACCTAACAATAAGAATTATATGTAATATTAAATCAGAATTGAATAATTAATTGGATCAGAATTCTAAAGTTTTTTTTCTAAACAAGAATTTAAAAATCAGAATAAACAATGGGAAATAATTATTTTAATAAATCAAAATTTCATTTTGGAATAAAAAAAATAAAATCAGGATTTAAATTAAACATATCAGAATAATTATTATTTATTTCTCCAAAGCTTTCTATAAATTCTGAAAAATTAATTTATATATAATATTTTTAAATATTTAAAGTATTTTTTCAGTTTAAGTATTTACGTAATTCGGGTAATCTTTAAATAAAAGTTGCGTATTTTTAGTTTAATAAATTAATTGGGTAAAAAATATTTTTAAATAAAAAAAAAGAGAGGAGAGTTATTTGCAGAAAATTCAAAAATAAATTTAAAAAAGTGCTTTTAATATTTTCTAAATTAATAGAGAATTTTAATTGAAGAAAATAAACAAAAAAAATAATAAGCAAAAATATTATGTAGTTGTGTTAACAAGAAGGAATAAATTGCGTGTTTGGATATCAACGTATTTTTCTAAACCTACATATGTAGATCACCAATATGAACTAACATTTTAGGCTTTTTTAAAAAAGTTTCAAACCCCCTCCCCCCTCTTTCTCTCGAGATTAAAATTAAAAAATAAACAATAAAACTTTTAAATATCAATTACGTCAACAAAAATATATATTTTAATAAAAACAAATTAAAGAAATTAAAAAATAATTACGTCTATATTTATTCGCTAAATATTTAAAAGTTTCTCTAAAAATAAATAAATAATTTCCATAAATGGCCGTTAATAACAACAAAAATAGAGGTAAATAAAAAGAAAATTAGGAGAGAAAATGATAAATTAAAAGACTGGTTTTTAAAGAATATTTTTAAAAAAATTTAAATAAAAATTTCTGGTCATGATTTTAAGGGAGGAGAGAATGTTTAAAGTTTTTGGATATTTAATTTGTTTTTAATTCTTTTAATCAGTTAACTCCAGCGCCATTAGAAATTAAAATAATTTTAAGTGAATAATCTCTAACTAAAAATTTTAAATAAAAATTATTTTTAAATAACTTAAGTTCACCTATATTGTACATTATTTCCTTCGAAAAAATATTTTTTCTTTTAAAAATAAAACTTGTTTTAAAACAACAAAACTTTTTTTAAAAAACAAAAAAAAAGTAATAAATACATTTCTTTTACAATATTTTTAATATGCCGCCTTTATTTATGTCAAAGGCGGCCAAAATTAAGAGGCAAAAAAAGAAAAAGAAAAATGGGTTAAAGCAAGAAAAAATAAAAATAAAAATGTACATTATATTCTTTCTTTTTTTCTAAGTAAGAGTCAGGCCACATTGAAGAAGAGGAAGAGCCAGGCGAATAATTTTGTTTTAGTTGAAGCCATAAGAGCATTTGTGATGAGCATGAGGGCAATGAATGGAGAATGAATGAGTTTTTGAGGGAATGAACAGGCTAAAACTATATAGAAGTAGGTAGATGATGGAGGGGGATAAAGAAGGGGGAAACAACAGCTGCTACAAAGAAGGGGGTTTAAAGCAGAAATGGATATATATTAGGGATGACAGATTATTTTAAGTTTATTTGACAATTTTTGGGTAGCTAATTCTAATGGAGGGGATATATTAAGTGAGAAACTCACCTAGTCACGGGAAAAGAATATTAGCTAATGAATTATGGAAGGACCTGGATCACGGAAAATGGATCAAAAAAAGAAGAATAAGAATATTCATAAAAACAAATTTGGCTGGTAGTGTGGCATATACCCACCCGTTTGAATTTTAAAAAGTTGTGTTCTACATTATTAATAAAAGAACCTTGAGGAAAAATAAGATTATTAAAGATATCAAAAGTGTTCATTTGGAAGGTAGGTAGATGAGGGTTATGAACGGTTAATGAACATTTGAATGGAAGAGCTGGAGAAAAAGGGATATGCCTACCTATTTTTATTTGAAGAAGCGTGAGAGAAATGAGGTCGAGGTGTCAGAAAATAAAAATAAAATGAAGGACAAATTATGCAAGATGAGAAAAAAAAAGAATGAGAAAAGAGGACAATAAATTATTTATTTATTTATGAGAGCGAACGGCAATAACCGGAAATTTATTTAAAAATACAAAAAGAACAAAAAAATAAAATTTAAAAAGTTAATTGGAATAAAAATTTGGGGTAAAAAGCGGCGAATGTAAATATTTAAAACAATCACTGGATAACGTCAAACTAACAATAAGCATTGAAAAACCCCTAGTTCAAATTTTGAGTCAAATCAAGAGTCAAACAGTAATAATCCTCCTTAAATGAACATAAAAATAAGTATAAACTTGCCGAAAAATTAAAAAAAATAGGTACAAACTTAAAAATAATAAATAGAATAAATAATATGTTTTTTTTCATTATTTTCAAGTCTGGCTAAAAGAAAATAATTTTAAAAAGCCAAACCAAATTTGCATTTTCACGTATTTTTGGTTGTTTTTTTTGCCTTTTTTTATTTATTTGATTGATGAAAAGTGCCATTTATTTAGTTAGACCTTTCCTTTAAATTATTCATAAAAAAACGTTATTTTTGGTTAATTTCATGCATTTTTAATTAATCATCAAAAAATATTTTAATTAAAAATTTCAAATATATACTATTTATGATATAATTTTTCTAATTTTTTAATTAAAAATAAAAGAGAGTACAGAGCTCCCATTAATCAAGAATTTTGTTAGGATTCCTCTCTCCCCTTTTACTTTTACGTAATATTTTAAAAATCCTTTCCGGAAAAGGAATTTTCTTATATATTAATTATTAACTAAATATCAATTTAAATTTTAATTCAAAATTTTTTAAACTCGAAAAAAAAATGAAATTTAAATAAAAATAATATTTATAAAAATTAATTTTCTACTATTTATCATAAAATATTAAAAACTAAATACATAATTATTAAAAAGCATTAAGAGAGATCTGTATTTTAAATTTTGTTTAAATTTATTTAATTTCAAACAATTTTTAATAAATTTTAAAATTCAGATCTTTGTAAAAAAATTAATTAATGCTTTAAATAATTCATTCAAAGGACACAATTAATTTCAATAAAAGGCAATCTACGAGATTTTTAAAAAAGAAAAATATTTTGGGCAGAAATTATGCGACAAAAAAGCTATACAAATTAATATAGGTATAAACTTTGAGAGAAAAAAAGATAAAAGCTCTAATTTCTAAATTAATTTTTTTTAAATATTTTAAATTAAAAATTAAATTTAAAAAATTTCCCAATAGTCCAAAATTAATTTAATTATTTTTAGAGATGAAACTAAAAAATTTTCCTTCTTCCCAATTATAAATATTTGTTAGATTAATTTGTTTATATAAAATTCTGATTTAATTTTATATATTAATTAAAATAGTACAAAATAAACAATATTTTTTAAAGATAACTTTGAGTGTTAATACTAAAAGCGGGAAAAGGAAAAAATAAAATATTTATAAATGCACAAATATTTTTGATAAAATTATTTATTTGATACCTAATATTTTGATTATTCCTATATTATGCTTTTTTGAGTGAAAAGTGAAGAAGATAAGAATTAATTCTTTATTTTTACAAATTTTTTAAAATTCTAATTAATAATTCCAATAGAAATTGATAAAAATGATGTTCATACATAAAATATACCCTCCTCACTTTTCACTATTTACAAAACAACAAAATATACCGTATTTATTCTAATAGAATGGCCGCCACTCTATTTTTCGATACCCCCAAATAGGGGCCATTCTATTGGAGGGGCCATTCTAATGGAGGTGGCCACTCTATTTTTCATAGCTTAGAATCTGAGATTGGATGAATCTATTGTCCAATCGAATATCTTTCGACTTCGAAATTTAATCGATTTTTCTTGTAAAATTCTATATTTTCTACTTTGGTTAGTGAATCTTTCTTTTCGTAACACTGTAAAACATAAAAGTCTTTTGCCTGCTGGGCAAAAAGGCAACTTTTTATTTACTTCGGTGCCAGACAATCAAAATTTCCGGTACAGTTGGCTCCTAAAAGTCCGTGGAATCTTGGAATTTGGACGTAATATATTGGAATCGGAAGAGATTCGGAGGGATATTGATGAATTTGATTGTTATCGAAGGATTAATGAGTACTGAAAATTCTAAAGTGTGTAAATTCAAAAGAGTCAAGGGGTCCTGAAATTTCTAGAATTTTGCATGAAATTAGATTATCAATTCCTATGGAACAAGATTAATTTCAAGTTATATCAATACAGAGTTATATCAATTAACATTACTATACCAAATCTCACAAATCCATCATTATTCCTGTAAATTCTATGTATCCCAGCAAGTTCCCTGATAAATCTAATTTATCCACTCCATGAATATTTTCTTCAGTAAATCGTTGTAATTTCGTAATATTACTTCTAATCCTCTCAAATCCCCTGATATTCCTTTTAATCTCCCTTTTATGACTCCAGATTTGCTCAAAAATATTATGATTATCCTAACTAATGAGTAATATTTAATGAGCAATAAGAAAATAAAGAAATTATTGAGGTATAACTTTGTAGTTAAAAGGGCCATTCTATTGGAGGGGCCATTCAAATAGAGGTGGCCATTCTATTTTTCATTACCCCCAAAAAGGGGCCATTCTATTGGAGGGGCCATTCTATTAGAGGGGCCATTCTATTAGAATAAATACGGTATATTAATTCTTTATTATTAACTGAACTATAACTCTAAAATATCTTTCCTAATTAAAAAAATTTTTCATATTAACCGGTAACCGCAATATCATTGCGGCGTTCAAATCGAGGGAGAAACAGTCCAAATTTATGTTCAATTCCAGAAAATGTGGCTGCTGCAAGTTTGTAACCGCCAATATGATGAGGATTGGCTGAAGCTTGATCTAGCATTGTTGCATGGGTTGAAGTCTAAAAAATTAAAAGAAAAAATAATTTTGAAAATCCACAATCACCTCAGATCCACTAGGTCTATTCCCTCCGAAATCAACATAAAATAGACGTTGTAATAATTCATAGGTAAATAATGTGACGCCAAATTGTGGACTAGAACGTAAGACACGCGCTAAAAATTTAAAAATTATTTTTTGGTATTTATTAAGTCAGTATGTTTTCTTCAATAAAAAGTATTTACTTCCTGCTCCTTTCCAAAGAGAACCAGGACCCTCTTCATGCAATAACTAAAAAGAAAATAAAATTATCATTACATGCGTACTAAAATTGTTTAATTATCTCAAGTAAGCACTTTGACAGTTTTTAGTTTTTACCATAAAGTTTTTGGGAAGTTAATAAAATAATTATATATTTTGAGAATGGATCTGTACACTAAAAAACTGTTATTAGTACACGACTTGAACCTGTTCTTTCTTAACCTTTCTAAAACAGTCAATAACACCAGTATAAGTAGTTTGACCAGCTCGAGACGCTACTTGAAGGCGTGTTTTGATAACATCAGCTAAAAACAATTTTAATTAAAAATTTATTAATAAATTTTACCAGGTGTAACGAGTGCAGCGGCAGGCACCCCAGCAATCAAAGCCGAAAGTATTAAAGAAAAGGAACTATTTAAACCCTAAAATTAAAAATATACGTCAATTATCACTCCTAAAAACCTGAGAATCTGCAGTTAAAAGCTTCAAATGTGCATAAAGAGGAAAGTAAATACCCGAAAAAGGAATATCACGTAACCAACAAGCTCTAAAATTTAAAAATAGATAAAAAAATATCAAAAAATTAACCTTGCTCCCTTATAAAGACCCTTAAAACCCAAATCTTTTATAACGTCGAGTAAACGCACTTTAGGACCATTAATTATTTCACCAGCAGTTTGAAGGCGAATTTTAATAATTTCTAATGGATTTGTGACAGCTACCTATATAATTAAAAATAAAATATAACTTTTAATTAATTTCGATAAGTTAAGTTACTTGAACAGAAAAAAAATGAAAAAATTTTCTGAATTATTTTACAATTAGTTCAATTACTTAAATTACAAATTTGTTAAGAAAAAAAACCATAAAACAATTTTTAAATGATTGTTTATTCATTTAAAAAATCGAATGTTTAAAAAAATTTTTTAATTAAAAAAATATACCTGACAAGTCCCAGCACTAAAACCAGCCAAAATTTCTCCATACAAAGGAATTCGTCCATCTTTTGTAAATATATCACGAACAGAATCATTTGCAGTTAATTTAATTGCTTTTTCTGGCGCAACCCCCATAATTTGAGGTAACAGGCCACGATAAAAACCAAAAATACCTTCAAATTTTAGTATTTTTTTGAAGCAGTCATAGCTGAAATATTTAAATAAAAAAGAATATTACTATAAAGGAAAGAGTCATTCCTGTACGGTCCCAAGGACGACTCTTAAGAACTTATCGAAAATTAAAAAGAACAAAAAAATTTCAGTAAATCATCTAAAGAAGCTAAAAAATGAAAAAAAAACAAACCTATTTTTGTACATAACCTCCCCAAGATAGGATCCAGTACGTTGATTTTGCATACGTGTTTTGACCAAATCAATAGGATATACAAATGTTGCACCCAATATTCCCCCAATTGCACCAAGAGAAAATCGATAAATACTTTCCAAAAGCTTTAAAATAAATTTTAAAAAAGCTTAAAAATTAAAGAAATACCGCAACAAAAAATCCACGGTCTTCTTTATTTTCTACAGCTTTAACATTTGTTATACGAAAGATTTGAGATACTCTTTTAAGTCGCTCAGGATCAATTTTATCCAAATCAGCCAAGTCAATTGCACGAGTACCTGGGTGATTGAGTTCTGCCAAACGGAAGAGAATTTCTACCTTAACGTATAAAATATTTTTAAGTGAAATTGCTTCAAACGTCACACAAAGACATTTGAATCTTTGAAAATTATTTTGATAAATAGAAATTAACCTCATACGGAGTAATTTGAGCATACGCTTGAGTCGCTTGGAGAAATTCTTCTCTCGTAACCATTAATCCAATATTTCCACGTGAAATACTCATATAAATACGTTTCATTAACTCCATTTTTGCAAGCAAAGAATTAAAAGCTTGGTAGAAGGGAAAGCGAACCTATAAATAGAACAGAATGTTAATGAGTACAAACGAGGCAAATTGACAGAATATCCAAAGATTATAAAAAGCTAACTTTATGTGCACTAGACCCTCCACCAGCAACTGCAATCAAATTTTGTCTAGAAAAATCAGTAAGTAAATGGCCTTTCACAGTAGTCATAATTGTAAAAAAATCATTTGCTGATATACTTCCATCATTTTCCTTGTCAAAACTAAAGAAAAAGTTTATCTTACTTTCAAAGTAAAACCTTTTAAATGCTTGTACTCCTTGTTCTTCATAAAAATCATGTAGTAGCTGACAAAAGGCATGATAGCCTATTGATCGTTGTTTCTTTCTGAACAAAAATTTTTGATATTGATGTAAGCAAAAATTATAAAATTGAAGAGCTCATGTACCAAAGATAAAAGGCAAGAGGATAAAAGGTGTCATAAGGATAAAAGCCCCACCCAAAGCGGCACATAAAACAAAGAATGTCCCGCAAGGGCGTATCCAGGGGGCTGGGGAGGGGGCTAGAGCCCCCCCCCCCCCCCCCGAAATGGGGGAAAGGGGGAAAAAATTAGGAGAAGGATGGTCGAAAAAGTGAACTTTTTTGGCCTACGGCCCTCAAATCCCGTATAAATTAATGACAATAACATACTATGAAATGTGCAGAAAATAGAAAAATATCAAAGAGGGAGGAAAAAGGAAAATTTCAGTTTATAAACTGCATATTAATAAAAAATTCAAATTTATTTAAAAACTTACGCTCCAAAATATTTTTTAATGAATTCACAATCGAAATCAAAATCAAGTTGCATCAAAGGCGTTGTGTGGCGAATCACCTTTTAAAGATTTAATAATTTAAAAATTACTTTAAATACCTTTTCAAATTCATCAGCCGTAATAGATTCAGAAGCATTATTATCAAAAATTTCAAAGGCAGTTAAATAGAGCGCATCGGGAGAACAAAGTGTCGCTTAAAATATAAAAATTTATTTACTATGAAAAATTAAAAATTTAGTTAGCAAAATCCTTGATTAGAATATAAATTTTTGGGGTTTTAAAAATAAAAAATACCCTCAAATGCAAAAAATTCTTCAAAAGAAATAATCCCATCCTTCGAAGTATCAGCAGCACTAGCCAAAAGACGAACAGTTTCGCGATTGTAATTCTCATCGTTATACAGATTAAGATATCTAATAAAAAAATTTAAATAAGGCAAAATCGAACTTCCGGGATTCCGAGGATAAATTCCGAAAAAATCGCGGATCCCGAAACTCAAAAAAAATCCGGGATTTTGGGATCCCGTCCCGTGCCGGTCTCTAATAAAAAGAAACAAAAGGACAAAACACAAGAGGATTTTAAAAAATTTTTTAGAAAAATAATTAGAAAATAAGCCTCTTAGAGTTTGAGCTTCAAGTTTACTAAAAATTAGTCAATAAATTTTGGATAAGGAAAAAAATTAATGTGCGAAAAAAATTTCCTTTTTTAATCAAATACCTCTGAACGAAATCATTAGCTGTCATAAACTTCCTTCCAGACTTTTCAACACTTGCATATTTATTGAATATAGCAAGTAATTCATCAGGATTAGCACGTGCAATAGAGCCAGGCAATGCACTCACCTTTAATCTTAAATTTATAAAAAAATGATTTTAAAAACCTGTTGATGTTTTTCATAACATTTCGCAGTCTGAACCATTTTAGAAGATAAAAATTTAGATGAAAGAAAGGGCAAATTAAATGGATAAATGGATGCAGCATTCTTATTATTATTTTCCATTTTTAGATATAGAAAAAAATATCTATAAAAAAATTAACTGAAAGTTAAAAAATTGATTAATAAAAAAAGGCAGAATATGGGGGAGGGCATTTTTTTTTTTTTTTTCTTTATCGAACACAAATAAATAAGTGTGAAACAATAAAATAAAACTCCTGGATCCACAGGGATCACTTATGGAGAGGTAACGTACAATAAAAAAAAACAAATAAAATATGACTGTTTTAAAAAAAATGTTAAGTTGTAAAAAAAAAATAAATAATGGACTCCACAGAAAAAATAAATTAAATGTATAAAATTAAATGCCATAAAAAAATATATAGGTATGTATATTTGGGTATATAAAAAATATTTGTATTAAAACTAATTTTATTTAAATGTTGAGTAAATTTGTTTAGGTAAGAAAGTGAACATTTGGGTTAGGATTTTATGTTAATACACTCCATTAATTCATACTCATAAATTATAATCTTCTGTGGTTAATATTTTGTCTAAAAATTTTTTAAATTGCGGTATAGTACTGATTTTTTCAATTTCTTTTTTTGGAAGTTTATTCCACCTATCTATGACTCTATGTGAAAAGAAATGATTATTTTTGGCTTGCTTTTTGAATAGCTGATATTTATGTAAGCGCGGATTAATTCTATTAGGTTTTGAAAATATTTTTTCTGGATTTATTTTATAGAAACCCATGATTATTTTGTAGGTTGTCATAAGATCAGTTTTTATACGACGGAGATTGGAGGGAAGGAGTTTGCATCTTTTTAGTCTTTCGTTATATTCTATTTTCTGGTATTTGTATTTATATCTTAAAATTCTCCTTGTAAAGCTTTTTTGTGGTCTTTCTAATTGTTTATTAAGATATTCTAATTTGGGGCTAAAATTTTCGGTGGAATACTCCATAATGGGTCTTACGTATGTTTTGAATGCTTTTACATATGTTTCTATTGGTAATGTTTTTGGTAATATTCTTAGGATATTGTTTATTCTTATAAATGAGGATTTGGTAATTTTTGATATATGATGATCAAACTTTAGCTTGTTATCTATGTATATACCTAGATCTCTTATGTTATTAACCTCTTCGATTTTTTTACCATTTATCTCATAATTAAACCTAATTTTATTGTATATTTTTAAAACCTTTACTTTTGCTATAGAGAATTTAAGTTGATTCATTTCTGACCATTTACACGCATTGTCTATAGCCCCCTGTAACTCTATACAGTCCTTTTCCGTCTTAATTTCTGAATAAATCTTAAAATCGTCCGCATAAAGTTTTACTTTAACATTTTGTGGAATATATTTTGGAAGGTCATTTATATAAATTAAGAAAAGTAATGGACCTAAGACTGTCCCTTGTGGGACTCCTGTTTTTGGGATAAATGGTTCGGAAAAATGTTCTTCTATTTTTACACTATGTGATCGATTTGAGAGAAAATTCGCAACCCATTGAATTATTAACCTATCTATTTTTAATTCTTGCATTTTTCTAATAAGTATTTCGTGGTTTACTTTATCAAAGGCTTTCTCAAAGTCAAAATATATAACATCTGTACCTATTTTCCTGTCAAGTGAACTATACCAGTCTTGCATCGATGATAAGATTTGAATTGTACAAGAGCTTTTCGGTAAAAATCCAAATTGCTCTTCTGCGATTAATTTTTGTTTGTTAAGGTGTTCTAAGATATTATTTGCTATAATACGCTCAAAAACTCTACAAGTCGGGGATGTTAAAGCAATTGGTCTGTAATTTTTTGGGTCGTTTACCGAACCCTTCTTTTTAAATATCGGTAGAATGTGGGCTGTTTTCCATAATTCAGGGACTATTCCTGTTTTAAATGTATTTTTATATAAAATTGAGAGAGGGAGAGCTAAGGGGGTAGCACATTTTTTTAGAAAATATTGGTTGATATTCTCAGGACTATGGGATAATTTATTTGGGAGCTTTTTTAATAGTTTTTCTATTATATATGGTTCAAAAGTGATTTCTTCCTGATATTCGTCCTCAGCTACGAGGCTTGCTTGTATATTGTTTTTACCTCCACTAACTATTTCTTCAAAAATATTTCTAAATTTATTTGCTTTGTCTGTGTCGGATATTATGGGGTCGCCTTCCTCAGATTCCTTAAGTATAGGTATACCAGAGAAGTTAAATCGATTTCTTTTCATTAATTTATGTATTTCCCCTATGTGTCCAGATCCTATTTTTTTCGATAGATAGTTGTTTTTATATTTTCCTATTTGTAATTTACATTTAATTTCAAGACTTTTATAATTCTCTTTACTAATTTCCCCTAATTTTAGCTTTTTCCATGCATCAGCTTTTTGTTTGATTATTTCTCTAATCTCTTTAGGGTATTTCATGGGTGTTTTCTCACCAAATTTTTTAATAGGGATGAATTTTTGAATTACTTGGGTTATTATTGAATTCAGTATTTTATTATTGAATTCAGTATTTCACTGTAGTTTAAGTAGTTTGAACTTCAGTGTACAAAATCGAAAATCCGAGATCCCATAACGGGATCTTTTCAAAGGGTATCTCAAAACCTTACGAAAATCTTACCCGATGGAAAGAACCAGCCGGCAGCCAAAGAGAATAGACTCAAATGTCAATGAAATTATTTTACTCAAATGTCAAAAACGAGTCAAGTAGTCGCAAGCCGTTTAATCGCCAGAATTTATATTTCGAATAAAAATAGTACAAAAAAATGCACGAATAGAAGCTCCGCGATTTTTCGGCCGCTTATTTGTTAGTTCGCGACTAATCGGGTGCTCTCTAGAAAAATCTTTTCATTTGACTTTAATCTTTTCATTTTCCTTAGTTATTCTAATTTCATAACGTCATTTAAAATTTTTTTAAAATTTTTTAAAGATTTTGATGACAGAAATGACCGACGAACAGCTTAGTCTTCTTAAGCAATTTGTTCTAATGTGTAAGGCTAATCCGGGACTTTTACATCAGCCACAATATGCCTTTTATCGTGAATATCTGGAAAGGTTTTGTTTTTGAATGAAATTATAATTAACTTAGAATTTAGTTTGGGAGCTAAAATTCCATCGGGAACTGAATCTGGAGGTTCAAAATCGGAATCTTTTAAGAGACAACCTGAGGAGACTTTTGAAGAAACTCAAGAGGAGGAGAAGGAATCTGATTTGCCACTTCCTGAATTAGACAATTCTGGTGTTATTGAAGACAAGACTTGTGGGGAAGAATATGCGATGGGTGACCCAGAGAAGGAAGTTAGTGATGAAGATATGGAAAAGGCGCAGGAACATCGTCAGGCAGCGCAGATGGCTTTTGCTGACGGTATTTTCCTTAAACTTTAGTCATTTAACCTAAGTTTTTACGTGGTGGGTGTCTCTCTAGCCCCCTGGATACGCCCTTGCCAAGGGCTTAGGCAAGATAAAACTTGAATACCTACATATTATCTCGTTCATGTGTGTATTTTTTAGTTTTTTAAGTTTTAGATCACACCCATTCTTGAGAACTTTGTTTTTATTTTTAAGGTGACTATGAGAAATCTGTTGAGGAATATACCAAAGCAATTGAATTCAATCCTGGTTTGGCCATCTTACATGCTAAAAGGGCAAGGTATTTTTTAAAATTTAGTATTTAAATTACATTTATCTTTTTTTAGTACTTTACTTAAAATGGCAAAGCTTTCTGCGGCTATAAAAGATTGTGACAAGGCTATTGCTATTAATCCTGACTCGGCTGCTGCTTATAAATTCCGTGGAAGGGCTCATCGGTTTTTTTGTTTCAAGTTATTTTAAATATTTTTTTAGTTTATTGGGTAATTGGGCAGAGGCACATCTTGATTTGGCTCTTTCTTGCAAATTGGATTACGATGACCAGGCGAATGAATGGTTAAAAGAAGTAGAGCCAAATGTAAGTTCTTATAATTATTGTCAAGATTCTTGGATAATTTAATGCTATCTATGATGAAATTAGAGATGAACGGAAAATTCTCTTGAACAAAAATCAAAAATAAAATTTGTTTTTGTTAGAATAGGGCAGAGGGTGAAGCGATTTTCTTTAAAATTTATTATGTTGGGTTAAAAAGTTGATTTTTAGGCAAAGAAGCTTCACGATTATCAACGTGCTAAGGAACGCCTCGCTGATGAGAAAGTGACTCGTGCTCGCCAAGAACGTGTTCGTCGAGCTCAGGAGGAGAATAAGCGAGCAGCTGAAGAGAATAAGCAGAAATATGGTGAGGATAGTGATGATTTTGATGGGGTGAGTTTGAACATTGGAATTGATCTAAAATATTTTTAATATTCAGGACGTTCCTCCAGGACTCTTTGAATCATTCAAGAACAATCCTGAATTAGCCGTAAAATTTTTAAAAATTTTCTTTAAATTTTTCAAAATTAAATTCAGAAAATTATGGAAGAAATCAAGAAGGATCCATCAAAAATTGGCCAGTATTTGAATGATCCAAATGTTCTTAACTTAATTGGAATGATGGGTGGCAAAGGTGGTGGCGGGTTTAACCCGAATGCTTTTAATATGCCTACTGGTAAATAAAATAGTTTTTTAAATTGACTATTTTTTTAATTTTAGGCGACACTGATGACTCGACCCCATTTAAACAAGAACCTCCAAAGAAGGCGCCAGAGCCTGATCTTGATTAAAGAATTAAAGAGAAGATAATTATAAAATTTTGAGAAGAGGCCAATTTGTTGGAATTAAAACAAAAATATAATTGACTCTAAATATATTTTGATTATTTAATTTATATCGTGACTTTTATCTTATTTTGAGTAAATTGGCCTTATAGGCAAATAATGTTTGGATCGTGAAAATAATTTTATTAGACAAATTTTTTAGAATTCGATTTAAAGGGAATTTTTAAAATCCTTTTTCTTGGTTTGAATTGATGAATGGTTATGTTAATCTGGATCTAAATGTCTAGTCATGCATTTTTTAGATAATTATTCAAAGTCAAGATAAAGGATGGGTTGCAAAAAATATAGGTATTCTCTTATTAATCCCGAAAATGATTGATATCCCCCAACCTCTCCGGAAAATTTGGCTCCATGCTCAAATTTTTAACTGACCCGACCCGATACCTGGACTTTTTTTCGACCCGATCCGAAGAAAATTTTGAAACCCCGACCCGACATTTTTCTCAACCTGTTTTTTTCCTTGCAAAGTTTAAAAATGTTCTTAATTTTGGCGTAATGCAAAAAAGGATTTTTGATGAATTTTTGTCCTACAGATTAATTTTTTTTCGTTTTTTTCTTGTTTTTTATTTGGTTCTCTCTTGTTTTTCAACAATGTTTTTATAAATTTTCTAAAATAACCTAAATGGAATTGTAGGAGAAATCATAAATTTTGCTCTAAATTTTAATTTAATAAATAATGGCTTCTTATGCTTCATCATCAAACTCTGGAACGATTGACGAGAAATGTCATACATTATTCGATGGTGTTAGGAAGATTAATGTAAATTTACATTTTTTATAAATTTAAATGTTTTTCAGCAACTTTCTGAGGCTCTTGTTGCTCAAAATGCTTATTTAATTAAGCGTGTTCAAGACTTGGAGGAGCGTTTACAACAAGAACTTGACCACAAGAAGCGTTTGCATCAAGAGCTTGAAATTAGTCGTTGGGCAACACATCGTGAATGATGGATGATGAAAACAAAAGAAAAAAAAATATTTTAACAGCCAATAATAAAATATATTATTCTACATACATTTTACTATCAATTTTTTAATATTTTAATTTTACATTTTTTTTGAAAATGGCTGATTGATGCATACATATAAATCTTAACTTTTACTAATTTTTGTTTGATTTTTAGTTTTATTTTCCTTTGAATATCTTTTAATAATTTATTGTTGTTTGAGAGTTTTAAATTAGGCCTTGAAGACCTGTATAAAATCTTAGTTTCGGTTTCTGTATAGAGGGGGTGTGCCGAAACTTATTTTTAAAGGCGAAAGTCAATTTAAAAAGGAAACATGAAAGGCGAAAGTCCGGCGCAATTTTGGCGAAAGATGGAAAGGCGAAAGGCACACCTCTTCTGTATAGGCATTTAAGAATCATGTTTTTGGCCTTTTGACTTACAATTAAACACGTAAATTCATTAATTTTGCAGGAATCATAATATAAACTTTAAAATTTTAATTAATGATGATTTCTTATGCCTCCTCAATTAATTCCGTCACCATCGATGAAAAGCGTGTTATGGTATCCAATGGTGTTAGAAGGGTTAGCGTAAGTTTTTATTTATAAATGACATAAAATTTTTTACATTCTTTTTAAGTTTGCACAAGATTCTCCAACTTATACCAACAACAATTCTCAATTTATTGCTTCTCCAATTTTGGCTGGTTACCCGCCTGTTTGGCAGCCACCAGTTAACGGCCCTGCTATTTGTCGTATTTGCTATAGTACTGAAAATTCTGGACCTAAAACTGGAGAACCTTTAATTTCTCCTTGTCATTGTAAAGGAACTATGGGACTTTATCATCGAACTTGTTTAGGCAAATGGTTGGCTGTTTCTAATAAGTTTGTTTATTTCTTAATTATTTTAATATTTCAATTTATTACGTCATGTTTGACGCGCGATCAAAAAATATACAGAATAAATGGTCAATAATATATAAATTATAGTATTAATAGTACATTTCGTTAATTAAACTTTAATTTTTCTTTACTCGTTATGGTCTTTTTAGTTTTACTTTTTTATCTTTCAATAAATCCTAAACTTTAAGTAGATTTTTAAGAAACTATATCGGGCACTCCTGCCGTTTAAGTTAGCCGCCGTTGTTTGCTAGGAAGAGAGCATGAAATACACGCATCTTATAAACGGTGGCCCCCTTAAACGGCAGGACTGCCCTATTTTGAGATCTCTTACGGTTCAAAAGTTTCAATAATCTAGGATTTTATTGAATTATTTTACTTTTTTTTCCTCCTTTTAATATTTAAAATTTGGAAATTTCTTTTAAAATTATTTTTTATCATTTTTAAAGGACTTGCTGTGAAATTTGTCAATTTCCTTTTCAAATTAAACGGTTTTTTTAAATTAATTTTAAATTTTTTATTTCAATTTTTAAGGACTAAACGTTCAATTTGGGAATATTTAAAAGATGAAGATGCTCGTTTAGCTAGACGAAATTTAATTTTGGACTTCCTTTGCTTTTTAATAATAACTCCTTTAGTTATTGTTAGTTCAACAGTATGTACAATATCTTCAGCACATTTAATTAGAGAAGAGAATGAAAACCGTACTCAAAGCACTTTGGGAATTTCTGGAGAATTGAGATTTGAAATTGCTATAGGTTTTTTCTTAAATTTAATCCGTCAAAATTTTGTTTTGAATTTAGAAAATTCTATTGAATATTGAATCGGACAGACCCCCCTTTTTTCCCCAATTTTTCCCCTATATTTTTGCAAATCCAAATTTCCTTTCTAATTTTTGCCTACAATCAAACAAAAAGGATTATTTTTTATATTTTATTTCCCATTTTTCCTTCCTAAATTAGGGAGGAGAAAACGAGCTTCTGTCCGGTTCAATATTACCCGTATCACATTTGAGACGGATGAATACTTCAAGGGCGTATCCAGGGGGGGGGGGGCTAGAGCCCCCCCCCCGAAATGGGGAAAAGGAAAAAATTTGGGGAAGGGCTGGGGCAAAAAAAGTGAATTTTTTTGGCCTACGGCCTTCTAAATTTTAAAAATTTTCGCCTGCTGCGCAAAAAAAGTGAATTTTTTTGGCCTACGGCCTTCCAAAATTCAAAAAAAATTCGCCTGCAGCGCTGAAGTGATGAAAATTTATGTACAAAAAAATTTGCGTTCGGAACGCCAAAGTCAACGCCAAAATTTTGGCGCACACTCAATGTTAGCCCCCCCCCCCCGAAACCGACCCCCTGGATACGCCCTTGATATTTTTGCAAATCCAAATTTCCTTTCTAATTTTTGCCTACAAGGATTATTTATTTTTTATATTTTATTTCCCATTCTTCCTCCCTAAATTGGGGAGGAAAAAAGGTGGTCTTTTCAGTTCAATATTACCCGTATCACATTTGAGAGAGATGAATATTCTATTGGGGCCCCTCTTTAATACGAAACTTTTATTTTGTTTGTAAATTTTCTTTTTTGGTCTTCAGAAAATAACCTTTAGCCTCTGATCTGAAATTTAAATAAGAGAAAAAACTTTTTTGGATTTGAAAAAACTCAAAAATTACTCTAAAAACGCTCATACTTTTAAAAATGTTTTTCACTTTAAAGAAAGCTTTATTCAATTTATTTTAGGTCTTCTATTTCTCAGTGCTGTGCTTGTTACCGCCTTTTGCATTTGGTTAGGAGTTACAGTTGCTTTTCATACAAAAGCGCTAAGGAATTGGCAAGCTACACATTGGGTTTTTTATTTTTATAAATAATTTTTAATTTTCTTTTTATTTTTTAAGGACTACAAAGTAGTAGATCAACTTAGTTTGGAAGAGTCATTGCTAATTAATGGTTTTGATGGAAGATAGGCTTTTAATACATTTAATTTTTAATTCTAAAAATAGGTAAATTTAATTTATTTTAGTTATTTTTCTCTTCATTTTTCTGAAATTTTTGGATAACAAATTAAACGGTTCATAATGACTAATCCGGGGTTTTCTCTTTATTCCCTCACACTTTCCCCCCAAAACATCCGGAAATTATTACAAATAACAGAACAAAATAAAATACAATTTTAAATTCTGATTTTCTGTTAGACAAAGAAGAGAGAATATTTAAGAGAGACATTTC
Source organism: Meloidogyne enterolobii (assembly GCA_963681835.1). Classification (NCBI taxonomy): domain Eukaryota; kingdom Metazoa; phylum Nematoda; class Chromadorea; order Rhabditida; family Meloidogynidae; genus Meloidogyne; species Meloidogyne enterolobii. The sequence continues at coordinate 279,916 of CAVMJV010000015.1, read as the reverse complement.
CGGGGCAGACAATTAAAATAAAATGAAGAGTTAAATACAAATAATTTATTTACTCATTAACTCCTTCAAAATATTTCCTGTTAAATTAAAAATGTGACAAAATGTTACAAATTAATGACGAGTATGTTTTTTTATTTTCCTTTTAATAGATTGGACACCCCCCAATCCTAATCTTACACTTTCCTTAACCCTGTATTTTATGTATGTACTATATTTTTTGTATTGTCTACACTATTTTCTATTTAAATATTTTAATTTATTTTGAGTTTAAAAATAGTAATAAAATAATTTCTAAAATTAGTTTACTTTTTTTGGGGTGGAAGGGTCAAAAGACTTGATGTTTTTCATTTATGCAAAAACAAAATGAGAGTGATTTTATTTTAAGAATCGTTCTCGAAACTGACAAACCTTTCTAAAATTACCCTAGTAAACCTTTACCAATTTATTTACATATACTTTTAATAGAATATATATTACGACTTGTTTAATACAATACTATCTACATATCACCTATCAATTACGTTTTATTTATTTTCTTAGTTGCTGGGATCCGAATTTTCATCATCTTTATTGCTTTCTTTGCCAGATTTGATTTCCGATTTTCCAGCTTTTGGCTCTTTAGTAGGTTTTCCTTTTGCCTCTTCCTTCATTTCTTCATCCTCCTCATCATTATCAGCGTCTTCAAGGGATAAGGCTCCTAAAATTAAATAAGAATTCTTCTTTTAAAGAAGAAAGAAGAAAAAATTAAAGAAGAAGTTTGGTACATCTAATATTCCGATTTTTCTATTAAAACGAGGGAAGGAACCATCCTTCCATATAAAGTCCTCAAACAATTTCCCCACCTTCAACTTTTGAAGAGAATCCTTCTTCGGGTTGATCAATCATCGAATCTTTAGCCTCCAATTCTCCTGCGTGAGCACCAACTTTCTTCTTCTTCTCCTTCGTTTTATCTTTGGATTGATCAACTAGAAACAATAGTTTTAATTTTTCTATTGTTTTCCCCATAATTACCTTTATCTTTTGAAGAGATTTTTTCTTCAGGCCGACCCTTAGCCTCCAATCCAACAGCAACTTTCTTCTTTTCCTTCTTTGCTTGAAGGGCAGCTTCTTTCTTTTCCTTCTTCATTCTCTTCATTTCTTCTTGTTCAAATTTTTCATCTTCAATAATCATAATAGAATCTTTAGCCATCAATCCTGCTGCTATAGGCGGGCGAGGAACAACTTTCTTCGTTATCTTCTTGATTTGAACAATTTTCTTTCCTTTAGCTTGAACAGGCATTTCCCCTTTTTTAGCTTGGCCAGGTTTTTGCAAAACTTCGCCTTGCTTTCCCTTTGCCGAAATTTTTTTATTTGACTTTTCAAATGCTGGATCTGTTATATTCTCAGCTAACATATCGTCCGTTTTTGGAACTGTTCCATCACCAGATGCTTAAATTTAAAAGAAAATTATTTTAGGTTTTAAGTCACTAAGTACAGTAATCAAAAAGTTGTTTATCCTAAAGTGACTAGGGGGACTTTGTTTACTTTTCTATCGTTTTAGAAGGATATTTCTTTCGCTGTGGCCGTTTATTTTCAAGAACAAGTGTAAGAACCAATTATATAATTGGGGGTTAAGAAAGAATGGACAGACTGTACTTTTGCTTTTTTTAAAACAAAATTTATTTACTTGCTAACGATCCATGAAGACTAAGACTCGGCCCCTCAATACTATTGAATCTCATTTTCTTCATTTTTTTCGGGTCAGCTTTTTTGATAAACGAATTTGTCTCTTCCGATGTTTTATCTGCCTTTTGATGTTGACCAGCTCCTGCAACAACATCATTAACCACTTTTGATATTTTTTGTTCTGGCGGTTTAGCAGGAGGTGCAGTCGGCGGTTTAGCTGGCTGGTGATGTTTTTCTGCCGCTTTTGACTTTTTATCCTTTTCAGCCTGTGTGATTCTTATGATGGCGGAATCCTTCTTTATTGTAGGACCTTTTGAGCCTTTAAAAATAAAACAAAATTTAGAAATCAGTCCTCTTTCGATTACCCTTAGCCCTCAACTTCTTTGACATTCCCTCATCTTTATGCTTAAAATAAATTTTTGAAAGAAGTTTTTGGAAAATAAAAATACTCACCGGCTTCTTTTTAGAGCAAAACATCATCATTAGAGAGCCAGAAACGAAGAAGAGTAGAATAAACAGAATGAAAGGATGAATATCGCCATCCATTGTGATACGTGAACGTTTGAAGAGAACAAATTTTGTGAAGATTTTAAATGTTTTGGATTGATACTTTTATACTAGGGGAGGGAGGGGTTAAGTGGGAGAAAAAAGATTATGTAGGATAATGTAAAGATAAAAAAGTTAATTAATAATTTTGTTAATTCAAGGGGATGAAGGTTCTATCGTAATTATCTTTGAGAGAATAATTTTATTTCCTTCAATTAGGGTAGTTTATCGCCCCTCATTATTTTACAAAAAATGCCTCACGAGAGCAATTGGAGAGGTGAAAGTTCAAAAAAATATTGAAAAAGATTAAGCCTTAATTCTAAACTTAAACTAAAGAAAAATTTAAATACAAAAAAAACATTTAATGAAAAAATACAAAAAAAAACAAAAGAAAATGTTAATATTAAATGAAAAAAGTTAAAAAATTTTTTTAATTCAAATTTTGTTAACTTCAATAATCCAATTCCTCATTAATTTCAAATTCTTTCAATTCTTCTTTACTCCATTCATTTTTTCTTATATAATCGTAAAGTTGAGGCTTAAAAATTAAATAATTAAAAAAATATTTTGCTTATAAAAATACCTCTCCAAACAATTTAGTTAAGAGAGTCCAACTAGCCATAAAACGCCCAGGATTGGCTACACAAATTTTTATTTGTTCTTTATAATTTTCTGGCACTTTAACTTCTTCCATCTTTTTTTGAATAATTTTCTTATAAAAATTATTATTTGGCGGCCCACTAGGCAAAAATTCTCCTCGAAAAAGTTTAGCGACATTTGGACATAAAGAAGGTTGTTGTTGTGTTGATTTATAATTTAATGAAGCTACTTCATTTTCCCTTTTTTGAACATTTTTGGTTGATATAGGATTAGTTAAAGATGTTGTTAGTTGGTTATTTGTTTGTTGTTGTATTTCTTTTTTGTAGTTTTGTGTTTTATATGTTGTGTTGCTCTGTAAATTTTAAAAATAAAAATATTTTTTAAATTAAAGGAGTTTTAGTAAATTAATTATGATTCTCGAATTTAATTACAAAAACTTTAGTTTTTCCCCTCAACCTTTTCTCTCAAAAAAATATTTAAAAATTTACTTCATAATAACTCTGACAATGAGCTACACCATCTTGACTAACATAACATTTATTTTGGAATCTTACATTTGTTGTATTACTAGTAAATTTTGAATGTGAAGAAGACATTTTGTTAAATTAGAAAAAAAATTTTTATAAAATAAATTTGTTAAGTGTAAATAAAAGAAAAGGTAATTTCTTCTCCATTTTAAATATTTCTTTTTAAAGGCGGAACAAGGAAAATTATTTTAGCCTATTGCCAAAAATAATATTCTTTTATTAATAATATTCTTTCCCAAATATTCTTTTATTAATTTGCCTTTTCTACAAAGAAAAATTTTTGAAAAAACAAACGGCACTTTTCCCATGTCTGTATAGATTTTATTTAATATTTCAATGTTACTATTTTACTGATTGATGTCATAAAAGAAATAATTCTTTTCAAATTTTCTTTTCAAATTTGAATTTTATGTATATTTGAGAAAAATTTGAAAAAATTGTATTTTTTTGGGTGTAATTAATCAACCACAAAGGCTGGCTGGCTACTCTGACAGGGGGGGGGGGGAATGTTAAGGATTTCATATTCTTTCAAGTAGTAAATAGCTTGCTGATTCAGGACTTGCAAACAACTCTGGACCCGATACCCTCCCTACTCGGGGCGTGCCACCCGTTTAAGTGCTATACAGGGATTAAATAAAGTAGCCACCAATTACCGACAGTCACCGAATCTGAGTTTCCCGTTGAATGCAATCCGGATCTGTCAACAAACTACAAAAATATATTTTCTAAAATCCTTTTATTAAATATGACTGATTTAAATATCAATCAAAAAAAATAATCCTGTACAAGAAAAATAATTTAAAGAGATAAGGAAAGAAACAAATAAACAACAAAAAATAATTTCTTCTTAATTTTAAATTTTAATTCATTTGTTGATTCCCATAATCCAATTCATCGCTTATCTTAAAATTTTTCAGCTCTTCTTTACTCCAATCGCTCTTTTTTATATAATCGTAGAGCTTAGCCTTAATTAAAATTAATATTTAAATTTGTATCCGTTAACAAGGAAAGGTTGCGAGGTTTAACGCATTATTTAAAGTTTATATTTGGAGGGGGAAAGTATGCCAAATTTTGGGACTTTGGAGGGCCATATTTTGGCCAGATCAAAAAACTGGCAAAAACAGCTCAAAATCCTTACTAGAAAGGGCACATTCTCTATCGAATGAGCCCGGTCTCGACAGTTTTTAGGTCGAACGCCTCGCAACCTTTCCTTGTACGTACTCAAATTAACTCAAAATTTAATCATTCCCCACGAATTTTTAATAAATTAAATAAAATACCTCGCTAAACAAAGAAGCCAAGAGAGTCCAACTCGCCATAAAACGTCCCGGATTGGCTACACAAATCTTTAAAAAAAATATTTTTGAAAAATCAAATTTAATTGAAGATAGCAACAAATAAAATGTGCCCGATCGGTCAAATGAATGGGGAAGAAATTAAGTAAAATCTGAGGGAAAAGCAAATTTAGCCAGAATTCTACTTCAAAATTAAATCCAAAAATTATCATTTATTCGTTGCTATCACCTCAAAAACACAAAATTCTCAAAAAAACAAATCCCCCTTACTTGTATTTGCTCTTTATAATGTTCCGGCTCTACATCGATTTTCTTTGGAACTGGCTAAAAAAGAAAAAAAATAATTAAATTTTAAATTAAAAAATAAACCGATGAAATAGTTGGTGGCCCTGTCGGCAATAATTCTCCGCGAAGAAGTTTAGCAACATTTGGACTCAATAAAGGTTGTTGTTGTTGTTGCTGCTCCATAACAATAAAGAATAAATAAATTAGGTAGATAATTCACTAAAATATAATTAAGTAAATTTAAACCGGGTAATTAATTAGCCGATATTAAACAAAAATAAGCAAAAAGAAAAAAGGAGGAATGAGACATTGTCTCTCTTCAGCGATAAAAGGACGATAAAGAATTGCCGATTCAGTCTCGAAGCCATATTTTGGAGTATAACCTTTTTTATATAAGCATTCAGGGCATTTATCCAGATGTAACTTTTTGTAGAATGATTTGACTAAAGCAGCCTTTAGCTAAAATAATCCTTATATCTTGAGCTTTCAACTGATATAATAATTATTAAAATCCGGAAAGAAACAAGTTGCAGCCAAAAATATGGCCTCGAGACTGTATCGGCGATACTGAATCGTCCTTTTTCGGTTTTTTAGGGTAGGGGATCATTGTGTACCGGCCGTTTGTGTACCTGGCCATATTTTGGGCCATAACTTTTTCAATTCTTAATTGATTTAAATAAATAATATATCAATTGAAAGCCCTGGATGTGAGGATTATTTTCGCCAACAGGATTGATTTGATCAGATAATCATACAAAAAGTTACAGACAGATAAAGATCAAAATCACGATTGAGCGCATTTATCGAGATATAACTTTTTATAACATGATCTGATCAAATCAATCCTGTTGGCGAAAATAATCCTCACATCCAGGGCTTTCGATTGATATAATAATAATTGAAGTCGGTTAAGAATCAAAAAAGTTATGGCCGAAAATATGGCCAGGTACACAAACGGCCGGTACACAAGTGGGACGTTCCGGGTTTTTTAAGTAAAGGTCGATTCAGATCTCGATTTCAGAAGGACGATTCAAAGTAAAGCAAAAATTCCGAATTCAAGATCCTCGGAATTTTACCCTAGTTACTTTTAGTGAATCGCTCTAACAAAGAGTTGTTCTTTTGTATTTAGGAGCCATTAATTGTTACATTTTTCTAAACTTTTATATGACTTTTTAGTTAACTACCTTTAAATAAAATTAATGTGTGAATTACGCGGATTTTCTATTCTTCGTCCAAGTGTTGATTTGGAAACTATTGAGGAAGAACCGGATGATTATGTCTCCCAGCATTCACGTAATGCCCGTTCCTTAAAGAATGGCCTTGAGGGTGGGCATTTTCGTGATAACATTCGCCAGAATGTTTATCAACAGGAAAATGGAGGACAAAATAGCCAGACAAATACGATTACTACGTAAGAAATTTTATCTAGAAATAGGCTGACATAAATATTAATTTCTTCAAGTTACGCAACTCAAAATTCTGATGGTTTCGACACAAACAGTCTAAATTATCTGAATTGGAATAGAGGTGGAGGGCGTGCCGGCAGCACAAAATCTATAAAGAGTGGCATTAGAAATACTCGATATAGAGGACTTGGATGTGGAAGTGGTACAATTGGGACACATATTACTGGTGGAACGTCAACGGCTGGAACGTTGAATGGAACGAGATATTTTGGCGATTCTTGGTTTATAAATTTTATCTCTTCATTTCATTTCGTTTATTTTAGGAAGTCTTTGGACAAATGGGACCAAAATTATTATTTCAACACGTATGGACCACCGAGGGAAGATCCAATCTCTTTGTATCAATGGAGTAACAGTAAAAATTATGGAGATGCTATACGCCGACATGTTAGTCAATTGGAAAAGGATGAAAAACGGAAAAGACGGTAATGAATAAATATATTTAAATGTTTCTCCTCATAACAAGAGGGGTTTCTCATTTATTCCCACATTGCAATATTTGGTACTTTTTCATTAACTGTTACATAACACATTCTCTCTTGTCTCTGATTAATCTTTTCAAGAGTAATTGGAAAGTAAATGATTAACAGAGAAAGATTAATTTTATACTCAAATACATAGTATGGAGGGTGGTATATGGAGAAAGTACCAAATAATTAAATGGACAAATTTAATATTTTGGCGAATTTCATTTATATTCCTATATAGGTTCGAAAAGACGATTTCAAAAAATTCTGACATTAGTTATGTATAAATATTTTGGGCACTGAACATGTTAATTAAATATTTTATTTTTTAGTCAGAAAATTTGTTGCCTTCTCTGCTGCTGTTTCCGTTGCTGTTTTTCTTGCAAAAAGTCGCCTTCATCTTCCCAACCACAAAATCCTCGCCCAACGCTCAAAGGTTGTCGTCAATTGAACTGGAATTAAGTTTTAAAATTAAATTATTATTCCCTAAAATGACAAATATTGATCCCATAATTTATTGAATAAGATATTCCAAAATATTTATTCTCATCCCTCAGGAAATTATTAAATATATCAGTACTGTTTTTGAATTTCAGAAAATTGTGGGAAGGAGGGGGGGGGGGTATTAATTAGAGTTAACATTAAATTGGTGACAAACCGGGAAAAAATTTGTTGACTATATTTTAATTTTCGATTAATTTTTGCTTTCCATTTTTTGATAGCTCACAAATTATATCCGCACCGAATATTTTGCTAGGGTTTAACACTCCCTTTATTTTTTATGGGTAATTTATGTCATCTAAAAATCAAATAACAGGCTGATATATTTATTCACAAATATGTTTTAAAATAATTTTAGTTTTTACTACATTTTAATTGATTAAAACATATTTTTCGGTTTTCTCTTTTATTCACTTTTTGAATTTATAAGTTGTGAATAAATTTCTAAATTTTGTTTTATTTTATTATCGATTGGTTGTATTCCATATTAACTTCTTTTAACAGTTTATTTTTAAATTTTGGGGAGAATTGTTCAAATATTTTAAAATAATTCTTTTGGGGTTTTGAATATTTTTGGATTTGTTGTTGAGTCTGGTAAATTTTATATTTTAGTTTTGCAGATTTATCGGGATATAACTTTTTTGATTTTATGCCTTTCAGCGACCAAAATCCAAATTTCCATTTATTTTTGATTAAAATCATTCCTCTTATAAAAAAAAGGGTATTATGATTATTTATCGAAAAAAATCTCATTTTTATTTCCCAGATTTTATTAAATTTTCTTTGTATTTTTAATTTTTAGAATATTTAAAAATGTTATTTAATTTCTACAAACCTATTCAATTTTGTTTTCCGGCGTCTACACGTGGATTGATTTTGTTGCTTTCCTTTGCTGTTGTGAGCTCTTTATTTGCCAATTTGCAATTATTTAATTTGGCTGTGCTTTATACAAATCAGGATGAACAAAGGCTTTTTATTTCGAAGGAGCTTTTTGGTGGTGGGATTCAAACAAAAGGTTTTTTTTATTTTAAATTATAGGTTTACGAAAGTATTTCTTATAGGGATTTTAAATTAAAAATTTTTAAGGAGTTTTGAGTCCCCGTATTTCCCATATTAAAATTAGAAAATTTAGTTAAGTAATTCTTTAGATTAAAATTCTTTACATTTTATTGATTTTTTTGATACAAAAATACAATTATGACTAATTTTTGAAAATCTAACACTTGATAGTCATCTACCTAGCCCCACTGAAAAATTTAACAATTTTCTAACTATTCTCTATCCGATTTTTCCAATTTTTATTATTTTTTATTGACTCTTGTCCCGGTTCTCTATTGAATCCTTTCACACGATTTCAAATTACTAGTTTAAAATATAATTAAATCAATAATTATTATTAGGAGAGATTAAAATTTACCTAAATTAGTTTCTTGATTCAATTAATGTAGGATTGGGTGACTTTTCTATGAAATCAGTCTTTTTTAAAATTATTTTACTTATTTCTTCTTGTGCCACCTCTTTCCTTTTCCATTTTACTTTTTTTATTTTTTAAAGATTATTGATTTTATAAAATTTAACTTTAAAATGGGAGATGTTTTGGGGTGTAGGCAAACCAATTTTAGCTTTAAAAAATTTGTATCATTTCCCTATGTGAGTTTTTATATACCTAATTTTCGGTAATACTTTGGAAGCCCTTCCCCCAAATTATATATCAAACAAAAAAGCTCATAATGGTCAACGAAATGGGAAAAAAGGGATGGAGTGGTTGCGACTTCCAAAGTATTACCAATTTTTTATTTTTTCTTGTTATTCCTTCGTTTAGTTTAGTGTCTGATTTCGTTATTCGAAATAATAAAGTCGATCACTTACATATGTCTCCTTCTCGTTTTTTTATTCTACATCTATCTGAAATTTTATATATTTTTCAATATTTTTATATCAAATTTGTTTTTCTTTATCTTTATCATTTAAAAAAATAATATATTTAAGTTCTTTGTTAGCTCACTCTTCCCTATCTTTCAGCAAAATAGGGATTTCATTATTTAGAGATCAACTTTTCTCAATACCAAATTAACAAAAAAAAATATAAATTTTATTCTTGAAATGTGTGTAAAAGATTTACACTTGTTTAAATAAGTATATATAGTAATTGACTTTCAATCGCTTTTTTGATATAATGCAATTGTTTTTTGTTTGTGTGGTGTAAATGAGTGGTAAAAATAGAAAAAAATAAAAATGTGGTACAGTTTAAGAATTTTTTTTTGAAAAATAAATTTTTTGGAATGAAATTTTGACGTTTAAATTTTTTGTTATTTTTTGGCATATTTTCTTTTAAAGTGTTAAATCCCGTTTCTGTTTAAATAATATTTTTGAATTTTTTGAGCCAATTTTTAAATTATAAGGCAATAATAAACAATCAAATATTGATTAGGTAGATTACTTAGAAATAAACAAATATATTTGGATTTTTAGGTTAGAGTTGTGTGTAAATTCGATGAATATTTAAAAATAATTTTTTTGAGAGAGATGTGCTTCAAATTAAAGTTTAGAAATTAAAAAAAAATTTTTTTTAGTTATCATAAACTAGCGATGGGTTTACCACTGATGGCGGCGGATAGCTGGAAGCATTTGGTTACGACACTTTAGTTTTAAATTTTGCTCTGCCCGTTGGAAAGCCTACGGCTTTGGGGGCGCGCTTCGCGCGCCGCTAGCGATTTTTTATGCCTGGAAGAAAAGATTAGACTTCAGTTGGAACTCATCCATCCATTTAGAGTCACTTCGGGCCTTCGGCCCTCGTGTTTTCTCAGCTGGGACTTATCCTTCCACTTAGAGTCACTTCGGGCCTTCGACCCTCGTGTTTTCTCAGTTGAGACTCATCCTTTCACTTATAGTCACTTCGGGCCTTCGGCCTTCGCCCTCCCTTTTAGATGGGTGTCAGCTCGGGCCTTCGGCCCTCGCCCTCTCTTTTCAGATGGGTGTCAGCTCGGGCCTTCGGCCCTCGCCGTTCCTTTTAGATATGTGTTCCTTCGGGCCTTCGGCCCTCGTCTTCCCCTCGATTGGACTCATCCTTCCACTTAGACTCATCCTTCAACCCTCGCCCTCTCTTTTAGATGTGTGTCAGCTCGGGCCTTCGGCCCTCGCTTTCCCTTTTAGATGGGTGTCAGCTCGGGCCTTCGGCCCTCGCCCTTCCATTTAGATGTGTGTCAGCTCGGGCCTTCGGCCCTCGCCCTCTCTTTTAGATGGGTGTCAGCTCGGGCCTTCGGCCCTCGCACTCCCTTTTAGATGGGTATTAGCGAAATTTTACTTAACCATTTATTTGATTTTTTCTTGGAATAATTTGAAAGATTTGAAAAATCTTTCTGTTCCTTCGGGCCTTCGGCCCTTTCGCTCGCTCGGGAGTCGCTCGGGCCTTCGGCCCTCGCGACTCCATTTAGATGGGTGTCAGCTCGGGCCTCCGGCCCTCGCCCTCCCTTTTAGATGGGTGTCAGCTCGGGCCTTCGGCCCTCGCACTCCCTTTTAGATGGGTGTTAGCTCGGGCCTCCGGCCCGAGCTTCTTTTAAAGTGTTAAATCCCGTTTCTGTTTAAATAATATTTTTGAATTTTTTTGAGCCAATTTTTAAATTATAAGGCAATAATAAACAATCAAATATTGATTAGGTAGATAACTTAGAAATAAACAAATATAAGTGGATTTTTAGGTTAGAGTTGTGTGTAAATTCGATGAATATTTAAAAATAATTTTTTTGAGAGAGATGTGCTTCAAATTAAAGTTTAGAAATTAAAAAAAAATTTTTTTTAGTTATCATAAACAAAAAATATATGAACCACATCTCCTAATTAGTGTTGTATTTAAAAAGAAAATAATTTGTATTTAGAATAGTCAATTTTTTTTAAATTTGATAGAAAATGGTGTCTAAACCCTTTTAATTTTTTTATCATTTGGGATTTCTTAATGGCCGTAGCCATTTTTGAAGTTTTTTAAAAGAAATTGACTTTAGTTTGTTTAGTTTGGTTAAATTTGATTAGAATAATGTTTAAAAAAAGAAAAGTGAAATTATAAAAATTATTTTTTGTTTATTTTTTTAATAAGCAATCATAAGTGACCCAACAAATAAGCATGTAGTCAACAATGAAAGCATTGAGTATGTATTGAAAAGTGCAGTTACTCCATTCTGAAAATTAGAAAAAATTTATTTTTTAAAATATTTTTCTTAAATATTTTTATTTTTTTCGTAATTTTTAACCAAGAAATTTCTTTCTAAAATAATAGGCTTCCAAAATTCCCTTTTGTCAAAGTTTTACACATTCCATTTTTGTTGGACAATTTATATTTTTTGGGGTAATGTGTTTCAACCCCCAACAGTTTCGAAGAATCCGAAAGTAAAAACAAAAAAATTTTTTTTTGGTTTTTTAAAATTTTTTAGTAAAAATATATTCACATTCGGATTCTCCACTGTTTTGTTTGTGTTAGTATTATTTTGTTCTTCTAAAATTTGTTGTTCTGTTGAATTGTCCAACAAAAATGGAGACATTGTGCTTTCTTCATTTATTGTTAAATTATTATTGTTATCTCCTCCATTTTCAAATATTTGAGGATTTTCTTGGTTATTATTTTCTTTAAATTCTTTATTATTTTCTTCGTCTTTTTGGGATATTTCTGTTATTGTTTCTTCATTTGGAAATGAAATTTCCATTGTATTATTATTTTTTTCATCATTACTAACATTGCATTCATCTGTTGAGCAACAGTCAATTGAATAAGTTAATGGTCCTGCTGTTCTGTTTTCGTCGTCATCAGAAGCCTAAATATTTTTTGTTTGAAAACAGAATCCATACTTAAGTAATTTCGACCTTTTAACTACTCCTAAACCCGGGCTTTTATGTTTTCAATCTAAATTACAGGGCAAATTTTAAGAATCCTTCCAACTGAAAATGACTCTTCCTTCTTAAAATCTTTAATATTCTCACCCCACAAGTATAATTTATTTCTTGTTGAATTTGTTGTTCAATAGGTTGCATATATCGTGCCAAATCACTTTCACAACTTTTTAATCCAAAAGTCATATTTTTTTGTTCGCCAGTTTGAGGGTCTAATTTTGTTAGAAAACCTTTTAGATTTATACAATTTTTGTCCTAAAAAATTAAAAGATTCTTTTCTATTATTCTTCTAATCTTTTTTCACCTCTGCTGGACATTCATATTCTCTTGTTTCTGCTGTTTTATTAATTGATAATTGTTCTTCTGGACTTTCAGCTTCTGTAATATCTATAGACGAAAATGTGCATTTAAGTGCTTTATTTGTTCCTATTAATAGAACAAAAAAGGCTGCGAATAATTGAAAGTTCATAATTTAATTTTTGATTTTCTGAAAATTTTGTTGGGAATTTATTAGAATTTTTTAAAAATTGAGTGAATTTGTTGTGGGGGGAATTGGAGAAGAATTGAAGTTAATAAATGAGATTTTTTGTGAGGAGTGAAGGGGGGGGGGATATTAAAGCTAAACAAACAACTTTTAATTATTTTAAAATTAATTTTTTTTTCATTTTATATTACAGTTTGGGTAATTAAATATTTTTAATAATCAATTAATGATTTCCTGAATTATTTCCGGAAGTTAACATAGGCTAGCCTTCATGTAAACACGTAATATTTATTTGAAGTTTATCTACATTTTTCGAAATAAATTATTTATTATATATAATCATTTGCGCAGTCTAGTAATATTTAATCGTCTTTTTAAAAAATTTTATTTAAAAATTAAAAAAAAAACTAAAAGATTATCTTTAAATAAAAGTTCTCCCTCTCTTGTAATAATTAAAAATAAAAAGTTTCATAAAAATGGATATATAGAATATTAAATTTAAAATAAATTTGAGATTGGGGAAGAATGAAATGATTTTTTTGTTTACTAAGGAATTATCAAATCTCGTAAATTTCAAAATTATTTGACATTGGAATATTTTTGAAAGAGAGAGGGATTACTAGAACTTTTTTGAAATAAAATTTTCCAACTTTTAAATCTCACAAGAAAAAATTTTGAAATTCGAACAAAATTCTTAACCGGGCTCTTCTTAAATTTTTAATAATACGAGGAAATCTTAATTCTTAAATTTATTAAAAATTATTTAAATGAAAATAATTTTATTTAAATTCTAAATTTATATATAATTAAATTTTTAATTTTTGTTCTTATTTCCTAATTTTATGATAGAAAAATTTTTTTAATTTCTAATTTTGGGCCAAACAATTAAAATAAAAAAAGAAAACGGTAGCCAATTTTATGTTCATTTATATTTAAAAAGTGATTTGTCACCAACTTGAATTTTCTTTTTTTTAAACAAAAATGATTTTTGATTTGAAAAAAAAGAAGGGGAGGGAGGAGGACTTGGAAGTTGGTAAAAAAAAGAATTTAGTGGGGGAAACTGATTGATTTAAATTGAAATAATACATATTTTTATATATTTATTTGGATTTGTTAGAGTTTGTCAAATTGAAAAAAAGTTTTGTAGTAAATTTTTAGGAGAGAAAGTGAAAATTGGGGCGGGAGAAAAATAAAAATATTAAAAAAGAATTGGGCGAAGAAAATAATTTAGAAAAATTTTTTAAAATAAAGAATTGGCCCTCCCGTGATTAGTAAATAAACTTGATTTTACGAGAATTAAAAAATAATATTTTTAGTTAGGAAAAAACTATTTTTAGGATGTAGTGTAGTAGTAGTAAGTAGTTTATGATGTAATACGCGCATTTTGAAGCGAGAAAAAACATTTTAAGTTTGGTGTTGTCGGCGCTAATTTTATTGGGCGTATGTTGAAAAAAGTGAAGATTGGTTTAATTTGAATGGCTTTAATATTTTATAAATATTTTTGGGGTTTTTAAAATTTTTTATAATTTTTGATTTACAGAAATAAGGAGGAATCATCATTTTTGTTAAATTTACTCAGCTAATAGGGTACAAAGTCTGAAATTTTCTGAGAGATTCACATTCAGAAAGTCCCTTACAGAATTTCGCAATTTTAGATAATTGTTAAACAATTTTTATTAAAGTAGCGCCCTAACGGTTCCATGCTCTAACATAATTTTTCAATTATTTTACTAATAAAAAAGAAGAATACTATAAAATTATTTTTTATGGAAAAAAGAGGAATGCGAAAAAAGTTTTTTATTAGGTCTTATGTCTTTACTGCGCGACAATTTTTTTGTATTCGCTATTGTGAAATGATGAATCACTCCGATAAATTTTTTGAGGAAAAAATTGGGGAAATTAATAAAAAAAACCTTAAAAAAGGAATTTATTTATTAATTGATGTAATTAAATTAAGAAAAGTTTTGTTTTAAATGTGTGTAATTAATATTTAATAATAAAAATTGTTTAAATTTATAGGTGGAAATTAAAATATTTAAATTGAGAAAACTTTTTTTTGATTATTAAAAAGTCGGACGAATATTAATAATTAGACGGGAAGGCTTGGGAAAGCTCACCCGATATATCTAATTGAGTTAGACTTAAAAATTAAAGCAAAACTAGAAAATAAACGATGAATTTGCTGTTTTTAAATTTCTGGGAGCATTTTGATATTTTAGAAATTTTTATTAAAAATTGTTTTTTTAATATTAGTTAACGTAAATAAATGTGTAAAAAATTTAAAGTTTAAATTTAAAAATAAATACAAAAATAAAAATATTTAAAAAATAAAAAAAATATTTTTAAAATTTTATTTAGGAATTGGAAATGTTAATTGGCAAACAACCTCCTTCCCTACACCTAAAAATGAAGAAGAAGAAGAAAAAAATATTTTTGTCAAACAAAAACAACAACACTTTACAAATAAAAGGACAACAACAAAACAAACAAATACTTTAAATAATATAACAATAAAAGAACATTTGGGGACAACAACAACAAATGAGGGATTATTGAATGATTTTTGGAGTGAACTTGAACATGAAGATGAAATTGAAGAGGAAGAGGAAGAAGATGAAGTGAAACA
Organism: Meloidogyne enterolobii; assembly: GCA_963681835.1. Lineage (NCBI taxonomy): Eukaryota > Metazoa > Nematoda > Chromadorea > Rhabditida > Meloidogynidae > Meloidogyne > Meloidogyne enterolobii. The sequence goes on along the minus strand of CAVMJV010000015.1, from coordinate 264,576 downwards.
ATTGGATCAGAATAAAATTAATAATGAGGAGAATATATTGGATGTTTTGGGAGGAGTTAAAGGTAAATAAATGTTTGTGTGAAAAAAATTAAATCGGTATTTTAACAGAGACAAATAAAATTTAAGCATAGTAGTCCTCAAAATGAGCAAAAACAAAAACATGTTCACAAACATGTTTGTATGAATTAGCAGTAATCTTGTTCAGAGTTTAGAATTAAATTTATATTTCTGTTTTTAGACATGTTTGAGATGTTTTTCGAAATTCTAATTTAATTCAAGTCTTTTAAATTTATATTTTTGACAATGTCTTACTTTTCATTAATTATTCTGAACATGTTTATATTTGTTTTTGAACATGTTTTTGACGAGTAATTATGACTGATTCTAAATTAATTTAAAAAATTCTGTTTTTTTTCAAAAAAAATTAATAAATAATTTTAGATAGTTCTAGACATAAAAGAGAAATTGCAAAATATAGTGATAACAATGAAGAATTCTTTGAAGAAACATTTCAGCCCACTATAGAATTCAATTGGGCTCAAGAAAAAATTCGAAGACTTGCTCAAAGTTTGCTTTTTAGTTCTCCGGGTATTGCAATAACGGTTTGTGTGCCTATAAAGTTTTTTTAAAAAATATTTTAATTTTTTTAAAGATTTCACATTTTCCTTCATATGTTATTCTTCGCCGTTTTGGCTCTTATTTGCCTATTTTTATTGCTCTTTTGATTTCTTCAATAATTACTGGAGGATTTCCTTTTATTCTTGGATTGGGTATTTTAAATAATTTAAAATATTTTTTTAAATATTTTTAAAGATGCCCCTTTTCCACTTATTATGGTCTCAAGAATTCTTTTGGGTATTTGTTTCTCTCCTGTTTTTACATTTTTTGGTCAAATGTCAGCACAATGGGCAAGTGTTGGTGAACAACATTTTTTTGTTTTAACTGGATTTTTGGCACTTTTGGTAATTTTATGATCAAAAAATATTTTTTAAAAATTTTTTTAGTTTGGCCCAATAATAAGTTGGATATTTACTGTTTGTTTTCTTTGGTTTGATGCAAAAAGTAGAATTTTTGTTTTTGGTTTTCATGGAGGTGAGGAAATAATCTTATATTTAAAGTGTTGATAAGGCAAAATATTTTTTCCTAACAAGTTAAAAATAAATTTAAAAACAAGAATATTGAAGATTAGGACTTTTTTTCATTTTTTTCCTGAAAATTTGGTTTTCTGTTTATTTTTCTAAACCTTTGTTTCTGATTAAATTTATTTTTAATTCGTCAATTAATTTTAATGTTGGGGTTTTATTAATTTTCAACTAAAAATATAGACTTTATTTTTTATTTAGCTTTGAGTCTTTCTCTTGCATTTATTTGGCTTATTCTTTACAGGTAATTATTCAAAATTAAATATTTTTATTTATTTTTAAAGGGATCAGCCTCAAACACACAAATTAGTTAACGGAGAAGAATTGCATTATATTGTTAAAAGAAAGCCTCGTGTTTGTTTTTTCTTATAAAAAACAATCTTTTTTATTCTTCATTTTACAGCAAAAACACACACTTTTAGAATTAAATTTGCCCAATTCTCTTGCTTGTCTTTTACTTCGTTCAACTTCTGCTTGGGCTGTTTGGATATCCTCATTTTGTTTTTTCTTTGCTATATTAACTCTTTTAATATTTTATCCAATATTTTTACACAAAATTATGAGACAATCACTTGATTGGTGGTATTTGACTGTTCCTTTTATTTTATTGGTTTGTTTTTTTGGGGAATAATTTTTTAATTTTTAGTTTTTAACTTTTCTTCTCTGTCATTTTATTTCTTCATTTATTTTACATAAAATGAAATTAAATATTCTTCGTCACAATACTTTAATTGTTCGAATATTCAATAATTTTGCATTTGCAATTTCTGCTATTATTTTTTTGTTTATTGCAATGTTGCCTGGAAATGAAGAACAACCTTTTACAAATAATTGGTTATTTAATATTTTAATATTTTGGATACTTTAAATGTTTTTTTTCTGAATTCCTTAAAATACTTTAATTTTCAATAATATATTTAATTTTCTAAAAAAAGGAGACTTATTCTACTTTCAATTTCATTATTTCCACTTGGTTTTACTTCACTTGGATTTATTAAATCAGCCGTTATTAGTGGTGGAACTCATTTTACTCAATATATTATCTCTCATATGCAATTAGCCTTTGGATTAGCCTATACTTTAATTCCAACTCTTCTTTTTTCGAATATTTCAGCAACAAGGTAATTTAAAATTTTTTTATGTTCCTTTCAGATAGAGAGTAGAGTGAAGGGAACATTTAGTTTTTGAAAAAAATTTTTTTTAAATGATCTTTAAAATATTATTTTTTGAAGTGTATTAGTTCATTGGCGTTTGCTATTTTTGATTTGTGCGTTATTATTGCTTTTGGGAGTGGCGATTTTTACGATTTTGGGGCGTGGTAATTTTCTGATTTTTTAATTATTTTAATTTAATAATTTTATACTTTTAAAGGCACACCAACGAGTTGGGCCGAACAATGGTCTCAAGAAGCTGTTGGGGATATTCCTTTACTTTTTGTCAAATTTTCTCCTCAACACCAACCGCTGAGGTCTTCTGCTACTTCCCCAGCTGCAGCCCAACTTGCTTCAGTTGCCTCGGAAGCCGCTGCAGCGGGAGCGGCATTGTCTTCCATGCATCGTTTTTATGATGGTGAAAGGCTTTGATTTAATTATTTATTTTTGATTTAATTGTTTTGAAAAATTTTATTCTATCAGAGGATTATTGGAGTGTTAGAATGCGTTGTGGTTAGGTTACGATTTTAAAGAATTGAAAGAAAATAAAAATAAGTTTCTGTGAAATTTTACTTGGATTTTATTTATGGGATATATTCCATTTGTGAAATTAAAAAAATTTTTTAAGAATATTTCAGAGAATTTATTAATTAAATACTTTAAGTCATAACCTAACGACTAATTTATTAAAATATTTTTTTGGATTTTTTTTCTTTATTTTTTTGTCTCAATCATTTAAATTTTAATTGTATTTATTTTTAGTTTTGTCTAAAAATACTTTAAAAAATCTCAATAAAATTTTATTAAAATAAATTCTTTTATTTAATTATTTGAAATAAAGAATAATCAAAAAAATTGATTTTTTACTTTTATCTATTAAATTATTATTATTTTTTGTTTAAAATTTATTGTTTAGAATTTTAATCAACTCTAAAATTATTTATAGTTTTATTTTTTATCAAAAAATTCAGAGTTCTTATAAAATATGTACAGGGTGGGGCAAAAGTTCGGCGACAAAAGTTTTTAATAAAATCTATTGTAAAAAAATTTATTTAACATGAAAAAATGATAAAATATAATCAATAGGATGTAATAATCATTTTATTAAAGTAATTTCTCAAAATGACCACCCCTGTCTGAACTACACGCATCCAAACGCTTACGGTTGTGACTCACAATGGTCGCGCATTGTTCATCGGATAAGTAGTTCCAGTCCCGCTCAAAACAACTTTCAGCTCCTCCTATGTTGCGTATCGGATTCGGCATGCTTTTTGCTCCAGAAATGCCCAAATAGAATAATCCACTGACTTAAATCCCACCCTGTATATGCGGTTGAATTATTCTAAAAAAAGTCATTTTGTAATCGAATCCACAAAAAAGCTGTTCGCATTTTTATTTAATCCTTTCATTGATCTAATCAATTTATTTTTTATTTATAAAAAATAAAATAATTTTTGCCTTAAATAAATTTAAATTTTATACATATAAGCGTTATTAAAAATTAAATTAATTATTTTAAAATTCATAAATTATATTATTATAAAGCATCATTAATTGGTAATGATAAAATTTAAAAAGATGCATTTTACAAAACATAAAATACTTGTTAATGTTTGAAGATTGTTAAATTATTTTTATTTTTTTAATAAATAAATTTATTTTTTATTTAATAATTAAAAAATATTTTTAATAATTTAAATATTTTTATTTCTACATTTAAAAAATATTTTTTTTAATTTTTATTTGGTGCCCAATGGAAAGAGTAAAGGAAGGTGGACGTCAATTAGTTGCTGGGGGAACTGCTGGTAAAATTGAAAAAAAGAAAATTAATTTTAAAATATTTTAAAATTTAAGGGATGATTGAAGTTTGTTTAATGCATCCTTTGGATTTGGTTAAGACAAGGCTTCAAATTGGTGGGGGACATTATAAGGGACTTTTGGATTGTTGTAGGCAAATAATTAGAAAAGAAGGACCTTTGGGTAGGTTTTTTCTTAATTGTTGTTAAGAGAGAGATAATGAAATTTTGAATAATAAAAATGTTAGCCAAAATTTGGAAAATTAATTTTTTGATCGGGATTTATTATTACAATCGGACCTTAATTTATATTTACCCTCCCGTGTACACTCTCACTTTAGTGTTTTTAAATTTAGTTTTCCACAGAGGGAGGAAGGAGGGGTTTCAGATGGTGGTTTCAGCCCTAAGGACATATACCTAAATTAGTTCCGACTATCTAAAAAATACTACTCTATTAATTATTTTTTCTATTTAAAAAAAGGTTTCTACAAAGGAATACTTCCCCCAATACTTGCCGAAACCCCAAAACGAGCAACTAAATTTGCAACGTTTGATCAATACAAAAGTTTATTGGAGGCTTTACAAGAATTTCAAATTCCTTCGTATGCTGTGAATTTATTTTTTTAAATTAAAAATAATAAACAAATAAAAATTTTTAAAGAGACTTTCACTTGCTGGATTAATGAGTGGAATTACTGAAGCTGTTAGGAATTTTGGAATAAAAAATACATTTTTTGAAATTTAGTTTGTTATTTGCCCATTTGAAGCAGTCAAAGTTCGCCTTCAATCAGAAATGAATGTTTCCCTTACTCAAGTGTTTTTTAAAATTAAATAATTGGGAAATGAAAATATCCGGAAAATGCTTTCCAGAAATATTAGCAAGTGAAATAAAATAGTGTAGAAAAAGAATAGACAGAGAAAACTCTCCTCATTCTCAATAGTCTTTTCTAGTCTTTCGGCTTCAATTTTTAAGTAGTGAATAAAATTAAAATTTTTATTTATTAAATAAAAAAAAATAAAATTTATTTTTTTTTATAAAGCAAAAAAGTGCAGTAACAATGGCTAAAGAAATAATTAAAACAAATGGTTTGGGCACAAATGGATTATACTTAGGGCTTGGGGCTACTTTATGGAGACATGGTGTTTTTTAATTTAAAAATTTTTGAAAATTAAAAAATATTTTGAAGGTGTTTGGAATCTTTTTTATTTTGGTTTATATCATAATTTGAAAACTTTGATTATTTCAAGTAGGTTATACTATTTGATTTTTGGAAAATTTTTTTTTAAAAAGCTAGCGGACCCAGGAAAGGGGTATTTGAACTTTTTCCGATTTGGATACGCTAGCATTACTTCCCAACGGATTATCATTTCTTAGATTTATCTTGTTAGTTTACCGGCCCTATATTTCATATTTCTACGTGAGAATGAAATTACCTAAAATGATAACATTATTCGAAGATATAAACAAAGTTAATATATGGTTGTCCGATTAAAGGGAAATTTTGGTTTTATACAAAATTTTAGAAAGAAGGGAAAGGAGGGTTTATTTTTCTCTAAATTTTATTTATTTAATTCTAGCCCCAACTCAACAATCATCCTCACAAACAAATTCATCGGGTAGTGTACTCCTAAAACTTGGACTTGGATTTATTTCTGGTTCAATAGCTTCTATTGCAAATATTCCTTTTGATGTCGCCAAAAGTAGAATACAAGGCAATTAAAAAATTTTTTTGAAATTTTTTTTCTAAATTTTAACAATCTCCAAAGGTCCCCAACCAAAAGGAAAATCTAGAACATATATTACAACTTGGCAAACAATTTCATTAATTAAACGAGAAGAGGGTATAGCTGCACTTTATAGGGGATTATTACCTAAAGGTAATTAATAAAGTGTTTATTTCTAAAAAAAATTTTTTTAAGTAATGAGACTTGGTCCTGGAGGAGGAATTATGTTGGTTGTTTATGAGACTGTTTATGAATTTTTATCTAAACACGCATAGAAAAAAGAACTGATTGGAAGGAAGGAAGTATATAATTTTAGGATTGATTCTGGGGATTATTTGAAACTAGACTTTATCAAAACCCGACCCGTTCCCCACTTCTCTTCTCTAAATTTCTATATTTTAGATATTTTTTAAACTTGCCTTATTTTTAAATTTTTATTTTTATTAAAATCCCCAAATCCCTTCCTTTTATTTTTTGCATTTTCTATCAAAAAATATACAAAGATTGACCTATTTCTATTTTATTGAATTCCTTCTTACCACAACTTTTCTCGTTCTTTTTTTCAAAATTTTATTCAAAAATTTTTATTTTTTAATTTAAAAAATGTTGGCATTTTTATTGGATAAAAATAATTTTCATTTAATTTTGTCTATTATTTTACATATTCTTGGGATTTTTACAGGAATATTTATTTGGAATATTTTCCCTAAAAAGGTTGAAATTTAATTTAGTAATTTTTGTAAAATAATTTTTAAGAATTTAAATCAAAAAAGAATTATTGGCCCTTTATTGGAAAAAAGGAGAGATTTTGCAACTAAAATTAATATTGAAGAGAAATTATTAAAAATAGGGGAAGATGATGAAGGGGAAGGAAAATATTTAATTGATAGAATAAGAGGATAAATAATTTTTTATTTAATTATTTTTAAATTAATTTTCGTTGATATGTAAAATAAAATATTATTTAATACATTTGTATGGTACGTTTTTTACACTGCGAGTTATCACTAGTGACCGGTAAAATGGATTTTTCCGGACCCGGATTTGCAACTAGAGCCGGACCGGATCCGGTCGGATTTCTCCGGACTAATCCGGTCCGGTTTTAGTCCTGAGATTGCGAAAAAAACCCAGATTTGGGATCCGGACTCCGGAAAAATTCGGCCGGATCACTAGTTATCACTAGGGCTCGGATTTGTATTGAAATATATTTTTTTTTCCTGAATATATTATGGCGAGAGAAGCTCAAATATGCCATTAGTTTTTCGATACTATGATTTTGAACGAAGTTACATTTCAATATATTTCAATATTTTGCCAATTTTCCAGTTATTTCAATATTTGGCACATTTTTCAAATTATTTCAATATTTTTTCATATTTTTACCAAAATTTAGGGATTTTTCATAAATTTTAGGAAAAAAGTGAAGAAATCTGGCCGCCTGACAACCAAAAATCTAAAAAATTTTGCCTGCGGCGCTAAAAATGGAAAATTTTGGGTTCTTGGTCTTCCAAAATTAACAGAAATTTTGCCTGCGGCGCTGAAAAGGGGATATTATGGCCTATTATTCACTACAGTACCGTTGCCTTCCCACTAATTATTCCCTAGACATTCTTTGTAACAGGCAAAAAATTCTCAATTAACAAAACCCTCAAAATTTGTTGGGCAAAACCTCAAAAATGGCACATTGAGCAAAACCCACTAAATGTCCCAACCTCATTTTGTCAATCGCAAAATGTCCAAGAGCGTAAAGTTACTCAATTCGTCGGGTTATAAAGCTAATGTGAAATTTTAAAAACATGTTTCATTTTTTTGTTAAATTTCAACTTTTTTGGGGGGTTTTCTAGTGATTAAACGATAATTTATTTCAATATTTCACTAATTTTTGGCAATTTTTGTCAATATTTTGCTCACTTATTTCAATATTTTATGGCCATATTTTGCGATTTTATTTCAATATAAATCCGAGCCCTAGTTATCACAAGTAGTTAACCCCCCCGAGAAGTCGTTGGGGGCAGCGGGGTCCAACCATTTAGCCCCTCCCCCTTCTTAAACGACCATTCAACCATTCCGTCGTCAGAGTCCAAAGGTTTAAGGATTTCCCTTTAAGGGATAATTTGATCAAACCGGTTTGGTGCGAACTTTAAAAAAAAAACACCTTACCATACCATTCCCCACATTTTTCACCAAATTTTATTCTAAAAATTTTCCCAAAGTTTCTAGGGTTCAATAAGTAGTTTTCAAACGGTTCAATCAAGATTTCCCATATTTTTTCTTTTTAAAACTGTTTCTTAAACTTTTAAATTTCTTTTCTTACAATATCTCATTTTATTATTTTTACCCTTTATACTTAAAAAAAATACAATAATTATTAAAAAGTAGGCGGTTGAAATAGAAATAGTAAAAATCAGTCATGCAATAATTATGTTGCAAAATTATTGTTGAAAAGTGAAAATTGGTTAGAAATAGGTCATGCAAGAGAAAAACTGTAAAAATTTGTAAATTATTGTTGAAAAGTTAAAAATGGGTAAATTTTTAAAAAGTAGACGTTGAAGATAGAAATAACTTTAAAAAGTATAAATAGGTAAAAAAATAGCTCATGCAAAAATTGTTCAAAAAATTATTAAAAAGTAGGCGTAGAAAAGTGAAAATAGACTATAATTATAAAAACAAAATATTACTGTAATAGGAAAAATAAATAAATGAAAATAAATTAAGTTTTATAATTACCCCTCTCTATTAATTACCCACTAATAATTTAAAAAATTAAGAGTTTAAAAAATAAATTCTACAAACAACATCGTCGCATCATTCACAACTTGCTAATTATATACCTAAAAATTTTTCTTTACCAGATATTATGCTAATTTTCTTTCTCAAAATATTATTTAAAATTTAAAACATTTCCTATCTAGTTAAATTATGTTAAATTTATTTTTAAAATTCCTCTTCTTGACTGGAAATAAAGAAAAAGATTGTTTTATATAGGGATTTCTCTTCTTTTGACAACATCCTAAGGAATAAAAACAAAGGTATGTATTATTACGAAACTAAACATTATTACGAAACTTGCTCGCTCTTTCTTTTTCTCTTTAAATTCTTTTGCTTTTTTATGCAAAATTTCTTTTAGGCTTTTTCCCGCGACTGGAAAATAATGAAATGGAATTTCAGTGAAATACCTATTTTACAACACATCAATTATTTTATGGAATATTTTCTTAAAAAAGGATTTCACATTTCTTTCTTCATTCTTTAAAATTCTAAGAAATTTAATACTTTTGAATTAGTCTCTAATTTTGAATTTATTTTATTATTAATGTCTCCTCCACCTTCGAAGAAAGCACGACATTTCTTCATTGATAATCTATTACAGAAAGGTGATGGTGATTATGTAAAACATTTGGGTGAAGAAACCAAAATCACCCGGAAATTTAACCTTACCAAACTGTCTACTAAATTCTTAATTTCGAATATCCCACCCGATCCTGAGGGTTTATTAAAAGGAATTTTCCAAGAATGCATCGACAAAACATTGGAGACGAGTCATGGTCATCAGCTTGAACCAGATCAACTTGGCTGTACAGTGAGCAGTCAATTGTTAGAATCAGATATTTGGATTCCAATACGTGAAATTACTCCCAACACGGTGGATTCAATTCTTAACCAATTTCTAAAAGTGGCCCAATCTAAAAAACAGGATCAGGGAATGCTTTGGGGTGAACCATTTACCGTTTCTGTTACAGCTATTGACAAAAAACATCTGCCTACAACACGTTCTATTAATGGTAGTGGCAAAAATCCATCACCAATTCGACATAAAGTTAAAGACCACAACCTCATTAAAATTATTAATTCAGACAACTACTGTTTATTTCGATCATTGTCTGCCACCTTTAAATTTTCAACATGCTCATGGCCGAAATGGAAGTTCTATGACTATATGCATAGCAGATTAGGAATGAAGAAACGTTTGGAACATGATACAACATTCTTGATGGAAAATGTAGGAGCTCCTCTTGATTTAACAACATATGATGCAAATGAATGGGTACCCAAGGTGGTTGATTATTGGAATTCAAGGAATGATGGCCTGTTTAAAGTTTTTATTTTTGGAGAATTAGATGAAAAACCTATCTTTAAATATGGGGATGAAAATCACACTACTCCAATTCTTCTTTATTACAACAATAATCATTTTGATGGAGTTAGAAAAGCAAGCGATTTATTTGGTAAACCTTATTGCCTATCATGTGAGATAATTTACAACCGCCCAAAAGATCATTCTATCACCTGCACATCAAAATGTCAAAATTGCTCCAGGATCGGACCCAATTACCCATGCCAGCCTTTAGATAACTACTCAAAACTATGTAATAGGTGTTTTAAGGAATTTAATAATGAAGAGTGCTATGACCATCACATCAATTCTAATTTCTGCAACAACTCCAAAAAATGTGAGAAATGTGGAGTGATATGGTATGTGAAGGACAACAACAAGAATGGGCGCAGTGGACATGTTTGTTCAGAACGTTACTGCACCACCTGCTTTAGCTTCCATGACCCAAAAAGAGGTTGTTACATTAAATCTCTAACTCAAAGGAAGCCAAAACCCTACCGAGTCATCGCTTTTGACTTTGAAACCATGCAACACAGGCAAGACGAAAAAGGGAAATTACATGAAGTGAATTTTATATCTGCAAAAATCATCTGCCCCGAGTGTATTAGTAACGGAAACAACGATTGTACTATTTGCGGAGAAGAACGAACTATAACCTTCTCCCACCAACCATTTTCCAACACTCAAGTCGATCAACAAAATGTTACTAATGATCCTCTGACTGATTTTGTAACCTGGATCACTAATTTTTCTACTGATACAATAGCCTTCTCTCATTTTGGAGGAAGGTTTGATATGGTCCTAGTCTTCAAGGCATTGTATCTCAAAGGTCTAATCCCAGAAATGATTAAGAAAGGTAACAAAATGTATGAGATGAAGGTGAAGAACAATAAAAAATGCTGGGTCATCTTCAGAGACACATACAATTTAATGCCAATGCCGTTGGCTTCACTAGTACCAGCCTTTGCTCTTAAAATGGAAGACAAACCTTTCTTCCCTCATCTGGCCAACAACCCAAAGAATTATGGGAAAGAAATCTTTCCGACAAAAGAAGATTACCTTGCTAATGGGATGATGCCTGAAAAGAGGGCTCAGTTCGATAAATGGTTTGACCAACATAAAAATGAGCCCTTCAACTTAAATGAACAACTAGCAGCATATTGTATCAACGATGTGGAGATCCTCATGGCTGCGCTCATTGCCTTCAGAACGGAATTTTTGGAAGTCTCCAATGGCTTGGATGTTCTTCGTGAAGCTATGACAATTGCTTCTGCCTGTATGAAGCACTTCCGCATGAATCACCTCAAAGCCAACCATTTAGGAATTGTTCCTGAAAAAGGTTACGACAACGTCGACAACCAAAGTAAAATTGCTCTCAAGTTTCTGAAATGGTATGGCGAGAAGAATAACGTTAATATCCGAACAGCACACTCAAAGAATGGGGAGAAGAAAATTGGAAATTATAAATTGGATGGATGGGTTGAGGAAAAGAAATTGGCTATTGAAGTCAATGGTTGCTGCTGGCATGGATGTATCAAATGCTATCCTGACGACGATCTTAAGCTTCCAACAGGTCTTACAGCTGGAAAACAGCGGGAGAAGAACCAAAAACGTCTAAAATTTATTAGGAATTTGGGGGTCAAAGTGGCAGTATATTGGGAGTGTCAAATCATTGATATGGTAGCAAAAGATTATGAAATGAGGAAGATGTTTAAAAAATATCTGGATGATGGACCAATAAATATTAGAGAGGCCTTCTATGGTGGAAGGACTGGTCCCTTGAAGTTATTCCACAAGGCTGAGGATGGACAAAAAATTTCTTACTACGATGTCACCTCCCTTTACCCATTTATCAACGTCTCAACTCGATATCCTGTTGGGCATCCAGAAGTGCACGTCATCAATATGGATGTCAATTGGACCAAACCTGAAGACAACACTTACAACACTGCTCTTTTAAAATTATTCGTCATACCACCGAGAAGTATTGACGTTCCTGTTTTACCAATGAAAATTGGGGAAGACGACGATGAACGATTACTATTTCCCCTGTGTTCTACTTGTGCAAAAGAGTACCCTAAAGGTGATGTCAACGAAAACTACAGCTGCCCCCACACTAATAAACAGCGAGGATGGGTCAGCACATGTACGTCTATTGAGATAAACGAAGCCCTCAAGGAGGGGTATGTGGTGACCAAACTATTTAGAGTATTGGAATTTAAAGACTACGACGACAAACTGTTCAGACCCTACATTAGTGAATTTATGACCCAAAAAATTCACTCTTCTGGTTTTGACAACACCATCAAGGGTAATAAGGAAAAGGAGGATAAGTTTATGAAAGAGTGCCTGGAAATGTTTGGGATTAACATCGAGAGGGAGAAGATGGTGGTCAATAAGGGTAAACGGACACAAGCGAAATTGTGTCTAAACAATTTGTGGGGTCGATTTTCACTTCGTAACTTTGGACTCTCCCAGTGCAAAATTACTGACGACCCAAGTGAATACGTAAAAATGAGTAACGACCCAGCAATAACAGTTAATCATTGTCATGAATTGACTGAAGATGGGACTGTGCTTATCGACTACATTAAGAAAAAAGATTGGGTGGAGGAGCATGACTCATCAAACGTCATAATCTCGCTCTGGACCACATCAGCAGCGAGAATTCACCTTCTACACGCAATGCAGAAAGTTGTCAGAACACCAGGTTGCCAGCTTCTCTACACCGACACCGATTCTTTAATCTTCATCCACCCAGACAACAATTGCCCACTTGAATTAGGGCCTCATCTGGGACAATTCACAGATGAGTTCCCCGATTTCAACATCTTGGAATATTGCTCTGGAGGGGCCAAACAATATGGATTGAAACTTCAAAAGAAGTCTACTCCCAATGCTGAGCCGGACTATGTTCTCAAAGTCCGCGGAATGACACTCAACTGGGATGTCATCAACAATCAAGGTCTCTGCTACGAAAATTTCAAGAAGCAAGTTTTTGATTTTACAAAAATTGATAATATTCCAATTTTAATTTCATACCCTAATTTTCTTAGACCATCGATTAAAGATGGGTCCATAATTACTCAGTCTCGTACAAAAATTTATAAGCCTTATGTCGGAAAAGGCATTGTCCGCCCTTCCGATTTTATTGTTCTAAACTTTGGTCATATTAATGACAAACATCCTAGAATTTTGCTTTAATTCTACAAGAGTTGGAAAGTAGCCAGGGGTATGGGCGCCCAAACTCTATACCAACTATCGTAATGTTGTGAGGTAATCCTCACATTGAAAATCGGTGGTTGCGGACTTGAGCATAAATTCTCAAGTCCCTGGTTGAGTTTGGTGATGCCTGTCGAATGGCGAAGCCATACTCCTATCTATTACAATATTTCTAACTTTTTTTTCAATAAAATTTTTCTTATTGTTATTTTATAAATAAGTTACACAATATTATTGTATTAATTTTATTCGTAATAAAATTTTAAAGATACAATTTTATAAAATTATTCAATAATAGTCACATGTTTTAGGGCTGAAATTGCATAATTAAGAAAACAAAGATACAATTTAAAAATAATAAAATAATTAAGAGAAAGAAGACGTAGTTTTTAGGGGTAATTTTACATAATTAGTGAGACAAAGTAGATGATTTCAGATTTAGAGTAAAGGAGTTGCACTTTTTAGGGGTAAACTTACAAAATTAAGCAAAAGAAGATAAAATTTGTCAATTTCCTTATTTTTCAGTGTACACGCGTGTGCAAAGGATGTGCGTGTGTTTTTGGCGCGTGTGTTGAGGGTGCGTCTAAATTTAGCATTCATCTGGACAAAAAATCTCCCAAAAAGATGAAATTTTGTCAATTTTCTTAAATTCTTCGTATGCACGTGCGAGGGCGTGCATGTGTAGAGAGCGTGGTGCGCCTGAGTGGCTTGTGGGTGTGTTAAGGATGTTGTTGACAAGAAGTTATTACTTATTGTGATAGACTTAATAACATAGAAAATATTTCTTTTCGATTATTATTGAAGCCTAGCAACAATACTATTACTAATTCCTTCTAAGAGCCTGACTAATGTCTTACAGATAAATTGAAACACGAGAATAATCATTAATTTTAATATTTGTTAGATATATTATTACACATTGTTAAAAGATGTTCTTTTAGGAAGACCCTTCACATTTACTCCAGTGACTGTCACAGTAAAAGGTTCACCCCTCAGTAAATATGCTTTTCCTATAATTCCATCTAGAATGTCGTCCAAAGTATTATTATTAGACATTTCACATATTGGACTACATACATCATCATAAAATAGATCACAACTCACAATACAACCTAAAGTATCAGGCTCAATTTTGTTTTTAATGCCTTCTCTAATTGTTTTTTCTATACAATTCTGGATAATTATTCTCATGATGTTTTTGATGTCAGAAAAGTCACTAATTATCACATACTCAAATATTCCTTTAGTTAGATGGAATTTTGTAGTAGTTTTAAAGTGTTCATGTATCTTAATAATTTTCTGATCTTCAATTAGTTTAGCTAAGCTCATTCTAAAAATACAACTTAGTGAGAATGAATATATTTTACTTAAAAATTTTTGTTATAATGAAACTTTCTTCACACAGATGTTGCACGAGGTGTAAAGTAGTACCAGAGATGTGAAGTAGTACCATCAGACCTTAGATAAACTAGTTAAATTGGAATTTGTTATACAAACGTACTTTGTGGTGTGTGCACGGACCAATGTTGCATTATGTTCTTTGAATAAGAAATGGCTGAACCAAAAATTGACTGAATCAAAATTCTCTTTCAAATAGTTCACTTTTCTTATTTTCTTCTTCTAGGCTTTTAGACATGTGATGAAAATTTAAGTACAATTTTTAAAAAATTTGTAAATATGAGTTTCAAAATTTAGAGGTAAACATACAGGATTAGTAATTCAAAGGTACAATTCACAAATATTAAAAAATTCTTAGAAGGAAGACATAGTTTTTAAGGTAAAATTATATAGTTAAAAAATAAGATGAAATTTGTTAATTTTCATAATTTTCAGTAGTTTTCTCTAACTGACCATGTTTTCTCTAACTGGCTATTCGGGCAGTTCGACTAAAATATTACAGTGCTGCTACGATGCGTGATATTTCAGACTGTGCGAATAATCATTGTGTTGTATAAATTTCATGCATTCCAGTGAATATATAGGCTAAGCAAAGAATTTGCAAGGATAAGGATAATCTCAGAAAAATTAAAAACAATTAAGGTAATCCGCGACAACTCTAAGGAAATTTAAAGAAGCATTACCCGTACAAAAAATTATTTTGAAAAATATCTTATGAGGAGTAAACAAACTATGCTTTAAGTACGATACCTGCCACAATGACAAATAGATTTGCTTGTCAATCTTGTTCAGTTAAAATTGTTCATCACACCTTGTTTCTTTAAGTTATTACCGAGACAGTTCCTCTAATTAATTACAGGCTGACTGAATACACTTTATGATACTCCAATTGATTATTCAGACCGAATGCCCAAGAGGCTTTAAATTATTACCTGAGTCTTATCTATGTGACGACCCACACTATTCCTCGTGAGTAGCCAGTCTGCCACTATGATTATGTTTCATAATATTTCGAAAAAATATTCAATTATGAAAAAACGAGGAAAATGTTTAAAACATTCTTAAATTGTTTTATTAATAATAAAATATTAATTTTATTTTAATAAAACATTTTTAAATTGTTTTAAACATTTTCCTCGTTTTTTCATAATTGAATATTTTTTCGAAATATTATGAAACATAATCATAGTGGCAGACTGGCTACTCACGAGGAATAGTGTGGGTCGTCACATAGATAAGACTCAGGTAATAATTTAAAGCCGCTTGGGCATTCGGTCTGAATAATCAATTGGAGTATCATAAAGTGTATTCAGTCAGCCTGTAATTAATTAGAGGAACTGTCTCGGTAATAACTTAAAGAAACAAGGTGTGATGAACAATTTTAACTGAACAAGATTGACAAGCAAATCTATTTGTCATTGTGGCAGGTATCGTACTTAAAGCATAGTTTGTTTACTCCTCATAAGATATTTTTCAAAATAATTTTTTGTACGGGTAATGCTTCTTTAAATTTCCTTAGAGTTGTCGCGGATTACCTTAATTGTTTTTAATTTTTCTGAGATTATCCTTATCCTTGCAAATTCTTTGCTTAGCCTATATATTCACTGGAATGCATGAAATTTATACAACACAATGATTATTCGCACAGTCTGAAATATCACGCATCGTAGCAGCACTGTAATATTTTAGTCGAACTGCCCGAATAGCCAGTTAGAGAAAACATGGTCAGTTAGAGAAAACTACTGAAAATTATGAAAATTAACAAATTTCATCTTATTTTTTAACTATATAATTTTACCTTAAAAACTATGTCTTCCTTCTAAGAATTTTTTAATATTTGTGAATTGTACCTTTGAATTACTAATCCTGTATGTTTACCTCTAAATTTTGAAACTCATATTTACAAATTTTTTAAAAATTGTACTTAAATTTTCATCACATGTCTAAAAGCCTAGAAGAAGAAAATAAGAAAAGTGAACTATTTGAAAGAGAATTTTGATTCAGTCAATTTTTGGTTCAGCCATTTCTTATTCAAAGAACATAATGCAACATTGGTCCGTGCACACACCACAAAGTACGTTTGTATAACAAATTCCAATTTAACTAGTTTATCTAAGGTCTGATGGTACTACTTCACATCTCTGGTACTACTTTACACCTCGTGCAACATCTGTGTGAAGAAAGTTTCATTATAACAAAAATTTTTAAGTAAAATATATTCATTCTCACTAAGTTGTATTTTTAGAATGAGCTTAGCTAAACTAATTGAAGATCAGAAAATTATTAAGATACATGAACACTTTAAAACTACTACAAAATTCCATCTAACTAAAGGAATATTTGAGTATGTGATAATTAGTGACTTTTCTGACATCAAAAACATCATGAGAATAATTATCCAGAATTGTATAGAAAAAACAATTAGAGAAGGCATTAAAAACAAAATTGAGCCTGATACTTTAGGTTGTATTGTGAGTTGTGATCTATTTTATGATGATGTATGTAGTCCAATATGTGAAATGTCTAATAATAATACTTTGGACGACATTCTAGATGGAATTATAGGAAAAGCATATTTACTGAGGGGTGAACCTTTTACTGTGACAGTCACTGGAGTAAATGTGAAGGGTCTTCCTAAAAGAACATCTTTTAACAATGTGTAATAATATATCTAACAAATATTAAAATTAATGATTATTCTCGTGTTTCAATTTATCTGTAAGACATTAGTCAGGCTCTTAGAAGGAATTAGTAATAGTATTGTTGCTAGGCTTCAATAATAATCGAAAAGAAATATTTTCTATGTTATTAAGTCTATCACAATAAGTAATAACTTCTTGTCAACAACATCCTTAACACACCCACAAGCCACTCAGGCGCACCACGCTCTCTACACATGCACGCCCTCGCACGTGCATACGAAGAATTTAAGAAAATTGACAAAATTTCATCTTTTTGGGAGATTTTTTGTCCAGATGAATGCTAAATTTAGACGCACCCTCAACACACGCGCCAAAAACACACGCACATCCTTTGCACACGCGTGTACACTGAAAAATAAGGAAATTGACAAATTTTATCTTCTTTTGCTTAATTTTGTAAGTTTACCCCTAAAAAGTGCAACTCCTTTACTCTAAATCTGAAATCATCTACTTTGTCTCACTAATTATGTAAAATTACCCCTAAAAACTACGTCTTCTTTCTCTTAATTATTTTATTATTTTTAAATTGTATCTTTGTTTTCTTAATTATGCAATTTCAGCCCTAAAACATGTGACTATTATTGAATAATTTTATAAAATTGTATCTTTAAAATTTTATTACGAATAAAATTAATACAATAATATTGTGTAACTTATTTATAAAATAACAATAAGAAAAATTTTATTGAAAAAAAAGTTAGAAATATTGTAATAGATAGGAGTATGGCTTCGCCATTCGACAGGCATCACCAAACTCAACCAGGGACTTGAGAATTTATGCTCAAGTCCGCAACCACCGATTTTCAATGTGAGGATTACCTCACAACATTACGATAGTTGGTATAGAGTTTGGGCGCCCATACCCCTGGCTACTTTCCAACTCTTGTAGAATTAAAGCAAAATTCTAGGATGTTTGTCATTAATATGACCAAAGTTTAGAACAATAAAATCGGAAGGGCGGACAATGCCTTTTCCGACATAAGGCTTATAAATTTTTGTACGAGACTGAGTAATTATGGACCCATCTTTAATCGATGGTCTAAGAAAATTAGGGTATGAAATTAAAATTGGAATATTATCAATTTTTGTAAAATCAAAAACTTGCTTCTTGAAATTTTCGTAGCAGAGACCTTGATTGTTGATGACATCCCAGTTGAGTGTCATTCCGCGGACTTTGAGAACATAGTCCGGCTCAGCATTGGGAGTAGACTTCTTTTGAAGTTTCAATCCATATTGTTTGGCCCCTCCAGAGCAATATTCCAAGATGTTGAAATCGGGGAACTCATCTGTGAATTGTCCCAGATGAGGCCCTAATTCAAGTGGGCAATTGTTGTCTGGGTGGATGAAGATTAAAGAATCGGTGTCGGTGTAGAGAAGCTGGCAACCTGGTGTTCTGACAACTTTCTGCATTGCGTGTAGAAGGTGAATTCTCGCTGCTGATGTGGTCCAGAGCGAGATTATGACGTTTGATGAGTCATGCTCCTCCACCCAATCTTTTTTCTTAATGTAGTCGATAAGCACAGTCCCATCTTCAGTCAATTCATGACAATGATTAACTGTTATTGCTGGGTCGTTACTCATTTTTACGTATTCACTTGGGTCGTCAGTAATTTTGCACTGGGAGAGTCCAAAGTTACGAAGTGAAAATCGACCCCACAAATTGTTTAGACACAATTTCGCTTGTGTCCGTTTACCCTTATTGACCACCATCTTCTCCCTCTCGATGTTAATCCCAAACATTTCCAGGCACTCTTTCATAAACTTATCCTCCTTTTCCTTATTACCCTTGATGGTGTTGTCAAAACCAGAAGAGTGAATTTTTTGGGTCATAAATTCACTAATGTAGGGTCTGAACAGTTTGTCGTCGTAGTCTTTAAATTCCAATACTCTAAATAGTTTGGTCACCACATACCCCTCCTTGAGGGCTTCGTTTATCTCAATAGACGTACATGTGCTGACCCATCCTCGCTGTTTATTAGTGTGGGGGCAGCTGTAGTTTTCGTTGACATCACCTTTAGGGTACTCTTTTGCACAAGTAGAACACAGGGGAAATAGTAATCGTTCATCGTCGTCTTCCCCAATTTTCATTGGTAAAACAGGAACGTCAATACTTCTCGGTGGTATGACGAATAATTTTAAAAGAGCAGTGTTGTAAGTGTTGTCTTCAGGTTTGGTCCAATTGACATCCATATTGATGACGTGCACTTCTGGATGCCCAACAGGATATCGAGTTGAGACGTTGATAAATGGGTAAAGGGAGGTGACATCGTAGTAAGAAATTTTTTGTCCATCCTCAGCCTTGTGGAATAACTTCAAGGGACCAGTCCTTCCACCATAGAAGGCCTCTCTAATATTTATTGGTCCATCATCCAGATATTTTTTAAACATCTTCCTCATTTCATAATCTTTTGCTACCATATCAATGATTTGACACTCCCAATATACTGCCACTTTGACCCCCAAATTCCTAATAAATTTTAGACGTTTTTGGTTCTTCTCCCGCTGTTTTCCAGCTGTAAGACCTGTTGGAAGCTTAAGATCGTCGTCAGGATAGCATTTGATACATCCATGCCAGCAGCAACCATTGACTTCAATAGCCAATTTCTTTTCCTCAACCCATCCATCCAATTTATAATTTCCAATTTTCTTCTCCCCATTCTTTGAGTGTGCTGTTCGGATATTAACGTTATTCTTCTCGCCATACCATTTCAGAAACTTGAGAGCAATTTTACTTTGGTTGTCGACGTTGTCGTAACCTTTTTCAGGAACAATTCCTAAATGGTTGGCTTTGAGGTGATTCATGCGGAAGTGCTTCATACAGGCAGAAGCAATTGTCATAGCTTCACGAAGAACATCCAAGCCATTGGAGACTTCCAAAAATTCCGTTCTGAAGGCAATGAGCGCAGCCATGAGGATCTCCACATCGTTGATACAATATGCTGCTAGTTGTTCATTTAAGTTGAAGGGCTCATTTTTATGTTGGTCAAACCATTTATCGAACTGAGCCCTCTTTTCAGGCATCATCCCATTAGCAAGGTAATCTTCTTTTGTCGGAAAGATTTCTTTCCCATAATTCTTTGGGTTGTTGGCCAGATGAGGGAAGAAAGGTTTGTCTTCCATTTTAAGAGCAAAGGCTGGTACTAGTGAAGCCAACGGCATTGGCATTAAATTGTATGTGTCTCTGAAGATGACCCAGCATTTTTTATTGTTCTTCACCTTCATCTCATACATTTTGTTACCTTTCTTAATCATTTCTGGGATTAGACCTTTGAGATACAATGCCTTGAAGACTAGGACCATATCAAACCTTCCTCCAAAATGAGAGAAGGCTATTGTATCAG
This sequence comes from Meloidogyne enterolobii, assembly GCA_963681835.1. Taxonomy (NCBI): domain Eukaryota; kingdom Metazoa; phylum Nematoda; class Chromadorea; order Rhabditida; family Meloidogynidae; genus Meloidogyne; species Meloidogyne enterolobii. Next base: position 243,985 of record CAVMJV010000015.1, on the reverse strand, counting down.
TAGAAAAATTAGTGATCCAGGTTACAAAATCAGTCAGAGGATCATTAGTAACATTTTGTTGATCGACTTGAGTGTTGGAAAATGGTTGGTGGGAGAAGGTTATAGTTCGTTCTTCTCCGCAAATAGTACAATCGTTGTTTCCGTTACTAATACACTCGGGGCAGATGATTTTTGCAGATATAAAATTCACTTCATGTAATTTCCCTTTTTCGTCTTGCCTGTGTTGCATGGTTTCAAAGTCAAAAGCGATGACTCGGTAGGGTTTTGGCTTCCTTTGAGTTAGAGATTTAATGTAACAACCTCTTTTTGGGTCATGGAAGCTAAAGCAGGTGGTGCAGTAACGTTCTGAACAAACATGTCCACTGCGCCCATTCTTGTTGTTGTCCTTCACATACCATATCACTCCACATTTCTCACATTTTTTGGAGTTGTTGCAGAAATTAGAATTGATGTGATGGTCATAGCACTCTTCATTATTAAATTCCTTAAAACACCTATTACATAGTTTTGAGTAGTTATCTAAAGGCTGGCATGGGTAATTGGGTCCGATCCTGGAGCAATTTTGACATTTTGATGTGCAGGTGATAGAATGATCTTTTGGGCGGTTGTAAATTATCTCACATGATAGGCAATAAGGTTTACCAAATAAATCGCTTGCTTTTCTAACTCCATCAAAATGATTATTGTTGTAATAAAGAAGAATTGGAGTAGTGTGATTTTCATCCCCATATTTAAAGATAGGTTTTTCATCTAATTCTCCAAAAATAAAAACTTTAAACAGGCCATCATTCCTTGAATTCCAATAATCAACCACCTTGGGTACCCATTCATTTGCATCATATGTTGTTAAATCAAGAGGAGCTCCTACATTTTCCATCAAGAATGTTGTATCATGTTCCAAACGTTTCTTCATTCCTAATCTGCTATGCATATAGTCATAGAACTTCCATTTCGGCCATGAGCATGTTGAAAATTTAAAGGTGGCAGACAATGATCGAAATAAACAGTAGTTGTCTGAATTAATAATTTTAATGAGGTTGTGGTCTTTAACTTTATGTCGAATTGGTGATGGATTTTTGCCACTACCATTAATAGAACGTGTTGTAGGCAGATGTTTTTTGTCAATAGCTGTAACAGAAACGGTAAATGGTTCACCCCAAAGCATTCCCTGATCCTGTTTTTTAGATTGGGCCACTTTTAGAAATTGGTTAAGAATTGAATCCACCGTGTTGGGAGTAATTTCACGTATTGGAATCCAAATATCTGATTCTAACAATTGACTGCTCACTGTACAGCCAAGTTGATCTGGTTCAAGCTGATGACCATGACTCGTCTCCAATGTTTTGTCGATGCATTCTTGGAAAATTCCTTTTAATAAACCCTCAGGATCGGGTGGGATATTCGAAATTAAGAATTTAGTAGACAGTTTGGTAAGGTTAAATTTCCGGGTGATTTTGGTTTCTTCACCCAAATGTTTTACATAATCACCATCACCTTTCTGTAATAGATTATCAATGAAGAAATGTCGTGCTTTCTTCGAAGGTGGAGGAGACATTAATAATAAAATAAATTCAAAATTAGAGACTAATTCAAAAGTATTAAATTTCTTAGAATTTTAAAGAATGAAGAAAGAAATGTGAAATCCTTTTTTAAGAAAATATTCCATAAAATAATTGATGTGTTGTAAAATAGGTATTTCACTGAAATTCCATTTCATTATTTTCCAGTCGCGGGAAAAAGCCTAAAAGAAATTTTGCATAAAAAAGCAAAAGAATTTAAAGAGAAAAAGAAAGAGCGAGCAAGTTTCGTAATAATGTTTAGTTTCGTAATAATACATACCTTTGTTTTTATTCCTTAGGATGTTGTCAAAAGAAGAGAAATCCCTATATAAAACAATCTTTTTCTTTATTTCCAGTCAAGAAGAGGAATTTTAAAAATAAATTTAACATAATTTAACTAGATAGGAAATGTTTTAAATTTTAAATAATATTTTGAGAAAGAAAATTAGCATAATATCTGGTAAAGAAAAATTTTTAGGTATATAATTAGCAAGTTGTGAATGATGCGACGATGTTGTTTGTAGAATTTATTTTTTAAACTCTTAATTTTTTAAATTATTAGTGGGTAATTAATAGAGAGGGGTAATTATAAAACTTAATTTATTTTCATTTATTTATTTTTCCTATTACAGTAATATTTTGTTTTTATAATTATAGTCTATTTTCACTTTTCTACGCCTACTTTTTAATAATTTTTTGAACAATTTTTGCATGAGCTATTTTTTTACCTATTTATACTTTTTAAAGTTATTTCTATCTTCAACGTCTACTTTTTAAAAATTTACCCATTTTTAACTTTTCAACAATAATTTACAAATTTTTACAGTTTTTCTCTTGCATGACCTATTTCTAACCAATTTTCACTTTTCAACAATAATTTTGCAACATAATTATTGCATGACTGATTTTTACTATTTCTATTTCAACCGCCTACTTTTTAATAATTATTGTATTTTTTTTAAGTATAAAGGGTAAAAATAATAAAATGAGATATTGTAAGAAAAGAAATTTAAAAGTTTAAGAAACAGTTTTAAAAAGAAAAAATATGGGAAATCTTGATTGAACCGTTTGAAAACTACTTATTGAACCCTAGAAACTTTGGGAAAATTTTTAGAATAAAATTTGGTGAAAAATGTGGGGAATGGTATGGTAAGGTGTTTTTTTTTTAAAGTTCGCACCAAACCGGTTTGATCAAATTATCCCTTAAAGGGAAATCCTTAAACCTTTGGACTCTGACGACGGAATGGTTGAATGGTCGTTTAAGAAGGGGGAGGGGCTAAATGGTTGGACCCCGCTGCCCCCAACGACTTCTCGGGGGGGTTAACTACTATCACAGATTGTAGTTTCTTACTGTATTGGATTTGGTTTGGCGGGTATGTTGAATTCGGCCAGTAAGCGTCAGTCAAATTTGATCGACTTATATTTTTAGTAGTGATCTTAATTTTGATAATATTTCTATTATATCATTCAAAAGCCCTTAGTAAGCAGAATTTTTCCAGATGGTCAAAGTTAAGCATTCCATAAAAAAATTTAAAATCAAAACACCAAACTGACCACAACTCAGTTTTGGCGCGTAAATGGAAATTCAAAAGTGGCTTCTATTTTGACGGCTTGCCGAGAAAATTTACATTTTTCCCTTTCATTGTTTAATAGTTTATGTCTAAATTTATACTCAATTTTTCTTTATATTTTAGGCAGCAATTTTTTAAAAAATTAATAAAAAATGTCAAATGAAAAAAATGAATCTTTTCGTTATGTCAGAAAGTAAGTATTTTTAATAGTTAAAAAATATATATTTTTAATTTAAAATTTAAGAATGGCAAAAACAATCGAGAATGATGAAAAACGTTTTGTATTTCTGCGAAGGTTTTTTTTTAATTTTTCTAAATTTAAATTCCTTAAAATTTTTAGTCAAGTAAATTCAGTGGAAGATTGCATGAAGGAGGGACCGAAGAAGTGTCAATTAATTAAATCTTTGGTTATCTGGGCTTTAAAAGAATTTATTCCAATTGAAAATTATAAAAGTGATCCCCGAATGCTTGATTTTTGGTGGCTAATGGTAAATAAAAAGTTTTTAATTTTTTGAAAACAAATTTTGCTGACAAAAATAATTTTCGGAACATCTGAATATACAAAGTAGTACAGTCAAAATCGATTTTTGTTGAAGATGTCATGCTTATTGTAATTTAGTATTACAGAATTACTTCAATTAGTAGGGTAGTACTTGGGTTTGTAAATTAGGTAAATAAATCCGCAAAAGTTGTCCGCAAAAATTATTCGATTTGAGAGAGAGGAACATTTATGTATGTGTTGAAGTAAAATATTGACTAATATTTTTAAAAAATTAATTTAAGGGAAAATACAGCGTTAATATGGGAATGGAAGCTGTTCTAGAAAGAATTCATCGTCTTGGGTATTTCAAAAATGTTCCAGAATTTTATTTGATGTGGGCTGATTATTTTGGATCAAAACAGAATCGAGAAAGTTTTGACAAAATTGTTCAAATTTGTGAAGAAAATTGTCAACTTGGTCCTTTTGAGGAACGTTTCAAGTATTTTTTTAATTAAAAAATAAATCTTTCTAAAAAATTTTCTTTCAAAGAACTTTACTCCAAAAACACTTTGAAAATGATTATTTTAATGAAGGGAAAACATTGGATGTTATAAAAATGTTGGCAGATAAATCGGAGGTTGTGAGGTCTGATTTAACTTTGTTTCAACGAAATAAAGTTGTTGAAACTCCACAAAATATTATTTCTGACACAACAATAATTATTGCAAAAAATCAATCAAAAATAACAAAAAATACTGACAAAATTGAAGAAGAAAAGTCAAAATTAGTAAAAGAAATTAATTTATCACCAAAAATTGCTTCGACTTCAGCAGCAATTCACGAAGAATTTTCTGTTTATAAGGATGTTACTTATACAAAATCTTCTATAACTGTTCAAAATACTGTTAAAAATAAAAGGATTTCGGTTAGTTAATTTTAGAATTTTTTGGGCAGTTGGTGGTGAGAAAAGTTGGGAGAACAACATTGGCTATTAGGGGGGAAAGAAGGGGGGACGGATTTTAAAAATATTTATTTGTTAGTATTATCCTGAACTTGATGACATAACACTTGCTGGTGCTCATGGAAAGTTCTCAACGGATATGTTTACTTCAACTCCTCGTCGTTCAGTAATGCCTAGCGATTTTGTTCCTTTAGATTTAACTGAAGGAACTCAATTTTTTGATCCGACTGAAAAAGAAGAAAAGGGTGAACTTTTTGGGTGTCAATTGACTGAAAAAGCTGGAATAAAGGAAAATGAAAAAGATTTTGGAGGTTTGAAAATGAAGAAACGTTTAAGTTTTGTAAGTTTTTAAAAAAATATAAAGGAAATTAATTAATTTTTTTAGGCTGATGAAAATAAGCGAGGAGTTTCTAAGAATATGAATCCGATGGCGGAAGCTGTTGAAAATAGAGGGACTTCGGTTAGTAAAGCATTGGCGTTCCAGGAGTCGGATTGCTAGAATATAATTCACATTTTCGATCATCATTCTCCCAATATTTTCCCCATTTATTGGAAGGGTTGGATTTCAACCCCCCTGTATACGCCCTTCGAGTAAATGAGTTGAGTTAAAATTGAATGTTTAAAAAATGGAAATTTGTTAGAGAGTGAGGTTAAAATTCACTACCTTAATAAAAATTTTTCGGCACTGGATATATGAGAATTTCCAAGGATCTTCCTAACTCTGAGTGCCTAAAGTAAATTGCCAACTGTGTTTAACATACATACTTTCAATTTTTTCGATTTTCGAGATTATTTTTCTTTCGATTTCGATATTTTTGGATTTTTTCGATTTTCAAAGTTTTTTTCGAAATAATTCTAGTCGGAATAGAGTCATACACCGAGTTATAACAAACGTACAATACCGGACCATAGAGCTCAGTATATTGATCCAAATATCACTATAAGAAAAGATAAAGAGGCACTGCTTATGGGATGTAAACTACACAAGTACTGAAGGTTGATTAAGAGACTGACCAGTAGGGGATCAGTTGGGGACGAATTTTTATATATTATATTTAATATTTCAGTATTATCCTGAACTTGATGACATAACACTTGCTGGTGCTCATGGAAAGTTCTCAACGGATATGTTTACTTCGACTCCTCGTCGTTCAGTTATGCCCAGCGACTTTATTCCTTTAGATTTAACTGATGGAGATCAATTTTTTGATCCAACTGAAAAAGAAGAAAAAGGGGAAGGAGGGGGACTTTTTGGGTGTCAATTGACTGAAAAAATAAAGGGAAATGAGAAAGGAATTGGTGGTCTGAACATTAAGAAACGTTTAAGTTTTGTGAGTTTATATAAATATAAATTGTTGAAAATAATAGAAATGATTTTTTAGGCTGATGAAAATCAACGAGGAATCGCTAAAAATGCAAATCCTATGGCGGAAGCTGTTGAACGGGTAAAGAAATTGGGGGGAATAGGCGAGATTGAATCTTAAAAAATGGAAATTTGTTGAAGAGATTAAAGAGAGGAAAGGGGGAAATTGTATATTTATATCTCGCCTAGTCCTTAAAAATTATTTAGATAATTTTATAATAATTACTTATAAAAATTCAGATCAAGAAATCAAAAACTAATCCAAACGAGTTAATCAAAACTTTACCTCAATTAAAAATCAGTTCACCAATAAGTGAAGGGTCTGAAAATTTTATGTCCTTTAACACTCCAGAATTTCCATCTCCATTTAGAAAGAAGAAGAAAGACCAAGAATAATTAAAAAAATTATTAATATTTGTAAATTCTGATTGAATTGTATTAACCGAAAACTTACATTTTTCCTGATTCTCGAAATATTTTTTTTTAATTTTCTGTTACAGTTTGATCTCTATTTTTACGTAAATCGATAAACCCCTGAATTTAAGAAGATATATTTTTCAATATGGTCATTTAGTGGTGGGGGAATATCGTCCAATATACTGGATTTTAGGGTTTACTAAGTAAATGTGAGGTCCGACTGTAATTAATTTATGATTGATGTTACCCTGATTTTAAATTAATGGAATAAAATCCTTGAATAAAGTTGATTTTTTATATATCAAGAGGGATTGGGGGGTTTAAATAGAAATGCTTAAAATAACTAATATAATTAATTTTTGATTAATTGAACAAATTTTTTAAAATAAATTTGGATATTAAATAACTACCTGAATTAAAAACCCGAGACATTTCTCCCAAAATAATTATTTCGTAATATCTAATCAAAAATATTTTCTTCAATTAAAAAATGTGGCTGTTTATATTATGCAATAAATTTATTTTTCTTTTAATAAATTCTTTTGTATTTTATTCGAATTGCGCATTTTTTTTTTATTATTATTTGAGTAACAGTTTTGTTTCTCAAGAGTTTATTGTTTGACGAGTTTGAAAAATATTTAGTTTTTTTTTTGTATTTTTTAGAATAATTAATTAGTATATTTAATTATTATTTAAATATTTTTGATTTATTTAAATAAGAATCACATGTAGAGAGCTTTAAATTTTCTGAGATCCACTTAGTTAACACATTTATTCACCTACTGAGATGCCGAGATGATAATTTTTTCCCCCTTTTTTTAAACATTCATCTAAATATTTTACACAATAATAGCTAAATAAATAAATTTCCCTCGCAAAATTATCTATGAAAAATTATTATTGTTTTTTATGTGGAAATGTATTGTTAAAAGTGTTGCCTCTTTTATTGGATATTAAATTAAAAAAGGGAAATTGGAATTGTTAAGTAAAAATCTTTAAAATTATTTATTATAAATTCTATTTTAAAATTTAAATATTTAATTACTAAAAACGAGTATATAATAATTAATTCTATTTATTTCCACCCATCCTCCACCCTCACTTTTTATTTATTAAACAATAAATAATGCTTCCCTTTTTAATCGACAAATTTGTGGCAGTCACTGTCTATTACGGGGAGAATGAGAGCTCAAATTTTCTTTTAATTTTTTTTCTTTTTTCTTTTTTTATAATCAAACAATTTGTTATACATTTATGATAAAGTAATTATTCCCCTCTATCAATAAATTAATTAATTTTTGGGTTGGGAGGCTTATTTCCGCTTCTTTTTCTATTAAAATATTCTTTTTTAATTAGTTAATGTGTAATAAATACCTTTTTTTGAATCTTTTTTTACAGTCTCAGTCAAAATTAATTATAGTGAAATTGTTTAAGAGAGAATTCATTTTCGGGATTTTGGATCTTGTTAAAAATTTACCTTATTTTCACTTATAGACTTACTTTATTGATATCAATAGAAATATTCACAGAAATTTTTGTAAAAATTTTCAACCAATTTCTAATATGAATTTGCTTAATACTCATTTTAAGAAGAAAAACTCGATAAAAACCAATCGAGTTAACAATCTTTTCAAAATTTGATGGGTATAATGTCCAATAGTATTTATTAATCATCTATAAGAATTTCAGATTAATTGGACAACTGGATCAGAAAAAATTAGGGGGCGTTATAACACAAATATAGTATCTTAACACAATGTATGTTGTGATTGAAGTTTGTTGCAGTTCATTTTCCTTTAATTATATATTTGAAATTGCTTTTAAAATACTTTAAAACCCCTCTTACTTTCTCTCTCCTTGTTTATAAATTTAAAATTTTTAATTTAAATTTAAAAAGTAATCAAAGATTAACAAAAACTTTTCTTTAAATTATTTTGCTTTTTATTTTTCGGACATTGTGGTTTATAATCAAAAAATAAATATTTAAAAGAAGGTAAAGGAGGAGTGAATGATGTGATGATTTTTGGTGGTTTTGGGAGGAATGAAGAGCGAAGAGAAAAAAAAGAATGTGTCAATAAAATCAGTAGTTATTTAAATGAATATTATCAATAAATAAGTGGGGAAAAAATAAATAAATATTTATTTATTTATTTTTAAGTATAATTGTTTTTATTTTTAATTACCGCAAAACTTTTATTAACTATCCTGGGTAATTATTGTTTCGACCTTCCGTTGAAGGGAGTAATTAATCAAGGGAGGGCAGTTATAGGAGGTTTGAATTTCGAACGTGTTTTAGGGCAATTGATAGAGGGCAATTATTATTACAATCTATCCTTGGAGGGGGTAATTAATAGAAGTAAGGTAATTATTAAAGGAGAGCAATATATAGGTTTTATAGTATTTATTTAATTAAAAATATTGTATTCTTAAAATTAATAAACTTAAAATTTAAATTTATGTAGTTAAATTTAAATACGGGTTTGAATATTATTTAAATATTGAGGGATTACTTTCTAATAATTTATAGAAAATTTTGATTGATTTTGTATTTTTAACGTTAAAATTTAAAACTAAAAAGAATTTATTAATTTAATCATAAATCAATTATTATTACTGTTAACTTTTAAATTTGTTTCATTTATAAATTAATTAATTATTTCTTAATTTCTCTTTTGAATTCTAATTAATTAATTTAAAATATAAAAATTTGTTTTTCTCATTTATTTAAATTATTGAGAACTTTAACATTTATTTTTAAAATATTTAAATATACTTTTTTCTCATTTTTAAGTTAAAAACATTAAAATAATTTTTAAAAAATGCAACCAACAACCAACAACAATAACAACACAGCTTCAACTTCCCCAACATTAAATGTTGAAAGTAATCAAAAACAAAAACAAGGTGGTCTTAACAATTCACACAACAACAGTGGAAATAATTTAACACGTAAATTAAATAAATTAATTGTTTTTTGTTTTTGTTGAGTATATTTTCTCTAAAATACAAAAATTGTTGCTTCTTTTGTTGGTTAATTTATTTTTGATTTAATTATATGTTTTAGTGTTTCTATATTTTATTAAAAAAACAAATTAATTTCCACTAAAAAAGGTACAAAATCATTGGATACTTGTCGTGTTTGTGGCGATGGCCCAGCCAGAATGCATTATGGAGTTCCGACGTGTTTTGGGTGTAAAGGGTTTTTTAGAAGGTTTAAATAAATTAAATTGAAGATTTTAATTATAATTTAATTTAGAACATTAAAAAGGACAAAAGAATATACTTGCAGATATAGTGGAAATTGTATTGTTGATAGATGTAAATATGTATTTAAATTATAATTAAATTATTTTTCTCCGAAATAATTTTTTAAATTAATTATAATTTTAATAAGTTTCAATATCTCAGAGTTTTTTATAATCCATGAAAATAAATTTTAAATTTAAAATCTATGTAGTAAGTAGTTCCCTCTGTTTAAGGCTTCTTTAACTTCTACATACATATATAATACATAACTGTCTTCATCTAAAATCTATCAAGCAATAAAAAGTAATAACACACATATTTTAACAAGCTACTTTAATCCTATATTTTTTAAATTATGATTTCCAAACTTATTCCAAATTCCTAAGAAAAGAAAAAAATCTAGAAAATTAAAAATAAAAATAAAATTAATTAAAATAAGATGAACGCAATTCCTGTCGTTATTGTCGTTTCAAACGCTGTTTAGAAGTTGGAATGGATCCAAAAGCTGTAAGACCAGACAGAGATGCTGCTGGCCGTACACATCCAGTTAGACGAAGAATGTCTAGGTTTAAAGAAAATATTTTTTAAATAAAAATATTTTTTAAAGAAATTTATTAAATGGGGCAACAAATAATAATGTTAATGAAGTTGTGGTTGTTGGAGGTGAACAAGAGATTATTGCTGATAGTGGTGGTAATAATGGGGTTGGTGCTGCAGATGCAGAATGGGTACGGAAATTGCCTGTAAGTATATCTGTCTAAGTTAAGGAGTGGGGGGGGGGAGGGATGTGTCCACCAAAATTCCACTTTCCTATTTTATTTTTAAAAAACAGTCTCGAATTTTTAACTTCAATTTCTTTATCTAACAAAAAAATTTTTTTTAATTTTTTAAAATAGAATTTCAAAGGTTGAAATGCGTACTTTATTAATGCAAATAATGAATATTGATGTTATGGTATACAAAATTAGAAATTAAAGTCGAAAAAATAAAATTCGTATATTTAGATACAACATGGAGACACCCAAGAAAGTCCAGAAAATTTATATCCACTCCCTTTTACAAGTTTACGGCAAATGTTTGAAGACCCGACATGTTTGGATGGAAAAAGGACTGAAGTATTTAATTAAAAATTATTTTTTTTTAATTTTTAAAAATTAATTTTAGATAAGATATGAGCATTATAGACAAGTTGAACCGAAAGAATTAACGGTAAAAATAATTAAATAATTGAATAAATAATAATTATTAAAAATATTTTTAAAGTATTTGGCACATCGGAGATTAATTGCTGCTGTGGATACAATTGATCATTTATGTGCTCTAATGGATTTGCACAATATTAGAGACAAAGTATTCATTTAACCTTTAAAAATTCCTCTTAATCTCCATCCATTTCATTAAATATATTTTTACCCAAAACCCTTTAATTAATAATTATTTAAAATAATTTTTTTAAAGTTAATCCTCACAAAGGCAGCATATGCACCATTATCTTTATTTTGTTCTGTGTCATCTACAGCACGTGTATATTTTTTAATTAAAAAATATTTTTATCACTAACCATCTTATTTTTAAAAGAAAAATTTAAATTTTTCTTAATCCTTAATTTCCTTAAAATTTAATTTAAACCCCTTTTAAAGATAACAAATAATCGAGACATTCTCTGCCTTTGTAATTATGGTTATGTACCTAGAGGTGCTCATCTTACATATTCAGAACCTTAGTAAAGGAATATTTAATTTTAAATTCAAAAATATTTTTTTTAGCCATTTTGCTAATCGAATTGTGGACAGAGCTTTAGATGAACTTGTAGAGCCTTTTCGAACATTTAACTTTAAAGAACGCGAAATTGTTTTAATGAAAGCTATTGTTGCATTAAATCCTTGTTTGTTTTTAAATAAAAGATTCATTAAATAGGGTTGGGGTTTTCGAGTAGGGCCGACAAGTCTTTTTCGGGCCAAAATTCGATGCCTGACTCGATCTTTCTTATCGGGCCCCCAACACTTAAAAACAGTAATATCAAATTAGCAAACATTCCTAATAAATAATTTGTTCAATTAACCTTTAATATTTCTAGATTTGCCAAGTTTATCAACAGAAGCAGCTGAACAAATAGCCGATTTTCGTGATAGGCTACAGGTGAATATTTAAATAATTTTTCAATTAAATATTTTAAAAAAAGGAAACATTATATAATGTTGTTCGAGAAAGCCATCCAAAAGAAGTAGCCTCTTCTCGTTTTGGAAATTTACTTTTATTTCTTCCAAATATAATGATACTTGGAAGTATTATGATTGAAAATTTACAATTCTTACATTCATTTGGAAGTCACTGTGGAGGTATTGGGCCTTTACTTGGCGAATTACTTGAGGAAGAGTGTGAGGAAAATATACAGGATTGTGTGGGGTGTGGTGATGATTTGTTGTCTTTAAACAGTGGAGAGAATAATGATGGGGTATATTCTTAATTATTTTGATAAAAAAGGGTAATTTAGATAGAATTTAAGGGTTTTAAAAGGCCATAACATCTCAATTGTCTTTTACCGTTAGCCGTTGGGGATGCCCTGATAATAATGCACCATTTTTGAAATGACACATAATCATTATTTTTTCGGGCAATACTATTTATAAACAGAGATGGCCTGGAGAAACACCAGTTAAGTACTTGAGCGAGTATAATCTTGTTAATCGTTCCCACCTTTTTTGACCTCGGATTTATATAGTAATTTTGTAGTAGAGTTATAAAGATTTTTATATGTATATATTTTAAATGGTTCCGTGACTTTTGCGCCGAGAACATTTGCGCCGCGACTCTTGCGCCGCGACTTTTGCGCCGCGACTTATGCGCCGAGTGACTTTTGCGCCGGGGAACATTTGCGCCGCGACTTTTGCGCCGGGGGACTTTTGCGCCGCCACTATCATTAAAAATATATCAATAACTACAGCCGGACCTCACTTTAGTAGGGTTGTCGAATAGTTGGAAATCTTCGGATATCCCGGATCTGATTTCAGAACTGAAAATTTCGGATATCCGGCATTTTTCGGATCCGGATTTTTTAAACAATGGCGGCGCAAATGTCGCGGCGCATAAGTCGCCCGGCGCAAAAGTCGCGGCGCAATTGTTCTCGGCGCAAAAGTCGTGATACCTTTTAAATATAGTCAATGTGCCATTCCCAATCAACCGGTTCAATAACTTCACAATTCGGCAACACTTCAACAAAAAGTTGTGAAGATATTACAATGTTACAGCAACAATTTCAACAACATCAACAATATTCTGCTCCTAATTTAATGTTAATTAATTCTCATATACACCTCCCTTTTAATTTATAAACCCCCATATATTTCAGTCATTTTAAATTACCTCAAAAATTAATTACCTTTGAAGTTTTAACGGAAGTCAAAATAATCTCCAATTTATTGAAACCTTTTGGAATTCTTTAAATATTATTTTTAGGGGATCTTCTTCTTCAATACCAAACGAAATAAACAAATCTAATGATAGACTAGTAGCATTGCCTTCTGTTGATTCTGATCCAGACTATAATACTACGTTAACTGCTGAAAGTTTAAAACAACAAGGGATTCAACAACAAATGGAGGTGATAAAGATGCACAAATATTTTTAAAAACTTGAGGGTTATAAATAAATATAAAAGTGTTATAGAAAGTCGTTTTAAATTGAATCGTGACCTGATTTAAGATTTTGGTTACATGAAATTCTAGATAAGTGAATGGATGTTGAATTTTGAAACTTTATGGATCGACTTTTTTATTTTTTTTTTGTTAAAGGTTGATGACAGTCCTCCACAATTTACTCAATCTCAACAACAACAACAAAATTTATTAAACACTTCACAACAACAAGAAAGACCTCAATTCTTCATTGACCCTTCAATAAACCAACAACAACAACAACAACAATTTCAGCAATATCAACAACAACAACTACAACAAGTAACTACTGTTGCATCTACAAAGTAAAAATAATTTTTTAACTTTCTTTACATAATAACAACATACATATTTTAATAATTAAATTTTTAAACATTCGAGCATTTAATTTAAAATTTATTTTGGTCCCCTTTCCCCCGCTCCGAACATATGATGGATGAATTTGAATCCTATTATAAATCTCTCTCTCGTCAGATAAATAAATAAATATTTATTTTACTAAAATTAAAAACAGATTTCATTTTCTAGACACATCTTTACAATAGAAAAATCTTCCCCAACAACAGCACTTCTACAACAACCATTACAATGTTCTCGTGAACGTTGTGCTGCAATGATGGGTAATAGATGCTCAAATGATGAATGCCCAGCGGCTTTAGCTGCTATATTTCAACAACAACAACAACAAAGTATTTTTAATTTAAATTAAAATAATTTAATATATTTTAGTGCAACAAACAATTAACAACCAAGAGAATAATTACAATAATAATACTCAAATATTTTCACAATCACCCCAATCAACAATAAATCGTTCACAATCATTTTCGTAAGGGAAAAAGTATTTTTAAATAAAAAATTTTTTTTATTTAAAGTTATTTTGATGTTTATGATGCCAACCAACAACAACCTTTTGATGATTTAATAACCCCAACAGCAAATACATTTATAGGGAATTATCCTCCTTTACCTAATACAAATTCTTATAATTTCTTTCAAAATGAACAATAAATATTTTTTTAAATAAAAATAACTAAAATTTTATTTTTAATTAATTGTCTCAAGAAATTATTAAAATTGGGTATTACATGTTTTTAAAAAATACTAGAAAATATAAAATAAAAAAAGTAGAGTATACATACATATATTAGAAAAATCTCGGATCCGATCCGGATTTGGATTTAGGTTGATACCCTGGACAGGATTCTTGATCTGGATCCAGGAAAAATCATGACAGGATGCAAATCCAGACCGATCTTTATAAACAAGCTTAGATTTCTATAAGTATCAGAAAATCGAATACTTCCGGTTAGGGTCGGGATTGTCTGCACGGTTCTTGGATTACGAGAATAACTGGTTTTTCTCCCAACTTCCAAGTACATATCCACCCACACCTTTGTGTTCCTTTAGATTAAGTTTATTTTTATTTTGCTAAATACTACATTTGTGTTATTTTCGCCCTATATTGTTTGTTCTTCTCACACTTTTTTTGTTTATTTTGATATATCTGATTTTAGTAAAATAAAAAAATGAAGAAGCAGAATTTTTGTAAAAATAAAAGAAAATAAAGTTTTTATTTTAACATTCACTTTATTGTTGTCCAAGTACCTCTTTCTGTCTCTGTCTCTTTTCAATTTTGTGTCGTTTTATTCATTCTCAACAATCATTGCGAGAATGATTCATTTTTATTCACTAGGATTTTAAAAATATTTTTGTAAAAATGAACTAGTAATTTGAATTTAGTTTTTTTTCTATTATAGTCAAAAATAATAATTACAAAAATTATTACATTAATTTAAGTACATTTTTTCAAATTTCGTTGGCCATTGGGGTGAGCGATCCAATCTCACCTGTCAATTTACACATTATAGTGTACAATTTTTCAACCACAAGTTTAAACACATAATGAGATCAGAATGTACATATTTATTTTTCAAACAAACGGCATCAAGCATCAATAAATAAATGCCAATATATAGCATAAGTTTTACTCCACTTCTTTCATTTGTTTTAATTAATTACTTTATATCCATTGTGGAATCTTTATGGGTCTGTTTTGAGCAAAATCTGGCTTTAAAAATTTATTTAAAGGTTCCACCCGATTATTGGGCTACAGTCTACAGGAATGGCCAACTTGAATTTGGAAGATCAGTCGATGAACTTATTACTTTTCTTCCAGAATTAAACAGCTATATTGGCTATTGGTTGAGAGTTTTGTTTATTATAACTAGTTGCTTATTAAGGATTGAATCGAGACTTTGTTTAAAAATCTCGGTTATAATAATTTTTTTAGATATGTTTAAGAAGTCTTTTCTCTCTATAAAATCATTCTTTTGTAGGATTGAAGACAATCCAAATACAAAACAAAGAATAGAGGGTTATGGTCATGTTTCTATTGTCAACACAGACCCTCCTCGTTTTTGTGGAAATTTCGCTTCGTTTAATACAAATGAAAGTAAAAATATTTGTGGAGGATTTCGTGTTTTGGCTTGCAAAAAATCAAACAATCGGAAGAAAAATCCGTAAATATTAAATTTAAATAATTGGGGCTTTGGTCTGCAAATATGTAAAACATAATATTAAAAAATCTTATTATTATTTATTCCTCCTTTCTAATATTTTCTCTTTTTTTACGGTTTGAATTTTCAACTTTCGTACAACCATCTCGTGCTGTTGAATATTTAGATGTCCAAATTGCGCGTCTTAGATTGAATGATGATAATTGGATATATGGAAGTTCAAAACTTTCTGAGAAAGTGGCTATTGCCGTTAATCCAAATAATGGGAAATTAATTAGGGTATTTTTTAAATTTGAATGAAAAAAAATATTTTTTAAATTAAAGTTTTCCTTCGCTGATAAACCGTTGGAATATAGGGAAAATGTAAAAATTTTAGAATGTTCTAACGATTTTCCAGTAGAAGATATACTTTCAACAAGCTGGCCTTATCCAACATTTCCACCAATTTATGGAGGGAAAAAGAATAATTTAATTGATATTAAAAGATTTCCACCAAAAACAACAACCTTTCCAGCACCAACAACAATCCTCTTAACCAAACAAGTAACGACAACGTTAATACCTCCTGTAGTAGAGCAAGTAATTATTAATAAAAAAAACTTTTTTTAAATTATTTTTCCTATTCAAGACTACAACAACAACAATACCAACAACTATAAAGCCTCAACAACTTTCAAATAAAGGAGAAATACAAGAGACAGATTATATTGAATTAACTGGTGCTGGTATAAATTGGGGTTTAGATAAAGAATTTGTAAAAAGGGAAGAAGGAAATGAAAATTTATTTAACAATTCAATTACAAATAAATTGTGGAGGGAGGATTCAAATATTTTAACAACAAACCATCAATATCATCAACATCGTCGTAAAAGATTTAAAATGAAAAGACGACAGGAATATTAAGAAAATTTTTTAAAGAAATTTTAAGACAACATAAATACTTTATATAGTATGTATATTTTTTGTGTTATATATATATATCAATTTTATATATTTTTTAATAATAAATGTAAAGCATATAATATGTAGCTGTTTATAATTCCTAAGGCTGTGCAGTAGGCGGTGTGGCACCCAGTCGCCGTTTAACCTTTTGGACTAGCTAAAGGAGGGAAATAGCTATAGCCCAGCTCTGATTTACTTAAGTAAAAGATCCAAGATTGAACAGAAAATTGTGGGGGCATTATATATATACTTTACTTAAATTCCTTGTTTCCGGAATAAACAATAATTACTTAACAAAAAAATATATTTACAAAAAATATGTACATTTTCTAAAATACAATTTTAATAATTTTTAAAAATTAAAATTTGTAAAAGTTTTAATTTAAAATCAAATTTTATAAATATCTCTACTTTCAGAAAAACACATTTAATCTTCTTCATCAATTAATTTCTCAGCTATAAAACAATGATTCATTACATAATATTCATAATTAAATAAAAACCACTTTTGATAAGCCAATTCTTTAAATTTATTTTTACAAACATTTTTAATTTCTCTTAATTTTAAAATTTTAATTAAATTAATTTTTGGATTTATTTCTTTTATTTTTTCTTTTATTTTCCCCTCTTCATTATCCATTTCAAATAAATAATTTCCATCATCAATTAAAGGCTGTAATGTTAATTTTGAAATTATTTTACTTTTCTCAAACATTTCTTCTTCAAAAACAAGCTCTCCATCATTTAAATTATTCTCAGTAGTTTCTGAAACTAAAATTTCTATTCCCTCTTTAAATCCTTTAAATATTCCAATTTCTTCTTCTGTCAAATTCTCAAATATTTTTGAAATTAATTTTTCATTATTATTTTCGAATACTTTAACAAAAAACATAAAATATTTAGTTTCAAATGAATCTGTTAATTTAATTAAATAATTCCCCTTTTCTTCAAATTTTAAACAAATTTCAATTAAATTTTTTCCTTCTTTTTTTATAAAAATATTTAATTTAATTAATTTTATTTCTTCTATATTTTCATTGTCAATTTCCTTTTCTGGTTCGAAATATAATGGATAACGAAATAAAGGTTTAATTGTTAACATTCTCTATAAAAATTGGGAATGTTTTTAGTAAAAATTAAATTAATAAAAATAAAAACAAACTTCATATCTTGGGTTGTAATTTGTATATATACCTCCATATTTCATTTCATATTCTAAAAGGCCACCCAAAAGTAACTGCACACCTTATTTATTGCATACATAACTTTATTCAAACTTAAGATAATGAAATCAAATAACGAATAATTGATAGGGAAATATGTAAGTAAGGAACAAAAATAATCATGAATTTTCGAAGTGCCCACGGAGTTCAAGGCGCGTGGCACCTCTGTTGAGATTTTCTACCATTCCGGGACGAGTGATTGCCGCAACGAATCCAAACTTTTGGGTTATTAAGTGTAGATCCTTGCCTCCAAATTCCAAGAAACTAAATCCGGGAGTAATTTGGCTGTATTTGTTACAAGTTAAAACTGTGTAAATTTGGGGGCTCACCAACCATGCACATCTCTTTATTCTGACTCAGGATTCACGAAAATTAAGGTTATTTTGACCTTTCTACAAATAACAGCCCATAACATTAAGAAAGAATAACTATAGGATTAGAAAGAGAAGACTTTGGGGCCAAGAAAAGAGAAGATTTTGCCGATTCGACCATATTTTATTCATAAAAAAATTTTTTCTTTTGAAAAATTGACACTTTACATACTAACAATAAGAAGGTACTTGCATCCCTGGGTCCTAACTCGTTTCATTTTTTTTGTAAGAAGTTGTCTTTTTTGAGCATGTAGGGCTTGAGTCCTGGTTCATTTTTGGTCATCCTTCGAATTGATATTCTCTTGTTAAACCAGATTTCCTTGCACGTTTTCTTGTCGAAAAAATCCTTAGTAGTAAATTAATTCCTAGTATATAGGAATTTAACCATGTTCATGTTTTGGTTACGTTTACTGACCAAGGTCTGTTCTTTTCTAAAGTCAAGATTCATTCCTTCCCTTAATATTTTTTTAGCAAAATGGACTGTGCTTATTTCAACATTGAGAAGAGTTGAAATATACAGAATCATACTTATAAGCTTTATGTAAAAGAGAATTTAATGGGCTATAAAATTAGTATAAAAATTTTAAAAATGAAAACGGGAATAAAAGTTATGATAAAATGAAAAGGCAGTTATTTTTGGGTTACCGTATGAACTCATAAATCTACAAATTACAATCCCCTTTCTGTAATAATTATTGAAATTGTCAACAAATTTTAATTTAATTATTTCATCGTTAGAATTTGCATAATTTTCCAAAGAATACATTTTTGTATTTTCCTTTGTATTGCAAAAATGACCTACTGGGGTTATATAATATTTTTCTGTATTATATTTATTTATCATTGAATCAAATTCAACAGAAATTTCAATTAAATTTTGATTATTTTTGTTTATAGAAATATTTTTTGAATTAATATATTTTCTACTTCTAATAACAAAATTCTTTTCATTTAATTTTTGAATATTTTCAAAAGAAAAATTTAAAAATAAAAATAATAAAAGAATAAATTGAACAATCATTTGTTTGTTTTGTTGAATATATTTAAATAAAATTAATTAATTTAAAATTATTTTTATAAAAAATATTTGTGATTATTTGAAAAAATAAAATGATTTTAAATTATTTGCCTTTTTAAATGCAAGGATAAATAACTGGCTCGACTTTAGGTCATGCTTAATCTGATAGGTTTTTCTCATGGCTCATGTCACGCTCATGGGACGCATTTTAAGCTCAAGCGTCCCATGAGCTTAAAATCTCATGGGACGGATGTACTAAAGAGTGAGCCAAATATATTTACGTGGATATTAAAAAATATATTTAAGAAATAATGCACTTTATTAATTTAATTTACAATTGTTTTAAGAATTTAAATTAGTTTTTGCCTCAAAAACTGAAAAAAAGTTTATTAATGGAGAGCTCGTTTACAAGAGAAATTCTTTTGAGAATAAAACTTTAAACCAACAATTTGTTTTTATTCAAGATTAGAACCTTTAATTGATGATGGAAATTATTATTTTGAAATGGATTATAAAAGGAATAAATAGAAATATAAAAAAATAAAAGCAAAAAATTTTATTGCTAAAAAAACAAAAAAATTATTTTAAAATTAAGAGAAATTAAAAATTATTTAATGAATGATTGTTTAATAGCTGAGAAATTAATTAAAGAAGAAATTGAAGAAAATTAAATATTTTTTGAGAGAAAAATGTTTATTTTATATAATAAAAAAATCTTTGCTTTTAATCAAAACTTTTACAAATCATTAGGAATATCTTATGTATGTTATAGTATACAAGAGCAGTGATTTCACTTTTTATTATTTATTATTAACCTTTTTCTAAGTATAATTTAAAAAAAACAATTATTAAAAAATTTAAAATTTAATTTTTATACATAGATGTTTTTAATCCCCTTCAAAAAATATATTTTATTCTTACATTTTCCCGATTATTGAAAAAAAATATTCAGCATTACTTTAATCACGTCATTAACGCATTCTGGCTACTTTTCTATTATTACTTGTTTTCTCCCATCCATTTGTGCAAAAAAATTCATTATTTTTGTTGTTGTTGTTCACTTTTTTTTATTTTTCTCCATACTATGTAGCAATATTTGTAGATATCTAAGAGGAATTTATTTAATTAAAAAGAATTTTCTGCATAATCCCAAAAAAATAAATATTTTAATGTTCGCCTTCCTTTCAATTTTGTTTAGCCTTGAAAAAATTTTATTTTGCCTCAACATACCTACACAAAACTCTTTTTCTTTCATTTCTCCATAATTCTGATTTACTTCTTAAATTTAAATTATTTTTTAATTTAATATTTTTTTTTGTTTATTTAAACAATCGAAAACAGCCAAAAATGCCAATGAAAATCACCGATAAAATCGGTGCGTGTTTTTAATCTTTATAATTTGCGCGGCGGATGTAAAGGCGACCCAACCAGATTTTGTTTTTATATTTTTTTATTTATTTTATATTTTACTCTCATTTTTGTGTTAAATATATATAAACATTTAAATTTTTGTTTTTTCCTTCTTTGTCCAAAAAATATTTTTATTTTTTTTTCTTCAAAATTTCCATTTGTGTGGTCTATCGCTTCTTAATTCTTCTACCTTCTCTCCCAACTAATTTTAAAATTAAGCTAATTATTTTTGTTTTTTTTGGCTTTTGAATTGATCTTTTATTTTTGTTTAGAATTACATACTAGTTTTAATTTCAGAATTTAAGTAAAACAAAATCAGAATTTCTTAGAAAACTAAAAATTTATTTAAAAAACAACAATTGACACAAAAATAAGAATTTTAAAATAATTTTCAAATTTTTACCCAATTACTATATCAGAATTTTGATATTACTTACAGATATTTTTAAATTTAAATTCTGATTTCTAATTGCATTTGAATATTTTACAAATTCTGATTTTTCTTAAATCCTTCTTTAATAATTATTTCTTAAGATAATAAAAAGTAGAGAAAATATATAAACAAAATTTTCTTCTTTTTTATCGTTAAATAATTATCAAAACATTACAAATTATTTATATTACCTTCCTTTACTTTCACTTTTCCTATTCATTTATTTAAAAATTATTTTTTTTTCACTTTTTTAATGAACGGGATATATAAAAAATAAATAAATAGAAAGGATATGGGGCGTACGAGAATTTTAGATTTCTATCAAAAAAAAAGAAAACGCGCGCAAGTATTTTCTGCGTGTGCCACCACAAAAAGCGATCCATAGAAGATAAAGGGAAGGGAGAAAAATAAATATAATTTATTAGATTTTAAGAAAGGATTTTAAAAACAAAAAAAAAATTTTTGTTGTTTATATGGGGATGCGGTCCATTACTTTTCGGCTCTAAAATAAATCTGTGTATGTAAAGTATTCAGGAATTATTAATCTATTAAATCATAAAAAAATAAATAAATTAGAAAAGGAAATTTTATTAGAAAAATTTCAAGCTGAACGCCTTTCCTTCAAATTAAATTTTAATTCTATTTGAATGTACAGTCCATAAATTTTCAGGATATAAAATTATTAAAGAAGATATTTACTAATATAACAAACTGCTATTTAGATAAAACAATCTCGAATTTTTTAAAGAATTTCTAAATAATTATTGCTTGCTTTAGCAATTTATTTTTGAGATTTCTTGCATTGTTAAGAATTTGTTTTTTTTTGAAATTGTTTAATGCTTGCAAAAATAAAAAAATTATACTTGCATTTCCTAATCCTGAATTTACTATTATAAATTCGATTGATTTTAGAAATTTAATAAATTATTAGTTTTTAAATAAAAACAAAATTAACAAATTGTTTCTCTGATTAATAAACATAAGATTAATCATTATAAACATAAATTTCTTATGGATTAAAAACCTGCTCTTATTTATTCTATTTGTTGAGTACGCGTTGATTAAATATGTTTATTTTGCTTTTAATTATTTTTTGATCAAAAATCATAATAATTGATTTATAACAAGTATTTATTATAACCTCACATTGTAGACGAGGCATATCGGGTAAATTAATTGGTGGAACTGACATTTGGACATAATTACTAATTAATTAAAATTTTTTAATTAGAATCCAAATTGGATTTCCCTTTTTTCCTTCTTCAAATTAATTAAAAATATATTTTTTTAAATTATTACGGGATAATTATTGAGGATATCCAAAAATCTCTCCCTCTCCACACTCCCCCTTTTTTCTCCTCTCTCAATTAATTAAAAATATATTTAAAGTAAATTTATTTATGAATGCATTTTTTGACTATATTATTTTGTTTATTACTTCAAATATATTTTATCCAATGTAAGCCACAATTTAATGAAGAAAATCGACAAAATTTTGCCGTTGACAATCATCACCAACAATTTTCATCTATACAAAAGTTTAAAAATAAAATTTAAAAAATTATGAGTAAATATTACTTTTAAGTTTTGAACATTCATTAAAAGAAAGGCATAATGAAAGGGATAATATTGGTAATGGAGATAGAAGGACAGCTTTTGCTGCTCCAACAAATAATATTTTAAGACCACAACAAAAACAACCTTTTAATTCTGTTGCATTAAATGGAGAAAATAAACAATTTTTTAGTTAGTTTTTAAGAGTTGTGACTATTATTTGATTTTTTTCTTTTGGAAAAATTTTAAATATTTTTTAACAAAATATCTCTTTATAAATTCTTCCCTTTAATCAGAATTTTTAATATTAAGTAGAGAACTTCTCAAATTTTCAGCCCCTGATTCAGACTTCGGATTCAAGGCCTAAAACCCTAGAAACTTTGATTTTTTAGACCCTTAATAAATATGGATAAGAATAATTCTGAATACGTGGATCCCGTTTTTTCTATAAATATTTAGAAATAATTATTATAGTATTCCTAAAAATTTAAAATTCTTTTAAATTTAATCTCATAAAGAATAAAATTAATAATCTAGAAATTCATTACCGAGACGGAATACAAAAAGCAATTTTTGATGAAACACAGAGACGTGCCCCGCCTGATTTTGGTTTGAGATTTAGTAAAGTTAAAAATATTAAGAGAAATATATACTTGTTAAAAATAAAATACTAATTTTAAAAATCAGAAATTTAAACTATATTTATTCGTAAATAAATTAAAAATAAAATATAAATTATTTTAACAGAAGAAAGTAATGATGTTGCTGGGAGAAATTTTGATATATACGATGACTTAAGCCTTGTAGAACCACATAGAGGTACTATTTCCTTTTTGGAATAAAATATTTTAATTTAAAGAATCATCAATATTTGTTCCTTTAATTTATCGAAATGAAACTTCTTCAGAGGAGGCTTCAAATGAAAAGAAAAAATTATTTTTAACATTAAGACCACAAAAAGTTCAACCGACTATCAGGCCTTTAGTTGCACCAGAATTAATTGGAAGACAACAAATTAGTGTTAGGTAGAGAGAAATAAATAAATTTAAGGGAAAAAGAAAATTTATTTTGAAGAACAACAAGTCCACGTCCAACAACTCCAATAATTGGAAGGCCCCTTTCACAACAAACATTTGCTCAACTTGTCCCTTCACAAACGGTTCTTCCTATTCAACCAACAACTATCCGTCCATTACCACAACCTAGTAGAAGACCTCCTCCACAACAACCTCAATTTCCTCAACAAGGATTTCAAGTTTTTAATTAATTTTTTAAAACTTCATTTAAATTTTAGCAACAATCCCGTTTTATTTCAACACCCCCAACAACACAACAAACAAGTTTTCAAACATCAAATAATCCTATACCAAATGAAAACATTGCAAGTATTCGGACTGGGGGTATGTTTTGTTGTGAATAAATTTAGGGAGAATTTTAAAAAATAACAAACAAATACACAATCATTCTACATATCAGAATTTAATCAGAATTTTATTCAAACATTTTCTCCCCCAAAATTTAGTTTGCCAACAAAGTATTTTCTATACAACCCAACAAGTTACCGGTGTTGATATTTTAAAAGCCTATACTCACTTTGCTGTTGTTGTATCTGTTGACCAATGTGCCCGAACTTGTCATGAATTTAATTGTGATGTAATTAAATATATTTTTAATAAAAAATAAAAATATTTTTTTAAATTAAAGGTTGCAATTCTTGATCCAAATACTAGACATTGTCAATTTAAGTAATTAATATTTAACTAAATATTTTAATTTCTAATTTTAGCCCTTCAACAGCATTTCGTCTTTCATCTGAATGTCCCCAATGGCCGAATCCTTTGTACAGGTAGTTAAATTGGAAAATAAAAAGTTTATGTTAAATTTAGGAACAATGCAGTGTTGGGCACTGAATTAATCAGAATTCAATGTATAACATGTCAGCGAAAGAAAAGTAAATTTATTACTAACAAACATTCCACAAACCAAGATTAAAAAAATACAATAAACAATTTACAGAAAATAATTATTTACTTAGCTTGTAACATTATTTTCGATACCCTTACATTGTTTGATTATTAAATTGCCAAATCTGGGTTTTTTAGAGAATCAAAAAATTCAGAACAAAATATTTTCTTCTAGGTGGGGGTATAAATCTTTGAGATTTTTTTATTTTTATGAATATTCTTTAAAACATTATTCATTTTTTATTATATTTTAACAAATCAGAACGTGTTGTCTTCCTTCCAAATGCTCAACGATTACCTCCATTAGCTTTTGCAAATTTACCTTCGCCTAATTTTAATAATCAACAACAACAAACTTTTGTAATTTAATTTTTTTAAATAATTATTTTAATTTTTCTTAAAGAATTTGAGACATCCACAATTTCCCCAATTTAATGAAAATAATCAAAATAGCGATTCTATACAACGGTGACTCCTTTATTAAAAACTCCTTTCTTTAAAAAAATTCTTTAAATTCCTCAGAGTAGCTAATGCTGTAAAAACAACAAATTCCAACAGTTTTGGAAAAAATCCTCTTATTCGTCCACCGATTACTGCAATGGGTAGAAGGACAGAATTAGTAAGAGATGGATTTCATAAAATAAATAGGTAATTTATTTAATTAAATATTTTAAAGTTATTTTTAAAAATACATATTTTAATTAATGGAGAAAATTTATTAAAATTTAAATAAAATGTAAAAAATTGAATAAAAAATTATTTCTTGAGCAAGGCCAAATTCTTTTTTAAACAAGAATTGAGAATCGTTTAGAATCTCAAAATATATGTAAAAATAAAAATAAATTTTTTTGATGAATTGAAAAGAATTTAGTTGAATAGTTTAATTTATATTTAAATTTTTTATTTCCTTTAAAAATTTCTTTTTAATAACTAAAAATTAAAAGACTATCTAGGTAAATATTAAAAACCCTCTTTTATTTAGTTTTTAGTCTCAAAAAATTAAATAACAGATTTAATATACTTCTCTTAAATTACAGAGTATATGAAATTCAAAAAAGAAAATTATTTTATTTTAATTCTATAATTTTTTACAGGCTAATAAAATCAGTAGAAGAATATTTTGATTTAGAGAATGATAATGATGAAATAATAAAGAGAAATGAAACTTTAAATGATGGAAATGTCATTCAAAGACCGTTAATCGAGAAAAAAAATTTAAGAATAAAAGAAGTAACTTCTTGGCGTGAAGGCCATCCACAAGGTTGGGGAGAAAGTTTAAAAAGGAAGGAAATAATTTTTTGTTAATTAAGGTGATGGCTTTAGTCCTCTTAAAATTAATCCGTTGAGAAATTGGAGAAGGCCTCCAATCATTAAAAATAATTTTGAGGACATTAACAACAACAATAATCCTTTATTCCCTTTACAGCCAATTTTTCATTCTACAGACAGTCTATTGCTGTAAATAATTTTGTTTTTAATTTAAAAATTATAATAACATTAATTTTTAGTAAAAGAGTAGATGGGGGAATAACTGCTGCTAATGAATTTTCTCTTTTGAGAAGGAGAAGAACAAAGCGAGAAAGGCAATTCAATTAGCGGTAAATATACAAGAATTAAAAATATTTACATACCGTATTTATTCTAATAGAGTGGCCGCCACTCTATTTTTCGATACCCCCAAAAAGGGGCCATTCTATTGGAGGGGCCATTCTAATGGAGGTGGCCATTCTATTTTTCATAGGTAAAAATCAGAGATAGGATGAATCAAATGTTCGATCGAATATTTTTTGACTTCGAAATTTAATCGATTTTTCGTGTAAAATTCTATATTTTCGACTTTGGTTAGTGAATCTTTCTTTTCGTAACACTATAAAACATAAGAATCTTTTGCCTGCAGGGCAAAAAGGCAACTTTTTATTTACTTTGGTGCCAGACAATCAAAATTTCCGGTATAGTTTGCTCATAAAAGTTCGTGGGATCTCGGAATTTGGACGTAATATATGGGAATTGGGAGAGATTTGGAGGGATATTGATTAGTAATTAAAATTCGAAACTACAAAAAATTCCAAAATTTTCGTATGTCTTCAAGGGTCCTGAAATATCCAGAATTTTATCCCAAATCTCAATCAATCCATCATTATTCCTCAAAATCCTATGTCCCTGCAAGTCCCCTGATAAAATAAATGTATCCAACTAAGGTTGTCGGATAGCTGGAAATCTTCGGATATCCGGATCCAATATCCGAACCGGATCCGACAACCTTATATCCAACTTCCTTATATCGTCAACTTCATAAATATCTATTAATTCTCTTAATCCAATGCATCTTCATTAAATCGTTGTAATTTCTTGATATCCCTCCTAATCCTCTCAAATCCCCTAATATCCCTCTTAATCTCCCTTTTATGACTCCAGATTTGCTCGAAAATATTATGATTATCCTTACTAAGGAGTAATATTTAATACATAATAGGAAAATAAGGAAATGTGTTAAGGCATATACTTATTAGTTAAAAGGGCCATTCTATTAGAGGGCCATTCTAATGGAGGTGGCCATTCTATTTTTCATTACCCCCAAAAAGGGGCCATTCTATTGGAGGGGCCATTCTAATGGAGGGGCCATTTTATTAGAATAAATACGGTATTTTAATTAAATACTTTCGATCCCCAAAATTTAAAATGAATTAGCTAAAAATTTCCAAAAATGATTTAAATAATAAAAGAACAAATCAAATTTTTATTTGTTTTATTCTAAAATTTTTCATCTCTGCTCACCCTTCCTTCCATTAAATTTTACAAAGATTTATTAAAAAAGCTTTCCCATTTACTAGAATTTTTTTTATAAATTTAAAAATTAGACAACTCAATCTTAACTTTTTCTTTTGTTATTTCATCCTCATCCAAATAGAATTCATAACTTCCATCATTAATTAATGGAGCAATTGAGGCAACAAATCCCGTTCTGGGATAGTTGTCATTTAAACGATTATATTCAAACATTTGGCCATCTTCAATATTATTTACTTCCGTTTTTGATATTTTTATTTTAATGTAATATCTCAAACTTGACAATAATCTTTTATCAAAATTAGTAATTTTCTTAAACATTTTGAAAACACATTTTTCCTCATTTTCTTTTTTAATTTTAACGTAAAATTGGAGCCATTCGGCTATAATAAAATAATTTCCTTTATTTTTAAATTTTAAACAAATCTCAATGTGGGAATATTTAATTTTCTCTCCTTTTTTGTCATTAATTGAAGTTGCTTCAATTAAATTAGCTTTGCTAAAATTTTCTCTTTTCAGAATTTTTCCAGGCTTTTCAAAATTTAAAAAACATATAAATCTTTTCAATTTATAACTTTCTTCAGATCTTGTCGATAAAATTGATTTTATCCCGTTTATATTTATTATTAGACCAAAAAGACTAGCAGCATTTCGAGTATTTTCCTCTGACAGTTTATTTACCTCTACTTCAATTTGGGCATAAAATATAGGTATCAAAGTCATTAATTTCTAAAAATTAAAATTCAGTCAACCCTCTCCAATGTACACCTACCGTCAGACCTGATCATGGATACGGATATGGATACAGATAATACCAAAATGCCTGCGGATATCCGTCTGTATCCGCCGTAAATATCCGGATACGGATGTCAAAATCAGTATTCGTGATCAGGTCTGCCTACCTTTGTATCCCCCTCACTCCAATCAAACTTAAATTCTTTTAAACAAATATTTATTTCTTGTATTCTTGTATTGTAATACCAATCCTCAATCAAAATTAATTTTTTCCCCAAATTTCCATTAATTATGCCCTTTATTTTGTGTGTATTTTCGTAAGAGCTAATACACACGCCTGGGTAAGAACTTGTAAAAACATAATCTTTTTTATTTTTCTCATCAATTTCGTATAAAATTTGAATTTTATTTTGTCTACTTTCTTCATCAAGTTTGTAAACTTTCATTTTCAACAAATTTATTTTATTACTTTCATCCTCGTTTTTATTGTTTTTTGTAGTTTCAACTACAATTCGTTGATTATTTTGTAAATTAACGGAAGAAAAAGAAGAAATTAATAAATTAAATAAAAAAATAAAAAATTTTATTTTATTTTTCATTGAAGACAGAAAATTAAATAAAAAAAAATTATTCTAAGATTATAGACTAATTCAGACTGCTTTTATAAGTCACCTTTTTATTAAAATTTCACATGGTAAATCATTAAATTCACATGAAAAATAAAGAAATATTTTGAAATTTAATATTTTTGTTTACAAAATTTTATTTACTTTAAGAACTGGATCGAAAATAATTCGAAAGTAAAAGATCGAGAGTATTAATTTCGATCCAGATCTGGCATTTTTTAAGAATTATTTAGTTTTAAAATTTATTTAGTTGGTAATTCTTTTAAAATTATTTAAGACTGTCTTTGTACTTTAAATGATAAATAAATGTAGACAAATGAAGTAAATAGGAAAATAAAAAGATTTTATTTCTCAATAATTTTAAAATAATTTTAAATTTATTTTTATTAAAATTAAACAAATATTTTTTATTTTTAAGAAAACCAACAAAGAAGAATGGGCTTAATCGTCAATATTAAAAATTAGAAAATCACCTTAATTAATTGAAAGGAAAAAATAAAATTATTGTTATGAAATTAAAATGATTAAAAATATATTAATTATGTAATTTTTATGTTTTAAATGATTTTTCTGATTTTTTTAAAATTTTTTTATATTATTTTTAAATTATGAAAGATAAATGTTTTGAAATAAATTTTGATTTAAAATAAATATAGACTTGAGGCAAGTTTTTTCGGAATTTGCAAGATTAGCTGATTAAAGTTTTTAGTTTACTAGCAACTTATTTAGAGCTTATGTACATTTATTTATTTAACAATAATTAATTTGCAAAATATTCATTTTATTCTTTTGCACCAATACCTAGAAAATAATTATTTTTTTGGTACAAAAAACATTTTTCTATTAATAATAACAAACACACAATCTTTTTATGAATAAACAGAATGAATGAATAACCTTTAAAAAGTAAATAATCTTTGCCCTATTTTGTATTTTTTCTTTCTTCCTCTTTTTTTAAATTTAATTGGCAACCTTAATAGATTAGCTGAATGGGCGCAAGAATAATTGAGCGTTTTACATTAATAAATGGAAATTATATAAATAAATTATGCAAGTATAACATATTTATTCTTCAAAATTTTGAGTTCTAATTTAGAATAGGTATTTTATTATACAATTAATTAATAATAAAAATGTATATTTTATTCATACAAAATGGTTAATTACTAAAATTATTAATTACTTAATTATTCTAATTTATTTTTAAGGGTAATTATTAGTGTTTGCAAAATAAACATTTGTTTTTTGTACATTTTTTAAGAGTTAGGTGAAAGAATTTCTAATTTTTTGACTCTAATTTTCATTATAGTGGATCTACAAGTTTTGCAAAATTACATTTTACAAACCTAAAAATTAATGATTTCGAATCAATTGATTTTGATTTTTAAATTATTTTAAAGTATTTAAAAATTATAAATTTAAACTTTAATAAATTATTCATTAAACATACTCTAGAATAGCTATCTATATAAAATCCTTCCTCAATTTAAACGTCCTTCCTTACTCAGCGCCCAATTGTTGCTAGCCACAATAAAAGGTTCATCAGGTTCAATCATCTCAAAATACAAAAATTGTATATACCTATTATGACAAGCTTTATTAAAATATAAATGTCACACGCTAATTTCTAAAAATGGAAGAGGAAAGTTTATTTTTACTTTAAAAATTATTTTTTAACCTATGATCTATTTAATATATAAATGGTTGGTTTTAAACCTTAGTTTACTCATTTTATTTATTTTCACAACATTTCGAGGTCCACATTAAAGGACCAAGAAAATTTCGAAACCCTAAATGTTTACACAATTTCTTTTAAAATTATCTAAATTATCCCCCTCTGTAACAATAACCGTATATCAAAATGTCGTTAAAATTAAAGAAATTATGTTATGTATTTTGTTTTCGGATTATTCAGAAGTATTTTAGGGGAAACATTTGACTAAATTATTATATATTTAAAATATAAACAAATTCAGAATAAACTCTCCCCAAAAATACCAATTAGAAACCCTCAAAAATCTTTAATGACGTTCTTCTCTCAAAGTTTCTTTTAAAATTAGTTAAATAAACTTTAAATATATTCTTCTCAGAAAATGACCTTTACAATTATTTTATTGCAGAAAATTAAATATATTTAATTTAATTTATTCAAAAATGTCATTTTCCTTTTCTCGAAGTTCCCTATTTTTGTAAAAAAAAATCAAGTTTTTTTTAATTTGAATATTTCTTTTTCTTTTTTTCATTGAAAAAGTTTAACTTTTAAAATTTTCTTTGAATAAATTATTTTAATTTTCTTGTATACTTAATAGATTGTTAATTTGTACGTAATAAATTTATTTATTTATACTATTTTGATTGATATGTAAATATTTACTCTGAAAATTACTTAATTATTTAAAGTTTTTTATAAAAATTTTTAATTAAAAAATCCCCCTCTTAATAAATTTTGAAAAATCTAAACCATACCTCTGTCTCATTGAAGAAGGTTATTTTTGGGAACCAGGTCAGTGTATATTGAAGCATCTTTTTACATTTTTTTATTTTTAATAATTACTTCCAAAGGGGAATTAATTGAACAAAAAATAATAATGCACCACCCTCGGGATTTCTCATTAAGGAAAGGTGTTCGAAGAAACTCACTAGTGCTATCAAGATTCGACTTTATTTCCTTTATAATTTCAGAGATCGGATCTCCATTAAAAATCTCGACAATCGGGATATTTCGAGATATCTCTACACCTAATCCGGACTCTAAATATAAATTTAAAGACCGGCATTTGGTACGAGATATCACGAAAAGTTACTAATACATATTCACAAAACCCCTATTTCATTGCAAATATGACCTCAAAATTTTTCATTTTTTCCTTTACTTTTTCCCCTCTTTTATTCAACGAGTGTGGTCCTTCTAAATGACAAATTTTTTACAGATAATAAATTATATATAAAATTTATTGAAAAAGAAAAACACTGACTTTTGCTCAGAATTAAAATATAAAATGTTTTTCATATTTAAAAGGTTTATTTATTCACGTTTATTTTTACAGAGAAATTTATGTATTTATTTAGTAAACCCTTTCATTTTTTCTACCTATTTTTCATCTTTTTTTTTGCTTTTTCCAAAACCCATTTTTTATCTATTGCCTTTTTAAATGTTTAATTAATTAATTTACAATCGGTTTTCTTCAATTTCAACACTTATTTGTGTAACCTTTTTGAGCAATATAAAATTAATAATAACTTAGTCTAAATTTTTAATAAAGTTCAGAAATTTTTTAACTGAAAAATAATAGAAATATTTACTTTTCTAATCATACTTTCTTAGATAAATATGCGACCAAAAATTCATAGAGAGTAAGATTGTCGGTTATTAGAAGATCTTTAAATATCCGATCCAAGCTGAAGAACCGAACCTAAAAATCATTTGTTTTTCTGTTCAGTTCCCCTACCTAATTTACCTACATATTTTTGTAATATTACCTCAAAACTAACAATTTTATAAGCCTACTTAAAATTACCATTATTTTCTATATTTACTTATATATATTCAATTTCCGTTTAATTACCTTTCAAAATTTCTAAAAAAATTTTTTTTATTTAATATTAATCTGTTAAAATAAATACAAAAATAATTAAATGTATTTAAAAATAAATTTCTTTGATTATTTAAAAAACATCATTAAAATGATGTTTTTATTTATTTGACTTTTAATGAAACAAAAAAATAATTATTTAAAGGAAGGATGTTTTAAATTTGGATTTTATTAATTAATTTGAAAAAATATATTTAACAAAATAATTTAGTTATATTTGTTTTAAAAAATAGTTAGTTAATCCCTTCATTTAAATCAAATATAAAATGTCAAAAGAATTACTGTTTAAAATAAATATATTTTTATTTTTTATATTCATTTTTACTTTATTATTTTCTCTAAATTAAAATTCTAAATTTTTGTTAACTCATTGTTTAAAATAAATATCAGGCTTCAGGACCTTGAAAGCTGTCCATAGGACGTTTTGATTCACATATCTATTTAAATAGAATCACTTGATTTATAACAACAACAAAAAGCCTAAGCACACAGAAGGAGGAGGTTTTCTGTCTTATTTGCTAACCAAGGCTTTTGTTTCTCCACTTTTATTAGATTTTTGTGTTTTTCTTATGGTATCAGGCCAAAAAATATTGTCTCGAATTTTGGGGTTTAGAATCCGGTTTTGGACTATTCTAGGCTTTTTTGTGCGAGAAAGAACAGTCAATGCCTTCCATTTATTTATCAGACTAAAATCTTTGATTACCCTGATTTATTTCTATTTATTTTCAAACTTAAAAATAACCTTTAATATATTAAATATTACTCATTTTTATTTTTCTTTTCCTAAAATATGTCAAACAAAAATTAAATAGCAAAGATTATTAAAACACGTGGTTTGTTTTGTGTGTTTTGTTTTGCTTTTATTTTCCCTTTCCGGCATTTTATTTAAAATGTTTTTTATTTAATAAAAACATTTATTTTTTGCAAATAATTAAAGATTAGGGAAATTAGTAATTATATTTATTTATTTAATTGCTAAATAATTATTTAATATTTTTTATTAAAAATGTCAAAAATAAATAAATATTTTTTGCAAAAAAATATTTAGAATATTCCATCAGGTATTTATTTAGCTACAAAATAAATAGGATTATTGGCCTGTCCCCAAAATAAGGATGGCTGTTCCTAGGAAATTTCCGGATATCCGGAACCGGAACCGATATCTGAACAGAAGATTTCGGATAGCCGGAACCGCCAACCTTACTCCATAATCCAGAAAAATATGAGATGTTCATATATTATATATTATTTTTTTTTCATAAACCTGGGTGATTGGTTCCTTTAATAATGACACCTATATATGTGCTTATATGACTAATTTGAGAATTATTTGATAAATGAAAAGTATAAGAATTCTAATATTGAGAATGAAGATCTAAACCTGGAAAACTACTTAACTGTCTAAATTCTCTCTACCTGCACCAAAATTCGTACACGTTTCTGTTTACGAATTATGAATACAACCAAATTCTAGATTTTCAAACACTAGTTATGTAATTATTATTAGCCATTGAATTTCAAATTTCTTCAAAATAACCTAAATATAATTTATCATTTTTGTTTTTTTAATTTATTTTATCATTATTCTTTTTTGTTTTTGCTACAAAAATATTTTTATTTAGGTTCTCATCTCCTCCTTTTTTTATTTTTCCATTTACCTTGAACGTTGGCGAGACAATTTTTTGCCAAATATTTTTTATTAAATTGATTTACTAAAAATTTTTGTGAAGAAAAATGTGTATTTTGGTTGTAAAGGTTGTCTGTGGTGTGATTAATTAAAAATAAAAATATTTTAGAAATTAAAAAAAATATTTTAAAAAATACTTATGTATATATTTTGTCGCAGGTACAAGTACGAATTTGGGAACGAGCTTACAAACACTGAACATAACAAACATTCCGAATAATTATAGTTTTGTTTTTTTTCAATCCGTTTTAAATTGGATTACTTAAATTTTATTCATCTTTGTTAGGGCATTTCAAACCCTTGCAACTTTTACATGACAGAAATACAGATTTAATATTCCAATCTCCAAATTTTTCTATTCTAATAGTTGCCTTAAAAATCGGTTTATTAAATCTTTTTATTTATTTAAATCTAAATTCTTAATGTGTAACAGAAATATTTTTTAAAATAAATTCTTACATATTTATTTTTTTAAAAGTTTCTTCTTTATTTTAAAAAATCTTCTCTCTTTTTTTACTTTTTTTATAAATATTTTCGAAAAATATTTTTTAAAGTAATTTAATTATAATTTTGTCGAGCCAAAAATTAAAAAAACATTTTTAATTTTAAGTTAGTTAATTTAATTTAAGTTTTTTTTATCCAAAATTACTACAAATTTATAGACAGAAAAAGAAGGAATGTTTTGTTGTTGTTTGTGTTTAAAAATATTTTTAAAAAAATTTTTATTTTTTGTTTTTAATTCTTTTAATTAAAATTTATTGCCAAAAATTACACAAAGAAATATTTTTGAGAGGAAACAGAAGCTGAGAAAATTAATCTTTCTTAACTTAATTTCGGCGCCAAAGCGTTGTGGCGCGGTTTTAAATAAATCTCTCCATCCCGAACCTTTTGGAATGAAAATTTGTTAGATTATATTTGATACTGTTACCTATCTTTTCTATAATTTTCAGAATTTTGTGTTAAGAACTACGAAAGTTATAGATATAGAACCTCCAAAATACTTTAGACTTTTTTTTAAATAATTTAAAACAGATCCAAAATTTTTGAAGTTTTTTGTTGAGTCAATTAATCATATTTGTTATGAAACTTTGTCCCATTCTATTCATTTTGTAAAACTTTGCGCCCTAACGATCACTTCCACCCTCTCCATTTCCTCCTCTTAATAAATCCGGTTCAGATTTTATGTACTAAAATGTGTGTACAAATATATTTTTTGTTTTAATAATAATTGTTTATCTCACACACCTTTTAAATAAAAATAATAAAAGACCCGAAAAGAAGACCCAAACAAAAAATACCACACAATTAATAATAATAATCCTTCTTTATTATTATATTTTTTTAAAAATATTTTCTAAAAAAATATTCGCGCATATTTATACTTTAATACAAAATAAATAAGTATTTCCTTTAATATATCATTTAATAATGTGTGGTCATTAAAAATAAAAATAAAAAATAAATAGTAAATATTATTCCCAAAAAATGTTTCCTTTACAGATTAAATAAAAAACCTGAAATTAAAAATTAAAAATAAATTTATTTTTCCAAATTTTAAAAATGGCCAATGATTAATTTTAAAAAATGGAAATAAATTCTCTAAATTTTATTTTCTAAAATTTCTCTGAAAAACTCTCTGTTAATGTCCCCTTAAAAACTTCCGGCTACCCTTTCCATCCGGCTACTTCTTTAAATATAAAATTAATTAAATTTGACACAAACTTTTGTTAAAAATTTATTTATTTATTTTGACAGCTGAGCGATTTTATACGCCTGTTTTTCTAATTATTTTAATCTGACGAAATAATTCAATTTATTTATATTTTAACTAAATAAATATTCCCTCGCCGGAAATGTAAAAAAAAGTTTTATTTGTTAAAAGAGAGGCACGTGCACACTTTTAGCGCATCCTTACAATTATTATTGTTGACCAACTTTTTTTATTCAAAACAAATTTTGAGTTAAATTAAATATAAAATTTGTTTGTTTGTTTGGGGGTGGGTAAATAAAAACATTTTTGTTTGTCTTACTTTCCGGAATTGTTAAAATTTTGATTCTCTATAAACCTCTCATTTTTCTGATATTTTCAGGAAATTATTTCAGAATTTTTTCAGAATCTCTTTTCTTTTCATCTTTTTTTTCTCTCAGAATTATTTATGTCTTTTTCCGGAATTTTCATCATTTAACAGTTATCTTTTATCTATAACCTTTCCGGAAAGTTTATTCTATTCTTCACTGTATCCTTTCCGGAATAGTTTTGTTAATTATTTGTTTCCAACAGTTTAAATACAATTAAATTCTCTAATCTCTCTCCTTCTTTACTTATTAAGGTAAAGAATATTAAAAAATGGGAGGAGCTAAGGACGGTTCATAAAAAAATAAAAATAAATACAAAGCAATCCCCTCCCCTCCCCCTCCTTTTTTAAATCAAATAAAATCTTCAAAAATATCAGATGTTTATACATTCTTTGAAGATGTAGCGCGGCATCCTCCTTCCCTCCTCCCGCATGATTTTCTTATTACTCACATCATAACACATCTTATTGAGAAGAAATATTTTTTCCGACAAAAGCTAGTATATTTTTATACATATGTGTATTATATACATATATTTTTTACAAAAATTTTTATTTTAGCCTTGTTTTGTAAAAAAAAATTTTAGATAAAGTTATTAATAATTTTATAAAAAAACCTCTGACAATTTAAAGCGCAACCTTTTTTTGTAAAGCAATTCTCTCTTAAATTATTTTGAAAAATAATTTCACAGCTGAATTCTCTATTAATACAATAAACTTTCTTTTTTTATTATGGACTCTCCATATAAGCGATACTTTTTAAATCCTTCTCCCAAAATTTCTCGCGTGTCAGCTGATTTTTAAATTTCTTTTCAAATGACGTGATTGAATTTTGTGAATAATTTTTTGTAAAAAAAACTTCAGATTTTGACCTGAATTTAAATTGTCAAAATTAATTTTTATCAAAATTGTTTTTTAATAAATAATTTTAAAAATTAGACTTTATTTTTACTATAAATTATCCCGAATATATGTAGAGTACATTGACATATATATTTTCTCTCTTCAAAATGAAAATAAAAAAACTTTTTTTCATTCTTCCCAATATTCCCATTTTCTTTCAAATTAAAAAATTATTTCAATTTTTTATTTTCTCTATTATTTTTTTGTCAATTATTTTTATTAGATGATGTAAAAATTATTTTAAAATCCAATCTTTGACTCATAAGATTAAAGAAAAATAAAAATACATTTTCTTTTATAAAAAACAATTTCCTTTTTAATTTTTAAATTTTAATATTGATTTTGCCTTTTTAAATTTTTAAAAAATAAAAAAATATTTTTTAAATAGATTCTCTAATTAATTCATTTATTAATTATTTAAAAATTAAAAAAATGCGGATGTGTATACTTGGCGGTGGTGGTTATTTGGGTGGGTTAATTAAAGCATTCTTTAGTTCATTTTTTAGTGGGTACATATTTAAATTAGATTAAAAAATAGTTTTAATTTAATTTAAATAAAATTAAAATTGTTAAAAAATTTCTTGGAATGGCCGTCGGTAATTTATTACCCTCCTTAACTATTTCAAATATTTAGGACAATTGTTAGCCCAGGCATTGCAAAACGAAGGCGGTCATTCTGTTGTTCTTTTTGATTTAAACTTTTTTGCGTCTTTTCCTCATATAAAACTTAATGAAGAATTGACACAAAGAATTGAGGTAATTTTAAATAATGAAAATATTTTAGATAGGAATCATTTGTAGATTAAAAATAGTTAAAAAACAATTATGAAAATTCCGGAAAAATTAGAGAATTCATTGAAGAAAAATTAAACCACAAGAGGGAATCCAAATTAATTAAAAACTAATGAGGTTTTTTAATTATTGAATGAAGTATTTGAAATGGAGTATTTGCTAGTATCCCTCTTCTATCCCTCAATTTTCTCTCGAACAAGCTTTTCTTTTTAAAAATTATTTCTT
Organism: Meloidogyne enterolobii; assembly: GCA_963681835.1. Classification (NCBI taxonomy): domain Eukaryota; kingdom Metazoa; phylum Nematoda; class Chromadorea; order Rhabditida; family Meloidogynidae; genus Meloidogyne; species Meloidogyne enterolobii. The sequence goes on along the minus strand of CAVMJV010000015.1, from coordinate 205,855 downwards.
TGTCTATATTTTATTTTAAAATAATTAAAGGGTTCCATTGAACGTTCTGATCAATTAATTGAAGCATTAACGGGATGTGATGCTTGTTTTCATTTGGCTGGTTATGGAATGAGTGGAGGGCCTTCGGTAATTTATTTAAAAATTAATTTTTAAATTAAAAAAATTATTTATTTTGTTAGTTAAACAAAGAAAAATGTTTTGCTATAAATTATTGGGGGACTAAAAATGTTATTGAAATCTGCAAAAATTTGGGTGTTTCTAGATTAGTGTTTACTAGCTCTGTAAGTTGATAATTATTTTAAAAAAGATATAAATTAAAAAATGGGACACATGAAAGTCCATGGGACGCATGTCCTAAAGTTGTGCCAAAATAAATTTTTATTGGGAATAATAAGATCCTCGGTAAATCCCTTGATATGTGGATCCTATATCCGAATCGAAAATTTCGGAATTTCCTGTCTTCTTTCGGATCTGGATATCCATTTTCGTCAGCCTTGTTTGAAAGATTTTCAACTAAATATCTATTTGTTTTTATAAAAACTATTTTGTCAAGCATGTTTATTTTTTAATCAAATAATTTCCAACCTCAATTAATTTATTAAATATTAATTTATACCTACTATTTTGTTTTATTTTTCTAAAACCTAAATAAATTAAAAAAAACTTTTTCTAGGTTGTAGTTATTTTTGATGGCCATACAGAGCTTTATATGGCAGATGAGGATACTCCATATTTACAATCCTCACAATATGGAAATTATTATGCAGAATCTAAATCTGCAGCCGAACAGCTTATTTTAGCTGAAAATTGTCCACCAAAGTTTTCAACTTGTGCGCTTCGATTGCGAGGAATTTATGGGCCTGGCGAAGTAAAAAATTATTCTTTAAATTTATTTTAATTAAATTTAATTTTAGTTGCGATGTGTTCAACGTTTTGTGGTGTTTATCTTTTCTATTTTAATTTTCTAAAAGTTGGGAAAAAGTTTTAAGCGAGGGTTCTCCTCTTGGCAGTTATTATTCCTAAGCGCTTCTCTCATTTTATTCAGATGCTTTACTGACCCGGGGCTTACCTACACCTAAGAACATTTCATTTAACTACTAATAGCCATCTTTTTTATAACTAATTTATTTATTAAAATAATTTAATTTTATTTTAGGATTTTCTTTGTAAAAATGTGTTAGTTACTTTTTGGAAGTCTGAAGTACCTTTAACTCAGTTCAGCAGTGCGGAAAATACTGTTAATGTAGGGTTTTGAATTTTTAAAATTAAAAGGGACGATGTTTAGAGTAATTAATCGAGGGTTTCTTTGCCCTTCAAACAAAAGTTATCCCAATAACCTCTAAATTCAGACAAATTTATATGTACATATATTCTTTTTAATTTAAAATTTTAAAGGCTCTTTTACTTTCTGAACAATCATTGCGATACCAGAACAGTCCTGCTGCAGGCAATAAATATCATATTGTAGATGCTGGTCCTCCTGTAAATTATTTTGTGGTTAAAAATTATTTTAACAAATTTTTAGGTTCATTCTTGGGGTTTCTGGAATCCTCTAGCTACAGCTTTAAATTGTTCTTCAAATTGTATTCGTGCTCCATATTCCGTTATTTATGCTTTTGCATTTCTTTGTGAGCTAATGTATCGCTGGTTTGGTATAGAACCACATTTAACACGTTTTGAATGTGCTATAGTTGGAATTACTAACACATTTTCGTGTCAACGAGCAATGCGAGATTTTGGTTAATATTTTTTTAAATCAACCACAAAATTTCACCTTTTTAAAGGTTATAATCCAATTCGTTCCCACGATCTACATTCTACTATAGATTTTTGTTTAAAGCAAAAAGAAGTCCAATCAAAATTAAAATCAAGACAACAAATTAACGAGAATAATGACAAGAAATACCCTATAGATTTAACTGTCTCATTTAATTCAATATTTTCACCAATTAATTGGATTTGGGTTGCTTGGATTGTTGACTCTATTTGTTCAACTAAAGGTGAAAAAATAAAAATTATTTGAAAGTTTTTTTTGGGTAAAATGGTTTTTGAAATAATCTACCATCCATTTTTTTATTCTTAGTTCTATGGGTTGAAAGTTTTTATTTTCCTATCTCACTCTATTCTCCCAGAAAACCTCAGATTTATTCTAACCTCAACTTAATTCACAAATAAATTTACCTAATTTAAAATCCAATTTTTTAAAGGTCTGATCATCCTATCAAAATGTGCATTTCTGTTTCTTTTACTCCTAATTGCCGGTGGTCATTTATTTAACAATAACATTTATGATAATTTAAATTCTACAAATTCAGCTGGAAGTGTTGCCCACCAAACAAGTACTTTTGTGGCTGCACATCGTTGGTGGACATTTTTTTGAAAATTTTTGGATGAAATTGCTATATTTAATTTTTTTAAATAATTAATTTAGGGTTACCTATATTCTTTTAAATTTTTCTATATATAATTTAAATGCTTTATTTCTGTTTTATATATATACTTTCTATCTGTACTTCTCCTATAATCAAAACCTACATAATCTACACTATATATTATTCAATTAAAGTCCCATAATAATTTTTTTATTTTTTAATCCCAACAATTTATTAATTGCAATTATACCAAATAAAAGTACTAAAAAGTTAATGTAATTATTAAATACAGTCAACAATTGCTAAACAAAATTCCAAAATTTTTTCAGAAATATTTCGATCAAACAAAGTATGAAAATAAGTATAAGGAAGCAAACAATTTGACTGTATATAAAAATTCTTAAGTAAGCATTTTTACAATTTATCAATTTAAAATAGTACAATTTTGATGTATTTATTATTTTTAATATGTATTAATTAAAGATGAGTAATATTTTTTAATCATTTTTACCCCAATTTTTATTTAAATTAAAAATTTATATAATTATTCCTATTAATATTTTACAAATTTAATTTTTTATTAATTAACACAATTTATCGATATTTAGTCATATAAATAAATAAATTCGTCTTTTTAATATTTTTGGTTAAAATTTAAAATTTTCGATTTCAATTGTCTGTTCTTCCTTAAAAGGGAAGTGAACAATAGTGTCGAAAGTCCTGTAAATTTTCGATTTTCCACTTAAGTCTATAAAATTTTAAAACACATGTAATGCTAAAAGGCATTTAGAACTTTTGATTGAAAGTTGTATCAATAAGGTCACACACACAAGGGCCTTAAATCTTACTAGATTTAGGCTTAGTGAACATTTCGGCTTTCACAAGGGCCCAATGATATTTGGCGCAAATATTTTATTTCCTTAACTTTTAACTTTGGTCTTTTAAAAAATAACCTTCAAATGTTATAAGATTTTTTTGTTAGTTTGTTAACTTTTAGGTTATGGCTGAAGAAATAACTTTGGCGCCGAGTTGTTTTACTAGATTTAGTAAGTAGTAAGACGATTGTCTTTTCAATCCAGAAGGTTTAGCAAAAGGTCTTACTAGATTTAGGCTTATGTGAACATTTCGGTGGCGTCAATTAGACGCCGATAATTTTTGGAGTTCGGGGCACGTGTAATTTATTTTAATTATGAAATAATATGTTTATTTAATCAAAATACATATTCTTAATATTTTTTAAAATTAATCAAAGAATAACCGGATCTCTCTTTTTTATCACATTTATTTTAATCGTCTTCCTCTATTTCTTTATTTAATTGTTGAATAGAAGGCACTCGCATATTTTCAATTCTTTTATGTAAATCGTTCAACTTTTGATGATTATCCAAAATTTGAGCATCCAATTCTTTTAACTACATAATTTAAAAAAATATAAATGCTCGTTAATTAAAAATAAAAATTAACTTCTTAATTTCTTAACTAACTTAAAGTTAATTTCAAAATTACTCTAAAATAATTTTTCTTTTGTTTATTCCTTTTCTAAAAATTTATTTTTAACTAAAAGTTTTTTTATCTTCACTTTAACTAAAAAATCTTTTAAAAAATTTACATGACTTCCCATATCTTCTAAACGAGCATTTATTACTCCAATATGATCAGTTAATTGGTTAATATGTTCCCTTCGTTGGCCTACTTCCTGCAAATTATCCTTTAAACTTTTTAATTTAAATTTTATAAATTTGTTTTCTTGCCTTTATTGTTTGATCTAGCCTTTCACGCGTTGCATCTATTCTTTGAATAAACTGAAAAAGAAAATTTTTTAAATATTATAATCCCTGGACATAATCTCTGGACTTAGACATACATTTTTATCATTTATTATCAACACCCATAATCAAATAAAATAATTTCCGAAGTGAGTTTTTTGGAATTAAAAAGCATTTTTCTGACTTCTTAAGAACCAAAATAGTCGATAAATAATTTTTAAATTTATTTTATTTTTAATATTTTATTTTAATTGTTAAGAAAAAATAAATTGTCGACTTTTTAATCCGTTCCAGAGAGGAAATTTTTGAAATTTAATAAAATACTCTATCTAGCATCCAATATTAACAACAAAATTTAAATAAAAACTCACAACTTCCATACAAACTTTTCTTCTACTTTCTAATAACCCACAAATTAATCCATTACTTGTATAAATTCTTGCACATTCATTAAAAGTTAAAAAATTTAAAATTTCATTAATTATTTCTGTTGGGAAAAGTTGACGTCTTTTTAAACGTTGAAATTCTTTTTCTGTTAAAATTTCTTCTTCTTCTTCCCCCTCATTTATTTTATTTTCTGATTTTTCAAAATTTTTATTCTCTTTTATTTTTAATTCAAAATCAGAATTTATTTTTAATTTTAAATTTTCTTTTTCTTCTTCTTCTTTAATATTCTGATTTGTTTCTTCTTTTTTATTTTCATAACGTGGAAATATTTTTACAGCAATTGGAAAACCTTAAATATTTTTTTAATTACTTTAAAAAATTAAGAATATTTATACAGAAGTTTCCTTAAATTTTATATGAAAAAACAGAAAAACCTGATTTTTTCGTTTAGAATACCGGGGAAGGCGGACAGATACATATTTAAAAAATAAATGAAAAATTTTGATATTGTTTTTTATGAAAAGTATTTAAACAATAAATAGCTTAAACCCAGTGCTGAAATTCATTAAACTAAAATTTTGTTTGCAGATCTTTTTTGCCCTCAAATAAATATTTTTTGAGGTTTATTTATCATGATTTTTAAAATAATAAATGAAAAATTTTGAAATTAATTAAAATATATATTTATTTAACCTTTTTCATTTTGAGACTTATCAGAAATAGAAGATTCACAATAACTCTTTAATTCATTCAAAAGCCGAAGGGATTGCATTTTTTTTAAATTTTTTTAACTAAAAAAACAAAAAATATTTTTAAATGTTTCTTTAATATGATTTTTATTTAATTTTTATAAATAAATACATATGTACATATTTGTCTCTATTTTTATCTTTAATTAGTAAAATATAACAATTTTATAAAGGGAAATAAATAAACAATTTATTTTAGTCTCTAATCAGTTATAAAAATACTTATAATTTTTAAATATTCTTTTTACTTTACTAAATTGAAAAATAAACCATAAAATTTAAGTTTGAAAATAAAGCGACTCCATAATCTTGATCCCTTCAATTTTTAGGGATTCGTAATTCACCCATCAAACAGATTTCCTTAGTTTATATGAGTTTTGAGTTTTTCGAATAAAACCTCAATCTCAATGATTAAATACGGAAAAAATTTTCTTTTTCTCTCGAGATACAAGAAGGTGTAAAAATACTTTCCCCTTTCTTAGGGAAAACTATTTCACCTTCCTATTCTTTAATAGGGAATTAAAATATCTTAAATTAATTATTCCCTCGGAATAATTAACTAGATAAAACAAATTAAATAAATAAACACAAACACAACTAAAATTCTTTATCTTCAAACAAAATAAATATTCACACAGAATATTAAAAAAAAATGAATATCTCAAAAGACATTGAAAAGTGAAATTTCTGCCTACTTTTTATAGGCAAAAATTTCTATATAAAAATGATGCAATGTTAAGTACATTGCAAAAAAGTACATAAAAAATTGTCAAAAATGGAAAGTGACTCACTGAGTCACCTCCAAAAATAATAAACAAAATAAAAAATATCAAAAATATTTCAAATCTTTAATTCTTCAATTTCGTCATCGACACTCCCCGCACAGAAATCCTCTCATCTCTCCATATTCTCAGTAGTTGCATTGAAGAAGAGAGTTGCACATTGATGCGACATATTGGCAAGTTCGTGTGATGATAATTGAAGAGCGCTTGAGTTTGTAGAAGAATTTGTTTTTAGCAATGACTTTGGTGAGGTGCTCTTGTCATTGCCTTTAATTGGACAATTATTTGTTGTATGTCCGAATGTGTGATGAGAAGAATACTTTTTCTTTTTGTGTCGCATTGAAGTTTTATTAATTAATTCTTTTACTTGTTGAGTCTTTATTGTTGGAGCAGAAGCAGTAGTTGAAATTAGAGATGAGGGGAAGTCCTGCGAGATAGTCCGAATGACCTGAAATTGCTTGATATGGTTTCTTTTTCTCTTTTCAACGGGAGATCTTTCCTCCTTTTTGCTATTCAGAATTGTCTCTCCTCGAAAACCTGGACAATCTATTTCATTTTCTCTAATTTCTTTTATCTGTACTTTATTCTTTTCAGGTATAGCCACACAGGCTTCTATCATTATATTAACATAATTATAGTTAATTAAATTTCTTTCAGTTTCTAATCTTTCTACACATGAAGAATGTGTACCTCCCGCCAACATTGTAATTATAAGTGCTGACGCGGCGAGTTTGTATCCGCGAAACAATGGATTATATTTAAAAAATAACTTTAACGCAATAGTTATCAATACAGACGATAAAATAATCATAAATATCATTTGTATACTAATCAATTCAAAGAGTATGTTTTTCCAATCAAGAAATTGCAAACTTGCAAATGGATTCGTCAACCAATTGTTTTCACTATTTTCTATGAATATTTTAGATGATCCTTCTTTTACTATAACCTTTGCCTTTTCTGGTAAAATAAATTCTAATTGTCCTTTTAATGTGAAATTTGTAATTCCTCCCGAACAATAGACATTACAAATCTCATTTATCTCCGAATGATCAAACGAAAGTGCAATTTTTTGATCAATCCCTTTTTCATTACATTTCGCTGTAAAGATATTGCCTCCGGGGCATTTTATCTCAGCGTAAGCCGATCCATATTCGGCGGAACAATTAAATTTAAAAACAGCTCCCATACAGCTGTAACATCCTCTTAAATATTCAGGATTTATTTTACAAATTGTAATATCGATATTGCTAGAAATTAGCCAATCTTCAAACCTTATCATTAACATGATTGGTAAATAGTTAGATTCACTAATAATCATGTTTTCCTTTTTTCTTAATCTTATACGATTTATCTCCAATGGTAATGATTTGCGTGGGTCTTTTATTAATTTTTCAATAATAAAGTCCGAACATGCGCATTGTATTTTCTCAATATCTTGTTCTAACCAGCATTCTTTACATGCATTAATTTCTAATTCACATTTTGAAAAATTTCCAGCATTTTCATAGCACTCTAGATAAGAATTACTATTTTCTGAAATTACAATTCCTCCCTCTCCAATGATAAATTCACTGTTTAAAACTGATGCCATTGGAGGTGTAACATCTAATAATGTAAATTTTATATCTTTCCATTTAAAAGTCATTCCTGGATTTAGCGTAAATCTCTTTTTTGTCATATTTCCATTCAAAACAAGTCCTATGTCTACTTCAATACTATAATCCCAAGTAGGACAGGACACAAGTTTGAAAATCTCATCTGACTTTGGGATGGCATATACTCTATAAAAATAGCAGTCTGCTCCAGGCAGTGAACAGCCATATCCCCAAAGTGATTTTCCTTCAATACAAAACGAATTACCAGGATAATCATTCCATTCTGATAATTCTTCAACATAATCTTTAGTTCTAATGTGATTGCATCTTCCAGCTTTACATGTTCCCGCGGCTGGGCATCTTTTGATTGACTGAACTTTTACCTCATATGATCTCAAATATCTAAGTATTTTCTGATTGCATTGGATTTGTAATCCATGCATTGACAATTCTAGCTCTCCCATTATTATTCCTTTATTATTCTTTAACGAGAGCGAATTTATTTGCTCATTTGGCAAAAAAGTCACAGTATTTACGGCGTTCATTTTGCAAGTAGAAATACCTGCTTTTCTTAGACAATCTTCAGATTTAGCTTGAATAACTACAACTTCAACTTCTCCATTAATTAATTGAATAAAATTTAAATAAATAGCCAATAATGCCATTAAACGTAATTTATTCAATCTTCTGTTTCTTTTTAATGTTTTATTATTTTTAACTTTACTTCTATTATTCAATAATAATTTTTTAGTTATATCTTTTTGTCTATTTTTCTTTTGTGCAAAAAATATTTCCATCGGCATTTTAACAATATTCCAAATTATTCTTAATAATTTTCCGAAAATTAACAAGAGTTTACAGGCAAATATTGCTATAGAGAGAATAATAGTCAAAATAAATCCCGTTACAATACCAATCAGTAGTAAGCTTTCTAATGATTCACATTGTGGGTTGACTATTCTTTCACGTAAGCCTGATATTCTTATACATGGATCAACTGCTGGACATGAAATCCAGTCTCTGTACATGTATCTTTTGCCCCAATAAGTGGCTCGGCATTTATAATCCAATGCTGTTTTATCTTTTGGAATTTTAAATGCTAATCTTGACAAACCATTTATTTCTAAAAGGCAGCTTCCTGCACAACACAATTCAATTTTATTTATATAGTCAACTGCGTTAGCTTCAACGCCGAAAGTTCTACATTTCATAAAACATCCTTTACAATTTATATATCTTGGTGGTTCAGCAAATGCAATTGCAACCATATATATTAATTGTACAAATTGTAGGCACAAAGCCACTTTTGATCTTGTAACCATCGGATGCGTATTTTTATTTTTAGTCACCAATTTTTCAGTCTCTTTTTTACTCAAATCTACTTCATTTTCTTTTTCATTCTCATTATTTAAATTTTCTTCTACTATATTCTCATCTTCAATCTCCAAAGGAGAGATTTTATTAATCGGGCGTATAAAAGTTTTATCTCCAATTTTTATCTTTGCGCTTCTAGCTGGAGTTCCATCCAACTCCACTATTTTTCCTAAAGGCCAGACATTGCGAGGTTGTCCTTCTTGATGCATAATAACAACTTCGCCAATTCTTGGATTTCTTTTTAAATCATTTCTTTGATTGTGATGAGTCCACTTCGACTTATCTCTCAACATTATGAGATAATCACGCTTCCAGGTATCCCAAAACCTCTGAAGCGTTTTTAAAGTGGCCATCCATCTTTCTTGAACTTGTTCGGCCGTGCTCATTTTTCCTAGCCGAAAATTATCGTCTTCAATTTCTGGAAATTTTTGAATAATTTCCACTCTTGGTATTATAAAATCAATTGGCCTCAAGCATAATGGGCCGTCTTTTTCTAAAGATATATAAGAAATAGGTCTACAATTTATAGACATTTCTACCTCCTTTATAAATGTTCTTAACTCTTCTATATTTAATATTCGACTTCCCAAAGATCTTTTAAATGAATCTTTAACTAATTTTACTAATCGCTCATAAACGCCACCCTGCCATGGAGACAAAGCAGGTATGAATTTCCATTCAATCTCTTTTTCTAATAAAAAATTATTAAATAACTTTTCATCATTATTTGCTTTTTCTTTCTTCCATTTACCTTCAATATTGGCATTTATTACTTTTGCAACCGTTATAAACTGATTGCCATTGTCCGAAATTATTTTCAATGGTGCGCCTCTTTGCGCTACAAATCTTCTTAAAATATCCAAGAATGAAAATGCAGATAGATCTGTAATTATGTCTAAATGGATTCCTCTTGTTGATAAACATGTAAAGAGCGCAATCCAAAACCTGACTTTTCCTCCTTCTATTTTGCACATAGAAGGTCCGAGATAATCCACTCCAACAAATTCAAATGGACGTGATTGTCTTACTCTTTCTTTAGGCAATATAGGCATATCCGGCAGTGCAAATTTAGGCGAACTAATTCTTTGGCACTTTTTGCACTCTTTTATAACAATTTTAGTTATGCGCCTTGCACATGGCGTCCAAAATTTCATTAAAAAGTTTGCAACTGTTGAGTCAACTCCCGAGTGACTCAATTCTTCATGCATTTTTCTCAATAAAAGTTTTATAGCAAAACATCCCTTAGGTAATAAAATCGGATGTTTAAAATAATCTTCTGCTTCACAATTAATTATTCTTGTTTTTAATCTTATTAATCCATTCTCATCAATTATTGTCTGTAAATTATCGTTCTTTTCGTTTTTGTAAGAACTTTGTGCAATTTTTAAAACAAAAATTTCAACTTTTTTGAAATTATTTGCCGACATACGATTTTTCAAATTTATTTCACTAAGAAATTTTTCTTTTACAATTTTTCTGCTCTTTTCTATCCAAATCCGAGCAGCTATTGTTACAAACATTAAACATTTAATTAATTTATTCCATGAGTTCCAATTATTAAAATTTATTAAATTATCTTCTTCATCTATCTTTTTATTTAAACAACTTAATATTAATTCCTGATTATCTTCTTCGCAAGTATCTTCTTTTTCAATTTCAAAATTCAATTCATTTGGCCAATTATTTTCAGGCCTTTTTAACCAATCAGGACCTTCCCACCAAATATGGCATTTTTCTAATTCAGATGCCATTATACCGCGAGTGGCTATATCTGCTGGATTATCAATCGTATTAACATATCCAAATTTAATTCCATTATTTTTTCTTATTTCATTTATTCTATTTTCTATAAATTTTTCATTTTTGCCTCCTGCCTTTATCCAGCTTAATACCGGCTTTGAATCACACCATAAAAATTTATCTTTAATTTCAACTCCGATTTGTTTCTCTACAAATTCTAAAGCTCTTTTAGCAATAACCACGCCTAAAAGTTCCATGCGTGGTATTGTTACTTCTGATTTTCTAGGTTTCAAACGATTTCGTGCATATAATATCTGTGTATGAATTTTTCCTTCAAATTCCGATTTTATGTATATGCAAGCAGCATAAGCACATTTAGATGCATCAGAAAATGCATGCAATTGTTTTACACTTTTAATATCAGTCACTCTTCTATTAATCTCGATGGGATCTAGTGTCCATGACCTAGTGATTTCTATCCATTTCATTGCATTTTCCTTACTAATTTTATCATCCCACTTATTCTCTTTAGTCCATAATGACTGAAAGAATAATTTTGCAGATAAAAGACTAGGTGAAGCAAGTCCTAATGGATCAAACATGCTTGCTAATTCACGAAGAACTATTCTTCTAGTCACGCTTTCAGCCGAATTCACTATTGGAAATACAATATTTATCTTATCTGAAGATATTTCCCATGGTATTCCCAAAATTTTAGGCTTATTCTTCTCCAGCCTATCTTCGAGTGGGAAACTTTCATTAAGCTCCACATTATTACTGATGAATTCTCTTAAATTCATTTGAGCATCTCTAAATATCTCTTTTAATCTTTTATAAGCGAGCCAAGCTTCATTGGCCGATTCTACTCCAATAAATATATTATCCACATAGGAATTTTCTTTAGCAATCTTTGCAACAGGGTCATCACACTTCTCTAAATGATGTCTGACAGTCGCTGATAACAAAAATGGACTCGAGATTACCCCAAAGGGAACTTTTGCAAATCTTAGATATTGAATATTCTGGGTTGATATGGGTTTCTTCGTATCTTTTACCCATATAAACTTAGTCACTTCTCTATCTTCTTCTTCCAATTCTAATGTATGGAATGCCTTTTCAATATCAGCCCACATGGCAATTTTTGGCACTCTAAATCGAATTAATAATCCTGCTAAATCCGGCATAATTATTGGCCCTCGATATAAACATTCATTTAAGCTTTTTCCTTCTCGCATTCTTGCGGAAGCATCATAAACTATGCGCACCTTTTTTGTATTAATAACAGGGTGGTGGGGCAGAAAATGTTCTATTTCCCCTTTCTTCTTTTCAGCCTTTTCAATCACACCTCTTTTCAAATCATTATTAATTATTTCCTCGTATTTATCTAATAAATCTGGATTTTTCTTTAATTTATCCATGAGATTTAGAAATCTTTTATATGCCAATGAAAAATTAGATGGCAAATTGTCTTTCTCAATTTTCCATGGCCATTTTACTATATAACTTCCATTTTCATTTCTTTTAATCGTACTATTAAATAAATCTAAAGCAACTTTATCATCTTTACACACAGGATCATCTTTGACTCCTATTGTCTCTAATGACCAATAATTGTTAAGTTCCTCATTTTCCAAAGTGTTAGAACTTAATATAGTACACAAATTTTCCTTTTTATTTAATCTTTTAAATTTTTCACCGCTAATTTCGCCACAAATTATTGGCCCTACAGTCGTTTCAACTTTAAATAGATAGTCCGATAATGGTTCTATTCTTTTAAAGAACCTCCAGAAATGCTTCATACCTATAAGCATATCAGGGACTATATTTGCGCAAGCAATCTCATTTGTTCTTAAGTCTGCGCATCTAAATCTTGGCATCAAATTCTTATTAATACTATAAACTATTATTTCTTCAAAATTTCCATTATCAAGAAGAACCTTTAAAGAATAACACGAAGTTTTTAGCTTTATTGGCTCTTTTCTGAAAAATGGGACAACTCCTAATTCTGTTCTTTTTAATTTTTTCAATTTTAATTTTTCAACAAGTTCATTACATAAGAAATTAACTGTTGCTCCTGAATCAAAGAAGCATTTTGCATTTATTTTATTATTTCTCTCTTTTAACATTAAATCTGCTTTCATCAAAACAATATTATCTTCGCCGTTATCATCAATATTAAGCATATTTTCACTTATTTGATTAACGCTTTCATTTTCCTTAATCTGTCCTTTCTTTTCTTTTTCAACTTCTTTAGGACAGATTATTTTATTGTGGTCTCCTTTACATATACCACAACTATATTTCACATTACAATCTATTTTGGCATGGCCTTTCCTTAAACAAATCAAACATCTATTTTGTTCAGACAGAATGCTCATTCTCTGTCCAATAAATCTGACTTGCTTACAATTTCCAGCTAAGTGTGGACCATTGCAAAACAAACATGAAATTTCTCTTTTTTGGTTCTTTGGCGCTGTAAATACACGCGCAGGTTCCGGTTTTCTCTGATTATTTGTGTTTCCATTAAATCTCCTTTGATTAAGATTCGGCACATTTTGCCAACTATTTTTATATGCCAATGACCTCGTGCATCTTTGTGCCTCTTCTCTTAAGGCCACAATTTCTGCAAGTCCTTCTCTTAATCTTCCTACACTCCAATTTACTTTCTCCAATTTTTCCATTTTTAATAATTCTAGAACAATACTTCTTGGCAATTTATTCTTAATTGCCATCATAACTATAGATTCATCTTCTAATTGCCCCATAGCAGTCAATGATCTACAAATTCGTTCAACCTCCTCGAGATATGAACGTAAAGACCATATTGATTCGTTAGCCACTGGCAAGCTAATTAGTTCGGCATGCAGTGTATCTCTAATTGCCTTTTCATTTCCGAATTGTCTTATAAGAGCATCTTTCAAAGGCGCATAATGTTCTGATATTGGCCTATAACCCAAAATTGCCCTTTTTGCCTTACCTCTAAGACATTGTATCAAATAGTGGGCCTTTAGCCCGTTATCAATATTCAAACAATCCACCGTTCTCTCAAAAGCCTGCCAAAATTCAGGCCAACGTAGAGTATCTCCATAAAATTCTGGCAGTCTAGTCCGCGGAAGATGAGGTGGAAGCACCTGCTCACTTCTAACTGGGACTTGCTCTACATTTATATTTCTGCGGACTTCATTTGTCCGATTTAAGCCAACTCCTATTTCCTCTGAGATCTCTGACTGCGTACTACGAGCATCAGAACCTTCAGCAAGAACAATTTCTATGTCATCGATAGCCTCTCTTCCTGAGTCTATCCATTCTAAAAAATGCCGTTCCTCTATGGCATATCTAGCAAAAACACCTTCTTCGGCAACTCTTTCATTTGCCGGTAAATCTTTAATATATTTTTCCCATTTTTCAACTTTTTCTTCCACGAAATTAATTGCCCTACGGATTTTAACTGCCATTCTTTGGAGTAACTCTACTCCTTCTTCAGTGCGTTCAGTGGCATCTATGATAGGTCTTACCTCTTCAAGGTATTTTTTCAATCGTACTATGGATGGCGCAATAGTACTTCTAATCGTTCCTGACATCTTTTAATTTATTTTATTCCAATATTTCCCAATTAATCTCTTTTTTAAATCCTTTTTTACCGAGCTTTCCAAATCTCAGCTCTTCCAATAATATTTTTTTACTGAGCCTTTCCTTTTCACGGCTCTTCCAATAAATCAATTGAGCCTATAGCTCTTCAATTTATTCTTCTAACTTTTTCTTTAATAACCCGCCGTTGGGTCGTGGCACCAAATGTAAAAATACTTTCCCCTTTCTTAGGGAAAACTATTTCACCTTCCTATTCTTTAATAGGGAATTAAAATATCTTAAATTAATTATTCCCTCGGAATAATTAACTAGATAAAACAAATTAAATAAATAAACACAAACACAACTAAAATTCTTTATCTTCAAACAAAATAAATATTCACACAGAATATTAAAAAAAAATGAATATCTCAAAAGACATTGAAAAGTGAAATTTCTGCCTACTTTTTATAGGCAAAAATTTCTATATAAAAATGATGCAATGTTAAGTACATTGCAAAAAAGTACATAAAAAATTGTCAAAAATGGAAAGTGACTCACTGAGTCACCTCCAAAAATAATAAACAAAATAAAAAATATCAAAAATATTTCAAATCTTTAATTCTTCAATTTCGTCATCGACAGAAGGCTTAATAATTATAATAAATTTTTCTGAAAATAATTCCAAAATAATAAAATATAAGGAATATAGCCGTCCTGATTGCCGTTTCCTAAAATCGAGAATTTATTTTTTATGTTGTCAGGATCCCTTACAGGGTGACCAAAAAGTCATGGGGCTTAACATATTTTTAATTTAGAATATTTAATTAAATATATATATAAAATAATATTTTCTATTAAAAAAAGAAGTATTTGAACAAATGACGGATAACACAAAATATAAAATAAAAAAGAAGGTAAATAAATTTGTGGATATATTAGAAAGAAGAAGCTTTAACTAAAAACAAAAAAGAGAGATAGAGGAGAGGATATTAGAATTACTGGGCCAGTTTGTCTACATATTGATAAAGAGTTGGGGGGAATTTATATGAAAGAAAGAGAGATAAAATATTTTTTTGTGTTTATTTAGGTGGATATAAATATATATCTAGATTTTTTCCTTTTTTTCTAGGCTAATCATCTAAAAAGATTTTAAAAGAATAACAGAGTAACAGAGCTTTGCTATTTGTCTCCAACTTTTTTTCTTTAACACAAAACAAAGAAGAAATATATTTTTACCCAAGGGAGATATAAAAATTTGGGTATTGAATTGTGAAATGTTGAGAGTTTGGGAAAATGTATTTCCTCAAGTCCCCGAGGGTTATTTTTTCGATAGACCCCCTAGAGGGGGGCTATTTTAGAGGGCATAGGGTATATTTAATTATTTAAGTAATTTTAATTTTGAAACTCAAAATTGATTTTTCGATTTTAAAAAATAAAAGCTTTAAAATATTTAAAGGTATAATTACTTATGATTTTTGTCAGCCCGCACTAAAACTCTAACAAATAAAAAAAGCATTTGTTTGTTCTTAAAAACAATCAAAGAGGCAAATAAGAAAACGTGTTGTCCTCGCCTGTCAGAGGCTTTGATTGCAGCTGATCAATCGAAAAAAAAGAAAAGGAGATTTAAGTAAATCTTTAAAAAAGAGAAAAATATTTTTGAACGAAATTTAATGATATTATATCTCAGGCTTCCATTTAAATTTAAAAAATTTGAATTTATTTAGAGGTTAGTGGGAAATTAGGAATTGTTTTTTCTTAATTTTATATTTCTTATTTTGATAGGAGATGGAATATTCAAAACTAGGGTGGGATTTTTCGAACCGGGCCGACGTTCGGGTCATTTTTTCGGCCTCATTTATATTGAACGACCCGTTCGGGTCTTTTTCGGGCCAAAATTCAGGCCCGGTACGATCTTTCGAACCGAACCGAGCCCCCAATCCTATTTTAGAACAAATATGGAAATAAAAACAAAATTATCTTCAATTATGGATAAAAATTCCTACATATTATTGGCAGTATTTTTTCAAATTCCCATGCATTTTTTCTTACTATAATTGATAAAAAAATCAAAAATATTGTAAATTTTTTTCATTATTTTTCAATTAAATTAAAAATTCCAATTAAAAAACATTTATTTTATTAATATTAAAGAATTATAGTAAAGAGTAAAAATTGCATTATACTAAAAAATATTTGGTATATAATATTAAATTGAGATCAAATGTCAACAATATATAAGTATAATTATTATTATTTATTTTGGATATTTGAGAAAAAATATAAGAAAAAAAGGAAGAAAGATATGTGTGTATTTGTTGATTATTTTTAAATAATTAAAAGAATGATTAGAAACAAATATATAAATTTGGTTAAATGGTAAAAGTAAATAAAGTTAACTCGGTTATAAAAACATTGGGAACAATGGTATCAAGAAAAAAAGGTTCCAAACTGATCCCTCTAAAACATAACGAGAGTTAACTGTAGTAAAATAGTTATATAAGAGTGAGAGCGAGAAAAAGAAAATTAAAAATAAGAAAAGCTCTTAGAGCTAATATTGAATTATAAGTAGTGGAATTTCTCTATAAAGATGCCCCTTCCCAAGTCACTTTCTTTCTTAGGTCCCAGTGCCTATGGGTCAAAGGCGGGTGTCGGAAATCAGCCTTCCACCCACCCTACATCATTATAAAGAGATTCCACTATACTCAAAATATTTTAAAAATAAAGAGCTAGTAATTTAATTAATTATTTTCCTTCAAATTAAAAATCCAGAAAAGGATCCAAAATTTAATTTAATATGCTGAAGTACTGAAATACATTGGCATTCACCCAAAGGTGATTCCATATCTGTTGGATCAACAGGCCGCCAATTATATATTACTGCTGGAGCTTCTTTGCCAGAAGACAAACTTTTCTCAATTTTTGGAAACTGAAAAATTAAAAAAAATTATTTTTTTGAATATTAGAATTTTAATTATTTCTTACCTTATGAATTGGCCGCTTTGCCCGCCTTTTAATATTCCTCGCAAATAAAGTTAATTCACTTAATTTAAAATTATCAAATTCTTCTCTCTCCTCTTCCTTATTTTCTTCCTCCTCTTCAACTTTTTCAATTGTTATTTTTCGTTTTTTAATTGTTGAGAATTCAGCACAAACTTTAGCACAATTTTCTCGTTCAACATCTATTTTAGTTGCAACAATAGGGCCTCCAAGTTCATGATCCCAAAATCGATCTCGTTCAGAATCGCCTTTAAAAAATAATTTTAAAAATTTGATAACTAGTTATTCTATGATCATTAGAGTATTTTTAAATAATTTTTGAATTCCCTTCTTTTAAAGTCAATTTCCTCCAACTAGGTTAAAGGAAAATTTTAAAAAATTAATTTAATAATAAATCGCGATTGTAATTACAACTCACAACTAACAAGTATTGAGTATACAGAAGATTTACCCTTTAAACTCTCTTCCTCTCCTATGTAACTTCAATATTCTAATCATCCTTCTTTATATCATTCCAATCTACCTTTACCTTTTAACGCCTTTAATGTTCCTAAGTTAACACCTTTAACCCATAGGTAGCGTAAGAAGCTCTTAAATTGATTAGTATATCCTTAAACCAAGTTAACATTTATATCTAATAAATTCCAAATTTATTTTCGATCTAAATACAATATCATTTTCATTTTTACGTAATTTCCTTTTTTTATTCCAAACAAACAATATTTTACGTAGAAACATTTCTTACGCATTTTTCCTTTGTTTTTGGAATATTTCGTGGCATTTTATTTAAAAATAATAAAAAAAGAAATTTTAGTTCCTTTATTTCTAAATTTATTTTTTAAACATTAATCAGGTAGAAAATATTTTTTTGTTCCTTTTAAATATTTACGTAGAGACGCCCACCTTTATATAGTTCCCCTTTTATTAGAAATGTTTGGAAAATTTTTTTTTGTTTTCTAGAAAAGCGGAAGTTGTGTCGTAGGTTATAAAGTTATAGAAGAAGGAAAAATTTTTTAGAAGAAAAAATTTTTTAGGAGAAAATCCCTCTCGGTAAAGACACACATTTATTAATTACTTTACTTATACAGACATTTACACTTTGGAATAATTTTTGAAAAAAATATTTTTCGCCTCATTTTGTTTCTATTCATTTTAAAAATCTTAATTAGTAGACTTAAAATATGTTTATAATGGAAAAGGTAAAATATATGTACGTAGAAAGATCTAAAAATAAATATTTTTTTAAAAGGTTAGCAAGTACAGATTTACTTAAAAATTAAATATTTTTGTAAATAAATAAAAGGAAATTTGAAAAATATGTGTTAAATTTGGGTGATTGGAATATTTTAAAAGAGTAAGAAATTTTCATGTTCCAATATTGTATGTGGGAATCGAAAAATGTGGGAATTGAAAATTTAATATGGATCCAATATTGTGTTTGGATTTTTGTCTAATTTCCCTAAAGTTATCAGAAAACCTTTCCTATTTCAAGGTTCATTTTATATCCCAAACAATTCCGTATCTGTTTATTTAATGAATAGTTTTTTTCAATATTTTTGTTTTTGTATCAGAAACACGTTTTTTTAAATAAAAAAATTAAATACGTACAAGTTGTATCTCTAAAAATAGAAATTCTAATTAGTAAATATATTTTTGCATATTAAAATTTTTGGCAAAAAAATTGCATAAAAATTTTTTTGTATTATAAGTTTTAATTGAAATAGGTATATGTATTATTTTGGGAGATTATTATTAAGATTAGTCATTAAATTTAGAAGAAAATATGAGAGAGAGAATTCAAAAATTAAGAAAGGATGAAATGAAATAAAAAACAAGGACTTTCCTTGATTTCTCGGCAGAATGTGTGAATTGGGAATTTAATTCTATTTCAGAAAAAAATTTTTAATAAAAAAAGGAAGTAAAAATCTAAAATACATCAAAGAATTAGAAAAAAATAATTTCAATTAAAATTATTCTTAGACTTTATTTAGTTGATTTTATTTTAGGAAAGGATTTTCTAGGGATTTTTAAAGGGCATCTGTCTCAAAGATTGCAAAGAAGGATTATAGGTATTAGTATTTTAATTTAGTAATTGGAGAGAAAATAAAAACAAATTCTAATTCTTTTTTTGAAACTCTCATATGTATGACTGACGCCTTTCAAGACATTAATTCTACCGAAATAATTAATTTAATACTTTAATGATCATTTGTTTAACCCTAAATAGGTACTTTAATTAAAATAATTACCATAATCCAAGCACAAAGCAAAGAGCAAATCCTTCCCGTCATTAGACTTTTCAGCATTTTCATTCCCATTACTAATTCCCAAATTCACAACTGTCCCATTCAATGACCGACTTTTAAGCGTGCATTGTCCACCAACACGTTGCCATTCAAAGGCCATACAGCAAACATCGGCTTTAAAAAAGAAAAGATTTTTTTGAAATTTTTATAAAAAAATTCTCTACTTTTGCATACATCCGCACATTGTCTACGTGACAATCCAAAATCTCTACGATAATCAGCTCCAAGAATTGTAAGGCCAGGAGCGAATGAATAACACTTTCCTAAAATAAATAAATGTTTTTTAAATTATTCTCTCCCAAAATTTTACCATTGCTTTGTGCCTCAATCTGAACAGGCAAAAATAAAACAAACAAAACAATAAACAACAAAAATGAAGAAAACATTTGTTGATTTAGGGAAAACAATGTTTTATTTGAATAAAAAGATGTTGGAAAACAAGGCGAAGAAATAGGCGTTGTTTTTAAAGTTTCAAGTTTTTCAACATTGAAAATGTTTGTTTTGTTCAAAACTTTTTTGTTTTGTTCGTCTTCTTTGTTGTTTTCTTTGTTATTTCGATGTTTTGTTGTTTCTACTTTTATCATTGTTTGTTGACCGTAAGTTGATGAACAAGTTGGAATTTGAAAGGGCATTTAATTAATTAGATAATTAATTATTTTTTATTAATTATTATTATTGTTTAGAAGTAACAATTAATTATTTTTCTAAATAAAAAAAATAATAAAATAATTTATTTAAAATTATTATAGATCAGAAAAATTTTAAAAATTAAAAAATATAAGCTTCTAATAATTAACAGATTTAGGTATATATGTATAATATTAAAGTTTTTGGTAGCACTAAGAAGGAGGAAGTCGAGACAGGAAAGGGAGGAGGAAGGAGGAAATAAAAATTTAAAAATGTTAAATAAAAATATATTTATTTTACTTTTAAGCTAAATTAAATACAAAAATAGCTATCTACATATGTACCTATATTTAATAACCTCAAAATAATTTATTTATTCTCGTATTTTGTCGGTGTAAATTACCCTTTTCTGCTTTCCTTTTCAGAAAAAATAAAATTAAATAAATAATTTATTTTAATAAAAAAGTTCAAAAGTTTAAAGTATTTAAGTAATTAATTTAAATATTCTTATGTCAATGTATTTATTTTTATTTAATTAATAAGGAAATATATGAGGGGTGAATAAAATGTTAAAAAAATATTTATTTTTTATTGAAAATTGGGAAAATTAAAGATTTTTTTAAATTTTATTTTTTAGTCTTTTTTCAATTTATTAGTTAAAAATATTCTAAAAATTTTATAAAAAAATCACAAAAAATATTTTATTATTTAAGAAATTAAAATTATTATCCAAAAAAATTTTTAGATTATTTTTTAATTATTTAAAAAATCAAAAAAAAATTCCTAAAAATTATTTAATAAATTAAATGGCAAAAAATGTACTTCTACTACTAAATCCCTCTCATAATTTAATTAATTTAAAAGGTCTATTTATTTATTTTTTTTATTTAGACTTTTAATATCGCTTATTAGAATTTTTTTAATTAAAAAAATAACATTTTTTTAAATTCTCTTTCCTTTAAATGGAAACACTTAGTTTTTCTAAAATATTTTTTTCTAATTTTGGGTTGTTTTGTAGAAAAATATTTTTGAACTTTTAAGACTTTAAAAGCTTTTATTTTTTATTTTAATTGAGGGGGGATTAAATAAAAGTTGAGGGAGGATTTTTAGGAAGTACTTTAAAATTTATTTATTTAATGATGCGAGATAAATAAATAATTAAATAGTGATATGTATATAAAAATTGTTGCTTCAAAATATACATATTTTTTGGATTTAATGGATTTCGCCTGAAGAATTTAAGTAAAGAAATTAATTTATTAATAATAAAGTCGAAAAAACCCTTGTAATTTTTAATTGTTTCTCTAGTAGATATTAAAGAGATATTCGGCAGGGACAGGCTCTTCCTCTCCCGCAGAATTCCCTTCCGTCTTTTTATTTTTTTTTCGCTTTCTCCGCCTTCCGTTTTTTAATATTCGGCAGGGCCCATCCTTGATATACGGCATTAGATGTATTATCCCAAAAATACTTTAATACCTAGCATGTCCCAGTACTTATGCCATATAATTTTCATTACTTTTAAAATATTTAAGGCTTTAAAAATAATATAAATATATTTTTGTAAGCTGAAGAAAATGAAAAATTAATTGTGGAAGAGGAAATACTAAAAAAATTAAATTTATTTATATTTACATATAAAAAAACAAGGAAGAAATTTTACAAATCCAGAAGCTGAAAATATTTTTGTATTTCCGTCAGAGCTAAATCTGAAAGAAATATGTCAGCGTCAACAAAAATTTAAACCAAAAAAGGATCCTCTCAAAAACTTTTTATATCTAAAATTTTTTCTTTTGACGACAAAGCCTTTCAAATAAATTAGTTAAATAAAATAATTTTAAAAATTTGTTTATAAACATATTAGAGATGTCAGTGCATTTTTAAAAAATATTTATTACAAAGATCTGCTTATTTAGGGGTACTTAAATATATACAAAAATAAAAAATTCAAAAAAAAATTTTGCCATTTGCCTAATTGTTTTTTCCGTTAAATATTTGATGTACATAAAGTAAACATTTATTTTATTTTTAGAGAAAAAATAATTATTAGTAAAGATGATTATCTTCCTGAATATTTAAATAACTAATGTATGTACTAGACATACTCTAAAAATAGAGAAAAGATTTTTTAAAATTAAATTAATTTTTTAATTAAAATCAGAATTTTTAATTTAAAAAAGAGAAATTTAAAAAAATATTAACAAATCAGAATTTATAAAAAATAAAATCAGAAAATAATTAAATTGTGTATATACATTTTTTATTAAGTACTTATTAGGGATGTGGCGTTTAGGTACTTATCAGAAGTGTACTTATCAAATTTCGCCTTTCGCCGAATTTTTTTTATTTTTGGTATTCTTTCGCTAAGATCAGTTTCGGCAAAGCCCTAGCACTTAAGCACGAATGTATATTTATTACAAATAAATATACAAATTAAGCCTTTATATATACACAATTTTTTAGTTTCCACAAAAAGGTTACTACTATAAAAATTAACAAATAATAATTAACAACTTGTTTTTTTTTTAATAAATAAGACAGAGGATATTTTTAAAAAAAAGGCGTGGTGACATTAAAAGAGGAAGAAATAAATAAAAATACAAAATGTTAAAGATTTTAGGCTCCGCCCCTTTTTTGGATTATTTAAATCTTATAAGCTTTAAAAGGAGGGAAAGGGTCAATAAAGTATTTTAATTGGCTATTAGAGTATTTGGAAATTTAATTTGGATTATTTTTTGGATATTAAACTGAGTCAGAGGTTCTCTCAAAATATAATGGAGAGGAATTTTGAATTTAAAATATGGGCGTGTTTATAAAGAAAAATAATTTTTTAATTTTAAATTAATTAACAAAGAAAAATCAGAAAGGCAATTCCCTAAATATTTTTTAAAATTTAAACAAAAAATGATATAAAATCAAAAATAAATATTAAAAAATTGCAACCAAAAATAATACTTAAAAATAAAACTAAAAGAAAACAAATAATGTAAATTAAATCTTTTTTTAAGAAATTTAAAAAATAAATAAATAATTATTAAATAATAATAATAATATTTTTATTTATATGTCAAATAACGTAATTAAATATTTTTTTATTACAATATATACTATATATACATATTTTATTATAATAATAAACGTTATTTAACATTTCCTTTAAAAAATAACAAAAAACTTGACCATTATTTAAATATAATTTCTTTTTATTTTTGCGCATTTCTTTCTAAAAATGGGTATATTAATATATTTAAATAAAATATATATTATTTTTTAAATAAAGTGTTCATTTGGCACGAAATGTTTATTATGTGCTTTGCTTTATTTTGTGAAAAACAAGGAATTAAAAATTAAAAATAAATATTCTTTTAAATGTTGAGGGAATACTTTTTGTTTTTAAAAAAAGCTTTTGAACTTTGGGAATATTTTTTTTATTTGCGCAATTGGGAACTCTATTGTTTTTATTTTCTTTAATTTTAAAAATATTTATTTTTGTTGCGTATATTTTTGGGAAAATTTTTAAAGAAAAATAAAAATAAATATGACGAATTTAAACTTTAAATAAATTTATAAATAATTAAATATATTTATTATTTGTGTAAAATCTAAAAATGGGTTTTTAGGGGTACGAAGAGGAGTATGAAAGAATTTATGACCTCACTTTGTTTACACCTCCACTCTAAGGATATCTCAAAATAATCTTCAGGTACTCTTTAACAATCAGTGTCGGAGATTCAAAGAAAAAAGAAATGCCAAATCCTACTAGCATTAAGCCTCTAATTTTTCGTCAATCTCCCCTGCTTTTATTAAAAAGCGGGGGAAATTTACTAAAACAAAACATAAAGATTCAGGTTAATCTGTGATAGATTTTTTTAACTTTTTATTTTTTTAATTATAGTAAAATTCTGAATAATGACCTTCAGTAAAGCTGTCTAAAATATATTTTAAAATATGAGAGGTGAGAGATTGGAAATGGAATCTTGCACAGTTTTAGCTTGTAATATAACTACACGAAACTTTTTTATTTCATTAAAATAAAAATCTTTTTAAAATTTTTTTAGTTATTTTAATCTGTCTGAAATTAGAAAAAAATTTTAATAAATAAAATTAACACGCAATCTTGTCAAACTCTAAATTTAGTCAAAATAATTTCTTCCGATAATTTTTACAAATTTGGAATAAACTTTTCTAAAAATAAATTTTTAATAAAAAATAAGGAAGTATATTTTTTGATTAAATAAAATATTTTTTTATTTGTTGATAATTCTTTTAGGAAATACCAAAATAAATATAATTTTTGATTATTCAAAAATTATATTTTATTGGGCTTAAAAGTCTTTTAAATAAGAATAATTAACTTGAAATCCATTAATACAGCTAATAGATTAGTTTACCACCAGTACTACATACGTACAAAAATAATTGCATCCCTAAACTTACTTATATTTCATCGAAATTTATTCCGATCCAATAAAAACCATGGAAATAAATAAAATTTGATATTTCTTACCATTATTTATTAAAATTATTTTTATTTAAATGGATAGTTATGCCTCAAAATTCGAATTTTGCGTTTTAGGAAACTGGATTATTTTATAGAACTGTAAATGATAAATTCTACAAAAATTCCTATGAACTACCAATATAAAATAATAAACAAAACAATTAATCACTAAACCCCTCTTATCACCAAAATTTTAAAATTCAAAATCAAACAATAAAGCTCTGTCAAATTCCTGTGCTTATTTTAGAGAAAAGAGTGTATTCTGTCGGATATAAAATTATTAATAAAAATTTAAATAAATTTCTATAGCCTTTTAAATAATTGGGTTTTAAAAATTATTATTTTTCTTCAATTCCCCCCACCCACAAATAATTCAATCACCACGTCATTTTTTATACTCCTCCAACCCCCATCCTCCACTTTTTTTAAATTCAATTTATTCGCTACATTGCCTTCCCTTTTAACTAAAAAATGGCAGTACTTTAATAGAGGTCATTGAATTAAAATATTTTTAAGAAAAAAGAAAAGTTTTTTTGCCAACTTCCGCTTTTATTTGACGTTTATTAAATTGTTAAAAATATTTTTTGAAAAAAAAAATAAATAAAATTTGCATTCTTATTGTGTTTTATAGACATTAAAATGACGAAATATTTTTTTAAAAAAAAGAGGAAGTAAAAAGAGAAAAAAAATATTGGGAAATTTATGGAAGAATATTAATGTTTTCCTTAAAATATAAAAATTGAAAAAAAATTCTGAGCTCAGAATTTCCTCTAAATTTATTAAAATTAAAAAAGAAAAATTTTAATCTAAAAAAATAAAGGTAAGTTTGTAGTCCCCAACAGACATTCAGAGAACGTTTTTTGTTGTTTCGTATGGTTTTCTGTGTTTCGTTTTAGTTTAGTCACGAAACACTCTTTAATTTGTTTTGTTTCGTCTAAAAAAGTTTGGAGTTTTGTACAGGCCTGATCCATAAGGATTTGTCAACACTCTCATTTTAACGACGTCCAATTTTTTCTGCCCAAAAGTTTCGACGAATTGTGGGATTTAATCATTTTTTCTCGTGAAAATAATTCAGATACTTTGTTAATCACAAAATAACCTCCTCTAGTGTGAGAATGGATTTACTCAATGAGAGATTTTTAAATATAATTAAATAATTTATTATTTAATGGAAAATAATAATTCTTTTTTTATTTTTATTTTTAGTTAATTTAAGATAAAATTACAGTAATTTTTGATATTTTTATATTTAATTTTATTAGCTAACATTTATTTTATGCATGAAATTACATAAATATAAAACAATAAATGGAAATAAATATACTTAGGTATTTGTAAAATAATAATAAAAATAGTTTACGGTCAAAGAAAAATTTTAAAATGAAAAATAATAATAATTTTTTTGTGAAAAAAAAAATTAAAAAAAGTGTGGAAAAAAATAATTAAAAAATAAAATTTTATTTTTATTTTTTTTGCAAAATTTTCACTAATAATAGGCATAAGTGTGCGTCATTAAATTTCTATTACATAGAAAAAGAAAAAATAATTTTTAAAAAACTTTTTTTAATGTTTTAATAAAATTATATTGAAAGTCTAAATATAATTAAATAATTTAAAAAAAATATATTTTTTAATTTAATAAATAAACGTTTTAGTCATTTAATTAAACAATTGGTCTAATTTTTAAAATAATAAAATTATTAAAAAATAAAGGAAATAAAAAATATTTAATTAATTTAATTTTAAGAGAAAATTAAATTTATTTTTGTTACGTTAAAGAAAAATTAAAAATTAAATTTTAATGAACAAGGAAGTGTTTATTTTAAAAATAAAAACAATAAATAGCGGAAACTAATTTTGTTGAATTTAATTTTATTGTTTAAAAATAGTCTATTTTTGTAATCTTTTTAAGATTTTTTTGTTTGGATTTTGTTGAATTAATGTTTGGCTTCTTCTTGGGATAGGCTACAAAAAAATGAAAGAGGAAATAAAAATAATTTTTGATTAGAAAGGGAAGGATTGTCTTGAAGCAGATAACCGAGTTTAACAGAGTTGTGTCACTTCTCCCTACACTACCCTTGAACAACCTTTAAAGAAACAAATTTTTGCTCGTAGATATTCTAATTAGAATCTTAGTTATAATTTTAGTTCGCCCTTCTAAGTTTTAGAATATAATTTCCTTCTATTGAATATTAAATATTATTTTGACTATTAAAAATTAATTGTGGAGAGCTCTCTTTGAATTAATAAAGAATACATAGTACATAAATGTATGTAAACAAAAAAAAGAAAATCAAAATTTTTGAGAGAAAAAAGAAGATTCAATCTTTTATATCAAAACTTCTCGTACTTTAAAATAATTATAATTTTAAAAATATGTGTATACCAGGAATACACCAAGACAGATCTCAAAAAGCGACCTGACAAAGAGATCTAATTGAATATTAAATACTCTTTTTGTACTTTAAAATTTTTAATAAAAAAAAATTAATTATTAAATAAATTAAATATTTAAATAATTTTAAATTAAAAAAAAAAGTTTCAACATAAAATAATTGGTTTGTTAAATTTTAATAAATCATTGCTTTTAAATACAAAAAACTTTCTAATTAAAAATAAGCTAAAGAAAATTATGTTAATCTGAAAAATAAAAATAAATTTAGTGAAAATCTCAATATTAATTATTAGGAATTAAAAATAATTATTTTGACGTAATTAACAACAAATTAATTTTTTTAAAATGTTTCAGCTGACCATTTTTTCATTGATTGATAAAAGTGATTTTCTAAAAATTTTTATTTTATTTTAAAGATATTGGCTTTAAATAAATTAGAATAAATTGGAAATTAAATTAACTAATTAAGTTAAAGAGAAAATATTTAAATTTGTTTTTGATTTTCAAAAGTAGGTGAACGTTTCTGAATTTTGATAGAGCTTGAAATACTTTTAGAAAAATATAATCTTTATCCCAAAACAATTCACTTATTATCGTTAAAAATAACGACAACTGAATAGCGAAAATATTATTTAATATTTGAAATGGGTTGGGTGAAAGAAAAAATATTTTTGAGATTTTGATATAAAAATTGAAATTAAAAATTAAAAAAATTCAGCTGACCATTTTTTTAATACCCAAGTTTAAGATAAAAGTTATTAACTTATGGAAATCGATATGTCAACACCGTTAACTACCTCTTGTACTAACAACAAAAAATTAAAACTGCATCAATTATCTAAAAAACTTTCTAATTTCTCTGAACAATTTTCTACCGATATTCCTCCTTGGGCTACTGCAATGCTTGAAATTGTTAATTCTGTTATGGATCTCTGCAAAGACATTCTTACAACAGAACCAGAACAAGAAACTATTAAACCTGTTCCTAAATTTCGCTTTGGTGATCCACATTCTGCAACCAATGAACAACAAAATAATTCTTTCACTAATCAATCGTATTTCACCAATATTTTAAACAACGCTATATTAGACGCTGAAGAAATTAAGTCTAAGTCAAAGAGGGTCGTTATTGAACGTGCCCCAGAAAATGAAGACATTAATTCTTTAATTAAAAAAATTGCTGCCGATAGTGGAGTTTCTGCTGATCTTGTGGAAAAAGAAATTCATCGACATCCAAATCGTGAGTCTTCTGAAGGTATAAATAAGAAACCAAGGATTGTAAAAATTCCATTTGCCAATAAAAAGTCTAGGGATATCTTTTTATATAATTTTCGTAAATGTTTAAAGAAAAATCCAACTTTTCCGCAGTTTTTAACTGCAAGACGTGATATGACTCGTAACGAATTAAATATATTGTATAACTTGCGAAAGCAAGCATTTTCTATGAATCAGGCCGAGAACATGTTTAAGTACATTGTTGTCGATCTGTCAATAATTACACTCAAAAATCCACAACCGCTCAGGGCAATCAAAAATAAATAGGGACACGCAGGCAAACCGCAGTCAAAAATAAATACCGGAAATTTTCAATCATATAAATGTTTATTATTTAATTCTAGATCCCTAGCTAATAAAATACCGGATTTAAATCAATTAATCGAAAATTCTAATCCACATATTATATTAATCAATGAAACATGGCTCACAACAGAAAATACAATAAACTCTGAACTTTCATATATGGGCAATTATGAGATTATATTAGCTAATAGAATAGGAAAAAGAGGGGGAGGATCGGCAATCCTATTAAAAAATAACATACCGTTTAAAATAATTTTCAATGGCTCTAAATTCCAATCGGAGATAATCCATATAAAATTATTTCTAAAAAAAGAAATTAGCATTATAAACATTTACCGCCCACCAAATAGTTCAATTATTAATACAAAAAAATTATTTAAGTTTCTTTTAAATCAAACTGATCAAAAAACAATATTATGCGGAGATTTTAATATTAAACACATAAATTGGGATTCCAAAGAATTAACTGACAACTATGATAAGATCGCAAATATGTTTTTGGAGTTTATAGGTCAAAATCAATTAAATCAACTTGTTACTGAACCGACTAGGGAAAATTCAATCCTGGACCTTGTACTCACACCTGCTTCCAATTTAATAAGAAATGTTAATGTTAGGGAGAATTTTTCAACTTCTGATCACAGAATGATAGAGTTTGAGTTATATGAGCAGATCAGAGTAATTAAAAAACCAAAAATTTATGTCAGAGATTTAAGCAAATCCAATTTTATTAATTTGAATCAAGTTATATTTGAAAATAATTTAGATCTAGGTATATTAACAAAGTTCACTGTGGAAGATAAATATAATTTTCTGACAAAGGAATTGTTATATCTTTATAACAAATATATACCGATGAGAACCTTGAATAAGATAATAAGGAAGACATACCCCAAACGGATTAAGGAATTACACAAAGAAAAACTTAGATTATTCAGAGTCCTTAAAGAAAGAAAACATGATCATAACTTAAGACTTGAGTATAAAATCGTTTCAAAAAACCTGAAAAAACAATTAAAAATTCATCATAATACTAAGGAAGAAAAAATAATAAGTAAAGGTGGAAATTCAATACATAAGTTTATTAGAAACAGACTTACTCAAGATAATAACATACCCTGTTTAATTGATAAAGAAAATAAATTTTACTTCAGTAATGAAGAAAAATGTAATATTTTAGGAAAAGAATTTCAAAAAAACTTTCAAAATAAAAATATTAATATATCAAATTATAACAGAAATATAATTCCGAAAACAAAACTTTCAGACATAGATCTAAGCACTAGCATTGTGTGGGATGTCCTTAGATCACTTCCTAATCGTAATTCAACTTCGCCAGATAACATTCCTTATATATTATTAAAATATTGCGCTGACTCACTTGCAAAAATAATCACAGATATCTTTAGATGTATTATTGATAATAAGCAAATTCCATCTATTTGGAAAACATCACTAATTATACCACTTTTTAAAAAGGGAGAAAAATCAGATCCAAAAAATTATCGACCAATATCGCTAACATGCACCTTATGTAGGATACTTGAAAGAATTATTGCACAGCAATTAACAAAATTCCTAGAAGATAATAAGTTCTTTAATAAAAATCAGTTTGGATTTCTTAAACAAAGGTCCACAACCACACAGTTATTATCTACCATGGATGATTTATATAATGCAATACAAGATGGATATAATATAGATATTATTTACATCGACTTTGCTAAAGCATTTGACACTGTACCAATAAATATTCTTTTAGATAAAATAGAAAGTGCAGGCATAAGTGGAAAAGTATACTCATTTCTTAAAAACTTCATATCGGCTAGAAATTTCAAGATTAAGATAGGTGACCAATTATCCCACAACTATGAAACATTCTCAGGTGTACCTCAAGGAAGTGTCCTAGGACCACTTTTATTCCTTATTTTTATAAATGATCTTCCTAATGAAATCCCCGAAAATGTTGGAGTAAAACTATACGCAGACGATGTAAAACTATATATAGCTCATAAAAACGGCATAGAAAGAGAACAACTAAATAAAGCTTTAAGAATACTCGAGAAATGGACGGAATTAAATGGTTTAGAAATATCCCCTAGCAAATGCTTTGCTTTATATCTAGGTAAAAATAACATGAAAAGAGAATATATCATACATGGATTAAAAGTACAAGAAACAGAATGTATTCGTGATCTTGGAATATTAATTGATTCAAAAATAACATTTAACAATCATATAAACATGATCATAAAAAACGCATATTTAAAAAGCTCCCAAATAATAAGAATCATTAAATCTAGAAATTTAAATCTCCTCGTTAATATATATAAGACATATATAAGACCCCAACTAGAATACGCAACTGAAGTATGGAATCCACAGATGAAATATCAAATAGAGAAAATTGAAAAAATTCAAAAACTATTCACTAAAAATATTTACAAAAAATGTGGTTTAATCAAGGTCCCATATGAAGAAAGATTAAATACTTGTAAACTCGAAAAGTTAATAGATAGAAGAAAAATTGCCGATCTTTCCACCGCTTTTAAAATTATAAAAGGTTTTACATCCCTTAATTCCCAAAAATATTTTAATTTATCAAATAGATCTCTTCGCAGGCCTCTACTTCTTAGGACAAAAAAATATACAAATAAAACAAAAAATAATTTTTTTCACAGAGTGGTGAATAACTGGAATAATCTTCCAAATGAGCCATTTAAAATAAATGATCCGAAAAAATTTAGAAGCTCATTAAAATCTAATAATTAAAGTAAAATAATAAAGACATTGAGCCCTGGCGTGTGTGGTTTTTAGAGTGTTTGTTTACTATTTATATATTTTTTTTTCATTTCATTTTTTTTGTTGTTGTCTCACATATTTTCTTTAATTTGTATTTTTATGTTTTTTATGCACCACTTTAATGTATTTTAAAATACCTGTGGTTTGCTGATAAATAAATAAATAAATAAAAATAAAAAAAGGGCAAGAAACCCGTAAAAGAGATTTCAAGTAGAGGGACTTTTAAAGGATTAACAAATAACTTTTTTAGTTCTTTTTTTTCTAAATTTTAATTAAATTTATTTTTAAAAATTTATTAAAAACAGAAAACCTATCCTCTACCCTCTCCCTCCTTTCCTTCTCTCCCCTTTAATAAAAAATAATCTTTTTAAATTCCTATTTTTAGTTCCTCGTTCCAATCTTATTTAAAAAAAGTACATTAATATATATTTAAATATACAAATATTTAAAGCACGCAAGATAAAAAAAAATTTGGATATCCCTCCATATTTAATTAAGTTTATTATATGTATTTATTTATTGTACTTAAGTATTACTAAATATATAAGGGAAGTAAAATGTCTTTAAATAAATATTTACTGTAATAAAAATATGTAAAGTTAGAAAATAGTTTGTGTATATATTTTGTAGCTTTTTTTTAAAGTTTGGTAAAAATATTTAATTTTAAGAGAATATTGGGAAGCACCCCGTTCCCCGGTGAATTTTTAGGCAAACGCCCCGACCCGATCCGACCCCCGAAGGCGCTACCCTATATTTAAGTATTTATAAATTCTCAAAAAATCACAAATTTCCAATTTTTTGACAAATTAAATATTTAAAAAATAAATAAATAAAAACAAATTTAATTTTTAAAATTAATATTTATATATTTATTTACTTAACTTTTAAAAATAAATAATTACAAAAATAATTTAATACAAAAGAAATATTTAAATAACAAATACAAATATTTATTTATTTAGTTTAAGATAAATATACGCGTCATTAAATACAGCTAAACAATAAAAACAATTATTTTTTAATTAACAAAAATTTTCTTAAAAATTGTCTTTTTAATTACATTTACGTATAAATTGAATTTTTTTAAATCAAAATTTATTTAAATATTTATTTTTATAAAATAATTTTAAATAAAATTGAACGTTTAAAAAATCAAAACATTATTTAAATGTTTTTAATTAATTAATTAATTGAAGCTTATTTAAAGCTAATTAATAAAAAATTAGTTTGCAGAAATAAACATAATAACTATATGTAATTAACTTGTAAAATAAACTTTCAATATTTAAATAATAAAAATTGAAAATTAATTTTATAAATAGGCCCCTTTTCTGCGAAATAAACTGAAAAATAAAAATTTTGAAAGCTTGTATTTTTAATTTAATTTTTAAATAATTTAATTTTAGCACCAAATTCAAAAGTTCATTTTATATTTTAAATAAAAAGCATATTAAAATTACCAATTTAGGTTCATTTACCCTTTAAAAGGGAAATGATGCTATACCCTAAAGGATTTATATATTTTAAAAGGTTAACCAATTTGAACGCTTATTTTGGCATCCAGATGGCGAATAAAAAATTTAAAGTGTCAAAACAACAATTTAAAAATAGTAAATAAAAGCCACAAAACAACTTTAAATGCCAAAATAAATTCAAAAACAATTTTTGGGAATAAAACTTTTTTGTGATTTTATTTAAGCAGAAAAATTTGTAAAATGTTTTTACGCAGAAAAAAATTTTTTAGAGTATTTTGGGAGAATTATTACGTCATAAAAATTATAAAATACAAAGAGTTTTGAATTGGATTGTCAGGTTGACTAAATTATTCGCTAAAAACTTTTAAGAAATAGCAGATATAAAAATTAGTAGAATTTAATTGTTTGAAAATTATTTAATTAAAGGGAAAGACAAGAGAAAAATAAAATTTCTTTTTGTAAAAAATTTTTTATGGAGATAGACCAAGAGATTGGACCAAACAAAATTCAACTTCAGAAAATCAAATATGGTCACTTTTGAAAGAAAAAAATCAAAAATTTTCAAATATCAAATATTTTTGTCGTATCTCTACTAACATAAATACATTTACTAAAATATTTCCAAAATTCCAAATTTAATTTTTTTTAAATCATTAATATAAATTTACATACATATGTACATATATTTTTATTTACTAAATTTATAAATATTCAAACTTTAAAAATATTCAAAATTGATAAATAAATTTTTATTTATAATTTTATCTCTTTACATTTACCTTCTATCCCATACGGACACGCTCTCGAATTGCAAGACAAAGCTTCATAGTTTGTAAAATTAGTTGATTAGCAGC
Organism: Meloidogyne enterolobii; assembly: GCA_963681835.1. Taxonomy (NCBI): domain Eukaryota; kingdom Metazoa; phylum Nematoda; class Chromadorea; order Rhabditida; family Meloidogynidae; genus Meloidogyne; species Meloidogyne enterolobii. Next base: position 171,982 of record CAVMJV010000015.1, on the reverse strand, counting down.
AATATAAACCTAAAAAATATTTAAAATCAAAAAAATCTTTTCTCAAAAATTTACTTGATTAGCTTCCTGCCGTTTAAAATAATCCTTCAAAGTATTACTAAAACGTTTGCTAGCTTGAACAAATTCTCTCTTTCGTTTCTCAACCACTTTAAAATTATATTTTAAATAATTTAAATTTTAAAAAATTCCTTACAATGTTGGTAATTAATTGGAACAATTGCAATTATTGCATTTGTTGTGTCCAATAAATATTTAATTGATGCAGCAATTTCTTTAATTGTTTCGAGAAATGGACGCCTTAAAAAAGAATTGTTTGAATAAATAAATTTAAAAGAAAAAAATTTAGAAGAAAAAAAACAAAATATTTGAATATAATTAAAAAATAATAAGATTTTTCGATGGGTTTTGAAGGAAATTTGTGAACTTGTCCGTAAAAAATCTTTCAACTACGTTTAAAATAGAGGTTGATCTCGATCTAGAACTTTATTTTTATTTAATTTAGAGTCGAGGTAATTTTTATGGTTCCTCAATTTTTCCCGAAGAATTTAAAATCAAGTCCATGACAATTAAGTCACGATAAATTACACTATTTTAAAAACTTTTTAGGAGGAAAAAGTTATTTAATTTTAAGTGTAATTTTAAAAACAAAAAACAAATTTAACTATAAAAAGATAACCTTTCTGTCATACCATCGGGTATTCGAGACAAAACCCGACGTAAAGCGATGGCTCTAAAATAAAAAAAAATTAAACATTTTTAATATTAAAAATTAAAAAAACCTGACAGAAAAAAGTTGAAATTCTTGAATTTGTGAAAGACGTGGAGGAAATTCTAAATCAGAATTTGGAGCATTTGCATGCATTCGCAAATAAGATTCCTTTTAAAAATTAAAAAAGTTTTTAAAAATAAAATTTTAAAAACCTGCAAATTAATAGAATTCCCCAAACCCGACTCGGCAAAAATTAATTTGGAAAAATCAAAAAGAAATGAATGAGAAGCTTGGTCAACATGGCGAAACACCTCGAGAAGATGCTTAGAAAAAATTTAAAAATAAATTTATGACTAGATAAATTTGAGGAAAATGACACGGCTAGAGAATGTACAGAAAAACTAGATTTTATAACAAAGAAGACATTCAACCAAATCGACAATTAACCGATTGATATGTTTTGAATATTTAATTTTACCCTAAAAATAAAATTGTGACATGGTTAGGCTAAAGGTTGAAATAAAAAATAAAAAAGTAAACCAAAAATAATACAAATTTTTAGAAGAGTTTTTAACGGAAATAATCTTATAGATAAATTGGCATTTGGTGAATGTTCTCTATTTGTTCCTTCTTTAAATGCCCAGACATCCCAAAAAATATTAATAAAAATTTTAAAACTCACATTTAATGCATAAACAGCTTCTTGGTTCTTAAAAATAATTTTTTTCTTAATTTTTTAAAAAAATTTTTACCTCAACATAAGAATGTTTTACACGTTCAATTGCTGGCTTAAAAAGGCAAGAATAAGTCCATGGCACCAAATAAGATTCTACATTTTCATGATTAATTTCCTCGTCGTCTTTTCGTTTAATTTCACTTTTGTTGTCATTTTCTATATTTTTTGGTATTGAAATTGAGGTAGAAGCTGTAGAGACTATAGCCGTTGCTTTGTTAGTTTTTATATTTAAATTGTGATTATTTAACATCTAAAAATTGTGAAAAAAAAAATTTTTAAGAAAAATTAGAAAAAAAAACAAAAAGATAAATCATGGATAAGGGACGACTCATAGTCGCTGATTCAGAGTAGGACGATTCAGAGAGAATGTGTAACTTGTAAATGTAAATGCCATAAATTTAATGCAAAGATAGTATCTTTGTTCGTTAATTACATATATCGAGAGTTATTGTAAAATGATTTTTAAATTTAGGGAACATTTTCAAATGAGATAGGGATCTGCTAAATACGGTATGTTGGTTTACTATAAAAGCGCCTGAGAAAAAGTGGAAAACCTTTTCGTCCAAATCATTCGAATGCAGTCTACAATCATTGCCGCTCTGCTTATCTTCATTTCCTGCTCAACATCGTTGTTTGTACAATGTCTCAGAGGCAAGAAGTCAGACTCGAAGAAGGAAACTGCCAGGAAGAAGAAGGGAACAACTGAGGGAAGGAAAAAAAGCGGCAGAAAGAGGGAAAGCAACCAGAAATCTCCTACTCGTGAAGAAAAAAAGAAGTCGACTCCAAACAAGAAGTACATCAAGTCCAAGTCTTTCGATCAAAAAGAGCAAAAACCAAATAAATGGTACCATCTGCAGCTGCTCGTTCCAGTTACGACATACGTCCTTTCACCATACGGCAAAAAGAAAAAGAAGAGTGACCAGGCAAAGGACATCACGGAGAAGGGTGTGAAGACAGCTATTGCTATTTCTTCCGACCAACCTCCCGTCAAAGGACAACACAAATTCGAAGCTGTGAAGGCCGACGAGACTAGAAGGAATGAAATACAACAAACAGCTAAAAGTTTGGGGGGTCGTGTTCCAACAGTCGAAAAAGCCACTCCAGACGGTAATGCTGTTAATTTGGTGGTTGGAGAAGCAATTGGCAACTATAAGGTCACGAGTCGACTTGGAGCGGGTAATAAAAACAACTTTTTAATCATTTTCACATTCCCCCTTCATTTCTAGGTGGTTGTGGTGTTGTCTACCGAGTAGTCTCAAAAGAAGGAAAGGATTATGCAATGAAAGTCGAGCGTACCAACATAGACAGATCTGATCAGCTTCTCCCTCTCGAGGCACACATCCTTAAGCGCTTGCAGTTTTCTCCTTACGCTGCCCAATTTCAACAATATGGGAGTTGTCAAAGTAATGTTTTTTGCTTCTTTTTTCTGAATTAAATTGTTCTATTTGCAGCAAAGGAAGGCGGATTTCGTGTCCTCATAATGGGACTTCTTGGCCCTTCATTGAACGAATTACAAAAGCAACAACTCAACGGACGATTCTCAATCGGCACGATACTGAAGATTGGAATACAGGCCGTCCGGGTATGTAAAAATAAATGAATTCGTTTTTGAAAAAAATTATTTTTGGTTATAGGCTGTTGCTTTTATGCATTCCACATATTTTGTGCACCGCGATATAAAGCCAAGCAATTTTGCAATTGATGAAGTTAACCACAAACGGTTGTATCTCTTTGACTTTGGACTTGCAAGATCAATAAAAACTCGAGGAGAAATGAGTTTGCGCAGGCCTAGACCAGACGTTCCATTTCGCGGAACCCCAGCTTATTGTAGCCTAAACGGTTAGTCTGATAGATTAAAAAACTTGTTCAAAATTCTAATTTCTAGCGCATAAAAGAAATGAGCACGGGAGACACGATGATTTATGGTCAATTCTCTATATGTTGGTGGGATTAGCTATAGCGCGCCTTCCATGGCAGGGCAAGACTCGAATTCTAACAAAGATACTTAAAGAACAATTAATGGATTCTCATTATATGTTTGTAAGTACAAACTAAAAAGAATTTCCTTTTTAAAATTTTTTTGTTTTTAAGGGATGCCCTGTTGCATTTTCAACAATTTTGATTTATTTACGCTCGTTGGATTACTATAAACGGCCTGATTATGTTGGAATTGAGCACGCATTTTTTGAAATGCTGAGAGCACGCAGATTAAGTAGGGGTATTCAAATGGATTGGGAGGTTTGAAAAAAAAGAATAAAAATTTCATAAATTTTTAAACAATTTTAGGATCAACGACCTAAACAATATATGGGAGTCAGCGTACCTAATACCTCAAATAGCAGCGATAGATAAATAAGACGTAGATAAAATTAATGATAATTGTTCTGTTTGATTACATAAATTCATCTGTTGTTTAAAAATAAATAATTTGTTTTTCCTCTTATTTGTCTGCTAATGAAATTTGGATAGGGGGTGACTCAAATTCTTAACCCGCCATCGCTTAAGAAAAAAACCCGACGAAATACCGGAAGTTCGATTTTGCCGACCTCTAATTCAGAGTATCCGTCTAAAAGGAAGTTCAATATTTCAAATAACGAGACTCTAATATTAAACATTTTGGCATTATGTTAATTTATTTCTCGAAATTTATTCAAATTGTCCACATGGAAATTTCGATCAATCTTTGTTTTTTGCTTGTTTCTTATTTTTTATTTTTTCCCCAAATTATTTGAATTTTAGATAAGTTAATTATAAATAAAATGGGTGCTGTAATTAGTAATGAAAATGTTGGAGAAATTACCCTTCAAAATGAATTACTGCAACGTTTGGCTGGTCGTATTCCGTTAAATAGCAACGATCCGTATTGGAATAAATTGTTTTCTTTTAATTTTAATTTGGATCAACAAAGCAGGTTAAACTTTATTTTTTTATATTTTCAATCGAAGTTAAATTATTGGAGTTAAATTAGGGTAATCAGCTTTTTATTTCACGTTCCCTCCGAATTTTTTAATGTTGAATAATCCTTGTAAATAAAAAATTTTCACCGAAACGTAAATTCGAATTGCTTCCCACTTTCCCTTGACCTTGTGAACATTCCTCATTTTCTTATTTTTACAGAAAAATTCAATCAAATTTCTTGGAAAATATAAATCCAATACTTGAGCAGTTAATGCACAACACACGGGAGACGGGAAATATTGCAACTTTAATAAAAACATTTAATAGACGTTGTGGAGAACTTGAAGCGTCTGCAAAATGTGAAAAGTAGGTGTTCTTTTGGAAATTATTTTTGGGGTTTCCTTTTATTTTTTAATTATTTTTATTTCAGCAAAATTTTTATTTGGCAAGCATCTAATGCTCTTTTAATTATTCGTTATATTTCTGTATTTTTGGCTCAACGTCTATCTCCAACAGAATTTACGAATATTTTTGGAAATCGTGGCAGTCTTTATGAAACAAAAAAATCAGAAAGTAATGAAATTGACGATGATGATGAGGAAAATTTGGATGAGAATACTTCTGATTCAAGTATATTCTGAATATTTTTTCCATTAGTTCTTTATCTTTTTTAGAAGAAGGAAGTGGTCATCATTTCGAAAGTGCTGCTGAACATTTTCTTGTTAATTTATTAAGAATTCTCACTCGAATACAAGTAAAGTAAGTAAATTTAAAAATTATTTTTAAAATTTTATTTTTCTTTTTAAGTAAAATTACAATTCAATTACACGCTGAAACTCTTCGAGTGCTTCTAGCTTTACTGAGTACGGAGCTCTACGAGGATGGAGTGCATGAGCGATCCGTTTTTCTTCAAATTTTGATGCTTAAAGTGTAAGTAAAATTTTTTAATTAAGAAATTTTTTGACCAAAATAAACCTTTTTAGACGTTCACAGAGTGGAGATATTGTTCGAGTCCTTTTAGAAAACTTCCTTCAACATCATATTGAACCTCTTGATTTATCAGCAGCTGAACAAAGTGGAAATGGAGTTACTGATAATAATAGTAGTAGTTTTGTTATTTCTCTTTGGAGTACTTTACAGAGAACGCTTTCTTTTGGTGGAGGGATTCAGGAAGGTTATTTTTATTTTTTAAATCAATTCCAAGTTAGTATTTTCTGGTTACTCTTTGAAGATTCGTCCCTTATGAAATTAAATTTCTATTTTTAATAAAAATTTTTAGAGGAACTCGATCGATTCCCTACACAGTCATTATCTTCCTTGAGTTTAACACTTTTATTGGCTCTTATTTATTATCCAGCATATGGTGGTCAACAAAATTCTTACAAACAAATGCTCTGCATATTTCAAAATGCACAAGGTTTTTTTAAGTATATTACTTTATATCCAATCAGAAAAAAGTTTTTTGACAATAAGCCTTGTATCTCAAATTCACTTTAAATAAAAAAAATTAACAGAAGTTTCATCACTTGCCAATTTGGAGGCTTCCTTCAAGCTCGATTTCACTCAACTTTACAATCGTCTGTGCCAAACAGTTTATTCTGAAAGACCGCCATTATTGTTACTTTATTTGTTAATTCACAATAATGTTGGATTTCGAAATTTTGTTCATTCTCGCGTAAATTTGGAACAACTTGTTTTGCCGGTAATCCGAGTACTTTTTGATGGAATGTGTACAACTACAGGTTTTTATTTAATAGAAAATTTGTTCTCTTTGTTATACACTGACTGTTAAAATACTCTAGTTTTGAATTTTTCGAGAGCGATAAAGTAGTTTTTTGAAACTTCAAATGTTCTTTTTTGCCAATTTTTAATTTATCTTTTGGTTTATCTTTTGGCTCTATCCCATAATTAGTTTTCAAAAATTTTTTAGGGTCTACACCCTCTTCCCCAGCCAATAAACTTCGTGGTCGTTCTCAATCACTTCAAAATGGTCGACCTCAAAAATCAGCAATATCTAAAACTTCTACTCTGAAAACATCAAAAATTCACACACACCAAATTTATTTGGCATTAATTGTTTTGTTGATGTTAAGTGAAGATGATTTTTTCAAGAAAGTCATTCATGAAATGGTTAAATTATTTATTTTTAATTTAAATTTAATTGTGTTTAGACGCTAAAAAATGTTGATTGGTACCAATCCGATAGAGCCCCGATTGCAGAAATTACTCTTGGGGGTCTAATAATTTTGGTGTTTACAAAAACTATACAAATTAACACTATTCGATTACGGGTTTGTTTTTGAATTTTTAAATCCTCGACAATTACTAATTTTTTTCCCATTCATTCAGGATCGTTATTTCCACGTCAATTCTCTTGCAACACTTGCTAATCTATCTTCATGTTTCAAACAACTTACTCCATTTGTTTGCCAAAAATTGATTGGATTATTAGAGGTTTATTTTCTTAAATTTGTAGCATTTTTAAAAAATTTATTTAAAGACAATGACTAAAAGGCATGCGAAATTAATTCGTGCAATGCGTGAAAATGCAGAACGTGACCCCGTTCGTAAAGTTTCCAAGAATGATGATGATTTGGATTTGGAAGAATTGCAAGATGGAAATGATGATTTGGTATAAATTTTTTGTTTTAAAGTTTGGTGACGCTACTAAATATAGTCAAAATAAAACTCGTCAGTGCTACAATTTTAAAAATACTGAAATTCTGTTTTATTTTTTTTATTTTCTAGCATAGCGATATTACAGCACTCGAAGAAGGCATTCGCACCCTTTTAGAAATTATCAACGCCTGTCTTTGCCGTAATTTACGCAACAATCCAAATTTAATTTATACTGTTCTCTACAAGAGAGAATTATTTGAACATTATCATCAACACCCAATGTTTCAAGATCTTGTTTGGAATATTTATGCGGTATTTGATTTTTGATATTTTTGAATTAAAATCCCCGTTTCTATAACTCCCTCAAAATTTAATTTCTATTTTTGACTCGACTGAATGTGAGTCAAAGTTAATTAAATAGTTTTTGTTCAATAAACTTTAAACTTATTTTTTTTATTATTTGAACGTAAAATTCCCAAATAATTTTAGGTTATAAATCATTTCACTGCTCGTGTTGAGGCAATAATAAGTGCAAATTCTGGTAATGGATCACCCACCTTTGGTGGAGGAAGTGCAGCATCTGCCAATGCAATTGCAAATAATGCTTCTGTTTCTGATATTTTAGAGGCTATTAAAAAAACTGCGATTGAATGGCCAACTGATCGTTTGAAAAAATTTCCTGACTTGCGTTTTAAATATATTGAGGTAAATTTGGGAAAATAATTTTATTTTAATTATTATTGAAGTGTAAGATTATACAGGGTGACAAGAAAGTTCGGAGTGAAGTATTTATGTACATAACTTCAAGCAAAATCATTCTACGGATATAAAATAGATATGATAAGATAGAGAGCTAAATAGGGAATAAATTTTATTAGATTTTCAAAAGATTCCACTTTTCTGCGTTGATACATGGTCGAACGCGTGCGTTAAGATTTTTGATGAAAACTTGCACCGGTTTTTGTGGTTGAAGAATTATAACTTAGGAACGGATTGTGCTATTGATTTGAATTTTTGAGGGAAGCTAGAGGGGTCTCTGATCTTCAAAACCTATAAAACAAAAAAATTTTTAACTAAGAATTTAGAGAGATATTTATCTACAAATAACCCACGCTAAACAAAAAAATTCGTTTCCCCCCAAAACCGAACTACATCTACTCACAGCTCTTCATGTAAGAGTTACAAGTTTCATATTTAAAATTCATCTGGGTTGCCTATAAGCGTAATTAAATTCTTTTGAAATCACGCAGATCTGACTTTCCAGCGTTGAGATACTGTTAGTACAATTTTGTTGAGGAAATTTTGGTATGCCTTACGGTCATGGCTATAACTTTTGTTATATCGAATAATATATTGCTTAATTTTGTAAAATAATAGAGAATTGAATGGGCTACAAAATGAGTATAAAATTATTTAAAAATATTAAGTCTACAGAAAGTTATGGTAAATAAATACTCCACTCCGAACTTTTTTGTCACCCTGTAATTCTGAATTGAATTTTCTTTTTTCTTGTCATTTTTTCACGGAGATTTCTGACTTTTTTTATTTTAACTCTTTTATTTTTAAATAATTTTTTGAATTTTTTTCAGGATGACAATACTGTCGATTTTTTTGTTCCCTACATTTGGCGTTTAATATATGAAAGTGCCGGAATTTACTTTGATCCAGTTGCCATTCAATTGTTTAAAGTAATTGATTGAATTTTTTGACTCTTGAGAAGATAATTAAAGAAGAAATAAATTGCTTCAATTCAGCAGGTTTCGTGCAATAAATTTTTTAAAAATATTTTAAAGTGATGCCAAATCAAAAATTAAAGCAATTTTTAAATAAATCACTTATATATACTTTATTATTATTTTCATAATATATTTTTAAAAATGTTTTTGGATGGTGACTTTATTTTATTTTTTGTTTCTGAAAAAAGTGACTCGCATTAGATTCAATGTTTTATCAAAAAAAAATTTTTTTAAGCAATTCCACCATTTTTATAAGCAATTTGCTTCTATCTTAGGTTCGAGTCATCTATGTTTATTTAAAATTTTTCCATTTCCCGAAATATTTAATTTCTTATAATCTGCAAAACTTTGTCCTTCCTACCTTTTTTCTTAAATTTATTAAATATTGAATAAATTTTGCGAGTCACTTATTTTCTTAAATAAAAATATTCTTTCTGCCCTTATATCTTTAATCAAAAAAATTATTTTTAAAATAAAAATAATTTTAAAAATAAATATTTTCCGTTTAATGTGATATATTTACATAAATATATGCTTAATATTCATTTAAATATTTTTACTTATTTTTGCTCCTCTTATTTAAATAGTCTTTTAATTAATTTAATCTATTCAACATGTTTTAATTTAAAATAAATTGGATAAATTTGGAAATATTTTTTTTGACTTTTTTAAAAGTTTATATACTTGGAGAGATTTTTATCTTTATTATTTGTTTTTTTATTTTTAAATAAATATTTCTACATTTTTGACATTTTTTCTATTAAAAATGAATGTGCGTGATCGTTTAAATGAACTTAATCTGGTGGGTGAAAAATTTTAAATATTTTTTTTGCGTTTGGGGGAAATTTTTGTTTAGTTGACTTCTAATTTAGGCTTCTTTAAATGTCGAATTTTTCAAAAACTATATTTTTTCAAAAAAGATAAAGTAGTAGAGATCCTAAGTATTTTCCTACCAGGCTTTGTAATGGATATGGATACAGGTATCCGTCTGTATCCGCCGTAAATATCCGGATACGTATACCAAAATCCATGGCCATTAACAAGTCTGGTTCCTACCCCTGTAACCCTGAGAATAATCGTTGAAAAAAATTCCTCCAATTATTAATCTTTATCTAAAAATTAATGTTTAGAATTATTTAAAAGTTAAATCTTTTAAAAAAATTTTATTTCCACCTTTATTCAAAGATTAATAATTGATTCCTCCAAATATTTACTAATCTTTACCAAAAATCTATTTATTTGGGTCAATGTTTTTTGCATACCTTTATTGAGAGATTGCTTAAGATCGCTTATTTAATGTAAAAAAATTTTTTTGTCGATTTTATAATAGGGTATATTCTGGAATAGGACTAGAAAAAATATTAAAATTTTGTATTTTGAAGGTCAACTATTTAATTTTTAAAATTATTTTTCTTTTTTTTTTAGCCTTTTCTATCATGTTCTCACATTTTTTCTCTCTTATTTTACACGAATTAAACAGAAATTGTTGGTTATTAATACCTTTGTCGTATATTATTTATCGTTTGACAAGAACTTTTTTGGCACTTTTACAGGTGTTTTTTAATTGAAAATTTTTTTAAATATTTTATAATTTTAAAGGCATTTTTAATTTATTTTGTTGCTCCTCTTTTTTATACTCCAAATTTGGATATTTATGTTAATCGATGGACAGGTGTTTATTTAAATAGTCTTAACATAAATCTTGTAAATAATCAAATATAAATATACATAGCAGGTCTCCGATCTTGGATTTTTAAAAATCCGCAATTGCATTTTTTAAGAAATCCTCATAATCTTCAAAAGATCACAAAAATCCGCATTTTTAAAAATAACATTGACCTATCAAAAACCTCAAAATGCGGAAAAAACTGTACATATCGGAACCCTGCTATTTATTATTTATTATCCATTTTTATTATCCATATTTCCCTTTTAAGCTGTAAGTGGCGGTACTGATGGTATTGGAAAGGCATACATTTTCGAATTGGCGAAACTTGGACTTCGAAAATTTATTTTGATTGGAAGGAGTGAAATTAAATTAAATGCTGTCAAAGAAGAGATTGGTGAATGAATAGTTTTATTTATTCAAAAATTTTCATTTTTAGAATCACAATATAAAAATTCATGTGTTGAAACGATCCTTTTTGACTTCAATAACGCTATTTACCCGGAATATGCTGACAAATTGAGGCGTGAACTCTCTCAATTTAACATTGGATTTGCTTGTTAGAATTTAGAAATATTCTTATTTTTTGTCAGATAAATATGGGGGGGGTGATTTTCAGAAATAAGATTTTTATGTTCTCATATATCAAGTTCGGATGGGCACTCCCTGAAATTGACCCCAGGCTCTTTAATTATTCTTATATCTGATTGATTTTCATATCTTTTTACTAATTTTCCATTAAAATTTTAGTAAACAGTGTTGGCGTTGGAAGGGAATTTCTTGAGCGTTTTGGAGATAGGCCAGAAGCTGATCGTCAACTTTTTAGAGTTAATGCTTTTGGGGCTGTTGAGGTGAGGGGAATTTTTAGAAATGAATTTAAATTTTTTTATTAAGTTTATTTCTGCTGTTTTGCCTTCAATGGAACGTTATGGAGGTGGTCAAATTGTTGTTCTTTCTTCAAGTCAAGGGTTTAGGCCAATTCCATTACTTGCTGCATATTCGGCGACTAAAGTAAATTGAAAGTGGAAATAATTATATTTGCTTAATTTCCTCAATCCAGTTTCCAAAAAATTTAATTTTGTTTAAATTTATTTCAAATTTTTGTTGCTTCCTAATCTCCATTTTATCAACTTACAAAAAAAACTTTAATTCAAATCATTTTATTTTTCAATTAATTTTTCAAAACATCTCCCTTATTTTTTAAAATTATTTTTATTAAATTTAGAAATTTATTTAACTTTTTAGTCATTCGTTTCTTTCATTTCTGAAGCTGTTGATCGAGAATATTCAACAATTTCTGTTCAATGTTTAACTCCAGCACTTGTAGCTACAAACATGACATATTATAAAGTAATTATTTATTTTTTAAATTTAAGAAAATATTTTTTATTTTCAAAGAGCGGCTCTTTGTTTGTTGTTACACTAGAAAAATTTGCAAAACAAGCAATTGGCACTTTAGGTTTAGTTAAAATGACTAGTGGATGTTTTAACCACGAAATTCAGGTTTTGAATTTGAAAGGAAAGAAAATTATTTTTAAATTAAAGCTTTTGATTCGTCATTTATTTCCTTGGAGTTTGTTAAAATATTTGGTTATGCCTATTTATTGGCATCATCAAAGAAGAATGATTAAATTACATGGAAATGTAAGAAAATAAAAAATTTATAATTTTAATTTACAAAATTTAGATAAAATCAACATTTTTTTAATTTTTAGATAAATTCCAACAATTCATTAAAAACAAAATTTAATTCAAATACTTCACAGAGGTAATTATTTTATAATAAAATAATTCTTTTAAACAATTTTTTAAAAGAATTTCAAAAATTCCAACCCCAACAACCACAAATATTGGAGAAGTAACTGTTAGAAATAGAGCTTGAAGGAAAATTAAATCATTTAAAATAATGATTTAAAAGTTAATAATTTATAAAAAAAATTATTTTTAAATTTAATTTTTAATTGTCTTTTATTTTCTTTATAATTGTTTCAAAAATCAAAAATTTTCTTTTAAAAATTTTTTTTCATATTTTTTAATTTAAAATTTAAAAGAAATTTAAAAAGAAATGGATGCTTTAGTTGCTTATGGATCTGACAGTGAAAACAGTGATTATGGAGGAGACGAATTGAGACAGAGAAGAAGATCTAAAAGTGGAGGAAGGGATAATAATGAAGTTAAACAAAAAGAAATTGATACAAGGTGGAAAACAAAAAATTATTTTAAAAAATTATTTTCTTAATTTAGGATGGATGATAGCGATGATGACGGAAGTAAAGCACCTCGACGACATGCTACAGCTGATATAGGTAGTAGTTGATAAATGACTTTAAAAATGTTTAAGATTTATTGATTTTGTTTGAAATGTTTAAGGAAATGAAATTCGGAAGAGGGAATGGGCAGAATAAATAAATAATTGGCAATATTAACCACTAACATTAAACAAGATTGGAAGGGTATCTCTGTTATTTGGAAGAATATTTATCCCTTTGATAAACTTAATTTTCTTTTCTAAATTCAATTAAGTAAATTCCGAATGTTGAAACTTTTTAGCCAAAAAATTATTTTTTTAATAAATAATTTAATTGATTAAATTCTGTTTTCTCACTGTTCAATAAATAATTAAATTTTATTTTTAAAGATAGCAGTGATACAGAATTCGACGGCCCTGCTAGGGAGGATGGGGAAGATTCTGAAGATGAAAATGAAGATATTATGGAAGATGAGGGAAATGAAACAGAAGAATTAATGTTAAGTGGAATTCCAAAACATTTACTTTCGGCAGACCCCCAAACTTCAATAGCTGGGGCCTCAACACCGGGAGGGGCTGCTGGTTATACCCCACGTGCACTCCCACCTGATAGAAGAAGCTGCTTTGTTGGCAGCAGATGAAAAGCAATTTACAGATCAACAACAAGCAGCAATTGGTGTTCAAGTACCTCCATCACCCCCTGGGGGATGTTCGCCTACTTTAATGGTTCGGTGACATTTTGAATTACTTTTGATTGACTTTAAATAATTTCAGCGAAAATTTGCCGGTTTTTTTGAAAGAAAGGAGCATGGATTAAATATGAATGCAATGATTAAAGGCCGTCGGGATTTTAATAATCCTTCACTTTATGAAACTTTGGTAGATACTTTTGGTATTGACGAGAAAGGAACTAATTTTTCATCTGAAGTGTTTGACCCTAGAGCTTTTCGGCCAGAAGATTTTTATACAGCTTTGGGTAGGTTTTTGATAAAATAAATATGGGAAGTGGCTTTAGGTGTTGGGAAGAAAATACCCAAAAAATTAATTATAGAAACTAAATACAATAGATTTCTATTAAATTAAAGGTGATCACCAAACAACGCAGGAATTAAAACGTAAACGGCACCAGAAAAAGGAATGAAACAAAAATAAATAAATGAATAATTTTTATTTTTTGATTAAATATTTTAATAAATTTGTTTATCTTATGATAAATCTTGGTTGTTTTAAGTTGAATTTTAGGTCGATAGCTTTGTTTGCCTTCTAAAAGTGTTTTTTTTTTGTTATTTTAAGGAGTTTATTTCTCAGGAGATGTTTCTTTCCTATTTCCTGTTTTTACTTAAACAGGTATCCTAAGGTGGAGGCAATCAGTTATTGTTTATATCCCCTTAAGTGTATTGATATATTAACTACTAGAATATCCCTATCCCCCACACAGTTTTTCTAAAAAATTTCCCCAATTTTCCCCAAATCTTCCCAAATATTTTTTTCTCCCTCAAATAATTATTTTTACCTTTCTCTCCCTCCCTTTTAAAAATCTATTAGCAATAAAGGCCAATATATTTTTTTCTCGAGAGTGACATTTATTTACTTAACGCACGCGCAACAGATCCATATATACATTTACAGATTCTCAAAAATACAAAAAATATTTATTTATGTTTAACTATCCTTATTTTTTAAAGTTTTTTTGTTTTCATTTCCTAATATTTTGTTGCTATTATTCATAAACCTAATAAAATAATTATCCAAATTTTTTAATTAATTTGTGTTCTCATTACTTTTTCCCTACTAAGAATGTTAAATGGTTTTATTTTTGAATTCTAAATTTTATCCAAATTATTTATGTCTTTAATTTTAATATCCATTATAATAAGAGTTCTCAATAAGAGAGAATATTTACCTACATATTTTTTGTATTACCTACCTCTTTATTTTTTTAATTTTCCTAAAAAACATTTTTTCACAGAAACACCAATTTTTAAGAAATTTTTTTCGAAAATAACTTTTTCTCAATTTTTTCCCAATTCTCCCCCCAAAAAATTTTTTAGCCGTCGACGATCTTCTCCATTGGCTCAAGTAACGCACTCCTTCCTCTCTCCTTTCTCTCTCATTACTTTTTTCCTTTTTTTAAATAAAGCCACTGAGCAAATATTAGAAAATATAAAGGTATATACTTCTTCTAGTCGGCTCAGCTTTCCTTTCAAAAAAATTTTTTTCGGGACTGAATTATTTGGAAGGGGGGGGGGGTGGATATTTTTGTTGGTAGTTGTTGGGAGGAGGAGGGGAGGGTTTTGAAGGAAAAGACTTTTGAATAAATGGAAAAAGAATAACAGGAGCACTGGCCCTCCAAACAAAACAAAACTCGAGAAGGTGCGCGCCGTTTGTATGAGAGAATGGGAAAGGGGAGGGAAGGGGTGGGGTGAAATTTTAAGAAAGCGAGAGAGGATTTTTTGGGTATATGTTGACTTAAAAAATAAAGACAAAACAGCTAAAAACCTAAAAAACAAGAACATTCTCTGAAAAAGGCCGTTAATGACAACATTGTTAATCAACAAAATAATAAACTCGAATCACTAAAATGTCGATAAAAATTTAAACAAAAAACTAGAAATCCAAACATTAATTTCCATAAAACGCGTACTTTTTACCCAAAAGATCAAAACTCTCCCACTCATTTTAGGCAAACTTACCTGGAAATTCTCGCAACTCAAACACAGAAGAATAAGCTTTAAATTCTCTCATCTCTTCTTTTAACCACGCCCTTCCACTTTTTATTAATTTTTATAAATTTTTGTAAACGGAATTTGTCCGTGAATTTTTTTTTATGAACTGGCAATTTTATAATAATTTATTTTAAATTTAAAAAAACCGTTTATTCGCGTTAATTTATTTTTCTATTATGATAAATTTAAAAAAATTAGAAATTTTTTTTCTAGAGCCAAAAAATTTGCTACGTCAAATAATCTGGAATTGTCTATTTCAGTTTCCCCTCATTAAACCTAAACCTTTTGGATTCAAGTTTTTAATTAAAACCTAAATTCAAACAGACGTCGATTATTTGGCGCTAATATTTTCGTTAGTAAAAACTTTTTCTTTGTTAAGATTTATCTTTTTAAAAATAATTTAAATAATAGTTAGCCTTCGAAAGATGTAAGATTTATTGATAAAGTTTGTTAATTTTAAATGCTATGGCTAAAGAAATAACTTTGGCGCTAGGTTGTTGACGCCGCATATTCTTGTCTGTAAATCTAATCCACATTCCGGTTCATGTACATATGATTTATTTCAAGAACGTATGAGACAAATTTATAGGGATTTTTAGATGTTGAAAAGCGGGACTTATTACTTTTAGTATTAGTAAGTGTACTGTAGACAAAAGTTTTCAGTTTTTGATTTTCGATACAAAATTTAATTGATATTTTTTGTTTTTTTGATAATTTTCGCCTTAAATGAAAAAAATTTTTTTAATCCTTCCAGGATGCCAGATAAAATTAAGGAAATCTAGTCTCGGAAAATTAGGAAAAAAGTAAAACAAAAGCAAGATTTTCTAAATAATAATTAAATTGTCCATTCTTTCCAAAAATTAATTTCTAGTATAGGTTAACCATGTAAATTAGTAATAAATTAATAATATTTTGCGCCTTAAATGAAAAAATTAATTTTAGATCCTTCCAGGGTGCCAGATAAACTTAAGGAAGGAAACTATCTAATCAAAACTATTTAATCAATTAATCAACTTTTTAATCAAAAATTTAATTAAAAAATTTTTCTCTCAAGTCTTAGACAAGGCAAGATGTTGGCATTGCTGAATTTGTGTAATTTAAAAAATCTTTTATTTACACTTTTAAATGTATCAGCCATGCTACATTGGGCCATGCCTCGGCAAAATATTTTTAATTTAAAAAATAATTTAAAAATTAACAATCAATTTTTAATTTAATAAATTAATTTTTAATTCTTTACATTATTTATTTATTTTCTTCCTTTTTATTTTCATTAATTAATGGTTGATCTACTACACGCATATAACCCTTTCCGGAAGGAAGTTGTAATGTATTAATTGAAGAATATAATTTATTTGCCTCTTCACTGCCAACTTTTGGTTCAATCATACATGGAGAACCGTTCTAAATTTGTAATTTTTAAAAATAAATTAAAAAAAATATTTCACACGAAAATATTTAGAACATAACTTTTGAGGGGAAGGATAAACAGAATTTATTTTGATATGGAGGGGGGGGGCTAAAAAAGCTAGCTTTTAAATTCAAAAATCTAAATTATTTAATCACTCAAATCATTTAAAATTATTTTTGAATAAAAATATTACATTCCATCCTTCAGGTGTAGCCAACATATATTCATCTGAAAGCCGCATAGAGTCTAATACACGAAGTAATTCACTTTTAAAAATAATTAAATTTATAGTTTTTAAAAGAAAAGTTAATTAAGGGAGACTCAAGACAGAAAATAAATGAGAATTTTTGATTAAGTAGTAACTAAATGCAAATAAAAACAGATTTATTGAAAAATAAGAATTAATATCAAATTTTGGCTTAAAATAAACATAATTTTAAATTATTTAAAAATTCTCGAGATCGCCCCAGACATTCCGAAAATAATTGAAAAATTTAATAAAAACATTTAACAAAAAGTTTTATTTAAATATTTACTCGAAATTTCGTCCAGTACTTGCTGGATACAAAATTGAGAGGCGAAGACGTTTTTGTGGATCAATGAAGAAAACGGCTCTAACAGTTAAAGGAATTCCAGAAATAGAATCCAAATTGAGTGGATCAAGCATTCCTAATTTTGTAGCCAAATGACGATTTTCATCAGCAATTATTGGAAAAGGAAAGTTGTCTACTGGAAAAGAAAAAAAATTGTTAAATTATTTTAAATTATTTGGTTTGTTCACTTGAAAACCGCCCCAAAACCTTTAACATTATGTTGGGAAGTTTCACTCTTTTGCGAAACTCCGAGTTTTTGGGAAACTCAAATTTGAAGATTTATTCACAGAAAAACAATGAATGGAAGAAAGATTAATTAAAGAATAAAATTTATGAAAAAAAAGTAATGAAGATGTTAAGAAAACAAATTATATTACCGAAAATTAAAGTTTTAATTAAAGTTTTACTATAAAAAGCAAATTCAAGCATTCTACAATCAACACCGCCAATCGCCATTAAGTTTTCTCAACTAGCCCGTCTACTGCTACAACGTTTCCTGCTTGACCGATGCTCTCTTTGTCGCCAGAAGGAGATCTGTTCCTGCTCTTCTTGACTGTTTTAGTTGCTGGCCTGCTACTCCCGATTAGCTGTTGCAAGAAGAAGAAAAGAATGGCTGATAAACGGTATGTTTAAGCCTTAGTCTTTTTCTTTAATTATTTATAACGTTTAACTTATAGGGCAAGTGACGAATCGACTCCTAGCCCTACGATTGCACAGACGACAATGAAAACAAAATCTCCAAAATCATCATCTCTAAAAGTGAAAGGCAAGAAGTCTAAAGGCAGCAAGAAAGAGCGCAGAAGCAAGAAAGGCGATGATGCAGAGGATGATGACGACGACGAACCAATAATTCAAGCTGCTTTCGGCGTTGTAAGTTTGAGAAATGATTAGATTATATAATCCTTCAATTAAATTTATAGGAAGTTCCCCCGACAATGGAGGTGGATAGCGGTATTGAAAGGAATTCCAAAGGCATTGAAAGGAAGTCTAAAGCTTCCGCACCAGTGAAAAGTGCTATTCAAGCTCCAAAGAGTGTTAAACCACCCCAAGGACAACAAGGCGCTGTTAAAACTGCTTACAAACACGTCGCTAAAACATCCGATAGGCCGTCGATGGAGTCTCCGAAGGCAGAAAATAAAACACCAACAAAAAGTAAAATGAAAAGTGCACCGGAGCGATCAGTAAAGAAGACGCCAAAGAAGTCAATGATCGACAAGCCGAAGGAAGCCATCGACAAGAAAACGCCTAAAGTTTCGTCGGATCCGAAAGGGAAAAGTAAGAAAACATTTTAAAATAAATTAAATAATTTTAAAATTTCAGCATCAGCAGTAAAGGATGCAAGACAGCAGCAGCCTACTCCACCTCCGTCAAAGGACAAACCCGCCAAAAGCAAAAAAGAGGAGAAGAAACCAACGCCTCGGAAGAGTGAAAAGGAAGAGGAGTCTGCAGCAAAAGATTCTTCTGGAGCAGAAAGTGAAAAGAAGACTGACTCTAAAGAGGCTGCGGAAGGAGAAAAAACGAGGGAACCTGCCATCAGTGCAAAAAGCGAGAAAGGAGATGAGGATGATGATTTGGAGGACGAGGATGAAGAGAAGGAAAGTGGCAAAGGCAAGAAGAAGAAAAGGGAAGAAGAAAGTGTACGAGACGAGAAGAAAGGAGAGGAAGAAAGCAGCAAGAAGAAGGAGGAGGAAGGAGGTGGAAGTGAAGCTCAAACAAAGAAGGCAGAAGAAAGTGAAGTAACAGAAGATGCTGATGCCGCTGCTCCAAAGGAAGAGGAAGAAGCTGATTGATAAAAGAATAAAAATAAATATATTAAAATATTGATGTTCATTCATTGTATTGTGTTTGTGTTGATATATACCTCTACATATATACTTAACTCTAAATTAATTTCGCCCTAATCCTTATGTGTGATATAATCATTTTGTGTCATTATTGTCATTGTTGTTGTATATAAAATTAGGTATTCTTATGTTAGTTTGTCTATTAGAGAACCAACTTTTAAAATAAATATACTAACGGAAAGATACCCCAGAAATCATCAAGGGCGTAGCCAGGGGGCTTCTGGGGGCAAATTCAAAACCCCAATTTTAGCCCTCCCCCTCCCACTGTCTACGCCTCAAAAAAATATAATTAATTTCCTTTAAAAACAAACTAACCATTTAAATTATTTTCTGCATCTTTAAAGTGTTGTTTTTGTCCAATCTTTCCATAATATTTATTATTATATTCAATTATATCATTCAACCAAGATAAATGTGATTGGACAGAATTACAACTCAAAGCAATTAATTTTGTATTTCGGCTAGCAAATTCTGTTGATAATTGAGCGGCACGTGCTAATTCTGTTGTGCTTAAAAAGAATAAAAGGTCGGTAAAAAATAAATAAACTAACCAAACGGGCGTAAAATCACTTGGATGAGAAAATAAAATTGCCCAACTAAAAAAAGAATTTTAATTAAAAAAGTTGAAAAAAAATACTTTTCTCCTATCCAATTATGAAAACTTTCAATTCTTCCAAAACTTGTATCAGCAGAAAAATCAGGAAATTGATTACCAAGTAATAACATTTAAATAAATTTTTAGTCTAAAAATATTTTTTTAATTAAAATTAAATAATTTTTAAAAAAAAAATAATTATTGTAAAAACAAAAAAATTATTCAAAAATTCTGTTTAAAAATATTTTATTTAATTAATAAAAGTCAACAATCACCAAGAATTTGTATTTAAAAAATAACCGATATGCATAGAAAATATACAATCGAACAAAAGCAAATTCTAAATTTTTACGACATTTTAAAAGATAGAAATAATCCCCGAATCGAAACTAGCCAAAATTTGACTAGTAACTAAACCAATCAGTTCAAAAAAAAAGTCTCAAACAGAAAAAAGTTCTAGTGGGAGCAATCAGAAAAAACTGGGTAATACTTATCCCGATTCGAGTGCATTACAACGAATAGACAAATATAAAGAAAATAATTTTACAAAAAAATAATTTGAAATAAATTTTCCAAAAAAATATTTTCCCCAAAATTTGTCTAAATAAACATTTAAAAATACTTTTTATTATTTCATAAATATACTCAATCCAAGTCAATGTCACTAACTCCTTGTCCTGTCTGATTTATTTGTTGTTCTCCGGTCATTTCTTCTTTATTCAATGAATGAGAAGTTCCAGATGTTGATTGCATCTTGCGATTAATCTATTAAAAAATCAAAATTAAAAATATTTTAGAAAAAAAATTAAAATTATTTTCATTAAGTTTGGTAAAAACGAAATTCAACACCATAAAAATTTCAAAAATTATTTTAGAAAAGGTTTCGCTAAACAATAATTAATTGAACCAAGAGGACTCGAACCGCCATAAAAAAAATAAAACGACAATCTTATTGTTAGACATCATAAGAATTTTAAATAACGGTTGAGATTAAAACAAGTTTAAGAATTAAAATAAGAATCTAAAATTTAAAATCAAAAACCTCTTTAACCAACCAATCAGCAGCTTTATTCAATCTCTCTGCCTGCTGATTCCGTCCCTCATTTTCCAAAACTTTTGCAAAACGTTGCTGTAATAAAACAACAGAATTCAACAAATCTGGACATCCACCAGTATTTTTTAATGCCCAATCCAATGTTTTATTTAAAAAAGGAGTTCGTCGATCTTTAGGTAAAGATTTATCCGAATCAAAAGTCTCTGAGTCTTTGTCGTCACTATTAATTTCCTCTCCTTCCAATTTGCCTGGCAATTTGGTGAAAAGCTTAAAAATATTAGGAGGTATATTTTATTAAATTAATTTTTTAAAAGGAAGGCAGGAAATCTTCAAGGGTGACACACTCGAATTGTGTAAACAAAACAAGTTAAGGACAAACTCAACAAAATTTCAAAATGGTTGGACCGATTTTTTGAAAAAAATGAATCCATAAAAACCTGAACAAGTTTGTCAGATTTATCTTCCACAAGTTGACGTGCAGTACTCTTACAAGTGTCCACATAAAGTTCAGCAAGGTCAATAGCACTCGAAAATTCATTTTCTAGAATAATTTTTAAAAATAAAATTCAAATAAAAACCTTTACAAAAAGTCAAACAACAATTATAAATTAATTCAAGTAATTCTTCAACATTTGCTTCAGAATTTGGGTCATTTACGTTAATCTGTTTTTGAAGCATTCGAGTTTGCAATGTTCGAATAATTTGATGAGCATCATAAAATCGTCGTTGAGAAAGAGCATTTTCTAGACGCGATTGAAGTTTGGTAATCTAATAAAAAATAAATTTAGAAAATATAAGAATTTAGATAAGATAACAAGAGATCCCAACAATTCGTAAATGATGGAAGTCAAAAACTAAAATTCTCCTCATCGCTGGGTAAGGATTACAACCCAAAACGTTTTAAAACGATTTTTAGACTAGAATGCGTTTCATTAAGAAAAAAATATACTTGATTCTGAACAGAGTTATTCGAAAGCAACGCCATTAAACACTTGAGAGAATTTTACTGTCAAAAAATTTTCTAATATTTTTCTAAAAATTAATTTAAAAAATTCTTTCGAAATAATTAAAAATATTTTAAAAAATACTTGATTTAATAAAACTTCGAAGTTTATTTTGAAATATTTATTGTTTTAAATAAAAAAATATCGAAATGTTGAAAAAAAAACAAAATTCAACAACTTAATTTAAATGAGGGGAGATCTAAAAGTAAAACAAATTGAATATTGAGAAAAAAGAATAATTTTTAGATCTTATTGTCTCCAAAAAATATTGGAGCAAAGGAAGATATCGAAAAGAAGATTTTATTTTTTTTCAAAAATGCTTTATTCCTTGCCAAATGAAACGAATCTTGACATTTTTAAATGTCTCAACTATAAACAATTATGTTCAATCAAACAAAATTGTTGTTGAACAAGCAATTATTTGAATAAACATAATTGTTGATAGCTGAGACATTTAAAAATGTCAAGATTCGTTTCACTGGCAAGGAATAAAGCATTTTTTGAAAAAAAATTAGCCCTCTGTATCAAGTGACATTTCAACACTAACAATAAGAACTCTATTTTGTTAGAAGGGCATCTGTTTTTCTCAATATTTAATTCTGAAAATTTATTTTTCAACAAAAGTTAAGTTTAAACATGAACATATCGTAAAAAATCAAAAAATCAACATAAATTAACTTCGCAAAAATTTCCTTCAATTCAAGCACGGAATGGCATCCCACCACGAGGAATTCCTCCACCACGTCCACGCCCTCCACGTGGAGGACCACCACGGAAAGCAGTTCCACGTCCACGTGGTGCTCCACCAGCACCCATTCCCTGACTGCCACGTTGAGCACGACCGATATTCTAAAAAGAATTTTTGAATTATTTATTTATACTAAAGGGATCCAAGAAGGGCCTCTTACAAGTAAAATATAAATACAGCGCAACATCAAAACAATTCTTTCTTCCATTAAACTTTAAATCAAAACCTTAAACATTGGAGCATTCTTAAGCATATCAGGCAAAATCATAAAACGAATTTGCGATCCACGAATAAAAACGTTTTCGAGTGTTTGAGTTCGCCCATCTCGAAGAGTAACAGTAACTTCGGCCATTTGGCAATTCATGTTATCTTCAGCCTCGACAAGTTTCCCGCGATAGACTTCTCCTAGAAATTAAGAAAATATTTTCATTCTTTAAATTTTTAAAAACCGATAGTCGTTTCCAACGTAATAACATGCCCTTCGGCTTCGTGTAAAACTTTAATTGGCACTCCGACAGCAGTCATTTTTCCAAAATTTGTTTTAGCACAAGGTGTGCAATTTAATAAAATAAGATACTGAAAAATAAATATAATATTTTTACATAAGGTGGAGAGCAAACAGTCCGGAAACCCAGGGACAAAACAAAAATTAAGGGGAAAATAGAATAAATATTCTAAATAAATCTATTAACCTCCACAATTTCTAGAAGCTAGCCCGAAAATATTTTTGGTAAAAGGAATCTCCAAATGTTCGCTCTTATTAAAAATTTAAAAAGTAATCGTGGAACTAAATAATCCATTAAAAAATAGCTAAAAATAATTTCAAAACATTTATTCTGTCTTGATTGCATATGAGAAAAAATCGAGGACAATATTACAAGATGAATTTTAAAAAAAAGTAATGTTATCGCAGTACTTAAATGAAGCAAAAACCATCTACGATTTTTTACAATTTAATATACAAAGGCAATATTCAAGTTTACTATGAAAAAATCTAGAGATGGAGAGAAAATCTTACCTTCCATTAATCAACACATTCTTTTAATAATTTTAAACCTAATTCTAGAAAAAAACAAGTCAACAAAAGTAAACTTGAATATTGCCAAAATCAAAATAATCGAGACATAAGTAATTACATAAGTGCTACATGTGACAAAAATGTTTTTGAAAGAATATTGTGTTTAAAAAATATATTTTAACTTTATTTTGGTATTTTTAAATTTGGTTACAAAAACATTTTTAAAGGGGCAAAAGTCGAATGTGGACGTTGAGAACGAGGAGTATTCATATATTTAGGAAATACGATTAAGAGTAATTAAAAGCTACATTTATAAAAGCATAGCTGCTTACCTGCACCCTTTAAATTTCAAAAAACACTCAAAACGATTATTTTTGCAATTTCACAAAATTCCATTTTTATTTGAATTTTTTCGAGACCTTGTCGGATTTATTTGTTAATGTTGTTGTAGTTGATGGCGTTGTTGAAAGTGAAGACAAATCAAATATACCACTTCCAGAAGTATGAGTAAATGCAGAAAGTAATGCAGAATCAACAGGTTCCATGCAAGATGGACAGGTAAATGAACGAAGAAGCCAATCTTTAATAAAAGTTAAAATAGACGTAAAATGGATCGAGACAGAAATACAAAGAAAATATAAATAATCGTGGAATATATATTTGTGGAAAATCCCAAATAAAGAGCTAACTAGTATTATAGCAATTCCTAACAAAGATCTCGCCAGCTTTTATATCTAAACACCAAGGAAGGCAAACCTAAACACAGGGTTATTTCAAAGCTCAAAACCAATCCGCCAATATTTAAATTGATATTAAAATTTAAAACTAACTATCAATACACTGCAAATGGTAAGAATGCAAACAAGGCAAGAATCGAATAGGATCTCCAGGTTGGAAATCACCCATACAAATTGCACATTCCGTGTCTCCCTTTCCGTCTTCAATAAACATATCAACCGGAATTTGCTCTAGAAGGCAGCGGACGCGGGCCTTAAATCGAATATTTAATTTAAAATTCAAACAAAAAGAACCTTTCGTTTTTCATCTAAAGCTTTCATTTCCGCCGCATTTGCTTCATCGCCGCCAGTTCCAAAGGCAGAATTCATGTAAAGCTGGTTGACATAAGAGCTCTATTAATTACAAAGAAAATACTTCAGGCTACGCAAAAAAATAACCGTCTGCATGTTTCGATGTAGACGACTCCTTTCAGAACCACTTGAAGCCGATGATGAGGAAATACCCCCAGAAGAACCACGTGAAGAATGTGTTCGTCTTCCACTCCCTACAGTTTGTTGGAAAATAAAATTCTTCTAAATTTCAGTTTAAATAAAAAAAACCTGAACCCGTATTTGTAGAAAGATTATCTAAACGAGTAAAATCATCACCAGCCACTCGTCGGCGTAAAAATTGTAAACAATTCCCCATTAAAGATTATTTGTATACAGAGGTATAAAGGCAAGTGAAAAATTAGCTTTATAGAGAAGTTTAAAATAAACTTAAAAAATAGAATTAATTTAAAAACAGTCTTGTTTTTAGAAAAACAAGATACGAATCAAATCTATGAAATCTTAAATAAAGCTTTCCTTGAAATCCAAAAACATGACTGGTTTGAACATTTTTAAATTTTACATTTTGACATATTCCCCTCAAAAAACTTACAAAATACATCCCTAATTAATGTCCATTACCGGAAATTTAATCGGAATTTTCCAAGGTCAGGGTCAATTACGGACTGATTTGACCTGAGAAAACTCGTTCGGATCCAGTCCGACCCCAGCAACAGATCCAAACTGGATCCGAAACGAAAAATATTTTTTCGGACATTGTGTTTTCTTTTATGTTAGACTAGACTGGCAAATATAAATAAAATTAAAAAATAATTTTGTGGTTTAAACAAATTAAAAAGTATGAGAAGGTTAAGTATTTTAATCTTATTATTTTTATTCCTTTGATTTATAATTTTTAAAATCTTACACTTAAATGGAAAGCACTTTTGTTTACAGTCCCTTGTAAATAGGATATTAAAGTAATAAATTTTTGTTAAAAAATTTTTTCTTAATCTCTACACTGCTTTCCATTAAAAAACTTCAAAGAATTATAGTCAAAACAAAATTTAAATTAAAAACAGATCAAAAAATAATTTTTACAAAAATAATTAAAACGTTTTTCTTGCAATAATTCCTTTCCCAATTGAATCAAATTGTTGTTTTGTAACCCAAATTTTACGGAATGTGTCCAATGAAGCTAGGATAGAACCACCAATCCAAGTTGAATAAATACGCTCCTGTGGAGCTAAAATACGAATTTTTGCGTCTTTTGGGCCAAGTCTTCGCATCTAAAAAAAGAAAAATAAGAGAGAAAATATTAATTTACTTCAGTAAGTAATCGATCTCCAAATCCTTGAAACATTGTAGATCCACCACTTAGAACAATATTTTCATACAATTTTTTGCGCAAATCAACGTCACATTTCTTAAATTTAAAAAATATCAAAAAGGTGTCCAAAATATCAAAAAATTTTCTTAATTTTACAAAAAAAAAAGATAGTTTAAAAATAATCTCACAAAAATAGCATTAGAAAGACAATGTGCCACTCCATCGCATTCCTCTCCAATCAATTCTGGTCGAAAAAGAATCTCTGGTGCCCTATAATGTGCTGCACCAATTTCAATTTTTGAGCCATCTGGGAGTGGATAAATGACCTAAAAAATATAAAACAATTATACCTAATTAGAAAAAACCTTCGTTGTTTCACCAGCGACAGAATCTTCTTTAAGCGGAGTTGAATAAAGTTTACATTTTTGTTCTTTAATTTCCCTCACAATTTCAAATTCGCTGGTTTTGCTGAATATGTGACCCTCTTTCCGCAATAATAATCTGAGATAGCGTGTCACATCACGGCCGGCAATATCAATACGTTGAATACTTAAAATGAGTTATTGGTGGTAGTTTGGAAGTCGCCCCTCTTTTTTCCCGTTTCCCTGACCATTACGCTTTTTTTTTGTTTGATATATGATTTATTACATATCATTCGAAAAAGCTCTTCGAGTCTGGTCAAATGAGTTTTTAATAAAAATTTAAAATAATACGTAGACCTTCATTAAATTGAGGCAAGTATCCAGGGAAGGGGGGCCATTTATAAATAAATAATTAAAATATTAACCCATGTTCAATAGCAAATCCTTCAAATATCGGCACAACATGGGTAACTCCATCGCCAGAATCGAGAACTACACCAGTTGTTCTGCCGGAAGAGTAAAGACTGAGAACTGCCTAAAAATTCCAGTAAAATTTAAAGAAATTAAAAAGAAAACCTGAATTTGTATATAAAGAGCAGGAACATTAAAAGTCTCAAATAAGATTTCTGCAGCTTTTTCCCTGTTAGTTTGAGGATTTAATGGTGCTTCAGTTAACAAAATTGGATGTTCATTAGGTTCTGTCTGAAAAAAGAAATAAACATTGTTCTTGACTTACTATAGAGACTAGCTGGATTTTTGAGAATTAAAGGCTTAATCACTTAGGCAATCTCATTGTCAGTATTAATTTAGAGTGTATATCAAAAACATACCAAATTTCTAATTCAAAATAAGAGTCCAAGAAAATAAAATCTGGCCCCTCAATATATAAATACCAAAGAATCAACAAAATTTAACATTTCTAAAAACCTATATTTACCCTAAGCTGATCACTTGAATAAATATATTGCCAAATTTTTTCCATATCGCTCCAATCTGTCACAATTCCATGCTCCATCGGGTATTTTAAAGCAAGAAGTCCTCTATATTCTTGAGCCTTTGGCCCTTTAAGTATTTTAATTATAAAAAATAATTTCAAAAAAACCAATAAAACAGTCGCCTTCCAAAGCTCCAGCCATAACTCTTGTATGTTTTGGCCTTCCAACATAATTACCAAAAATACATTTTGGTGCATTCTCACCAGCAAAACCAGCTTTTAAAATGCCCGAACCATTGTCAATAACTACTGGTTGACTAGCAATAACTGTATTATAATCCATAATTTATTTTTCGAATTTTTAGTCAAAATAACCTAAATTAGGTAAATAAAACACAAACAATGGAATTGAAAACAAAAAAAAAACAAAAAATAAAGCTTAAAATTAGTCAAAACGAAATTTATTTTTGGGTAGAGGACGCCTCAGGGTAGGGGCGTTTCAGAGCAGCGGAACGCGATCATTGAGTACGGCCGTTTGTGTACCGCCGTTTGTGTACGGCCAGTTGTGTACCGCCGGTTGTGTACCTTGCCGTTTGTGTACCTGGCCGGTTGTGTACGGCCGGTTGTGTACCTACCCAAATGGGGACGTTTGTGTACCCGCATTTTTAAGAATTTTTGTCTTTATATATCCCAGAACGAAAGTATTGCTGGTAAGATAGTAAGGGAATATAGACTATATCACCCAATTCAGAATCTTATTAGACCCAAGGTTACTTTATCAGGGGATTTTAGGCCGTATTATCACTAGAGCTAGGAACGGGTCCGGGACCCGGACCCGGAACCCGGTTTCCGGGTCCTTTTTCCCGGTTTTTTTGAAGCAACCGGGTTGAAACCGGGGACGGGTTTTCCCGGTTTCCCGACCCGGAACCCGGCCGGTCCATTTTTCAGAACCCGTTACCCGGACCCGGTCCCGGCTTTTTTTTCACCTGGAAACCGGGAAAAATATTTAGTATATTTTCGTACTTCGATATTAAATTTTTGAAGGAAAAGGGAAAGGAATATTTATAATTTCCAATATTTCCCTTTATTGGTCGATGATTGAGTGGTTAAATTGACTGACTTCACTCATCTAGTCAATTTATGGGGATGGGGTTCGAATCCATGTATGGAAGTGGGGCTGAGAAAATTTTCTTTTTAAAAAAATAATTTTAAACTTTGATTTTGATTTTAAATTTGCAAATTTATTTTTTTTTTAAGATTTTACTTGAAAAAATATTAGAAATTTTAATTTAATCATGAATTTTCCAAAATTTTCGCTTGTGCGCAGAAAATTTAAGAGTTCTGGCTTCATTACCATCTAAACTTCGAAAATCGTATAGGAGGATAGTTGAAAAATACAGCCCCATGATGAAAAATACAGCCCCATTTCAACAAATAAAAAAACCCGGTTTCCCGGCCGGGACCCGCCCATTTCTAGACCGGGTTGAAACCGGGAACGGGTTTTCCCGGTTTCCCGGACCCGGAACCCGGCCGGTCCATTTTTCAGAACCCGTTACCCGGACCCGGTCCCGGTTTTTTCAAAATTCCTAGCTCTAATTATCACTTAAAGAACTTTTTGTGTTGCTACGAAGAATAGGTCGGCATTTCAACTCAAAAAATCGATAAAAGGAATAGGTTTATGTTACTGGTACGGAACCCAGCGACCGTTGACTCCCGCGAGACGCGTGCCGGCTTTTGCACAAGCGTCTCGCCGACGCCCATAGGTTTACTGGTTTATTTTTGAACCGTAACTTTGTCCAAATTTGTTAAATCATGGCAATTTTGGTCGAATTTGCATTTCGAATTTTCTAATAAGATTCTAAGTCGGGGAATATAATCTATATTCCCCTATTATATTCCTATATAATGCGGTACACAACTGGCCAGGTACACAAACGGCCAAGTACACAACTGGCGTGTTTCGACTTTGGCAGCCTCAGTACGAAAGAAGGTCCAAAGACGAAAAAACGATGAAACGGAAGTACAAAGAGATAAAATCTAAAAATATTAAAAAATTCCATTAATCATAAAATTCCCAAGTTTAAGATTTTATTTCTTTTTTTTATTATTCTTCCATTAATTATTGCCGTTCCCTTAAGATTTCCACAATAATATATTTGTTACACTAAAATTTCCCTCTCTTTTCTCTAAATACTTTTGACCTTCGTTCACATATAAAATGTAGTAATCGGCGCTCATAGGCGTTCTTTTTACCAATCACTTTTTTTTCTAAAAAGATTTTTCCTTTTTTTCTAAATTGATTCTTCCTTTTTTTTATAATAAAAATTGGCTTTAATAAATAAATTATTTTTTGAATAAAAATTGTTTGGAAAAAGGTTGGAAGAAAATTAATCGAATAAAAAATTATAGAAATTTCAAAAGAAGAAATTTCTCGTTCCAAAAAATTGTTATTGGAACAAGTGGCGAGCACTGACAACAGAAAAAATAATAACGACCTGCAAATTTATTTGGAAACAACAAAAATACTAAAATTCTCCTTAAAATAATTAGTGGATTGATTGAGCAACAACAAAAAGGTAGTTTAGTGTCCTTTCAAAAAAAAAAAATAAAATAAAATAAAATTTTTGTTTAAATTTATTTTGAAGAATTAAAAGAAATTTAAAATAAATAAAAATGAGTAAACCGCTGAAGCTTTTCACAAAAAGAGCTTCGGAAACGGTACAAACGCTACTTGAGCGAGAGGTTCCAAAAGAACCTGAAGATTCTGAACAAAATTCAGAATTCTTCCTTGATGTTTGTGAAACACTCGACCAGATAAATATAGAAATTGAAGAATTAGCGGAGGCCTACAACGATTTAAAAGAAGCAAACGCGAAATGGATTTCGCTAATTCAAAGAGGGTCGCAAGCAGAAAAACAAACGCTTGAAAAAGCATATGAAGAAGTAGCAGAAGACTATAATATCGAAGAGCGTCTAAATGAAGCGGAAATAAAATTAAGAAGTCTAAAAGATTTAGAAAGGAAGTTAAAAACTGAAAAAAGAAAGGAAGAAAGAAAAGAGAAATCGATAATTAATTCTACAACACAAGTACAACAAGCTCTTGGATTTAGTTTTAAGCCACCGAGGCAAGAAATTGGAAAATTCTCGGGTAGGCAGATAGACTGGCCCGAGTGGTGGCAAATCTTCAACGCTACAGTACACGAGACCGACGGAAGTGAAGAAGTAAAACACGCGGTTCTCAAACAATGTGTACTGGGAGAAGCAAAATCACTTATAGAGGGATTAAAATTAAGTGATTATGAAGTAGCCATCGATTTACTCAAACAAAGATATGGAAATGAGGAAGAATATATACGGCATTTACATACACAACTAGAGAGTTTGAAAATTTGTCAAAATTTTCAAGATTGTAAGAAATTCTCGTTAGATGTTGAAAGGATATGCCGCCTTTTGGAAAATAACGACCAAAACATCTCAGGCCAAGGAATTTGGATGAGCTTAGAAAAAAAGCTCACAATTCCAATTCTGCGCGAAATTCAGTCAAAGAAGGCGATTGTTAAAAGTAATGAAGCTTTATGGGACACCGCAGCTTTCAGAAAAGCTTTGCGTGAAGTAATAGAGAAAGAGGAACTTGTCCTCTCCATTCACGCAAAATCAAACGAAAAAGTTGAGCAAAATACCATAAAAAGCCAAAGAAACTTCCAAAATGTAAGAAGAAATAATGAAAAGGAAGTAACAAGAACATTCGCAAATACTGAAGCAAAAAATAAAAATTTTAACACACGCGCAAAATATAATAAAAACAACAACAACCAAAACCAAAATAAGCCTGAAGGTGGGAGGAGAGCCCCAATATACCCTTGTATATTTTGTGGAAAAAAGGGACATTGGGGGGATGAATGCAGACAAACTAGCACCGCGAAGGATCGACGGCAAAAATTAATAGAGATAAAAAGATGTATTTTTTGCATTAAGCCAGAGCACATGGGGAATTGTAGAAGACCTATCAGATGCTTCCACTGTCAAGAAAGGCACAATACGGCACTTTGCGAAAAAACTTATAAGGAAAATAATATAAAAATTGAAGGAAATGTTTTGCAAAATTTGGCGCTTTTACAAAAGCCGCGGCAAAAAAGAATTTTGCTATGCCGTGAAGCCGTTATATTTAATCCGTCTAGTCCCGAAAAAAGGACAACTGGAATGGTATTTATCGATTGTGGGTCCCAAAGATCTTACATTCGAAAAGGAATAGCGCAAAAATTAGGCCTGCGTACTTCTCAAAAAGAGGTACAAAGGATCCAACCTTTTCCGGCAAACAGGTCCCCGATAATTGAATTTCAGGCAGAAATATTCAGATTAGGGATCGAGAAATGCAGAAACGGGCAAATGTTTGTAGAAGTAGGGCAGTTGGATAATTTACACAGCTTGATCACCCAAATGCCTGTGGTTTTGGCTCCCGAGGACGAGCGCGAATTGGATCTAAAATCCAACAAAATACCGCATTCCGTAGTCGAACCGGACGTCCTATTGGGAGTTGAATATTTCTTCGAATTAAATATAATTCGAAAGAAAAAATTAAATTGCGGACTTTGGCTTGCAGACAGTGCGCTTGGCCCAGTAATAGGAGGGAAAGGACAAATTACCAACAGTAAATCTTTCCCTACTATTGATCGTTCTAATGCAGTAATTACTGAAGAAAATGACTATGGAAATGAAACATTAGAAGATAAAATAGATAAAATGTATTCGCTTGACGGAATTGGCATAGGCGACGCGACCAATCAAAAATTGGACGAAAAAATAAGAAATGAATTTGAAGCTAAATTAACGTTCCAAAATGGACGTTATGAAGCAGGCTGGTTGTGGAAAGACCCGTGCCCAAAATTACCAAGCAATTACCGTATGGCCAAAGCAATGCTTTTAAATCAAATAGAGGAAAAACAGAAGAAAAATCCGAATCATTTAGCGCTCTATGAACAAACCTTTGCTGACCAAGTGGAAAAAGGTATTATTGAAGAAATACCCAGAAATCAAGATGATGGTGGACAAATTCACTATCTGACACATTTCCCGGTTGTGAGAGAAGATAAAACTTTCACAAAATTCCGAATCGTTTTTAATGCAAGCGGAAAAAGCCGGAAGGACAATCCTTCTCTAAATGATTGTCTTCACCAAGGCCCCGTCACAATACAAGACTTGTGCGGGTTACTTATGCGATGTCGTCTGCCCACGTATTTAATAGCTGGAGATTTACAGGCAGCTTTTTTACAAATAAGCTTGCGACCAGAAGATAGGAATTGCGTACGATTTTTATGGGTTAAGGACGTTAAAAAACCAGCATCGTCACAAAATGACGATGATTTAAAAATATTCCGTTACGCCAGGGTAACGTTTGGCGTAAATTGTTCTCCCTCTATTTTAGGAATGACTGTAGACTATCATTTAGCCAAATATGATAGTTCAACTGCTAATAAATTGAAAAAGGCAGGCTACGTCGACAATTTCTTAATCGGAGCAGAAGAAAAATCGGAAGTTGAAAAAGATATTTTGGAAGCGCGAAAAATATTTCAAGAAGCCGGATGGAACTTTCGTGAAATATTTACAAACGCGATTAAACAATTGAATGCCATACCTGTTGATAAGCTTCCAATAGAAGCAAGGACGACTAATTTGCATTCTAGCGCTAAACAAAAAATATTAGGTATAACATGGGACACCTTTTATGATGCTCTATCTTTAAAACTCCCTATACCAAAAATAACTGAAGAAAAGCAATGGACAAAACGAAAAGTCCTAGCAACTATAGCTGAATGTTTTGACCCTTGCGGCCTTATTTCACCCGCTCTTCTAAAAGGGAAATGGCTATTGCAAAAAGTATGGGAAGCGAAACTTCCTTGGGACAATGATTTACCCGAGGATTTAAAAATTGAATGGGAAGAAATTGCAACAGAATATCTAAATTGTAGCATTATTAAAATACCCAGAAGAGTTATCTCGTGGAAATTAACGAAAGTACCAAATTTCCAACTATGCGCCTTTTCTGATGCTTCAGACAAAGCTTTAGGATTCACGATCTATCTTCGCTCTCAAAAAGATGCGAAAATAGAATCGACTCTAATTTTTGCTAAAAGCAGAGTAAAGCCTAAAGCGCAAATTGGCAAATGCGAAGCAAAATTAACTATTCCCAGAATGGAACTCCATGCAGCTTTAATAGCTACTAAAGCATTGGAATATGTAGAAAAGATGCTCGATATAAAAATTAATAAAAAGATACTGTGGACTGACTCTCAAACAGTCATCCACTGGCTAAAAAGCCCATCGGAGCAAGAACCATTCATTGAAAGACGTTTAAGGCCTATTCGAAAAAATATTGTCAAATACATCCGAACCGAAGAAAATCCGGCGGATATGACTAGTAGGGGAATTACTCCAAGCGAATTGGCCAATAATGTTCTTTGGTTTAAAGGCCCAGAATTTCTTCACGAAGAAGAAGAAAATTGGCCCAAAACTGAAATCGAATATGTGCCAGGGGAGAGGATAGAAAAATTTAATCCTCAACCTTTCCATGAAATGTGCCTTTTGACAATAGAAAAAGCACCATTAATAGAGCACCATCGATTTTCTAAAATAAATAAATTAAAAACAACATTAATTTTCGTTCTCAGAGCATTAAAACACATTTGCCTGAAAAAAGAAATAAATATGAAAAATGAATTTTTCTTAAAATTAAAAGAAACTATGGCCAATTCACCAGGAATAATTAAACCAGAAGAGATGAAATTGGCTGAAATATTTTTATTAAAAGAAGCTCAAAATCTATACCCTCCCTCTGAAGATACAAAACAAAATTTATTATTATTTAAAGATTCAGAAAAATTATGGAGGAGTAAAGGAAGAATTGAATTAGGCCATCTCGATGAGGAAACAAAATTTCCTATTTGGTTGCCTAAGAATGCCATTTTAACTGAATTAATAATAATGGAGGTCCATGAAAAAATGGCCCATGCAGGAACCAATACGGTATTGGCCTGTTTGAGATTAAAATATTGGATATCTCGGAAAAAAGTCCAGGATGTCACCAAAAAGTGTCAAATATGTAAGAAATTTTGGATAAAGCCATACAAACAACCAGCATTTCCGACACTGCCTGCGATTAGAGTTAACCAATTTCGGCCCTTTATGCACACTGCGGTTGATTATTTTGGACCTCTAACCGTGAAACAAACCAGTGGCGATAAAATTAAAAGATGGATAGCTGTCTATACGTGTACTAGCACTAGAGCTATTCACCTAGAAATGGCTGAAGACTTGTCCGCCCAAGCCTTTTTACAAACTTTCAGAAGATTTATGGCTCAAAGAAAAAAGCCAGCTTTGATGATTTCCGACAACGGCACAAATTTCAAAGCCGCGGAAAAAACTCTACAAATAATTTGGAAGGAAGTAAAAATTCAAAAATTCTCTTCTGATCACGAAATTAAATGGATTTTCGTGACGGAAAGAGCTCCATGGAAAAATGGACTTGTAGAAAGGATGGTAGGACTGGTAAAATATTCTCTAAAAAGAACAGTCGGAAAAAGGCTGTTGGAAGAGGAAGAACTTCGTACATTAATAAGCGAAGTACAAAATGTGGTAAATTCCAGGCCACTCAATTTTATCCCTGACTCAGAGCACATAATTCCCCTCCGACCAGTGGATTTTCTAATACCATATGAAGAAGGCAATTCTGAATTTCCTCATTTGCCAAAAGCAGATTTGGAGGACCCAGATTATCGACCCCAAAAAATGGCTTATAAAGAAGAATTAGTCGAGGAAATAAGGAAGGCGTCCGACAGAATAAACAAATTCTGGGAAATTTGGACAGCCGAATATTTGCTGGCACTGAGAGAGAGAAAAAACGGTATCAAAAAGTGCCCCTCCGCAGAAAATCCCCCTAAGGCGGGAGATGTTGTCATCATCCGAGATGATGAAATAAAAAATCGTGGAGTTTGGAAGCTCGGAAAAATCGAAAAATTACTTCCGGGTGAGCGAACAGCGGTAGTAAAAACGAGTAAAGGAACTATGCGCCGCGCAGTCAACGATCTCTTTCCCTTTGAAGTAGATGAAAATGAAAAAATAATCCCAGAAAAAGCTGAGGAAATGGAGAATAAAAATAAAAATGATTCTTTAAAATTGAAAAATAAAAATAGAAAAATTACTAATAAAGAAATTTGTCAATGTAATTTGATCATTTTCAGGGAAATGGTAGACGAACATGTTTCCGATCTCTCTTTGGATTATGAAGAAGAAAAATTGAAAAATCAAAGTAATGGAAGTATTGATAAAAACGAAGAGCCACCAAAAAAGCAAGTTAAACAAAATTTTGATGATCGACTACAATCTTTTGTAAAGAAAATACAGAAACAAAAGGAAGCTGAAGAGAAAGTGGTTCGCAAACAGCCAGGTTCAGGTTCAATCAAATTAAATAAAACAAGACAGCAAAACTGTTTTGAAGGTAAAAAGGAAGAATGTACTAGCACTTCTAGGTTAATGAAGTTTCAACAACAGAATGGTTCGGAACCTAAAAAGGAAGGAAAGAAGGCCGAACTTAAAGAAAAAGACCCCTCCAAAAGAGAGGTCAAAAATGGAAAGCTCGTTTTGAATTTCGGCTGGGCTTTAATTAATGGTTGCCTACCTGGAGCGAATAGTCACAAGCGATGCTCGCAACTAACTCTCCGTAACGTTGTCGACATCGCTAGAAAGGATTCTGAAGCTATAAAAAGGGATTATCCACGTCTTCAGAGTAAGCCAATTCAGTCTTTAATCCAATTACTTCTGTGTTTCTGGACACTAATGAAAATGAGAAAAGACTGGTGGAAGAAGAAAAATAATAAAACAACGTCTTTTGAAGCGGGAATTGAGTTTATTGATGAAGTATTGAATGCAAAGAAGCCCGCGCAGATAATTACTGCTATAGAAAAGAAAAGAACTATAAATTTAGAAAGAGGTTGGCATCCAAGAGATTTAAAGCCAGCATTAGCTCTCTGGAAGGCTGCTTGTGAGTTAGCGGAGGAAGCATTTTCAAACAAACCTTGGCTTCCTGTTAGCTTAAGAGGACAAGGAAATCCAACAGAAGAGGAAGGATATGAATTGTTTTTAAAAATAGCTGAGCATGCTGAAAAAGCGCTAACATTTATGCGATTTGTTGAATATTATCCACGAGCTACTCCCATATACGAAGAGGTTATGATTGTGGGGGACCACAACGCGAAAATATTAACTGAATTCTTCCCTCAAAGTTTTTGCGCCGCACCAATAGCAGCGAATGAAGTTAAATATTTATTTAATGACTACTTACCACTCACACCAGCTCCCTATTTCACAACAATAATTTGGATAGGGGGAGAAGTTATTGATGAAGGAGGACACCCTGAAGCTCTCAAAGCTCAATTAGAGCCGCTTTGGAAAAAACTTGAATGCTTCAGCGGAACAGTCTATATTTTGCCACCCCCATATAAACCAAGAGAAGTTGATTATTGGCAAAAAATTGTTGAAAATCTCAAAAAAGAGAGAAAAGAAAAAAGAGGTACAAAATACCTGGAAATAGAAACGGGCAGTTCAGAAGCCTTAAGAAAGAATTTAGTAGATGAAGAAGGAAGAATAACTAAAGAAGGGATAGAAGAAGTTGTACGAAAATTAAGGGCAGCTGATACTAGATTAGAACGACAACAAAATGCTCCTCCGGTTGTCGAAGAAGAAGAATCTGACTCGGAAATGCAAGAAGAAAGAGTCGAAAATAATTATAATCCAAGAAGAACCGTTTACGTACGTCGGTCGGATAATCAACAAAGAGGACGTCGTACGCCTAGGCGAGGACATTACATTAGAAATATGAGCCCCATCAGAAATGGAGGAAGACCGAATATAATTAATCGGCTCTCGTATGTTTCAATGAATTTGGTTATGCTTGGACTCGCACTTCTATCCTGCTTACCTGGCGTCCAAACAGGTGAGCCAATGATATGCCCTCATGGAATAACTAGCAAAATTTATAAAATAGATCAACACCCTTCTCATTGTGAAGAATTATTCGTCTCAGAAAGGCAAATAATCAAAAATATTGAACTGACAGTCTTCCGCCCTAATGACGTCACACAAGAAATTCAACTTAGCACCACCCGGGAAGAGTGCTTGAAAATGATTTACACCTCAAAGTGTAACACTGGCACAGATCAAATAATGGAAGGGGAAGAAGAAAATAAACGTACAAGAAATTCACTCAACCCTGAATTCTCTTATTTTTCGGGTGGCAAAGAGGTTTCAGTCATTAATTGTTTTTTGACAAAAATACATATATATTTTTCACCTAACCAGGAAAGGATTGAATCACCTTTGCTGGAATTGGGACACTGTCGACTAATCGACAGAGCTTGCCTCCTAGAAGACCAATCGATGTTACTGTGGAATGCTCCAAAAGAAGAGCAACAGTGTAACTTCAGAAGAATGGAAACCTTCAAAGGCTCAATGTATGATAAATGGTTCATGGCTAATGATCAAACTTTTTCTTTAAGTGTTACAAGCCCAGAACAGTTCATGGATTGTGGTAAAACAATGGTGAGGACGGACCAACTGTATGCTATTACTATGCTGGATTATCAGGCACATTTTGCGGTGACCAAAAGTCAACCGAGACGTTCCTTACCTGCTACAGAATTTAGCGGTAATAAAGAAAAAATAAAAAATTTGGGATTAGATGGGCAAATACACGTCTCACAATTTTCAGCGGGCGAAACGGCACAACGCCTGACAACTGAAATGCAACTCAAACAGGCATATAATCATTTGGCTAGATTCATGTGCCGTCAACAATCCGAAATAACTTTTCTCTCTTCATTAGACCCCACCATGATTGCGCGACAACGACTGTTAAATCCTTACGTCGAAGCAAATTGGGTAGCAGAAGAAAACAACCAGGTATGGTTGGAAGCTTGGTCTTGTTACCCCATAGATTGGCTAAAAATAAAGATTAGGCCTACTGGGAAAGAATGTTCAAAAAACATTCCAATAAATGTAACACTAGACGTGGGGAAGAGTGAAATGATGTTCTTGGACCCGTTAAAACTCATTATTAGAGCAGACACTGAATATGGGAGCTGCTCAAAATATGGCAAGCAAAAAATTAAAATAAGAGAGGCAATATACATAGTGGACCAGAAAACGGGAACCCTGGAAAGAATTCCTGAAGAAAATATAATAACCGCCCCAAAAGGGTTGGAATGGTCCCAAAAGCCGCCAAAACTGGATGCAAAAACATTTAAAGGGCATATTCTTACAAAATTAAGTAACCCTGAAAAATTAATGCTGGAGGCTTTTAAAGAATTTAGTCTGAGCCGCGATAGCAAGACAACTGAATTAGCCACAAACAATGAATTCGATGCAAAAATAGGCACACCAACCTTGAGCTTTTGGCCTTTCCGAGAAATTTGGGAAGATTTAAAACAAAAAATAATTACGACAGTATGCATAATCTGGGTAGTGATTTGGACCTACAAGATCATATATTTTATCTATAAACTTTGGTTGGTGGTAAATAGGCCAGACAAATCCTTAAAAAATATTCAAAAAATATTTTTAAAAAATAAATTTGAGGAAGAAGCCGTCTCGTCGTCAACACAGCAACAGCAGCCCACAGAGTCAAATCTTGCGCGCTTTGGGAGTGTTTCGACTTTGGCAGCCTCAGTACGAAAGAAGGTCCAAAGACGAAAAAACGATGAAACGGAAGTACAAAGAGATAAAATCTAAAAATATTAAAAAATTCCATTAATCATAAAATTCCCAAGTTTAAGATTTTATTTCTTTTTTTTATTATTCTTCCATTAATTATTGCCGTTCCCTTAAGATTTCCACAATAATATATTTGTTACACTAAAATTTCCCTCTCTTTTCTCTAAATCCTTTTGACCTTCGTTCACATATAAAATGTAGTAATCGGCGCTCATAGGCGTTCTTTTTACCAATCACTTTTTTTTCTAAAAAGATTTTTCCTTTTTTTCTAAATTGATTCTTCCTTTTTTTTATAATAAAAATTGGCTTTAATAAATAAATTATTTTTTGAATAAAAATTGTTTGGAAAAAGGTTGGAAGAAAATTAATCGAATAAAAAATTATAGAAATTTCAAAAGAAGAAATTTCTCGTTCCAAAAAATTGTTATTGTACACAACCGGCCGTACACAAACGGCGGTACACAAACGGCGGTACACAATGGTCCCCTACCGTCAGAGCAGCCGTTTAAGAAAAGGGATTAGTCACCGGAAACAAAATTTTAATTAAAAACGAGTTATGTAAATTAATAAAATTTATCAAAAAATAAATAAAAATCATTGCCCTCACCTCCCCTATTATCTCCGTGGTCGAAACAGGACAAGTATGATTCCATTCGAACGTGCTCGTTTGTCAGTGGGCCGAACTGGGGTTGGCCCAAACCGAGGGAGATGAACTGATGGAGGGCCGAACTGGGGCGCAGCCACAAAGGCAGTGATTGTTGGTCACTGAGACAATTGGCCGTGGGACATTTGTCTCCAAGACATTTGAATCTGGACCTTCAAAATTTTCAATTAATTTATCAACATTAATTTAGAG
The DNA here is from genome assembly GCA_963681835.1 of Meloidogyne enterolobii. Lineage (NCBI taxonomy): Eukaryota > Metazoa > Nematoda > Chromadorea > Rhabditida > Meloidogynidae > Meloidogyne > Meloidogyne enterolobii. The sequence goes on along the minus strand of CAVMJV010000015.1, from coordinate 132,089 downwards.
TAAACTATACAATGGCTGCTGCTGATTTTTGTGAATTAATAATTTCCCATAGAAGAGATGAAGAACAACTAAAAATTATAAATCAACGTTTAGATAAACTTTTTAGACTTTGTTTCAGCGACCTTGAATATATCAAATATCAACGATTTATATCTGCATTGAGTTACTTTATTTATTTTTCTTCTACGAATGTTTTGGGTATTTTTTAAATTTTTAATTTAAAAATTTAAACAATTTCTTAATTTTTAAGGTCTGCAATCTCTTGGGGAAGAATATGTTGGTTTATTACAAATAAATTCTTTCAGAAAAATACCTTCACTTGTTCAACGTTTAATTTTTGTGTTTATTGATATTTTTTTACTTCTTCCAAATAATTACCAAATTTTAAATATTTTCCCTTTTGGAATTAATTTAAAAACATTTTTGAGGTTTTTTTTAAATTTTTTATTTAAAAATGTTTTTAAGGCTTAATTTTGTTAATATTTTAAAATCTTTTTCTGAACTGTTCAAATTTGAAGGTTACACTTTTGGTAAAAGAATTGCAGGAATTTCTTATTTAAGTATTCGTCCTCAACAAAATAAGGTTTAAATTTTAATTGAAAAATAAATTTGGTAATTTTGAACTTTGTATGACCCCTTTTAATTTTCTCCTCAAATCTATGGCAATTATACCCAGCTCTACGTGGTAAACCCTAAGGTCCGTTACTGTGCATGTGTACCATAACTCTGGGTTAGTAGAGTTGTTTATTCCCATAAAAATTTTAGCGGATATCAGTCCAATTGCAGATAATGTTTTAAATTGCTAATGATTTTCGGTATTGATTATTTATGGTACCTCAGAACTTATTGCCATAGATTTGGCTGGGATAAAAAGGGGTCATACAAATTTCTAAGTTACCTTACTTACAATTAGAGGTCTTTTGGTGCTTATCCTTTCCTTCTTTATTAATAACATGATTGATGTCTTTTTATGTTTCAAATTTCTAGCTTGAATATTATGTCACAAAATTTAATTTTTTAAATGTCTACTTCTATTCCTTGAAAAAGAGGAGATTCCCCCACTTTATATTCTACTTTAAAGCACTTTAAAAATAATTTTTTCAGTTCTCAAATATTTTTCGTCTAATTTTTACAATTGCCACAATTTTTAAAACTATTACAATTTTGTTACATTTATTTAAACAATTTAAAATGAGTTCATTGGAAAGTGAAACAAAAGAGGTTTTTATTTAAATTAATTTTTCTTAAAATAATTTTTAAAAGTTTCGTAAATGTAATATTTGTTATTCAAATAAACAACAATTATGCCTTCCATGTGGACATTTATTTTGTATTCAATGTATTCCTGATTTTATTGATGAAAATAATTTTACCACAAAATGTGCTTATTGTAGAAAATTATTTGAAGCAGATAGATTAATTCCTTTATTAATTTAAATTTTTTTTGAAAATAAATTTTTATACAAACAAAGGATATTTTGTTATTTTTATGTTAAAAACATTGAACTATAAATATTTTTTATATTTTCCCGGTTTTTTTAATCGAATTGAAGAAGTTTGGAATTCTTTCTTCAGGAAAGTTGTTTAATGACGGAATTCAACTACGACAATTTTTATTCATTTAATAATTCTTTTCATCAAAATTATGAAGAAAATGGCATATTTACGTCAAAATCGCCTGCTAATTTTGAAGATGGACTATATGTTTTTGACAATCAGAATTTTAATTATTCTCAACAATTTTCTGGTTTTATTTCTCAACAAAAGAATTTCGAATTATCTAAAGTTTTTTTATTTTTTAAATTTAATTTCTAAAATTTATAGGAATTTCTAATGTCCTTTTCTCCACAAATAAATTTAGAAAATGGTGAATATTTATCTAATATACAAACAAAAAACGTTTCATTATCTGTTCAACCAACACTACAAAATTTAATTTGCAAAGAATGTGGAACTAGTTTTAAACAAACAGATGAGGAAGCTTATTACTCTCATTTTAACCATTGTGTTAAATCTGCTTTACATCAATACGAGAATTCGAACAGGTTTTTTTCTAAGAAACTTAAATTAATTAATTAAGAGTTTCATTTAAGCTTTATCTTCTCATTTAAAAACCTTGAACTTAGAAACCTCAAAAATTAAAAATTCCTATTCGCTTTCTTTAGTTTTTTTGTCCAAATCCAACTTTATTTATATTCCGTCCTTTTCCTTTTATGACTCAAGTCTATAATCTACCCATTATCAAACATTTATTTCTCAATTTTTATTTAGTTTAAATACACAAACATTAAAACATAAAGAATTTCCTAAACCTGTTGTTAATTGTTCTTCACTTCCTGTTCGTGTTCAATGTAATTTATGTGGCAGAAAATTATTTCAACACAATTTGGCTGTACATAATCGTATTCATACTGGGGAGATGCCTTTCAATTGTGAATTTTGCTTTAGGCCTTTTAGGTTTTTTCAAATTTTATTATGAATTGGAATGAAGAATAAATTAGTATGGAAACTTCAGAAAGTTTATTTGTAACTCCTTAAATTTTTATTTTTCAAATTATTCTTTATTAAGTTGTTATCTTTATTTTTTGGGGTTAACAAAATTTTTTAATTAAAATTTATTTTTTAAAGAACAAAATCAGCTTTAAATGTCCATTTTCGTTCACATACGGGTGAGCGTCCTTATAATTGCCCATTTTGTTGTTATGCTTGTATTACTAAACCGAATTTAAAAAGGCATATAACTAATAAACATGACAAGGCAACTGGGAGAACATTTAAATTGTGTGCTATAAAAAATTGGCGATGAAAAAAATTTTTTTTGAAAATTTTGTTTTGTTAATTAATTTTAAGTATTTTAAATTTATTTAAATAAACTTTTTATAATTTTTTTTTATTTACCGAAAAATGTTTCTGTTTTTATTTAATATCTAATGTTTATTTAATTTTTATTTTAAGGAGTTTTTTTAATTAGAAAATTTATTTAAATGGAAGATCCTTCAAAACAACCAATTATTGGCCGTTCTTTTGAAGAGGCACGATCAAATATTGATATTTCTGGTATTAATCGTTATAATCCTACACAAGTTGCACAACTAGAATATGTTGTCCAATTGATGATTTCTGGTATTTTTTATTAAGATTTTTTAAAGATTTTTTTCTTAAGTTTCCATTTTGATCTTAAAGATTTTAATTATTTCCGAACAGCTATATGTCTGGCGATCTGGACATTTATCCCCATTAGTATATTGGCATTTTTACTATAAATAGACAGAGACTTCAGAAATTTATCTTTTCTTTCAACTAATTTTTTAAATTAAAATTTCTGGAATTCTAGCTGGCAAATATTTAAATTTATCTTTCTTTTCAATTTATTTTTTTAATTTTAGAAACCAAATATGACAAGGATATTCTTATGACTCTTTTAAAGCTTTACCAGGTTATTTAATTTATTTTTAATTTATGAAATATTTTTTAAAGTTAAATCCACATCTTTATAATGAAAAATATGTTTGTTTGGTTTTGCTCAAAACTATGACAAATTTTCCTCGAAATGATTTTGCACTGGCAAAGTATTTGTTAGAGGCTGATAAAGTTAATTCTTTGGTTAGTTTTTCTACATAAAAATTACTTTTTCTTTTTTGTGAATTTCAAATTTATTTTTCTTTTTACCTTTATTTTTATAGGAAGTCCGTCGCGTTATCTCGATTGGAGCTTTACTCGAATCTTGCAATTTTGTCAAATTCTGGCGTTTATTGAACGGACGTTCTAAACCTTTGGACTCTTCTGACGACTCATTTTCTCAATCTAATGATATTAAACAAATTGTTGAGTCAATTAAAGGATTTAAAGAAGCTATTAGAAATTGTTTGTTTTTTTTGTATTTTTTGCTTATGAGGGGATTATTTAGTTCTTTGTTTTTTGTGACATTTTGTCTCTACATATTTGTATATTCACAAATGGGAAAAGCATAACAGAATTATTTTTTGAATCATTTGATAGAGGGGCTCTGCCCTACTTTGAGGCTAAATAAAGTCCCAATCTAAAAATTTCCAAGAATCTTGAAATTTTTTAAAATTTCTATGCTTTTAAAGAAATTAAAAATCACTTCGAATTATTAACTTTAACATCTAATTATTTCTCTACAAATTTAGATGCTTGTCAAGTAATTAGTGTTACATATCAACGTATTTACAAACAAAATTTGGTTATGTTGTTGGGAGATATTGATGGTTCTTTGAAAGAAAAATATATTTTGATTTTTTTAATGTTTTTCAGATAAAGAACTCGCTTTTTACGTTTCTCATTTTCGTTGGAGAAAAGTTGAAGACGAGGATGTTTATTTTATTCAAAATCATGAGGATACAATTAAAAGTCGAAATATTGAAGAAAAACTTCAATTTGAACGTATTTTCTTTATTTTTTTTTAATTAAATAAGCTAAACTTTCTCGTTTTTAGAATATATTGATGTGCTTCGACCGACTTGTTGATTAATTAGGAAAATTGAATAAATTGATATTAAAAGAAATTCTTTGGATTTTATTTTTTAAATTTGAGATTTGTTGTTTTTTGTGAAAATAAAGGCAATCCAGGAGAATTGTGGTCCCTGCGGAAAAAAATCTTAAAAATAAGAAAGAGGATTTTTCTAGGGTAAAAAAATACGCTGATTACGAATCTGAACTCAGATTTTGAAAAAGTCGAATCCCGAACCCGAAATTCGCATATTTGACATTTTGGGGAAAATTTTGAAAAATAAACAGAGCGCAAATTGGTCAATTAATATCTCATTCGAAAGAGCTCAGCGAGCTGAGTCGAATGACATCAAAATCATCGTGATTGATCAAAATCGGACGAAGTTATAACACAAAAGACATAGGTTTACGGTGTTTGTTTTTTATGGTATAACTTCGTCCAATCTTGTTCAATAACGGTAATTTCGGTGTCATTCGACTCAGCTTGAAGAGCTCTTTCGAATGAGGTATAATTTGCATATTCGAATTTTTCACCCCAAATCAGCTTGGTCCCCCCTATGGGTTTTCGACATTCGAGGACCTATATTCGGGTTCGGGATTCGACTTTTTCAAAATCTGAGTTCAGATTCGTAATCAGCGTATTTTTTTACCCTAGAAAAATCATTTTTCTTATTTTTAAGATTTTTTCCCGCAGGGACCACAATTCTCCTGGATTGCCAAAATAAATATTTAAAAAGAATTTTTTGCTTTCATTTAAATTAATTTTAATTTTTTTTAATATTTATTAAATACTTTTTAAAGTTTATTTCATTTTGTAAATAATTCTTGTATTTTTTAGAAATGTCTTCAACTTCTTTAAGTACAGCCACCTCTTCATCTTTTACTGAAGGCGATGAAATCGGAAAAATGTTTGATATTTTGAGAGCATTTATTTCACACAGAAATGACCAAGACACAACAATTAGAAAATTGAGAAACATTGTGGTAATTTAAATATTTTATTTTTTGATGAGCATTTTTTATTTTTGAATTGATTTTTGGGTCGAAAATTTTACAAAATTTTAACATTTTCAAAAAATTTTAAAGGATGGTTCTTCGAAGAATGCATCTGTATTTTTCGATGTGCTTGTAGCTCTTCAACCAGAATTTGATGAGGAACGCAAACGAAAAGAAGAAAATGATGTGGAGATTAGGCGTTTTTTGGAGCAGTTAGGAAAGGAGGTTTTTAATTTAATTAATTTTTTAATCTTCTAAAATTTATAATCATTTTCTGTTTATATTTTCGGAACCGTATCAACAATTGGACTAATTTTTTAAGTGAGCTAAAAGATAATAAATCTCAAAACTTTTCGCCATAAAATGGCAATAAGTTGTTAACCATTTTACAAAATATTAAAATTTTAGCTTACTTTTTGCAAGTCCTTTTTTGTATTTTAAATTAAATTTCATTAGCCTAATTTATTTAAGATTTTACCTTCTGAAGTTCTCTCACTGGAATTAAATGCTTTAGGGGCAGAAGAACAAGCAACAAGATCGAGAATTGTTAAAAGCAAAACTAGGATTTAGTAAGGATTTTTTTCAATTTTTTATTAATTTATTCTTATTTTTCAGTTATAAACAGTTAAAATTTAATTTATTACGGGAAGAGAGTGAAGGTTATGCAAAACTTATAACAGAACTTCTACATCCTTCGTCTAAAAGTGATGAAATGATTTTAACTGTTGATTGCTTAATTGGTTTGTTCTAAATTGTTAAAAAAATTTTAAATTTTTTTCGCTTTAGGTCAATTTAATCTGGATCCAAACAGAGTTGTTGATATTATTCTTGAATGCTTTGAATATGCCCCTAATGAATATCAACGTTTTGTACGACTAATACGTGATTTTAATGTCGATCAAAAAGATTTGTTTTCAATTTTGGCTTTGAAATTTATTTTTTGTCAGGTTTGTTTTATAAGTTTTTTACTTTCTTTTTCTTTCCTTTGTCTTTGTAGTTAGGAATGCCTCGTTTTTCGGAGAAGGCTATTATGTATTAAGTTTTATATTGATAAATTACATCAAAATAAATCGGTCTGTAGTTACAAATAGGACTTGGACATAAACTGTCATCCGAATCTAAAGCCTGGGGTTGAAATCCGGAGGTACGGTTTTCGACCTTCGGGATTAACTGTCTAACTCTAGTTATGTATAAACTCATTTTTTGTCAAACAACCCAACTCACCTTTCTACTTTATCTCTTAAAAATTTGAAAAAAAATATTTTAACTCTAAAACAATTTTTAGCGTGCAGAATACACTCCAATGTCTCTTTATCGCCTCTCTTCAATATTAGCCCAAGAAAATTTAGTTGATATACTTGCAGTATTTAATTTAGCAACACCTACACAAAAAGAAGCAATTGAAGATTGTAAAACACTAGCAGAATTAATTAGAGTTCGATCTGTCCGTGCTGAAACAATTTCTTCTAGCGGAGTTTGTTTAAAAAAATTTTTTGTGTGAAAATTAAAAAAGAAGCGCTTAAAAATTAATTTTTAACGTTCTAAAAACCTCCAAAAAATTAACTAGGTCCTAGGCGGATTTGAACCGCCGCTGCTGGATTCAAAGTCCAGAGTGCTAACCGCTACACTATAGGACCGTTAAACGATACAATAAATTTTCTGTTTAGATACCTTTGTTTCATTAATTATTTTATCATTTCTAGCATATTTTTAATTACTATTCTCGTTTCCTCCAAATAAAAACGTTGTGCTAGAAAAAGAAAAGAAGGGAAAGAGTATCTAAGCGATAAATTTATTTCTTCTCTCAGCGGTCCTATAGTGTAGAGGTTAGCACTCTGGACTTTGAATCCAGCAGCGGCGGTTCAAATCCGCCTAGGACCTGATAATTTTTTCGAATTTTTCTGATCAATATAAATTTTATTGTCATGTTATTTTTTGATTTTTCCTACCAAAAAATTTTTTAAATTAATTTCTATTAACTAAATTTTAAAGGCAAGTCTTTTGGCTTCTGCCAACGATACTTTCCCAATTTCTTCAATTTTGGGAGCCAATGATTATGGGCCTGAACCTTCTACAATTCCAGCCGTTTCTTTCTCTGCTGCTATTCAATGTCAACAAAATGAAGATAAAAAATTGGCTGGCTCAAAATTTGATGATGTTTGTTGTTTAATTAAATCTAATTTTTTAAATTTCTTTTAGACGGTTCTTCATACAAATCAAAAATTAGGATTACTCTGTTCTGTTCTTGAACATGGAAATTTGGAATTGGCAAAACCTTTATTTGAGCGTTTACCTGAAATATATCCGTTTGGGGTATCTCGAAGAATTGCAATGGCAGTGTCTAATATTATTGGATATAAAATTGAACCTTTTTACAGAGAGTATGAAATTAAAAAATATTTTCTCTTAATTTTTATTTTTTTAAAGAAAATATTCTCATTATCGTGACAATTCTTCTTTTCGAATGAAAGAAAGTTGGGAACGTTTTACTTGTCTGCCTCAAATTGTATGAATTTATTTTTATAATTTCTTAATTGACTTGGTTATAGAGTGCCTTAGTATAAGTCACGCATTAACCTTTTTATGGAATTTTTAAAAGCTAAAAAGAAAATTAGAATTGATATACTCAATTTAAATTTAAAAAATTCTATTTAGACTAAAGATTGGAATTCTTTATTCAACGATGCCTGCACTATCGCCTTCCAATTAGGCCCGTATATTGGTGCAAGACATGAAGTTTCTATTAAACTTATTCGTTTGCTTAATCTTTTCTACGATGACGTTGAAGCACAAAGTTTGTCTGAACGGGAAAATTGTGAGAGTTTTTTTTATTGTTTTTTAAAGGAAAGCTTTTGGTTTTCAATACGAATCGTAAAATTTTGATTTTTTGGATTTAATTTAAATTCTAAAATAAAGAGTCTCTGTTTTCATGAATTATCTAAAAAAATAAGTCCCCTTATCCTCTCCCTTATCCTCCCCTCTTAAATAAAAAATTTTAATTAAAAAAATCTAATTTATTTTTAAAGTTCTAAACATTATTGTGGATTTATGTGACTCTGTACTTGTACCTGCTGCTTCTCTTCTTGACTCTAATTTTGTTTATTGTGAGGAACTTTGGCAAATTTTGGGTCGTCTTCCTTACCAAGAAAGATATCGGTGAGCCAATTAATTAATTAAAAGAAAATTTTTTTAATTAAAAGAATTTATCATCGTTGGCGTACAATACATACTCAACGTTGTTGGGAATTAAGTCTTCAAAGAGGAAAGGTTTTGGGAATGACAAGATATATAATGAAGCGATTGAGTAAAGATACTGCTAAAGTAATGGGTAGACAATTGGGAAAGTGAGTCGAATAAAAAGATTTTTTAAATACAATTTTTAAAGATTATGCCATTCATATCCAACAATTCCTTTGGATTATTTACTTGGAAAAGTACAAGAATTCCAAAATTTTATTGGTCCAGTTGTTGATTCTATTCGTTTTCTTTCTTCGCTCGAATTTGACGTTCTTGCATGTTTGTATTTTTAAATCTTTAAATAAATAAATTTATTTTTTAGATTGCCTCATCGAAAATTTGGCAGCGCCAGAAAAACAAGATTTTAAAGTTTTGGATATTTCCTACTCCCCATGGCTTCAATCTTTGGCAAGCTTTTCAGCTGCAATTTTTAAGCGTTACAATATTGACCTTGGAGGCATTCTTCAATATATAACTAATCAATTAAAGGATGCTAAAAAGTGAGGAATTACCTAATTTAATAAAAAAATTTTTTCTAAAAGTTTGGATTTAATTGTATTACGTGAAATTGTCACAAGCATTTCTGGAATTGAATCAGCTTCTGATTTGACACAAGAACATTTGGATTCACTATGTGGGGGAGATATACTTCGAAGCGAAGTAATTAAAAAAAATTTTTTTAATTTTGTTCTTTTTCAAGGCAAGCTCTCTCCAAATGAATAAATTAAATCGTCGTTCAATAAATCGTCTTCGTGATGCTTTGTTAAAAGATGGATTATTTGAATCACTTTGCATTCTTATTGGACAACAAAGGCAATTTATTGTGTTTCGTGATTCTGCTGAATATCCATTGAAATTGGCTACACAAATGCTTGATCAGGTAATTATTTTTAAATATTTTTGGGACGTGAATTAAATATTAATTTTATTTGTGGACTCACCTATTTTGATTAGATCCGTTTTTCCTATCTGTTCCACATTTCTCAGTCCGGATGTTTATCTAGCCTAGCTTTAATTTATCTGTCTTTTTCCAGTGCCAGGAAACTTTCGTTCAATTTTTCCACTTTCTTCGCACAAATCTAAAACCAGAGCAATATTCTAAACGACTACCTTCAGCTCTAGAGCTTTTAACAGATTATCATCTTTCTGTTGATGCAATGTTTTGTCTGATGCGCCCTGTTTATATGAATGAAATTGGGGTAATTATTTATCTATTATTAGGGATCGTGAAGGATCAATTTTAAAAATTATCTTTGCCCTTTATTTTGATTTATTTGTTTCTACTGCAACTATATTAATTTTTTTTAAATTTTTTAGACATCTTATGAATCAGCTAAACAAAAATATAAAGAAGAACATGAGGATATAACATCGCTAGATAATGCTCAAAAATCTCTCATTTACAGAGAAATATTTATTAATCGTTTGGATACGTTAAGTGAGGAATTGGCTAAAGCATTTCCTCAAACAATGTGGCAGGATATTACCTATAGGTTGGAAGTTTATCATTCAAATAATTATAGGTATAACCTCTGTTAGGAATGTAAAAATTTAATGTACCTTTAATTCCATTAAAAAATTATTTTTATTTATAGGTTGCACACAATTTTCTGGCTTCTCTCTGTGAATGACTTAATCGTTCCCGAAGCAGCATATGAACGAAATATTGAGAAAATTCATAAAGAATTAAAGGAACTACATCAAGTCAGTAGTGATTCTGGACTGTTAGGAATTCGTGGAGGAGCAGCTACACTTAGACGGACAGCCAAAGAAGAAGAAAGGCTTAAATCATTGGAGCTTAAATTGAATGAGGAAAAGAAAAGGTTCTCAATTTTTGGCTCTACTCCAGTTTATGCGTCCAATCGACTTTTATGCGTCCAATGAAAGTTTATGCGTCCAATAAAAAGAAAATTGGATTTTTCTTGGTATTGCACAGTTGGGGTTGGGTCCACAACATTTCTTCATGTTCGGGACCTACGTCCACTGGGTTTGGGACCATTCCCTACCCGACCCCTCTAAATTTCTGAAAGTTATAATCGTTTTTCTGAAATTTTACAAAATTGGCTGTAACTTTAAAAAATTTCGAGGTGTAGGGTAAGGAATGGTCCCAGACCCAGTGGACGTAGGTCCCGAACATGAAGAAATGGTTTGGAGCCATACCCCAACTTTACAATACCAAGAAAAATCCAATTTTCTTTTTATTGGACGCATAAACTTTCATTGGACGCATAAATGTCGATTGGACGCATAAACTGGAGTAGAGCCCAATTTTTAATATTTTTGGAAAGCCCGCAAAAGTTTTATGGATTATACTTGAGAAATTCTAAAATTTATTTGGTTTATGCTTAATTAACAATTCTTTTTTTCAGACAACTAGAACACAAAGCCAGAATTTTGGATATTTTATCAGATGAGGATATCAAAAAGAATTTCTTTGCAAAATCCTTGCCAAGTTTTTTCCAAATTTTATTTTCTTAATTTTTTATTTAATATAGACAAATCGAGCCAAACACTTCGTTTCCTTCAAAGTTGCATCTTTCCACGTGTTATTTGTTCAGAAGTTGATGCTGTTTATTGTGCCGAACTAGTGCGGGCGTTGCATATTACAAAAACAAATGATTTCCAAACAATCGTTCTTTTTGACAAAGTAATTTTAAATTTCTTATAATTTTTCTTAAACTTGGAAATTTTGAGATTAGCATAAGTATTTCCGGACAAATTTATTTTTTTCAGTTCAACTAATAATTTTTATTTTTCAAAGATATTCACAGACGTTTCTCCAATTCTCGGTGGTTTTTCTGAACGTGAAACTGTCTGTTTTGGCCGTTTTTGTTGTATTTTATTGGAATTGATACTTCATTGGCACTCAAGCAAAAATGTTTTCCAAGAAGAGTGCGAGGGTTTTCCCGGTTGTGTTACAAAAATTAGAAAAAAAGATATGGATGATAAAGCTGCGGCAGATGCTTTTACTTATGAATTTTATCGTTCTATTTGTTATAAGTGGATGATTAGATTAACAAAGGTAAAAATATTTATTTTAAAATCTGAATTTATTTTGGAAAAAGTTTCTGAAAAAATCAGAATTATGATTTAAAGGGAAAACCTAAAAGAAATGTCAGAATTTTTTTTTATATTCTAAAAAGACGAAAATTCTGATTTAATAAAATTAAATATTAAATTAAGTTGAAATAAAATTCTAATCAGAAAAATCATAATTTCAAACTTTTTTTTAAATCAGAATTTTATTTAATGTAAGAATATTTTTTAAGCCAGACAAGAATTTATTTATAAATTAAAATATCAGAATTTTTATTTATTAAATCTGGTTTGATCCCGTAGAATAAGAACTCGGTTGCTGGTTAGGTTAAAATTTTTTTGCAAAACCTTTTCCTCGTTTTTTAAAATTTTATTAAAAAGTAATTCTGATTTTTTTAAACTTTAAAATTCTGTTGATTCTTTAAATTTATCATTTAATTATATTTTCTCTTTAATTTAACTTTTTAGTCTCTCTCTTTTATGTTACAACAAACAAATTATATCTTGATTAGAAATTCTCTTACATTCATGTTGATGGTATCTAAATAAATTAAAAAAACAATTTTTCTTTTATTTTTCAGATTTTGCCAACATATCCATTATTGACTCAATTAGACGCAAATATACAAAAAAATGTTGCTTTGTGTAGGGATAGAGAAAAAACCAATCGTCAGGATTTAAATTTATTATGCACCAGTTTTCTTATAAATTTAAAAAAACGAAATGAAGGATTTAAAAATGGTGGAAGTAGAAGGCTGTATGAGATAAACGAGTTTTGTAGTGTGGTAAATAAATTATTTTTGAGTAAAAGAAAAATAATATTTTTAACAGAAGGCTACTAAATCAAGTTCTTCAACAAATGGAACAACCCGAAAACAGCCAGTAACAGCACATAATTCTGGTATTTCTTAAAAGATTTTTTGTGGTTAGTTCCTTAAATAAATGAGAATTTAATTACTTTTTTCTCGGGCTTGTTTAAATTCCTTTGACATAAATCGGTGGGTGAGATTCTGATTATTTTCGGGTTTTTTGCCTCCCGTTTCCCCCCACTATGTGTTTAAACGTTGATTTTCTTTATACAATTTTTTGACATTTTTTTGTTCGAAAATAAGTTGCTTTTAAAGAGCTCAAATTCTTTCCTTTCTCATTTATTTTCACTGACCTTTTAGAATTTTAAAGTATCCTTTTAATAAAATTATTTAAATTTTTTAGAAGTTAAAGAAGAGTTAAGAGATGAATCAGCAAATTCTTCTCCCACACCACCAACCTCTTCAAAACGTGATACTTCACAACCAACACCTGCCAAACGTAGCCGTCCATTAATTAGAAGTAAATTAAAATTTTTTAAGTTTTTAATCACGCAATTTATTGTGATTGCGTACTAATTTTTACTAGTATTTTCTAGGGTGGTTTTTTCGGCATTGAATTTTTAGAAGGAAATAAAATTTCGAAAAATTTATTTATTAAAGTATTCACATAAACTTTTCTTTGAAATAAAGATTCAATGCCGAAAAAAAATTTATTTTACATCTAAAAATTAAAATAATATTTTTTGCAGGTGGAAAGTAGAGAAAATCAAGCAAAATTGAATGAAGGAATGTAAAAAATCAAAATAAAGCATCAAGGCATTCTTTTAATTTTTAATAGATTTTTTTAAATTTTATTTGTTTCTAAATAATAATAGAAAAATAATTTTTGTTTATCTTTCCTCCTAATTGAAGATTTTTTTTCCAAAAATGCCTCCCCCCCTGAAAAATCTTAATTTATTCCAGACCTGGTCACGGATACTGACTTTGGTATCCGTATTTACGGCGGATACAGACGGATACAGGCGGATATCCGCAGGCATTTTGATAATATCTGTATCCATATCCGTATCCATGACCAGGTCTGATTTATTCCCTTTTAAATAACTTTTGTAAAAAATCTTCAAAAAATTTTTTTCTTTCCCAGGGAGGAATGTTTAAAAATCTTTTTTTGTTTATCTTTCTTTGAGTAAACATACAAAGTTGCTCTATCAATTATCGAATTCTTTTTGTATATTTAATTGTTAAAAGAATTTTTTATCATAAAATATTTAACACAAAATTTGAGACAAAATGTTGCAAAAATAATTTTTATTTGGAATTTTCTTAATTAAATTTTTAATTAATTAATTAATTATAATCAATATTAAAGTAAAAATAAACAAAAATTTAACTTACTTCGATCGTTCTTTTTTCGCTCATTTATTGTTTTTGTGTTTTACATAAATGTAAAAAAGTAGTAGGGAAAGTGTTCTTTCTCTCTTATTTGTCTCGTTCTAATATTTATAATTTAGTTTTTATCTTGTGATTATTTTTATTTTTGGAGGTTTTTTGATTAGGAAATTTTTTCTGTAATTATTTCTATTAAAATTATTGATTAAAAAGGATTTTAATTTTGCAGTTTATTTTGGTTGAAGGGATTCAATTTTTGTTATGAGACAAGTTGGGTTAAAATCTTTTTGTTTTTTTTCTTATGTTGCAAATGGGACACGCCCGAGTAGGCGCGGGCCAAGTAGGCGCGACCGAGTAGGCGCAGGCCAAGTAGGCGCAAGGCCAAGTAGGCGCACGGCCCAAGTAGGCGCAAATCTTTTAGCTTAAAATATTCAAATTAAAAAATAAGTCAGTATAAATATTTTTATGTTAATGAGTTAGAAGAAACATTCTTGATAAAAATTAGAAGAAAGGTACCTATTTTAGAAGAAAAACACCTTAAATATCGATACCCTGTTAGTATACGTTCGTACTGTATGCATTAACTAGGCAGTTCAAAAGTGTATATTTATTTTTTAATCCATTAAAAGCTTTTAATCATCAAAAGACTCCTAACTGTAGCTGGACTTTTTTGTGAAACGCCTTGATAGTCGTATCTTGATTGTTAATTGTACTTTTGTATATACTTCATGTTCCCTTAAACTGGTTAGTTCCTAAAGGCTAACTAGTTAGTCCCCCTTAAACTAGTTGAACTAGTTAGAGTATTCATAACATTGGTAAGCCACAGGAATTATCAAAGCAGCATGGCTTTCACTAATTAACAAACTTAGCAAATAATCCAAAACTTATCAGCAGCTAAGTATGGAGCTTTTATGAGAAAAATATTAAAAGATTTTTTTAATTTTATCAAAAAATAAAAACATCAACGAGCTTCACTTAATAAATTTTTTTCCCTAAGAAGGGCAGTTTTAGAAAAAGTCCAGTGTCCACATAAAGTTGCTTGATTATTCAGCCAACTAATTAACAAAATTAGTTGAAGATTAATAAAAAAATTTTGGGTAAAAATTAAAAATTTACCCTTGCGCCTACTTGGGCCGTGCGCCTACTTGGCCTTGCGCCTACTTGGCCTGCGCCTACTCGGTCGCGCCTACTCGGTCGCGCCTACTTGGCCCGCGCCTACTTGAGCTGTACCCGTTGCAAATTTAGATTTTTAATTTAGAACAAATATTTATTAAATTTTTAATTTATTTAGATCTTTAAAAGATTAAAAAATATTTTCTCTTTTCCAATGTTTTTAAATGATTCATCACTGTCAAACAAACCTTCAACAACTTCAACAAATATTTCTTCAAATTTAATAGATATGGATGCAATGTTGGATCAGGTTTTTAAATTTTTTTCTGAATCTTTGGGTTAAAAATGTCTAAATCCATTAAATTATTCGGGATATTTTTTAATAAAGAAATTTTGCAGGTTTTGGCTTTCTTTAAACTTTAAATGATTTTTGAATTATTTTTTCTTTAAATTTAGTTAGAAAGAGAAGAATCTGATCAAAAAGCAGAACAATGCAGAAATAATTCTATTTTGTCTAATAAAAATTTGGAGGAAGTCACAGACAATTCAGATAAAAATTTAGTTAGAGAGGAAAGTGAAAATGTCTTTTGTAATGTTGATATTGAACTAAAAGGTTTTTATTTAATTTTTTATTTATTCAAATACACTAACTAAATAGCCAAAAAATTATTTAAAAAATTTTTTTAAATTAATTTTAGCCGACAAAAATCAACTAATTTTGGAGAAGACATTACCAGATTTAATTTTCGCGTCAATTTCAGTAAAATATTTTTTTTCTATTTTTTAAAAATATTTTTTATTTCAGAAAAAACTCAAAATTGTTGAAAACAAAAAAGAAAATTGTGAGGATTTAGAAGAAGATATTTACGAGCAAATTGATAAAATGGATAAATTAATTAAATTGGAGAAGGAAAAAGAAAAATTAATTGAGGAAAATGAAGATAAATTGAATTTTTTGGAAAATGAGAGTAAAGGTTTTTTAAAAGTTTTTAATTTAAAATTAATTTCAATTTTTAGACAAAAAAGAGGGAAATAGAGGGGAAAATTCTCCTTTTATTTTATTTTTGAATACTTTTGTGGATGATATTTTTGGTATTTTTATTTAAATTTGAAAAAATCTTTAGAGTTTATTCTCTTATTTAGATCAAGTTTTAAGTGAAATAAAACAAAAAGATGAAGAAGAAAAAGAAAATGAAGAGGAATGCGGAAAGCAGAATGATGTAAATAGATGGCTTACTATGCAAGAAAAAGTACATTGTCTAAACCCTGCCAAAGGTTTTTTTGAATTTTTTTTTAAACATTTAACAAATTAATGATTTTTAATTCCAAACCTAGACATCATTTGATTTTATTAATTTATACGGTTATCCTCTAGTTACTTAAGCATTTTTTGTTTTTCCCTTAGTTTTTGAAATCTTGAATTAAAGAATTTTGAAATTTAGCGTATATTTAGGGAGGATTTATTTTATAATTCTAAATGCTAAAAGGTCTTCACCTAATTTAATATCTCCACGCAAAATTCTCTTTTATTTTAATTTTTTAAAGACGAAAGAATAAAACAAAGATTAAAAGAACTCACAGCTTTAATACCTCCACCATTAGCTACTTACCATTATTTGTCAAAATCAATTGGAGAATTTAAATTAACAGAAAGTGAATTAACTTTGGGGAAGAAAAAACCTTTTTGGATACCTGACGATGATTGTGATTGTTGTATGTTGTGTTCTAAAGGTTTTTCTATTGTTGTTAGAAGGCATCATTGTAGAGCTTGTGGAAGGGTTTGTTCTTTAATTTTTGTGGAGAGGGAGGGGAGGGGGAGGAAGGAGAAAATTAAAATAAATTTTGAAGGGAAAATTAATTAAGTTTGATTCCTTTTTGGTTAAACTTGGTGAAAAACACCCAAGAAAGAATTTAAAATATTTCTGAATAAAAAATTATTTATTTTTTTCTTTTCAAATTATTTCTTAAAATTTTAGGTACTTTGCAGTTCTTGTTGTTCAAATAAACGTTCATTAGCTTATGATGAAAATCCTTCAAATAAACACAGAGTTTGTACTCCTTGTAATCGAACACTTGACAGAATTGAGGAATACGAAAAAAGATTAAATGAAAATTTAGAAGAGGAAATTGATGGGCCCTCAACTTCTAATGGTAAAAGAAAATAAATTTCTGGTTTAAAAATTTTCAAAAAATTTATTTAAAAATTATTTTTTCTATTTTTTAGCCTTTCCATCAACAAACCAATTAAATTCTAATAATGATGACCAAAATAAAAAGTTAGAACAAGAAAATTTAATAAATAAAAATCCAAAGAAATCACTTTTGAAGCCTCCAAGAAGGGATTCTATTGATATTTTAAATAAAAATAAAGAGGAAAAGGAAGTTGAAATAAACAATAATGAAGGCAAAGAAGAGGAGGAAGGAGGGGGAGAGGTTTTGGAAGAAGAAGGAAAAAATAAAAAAGAAAATTTGAATGAAGAATGCTCAAAACTACCAACAACATCGACGAGTAAATTAATTGAGGAAGAAGAAAATATTACAAATAAAAAAAGTGTAAAATTCCGTGATGGAGTACATCCTGGACAGGGAGTTGAAACTTCCTCTAAAAGAAGAAAAATTATTAAACCTTACGGAAAAGACAAAGATCAGAATTTAAAACAATCAACAACAGAAAGGTGTGTTTTTGTTTGTTTTTAATTTTTAAAATGTTCGGAAAGAATTCTGATTTTGTTTTGGGGTTGTTTTTCAGAATTTATTATTTATAAAAATTCTGAAATAAATTAAAAATTCTGGTTTAATAATTTAAAAAATTCTGATTTTATTAATGTTCTGATTCAATCCAACTATTCTGGTTTTACTGAATATTTTTAAATTACAAAAACCAGAATTTTTGTTTAAATTCTGTTTTTTTATTTATCATCCAACAATTCTGTTTTAAATATTTTAAATTTATTTTTTTAGTTCTGAAGAGAAAAACAAAAATCAGAACAACCCCTATTCTTGGCTAATTAATAAAGAATCTAAAAATTCTGATTCTGAATCTAATAATTCTTCTAAAATACAAGAAAATGAAGAAAATTGTTTATTAAATAATGATTCTTCTTCCCCCTCCTCAATTTCTTCTGAAAATCATCAACAAAATAATTCATCTGAAAATGAAGTTGCTGGGTTGGAAAATAAAGTTTATAAAGTAATTATTTTGAAATTATTTTTAAATAAAAAAAATAAATTTTTAGAGGCCAAAAAGAATTTCTAGTCGAACAAAAGAACGGAAATTGTTGGATGAACAGGTAATTTATAAATTAAATAAATGGAATTTTTATTAATTATCTGTCTGGATTTTTTATTTTTAAATTAGAAATTAAGAAAAGAAAAAAATCATTTAATAATTTTTTAAGACAAGTCTTCTACATATAAATCATTGGCGTGTTTGTGTAGTAACTTCTATCGCTGAAGATATGTCATTTCAAAAAATGGATAAAGTAATTGATAATTTATTAAGAGAAGATGAAGAGGAAGGAAATGAGGAGGGTAATAACACCAATAATAATAATCCTTGTGTTGTTATTGCATTGAGACGGAATTTCCATGTCAAAATTCAATTTTTAAAAAATTGTGAGTTATTAAAAATGGATTAAAACTTAACTGAAAAAATTTTAATTTTTCAGTTAAAATTAATCAACAAGAAATTGAAATTCTCAATTTTACAACATATGGAATGACAACTTTGGGTGTAGATGAATTAATGCTTGTAATTGAATTTAAGAGGGATAGATTTTCTGTTCAAGAAGTTTAATTTTGTTTAGAAATAATTATTTAGAAATTTTTATAGCAATTAGAATCAGCATTTTTCAATGTTTTGGAACAATTTGAACAAATATATCTTGATTGTTTAAATTCTTTTGATGATTTGCTGGATCATCGGATGGGGATTAGAAAGTTGGTAATTAATTGTTAATTGAGGGGAATTATTTTTAGTCGCAATTCTGTGTCATATTAGAATTAGGAAACAGAAGCAGGAGACCTTTGATTGTTTTTCTGTTTTCTCTTAAGTTTTATTTTCCATTTCCTTTTTTCGGGGGTCGCATAGAGCAAGAGAAATTAAAATCTTATAAAAATTATCTAACTATGTATTATATAGGTGTAATAATCGAATCCAACGTCTTTATTATTTAAATAAACATATGAGAATATTTATGGGACACCCAACTGAAGCAATTTATTTTTATAGGCCTCAAGGATTGGATGAGGTTTTCTTTTAAATTTTATTTTTTAAAATCATTTTTTAGCATTTAAATAAATTAAATTGCCCCAAAGGCCCCTTCCTTTTGGGGGTTTTGGTACGTGAAGAAGAAATAGCTTGGGCAAGATGTGCGCCTTTAAGGTTATTATTGCGGTTGGGACAATTTAGTTTCCGTTAGTTTTTGATATTTTTAAAGAAATTTTGAAAACTTTTTTAAGAATATCCAACTCCAATTGTTAATATTATTCGTGATCAACCATTATTTACCAAAGATGTTGTCCAATCTAGTGTTTTAAAAGTAATTAATTTTTTGATAAAAATTTTAAAATTTAAATAAAAAAAGGTTTTGAATGATTTTCGTGGCTGGACATACCAAATGACTAAACTTTTCGATACTTCAATAATTGTTAAAAATAATTTAACAGAAATATTTTTACCTAAGTCTGCTCGGGATGAGGTTGTTTTTGTTAATTTAATTTTAAAAAATAATTTTTAGGTTCGAACTTTGGTTGAAAGTAATCGAAATATGGTTGCTTGGTCATTAAATGAATTATCTTTTTTGAATCAGCAATTAGAGGTTTTTAATAAATTTGTTTTTTAATTAAATATTTGGGTACTCTGCGTTTATATACCCCCAAGTCCGCAAATGTTTGTCCGCACTTTTTTTCCTTTTCCTTCTTCTTCTTTCTCCTCTCACAAGGACGATAAATGGTCAAGCATCAATAAACCCCCATTTTCTTTGTCTTCTCCTTCTTTACTCCTTTCATTTTGATTAAAATGGTCATTTAAAAATAAAACAATGTTTAGAAATTATTTTGGAGGCTATTGCAGCGAAAATTCAGTTGGTCACAATTTTGCTTAGAATCATCGATTCTAAGCAAAATTCAATCAAATGAGCAAAGCTCTTTCGAATGACGCCATACTTATTCTGTTTCGACACGGTGAATGGGCATATAAGTGAAGAGTGCCAAATTCTTGACCTCTATTTTTACTTGACCATTTTAATCAAAATGAAAGTAGTAAAGAAGGAGAAGACAAAGAAAATGGGGGTTTATTGATGCTTGACCATTTATCATCCTTGTGAGAGGAGAAAGAAGGAGAAGGAAAAGGAAAAAAGTGCGGACAAACATTTGCGGACGTGGGGGTATATAAACGCAGAGTACCAATATTTGTTATATTTAATTGATGGTTATTGAAAATATTGATTAAGTTTGCGAAGAAATTTGGCGAAGAAAAATAATTTTTTAAAAATCTCTGCGGACAATTACCTTATTACTCGTTAATTTATATATAGTAGTATTACTAACTTTTGACACAACCTTTTGAAAAATTAAATGGATTCTAAAATTAATTTTTAAAATTTAAAGATTGATTCTCATTTAATTTGTGAACAAAAAAATTGTGAAGATGGGCAACAACAACCACAACATTTTAGTACAACAATATTTATGAAAGAACCTAATAAGGCTATTAAAGGTTTTATTTTGAAATTAATTTTAATTAATTAAAATTAATTTTTAAAGCAACAAGTGCTTCTTTTGTTATTTTTGATGGGGCTCTTAAATGTGTTGGAGGAGAAAAATTTGTTGTAAATGTTGTGGAGGATGGATTAATTATTAGATTACAATCTGAATTGATGGAGGTTTTGTTTAAATTTAAAATTATAGATTAATTTTGAGATTTGGATTTTTATAGGAATTAAAAATAGTCAAAAATCATTTAAAGAATATTTGCGTGTTATAGCTGGAATAGGACATCAAAAGAATTTAAATTTATTTATCAAGTTTCTTTTTTCGAGAGGGGGGGTTTCTTTTTTCGAGAACGGGGGGGAAATTTTCAGTTCGGATACCGGATCCGGATATCCGAAGATTTCCAACTATCCGCCAACCTTATTCGAATATCTGGATCCGGTATCCGAACCGAAAATTTCCGGATATCTTATTCGCTATTATCTAAAGTATAGAGGTTCGAATGTCACAGTCTAAATTATTTTTTAGTCCTATTGGAATTTGGCCGGTCAAATGTAATTTGGACTGTGATATACATATGTAATAAAATATTTCTTATTCCCCTATTATCTAAATATTTTTAATTTAAAATATTTTTTAAAGGAATTGGTAAAAATCTTATTAAATAGTACCGATGAAGATAATGCTACATTTGAAGCTATTAATTTAATCCAAATTGAGGGAGAAGAAGAAAAACAACAAAAATTAATTATTCAATATATTGAGGGAATAGAACAACAACAGCAACAAATAATTAATAATTCTGATTTTAATTTTGGTGCTTTAATTTCTCCAATTGATGGATTACATTTGGGTGGACAATTTCAATATGGGTTGGTAGTGAATAAAAATAAATTTTTTTAAAATTTTGATTAGTTGGTGGTTTGTCTCTCTTATCTTCTTTCTGATTTTTCCAGAATTCCGGAAAAAGTTTTTCAATAAAGATATTTTTTCGGTAGTAACACTGCATCCATAAAATAAGAGAGAGACAAAATATATTTTTTTGTTTTTCAAGTTTTACCAAAATATAATTAAAAATAAAATTTTTAAAAAATTATTTTCAGACTTCAATTACAACGACAATTTAATTCAATGAATTTTTTCCAATATTCAACGGAATGGGCTATTAGATTAGCTACTGTAAGTAAATAATTTAATTAAAAATTAGGGAACAATTTCTTTAGGTAATTAATATGTTACCCGGTAAATGGCCGAGTGCTTTACAACCAAGATTTTTCGATGCTTGTGAACAATTAGCAAAATTAGTTGCAATTACTTTGGAACCTTTTTTGCCTGGATTAATTGCTTTGGATCAACTGTGAGAGAAAGAAATTTTTAGAAAATAATTATTTCATTTTTTTAAAGTTTTATTGCGATGAGAATACATGTAGATGAAGAAAATGTTAGTTATGAAACTAAACATTGGGATGTTATGCCTGATCAACATTTTGTTTGGACTGTAACACTTGATGAACAGGTAGAGGGAAAGAGAGGACAATTGTGAGAGGGGGAGGGGTTTTGAATTCTTTTAAATGGTTGTTATTAGTCCTCCCTTCCCATTTGATAATTTTTTATAAATTCTCTCCAAAAATTCCCCTTCCTCAATTTTTCCTTTTCTTCTTTCAGATAATTCCATTCCTCTATTCTTTATGTGCTTGGGTCCCTAGCAGTTTACGTGTTGAATTACATATGCCAATACTTTCAATTCGATCACTTCCCTCGACTACAATTGATTTAGTTGAATTAAATAAAAGATATTGAATTTAATTAATTTTTTTTTTGTTTTTTTTTCAAATAATATTTAAATAAATATATAATTAAATAAATAAATAAATTATTTAAAAAAAATTTTTTTATTTGTTGGTAAATGATAATATGTATAAATGTATTACTAACAATAAAAGAATTTATCCGGAAATATTTAGAGCCATTTTAAAAGACCCATTATTCCTGTACAAGATTATAAACTAAATTATGATTATAAATTTATTTAAAAACAAATAATTATTTAATAAATAGTTTGTGTCTTTTAAGTACGATGAAATAGGAATCCTATATATTTAAGTCCAAATAAATTAAAAAATATTTGAAATTTATTTTATTTCAAAACACTGTTAATCCAATTCCAACTTTATTAGGAAATCTAGACTAAATATATAATTCATTCCTATAGTAATTCGAAGAAATACACCTTCTAATTTTTGGAAAATTATCAGAAAATATTTATCATGAACTAGTTTCTTCTAATTATATATTTACTCTCAAGTAGATAATTTAATTTAAATATTAAAATTATTTCGAATTTTATGTTTTTTTGTTGCATTATTGTGAAATCTAATTTTATTTGTGACCTTTGCGTCGTTTTAACGTAAACAAATAAATAAATTTGATTTAAAAAAAATATAATAAAGTGCATTATTTCTTAAAAAATATTTTCGAAATATTCACGTGAATACATATTTACAATAAAAGTGCATTTACATACATATTTATTTCGCTACATTTAAAAGGGCAACATTTTCATGTTTTTTCTTTCATTTCATTTTATTTTTTTATAAAAATAATTTTAAATTAATTTATTTAAATTTTAATAAAAAATGATTATTCAATTAATTCTTTTATTATTTTTATTTTTAAATTTTTCTTTTGAAAATATTGAAAAATTAAATGAAAAGAATTTTTTTATTAGAAGTAGAAAATATATTAATTTAAAAAATATTTCTATAAACAAAAATAATCAAAATTTAATTGAAATTTCTGTTGAATTTGATTCAATGATAGATAAATATGGAAAATATTATATAACTCCATTAAATGAGTATTGCGATATAAATGAAAATACAAAAATGTATTCTTTGGAAAATATCCCAAATTTTAACGATGAAATAATTAAATTAAAATTTATTGAAAATTTAAATAATGTTTACAGAAAGGGAATTTTAATTTGTTGTAAAAAAATGAATAAAAAAGGTGACCCAAAAATAACTGCACACTTTTCATTTTATCATAACTTTTCTTCCCGCTTTCATTTTTAAAAATTTTTATACTAATTTATAGCCCATTCAATTCTCTTTCCTAACTTTCTTCTAAAAGATTTAGCGTTCGAAAAATTTCAACTATTCTCAACATTCTAAAAAGCACAGTCCAGGAACAATTAAAAAATTCTGTTTTGAAATTTTATGGGAAAAATTTGTCTAAAAATATTAAGGGAAGTAGGATGACTGTTAGCTTTAAAAAAGAGCAGACCTTGATCAATAAACACCCGAGATCGATTCTTAACATACCAAGAATGGACTATGACTCTAGTTTTACAGGTTCATAAAAGACAACTTTTTACAAAAAAAAATGAAAAGAGTTATGTAGGACCCAAGGGATGCAAGTACCTTCTTCGTATGTCAAGTGACAATTTCTCAAACGAAAAAATTTTTATGAAAAAATATGTCCGAATCGCCAAAATCGTGGCGCGAACTTTGCGGACCCGAATTTTGCGGACCCGAACTTTGCGGACCCGAAATTTGCGGAACGAAAGTTGCGGACCCGAAGGTTGCGGACTCGAAGTATGCGGACCTGATTTTTGCGGAACCAAGATTTTAGGGCCGACACTTGAGTAAAAGGAAAAAATTAAAAATTTTATTTTTCGATGATCCCGGCAGAGTTTACCATGATCCGTACCAGATCAAGATTTTTTCTTGATTTTTCAAAATTTTTATCAATTTTTTATCACAAAATTATTTCATAATTTAAATAATCGAGAAAATTCCTTGAAGAAATCATTTATATGGCCATCCGCTAAAGTCATGATGCCTGAATTTATCCTAATTAACGCCGCAGGTTAAAATTTTTGAAATTTCCGAGTTTCAGTAGACTCTATTGTCGGTCTGCAAATTTTTGGTCCGCAAATCTCAGATCCGCAAAATTCTGGTCCGCATAGTTCGGGTCCGCAAAATTCGGGTCCGCAAAGTTCGGGTCCGCAAATTTCGGGTCCGCAAATTAAAATCCGCAAATTTCGGCGCGCCGCCAAAATAGCAGATATTCTGCCTCAAAGTCTCCTCTGTCTAACATATAGTTAGTTATTCTTTCGTAATGTTATATCAAAGTGAATAAAAACAATTATCTGTGTGACATACACAAGGTGATTTACAGCCTTGTATCCGAGTAATAAGGCTAAAAGTATGTAGCAATGTTGGTGCGCAGCCAATTTACCCAGTTTTAACTCATAACAAATACAGCCACCGTACTCAGCGGGTTTGGTTCCTTGGATTACCCAAGGATTGCATTGGATTACCCATTGCATCAATCACTCATTCGGGAATAGAAGAAAACCCCAACCGAGGTGTTGTGAACTTTTGCTTCTCTTTCATGGCTTCTAAATCCTATTTATTTCTCTATTAATTGATCTTTATTTGATTTCATTATCTTAGATCCGAATAAAGTTATGCCATAAATAAATTGTGCAGTTACTTTTGGGTCACTTTGTAGAATATAAAATGAGATATGTATGTTGTAAATAGAAAATTCAAATTTGCAATGGAAAAGGTTTGTATTTTTTAATTTAATTTTTATTATTATAAAAACATCCTGATTTTTATAGGAAGTGTTGTCAATTAAACCTTTATTTCATTATCCGTTATATTTTGAACCAAAAAAGGAAATTGACAATGGAAATTTCGAAGAAACAAAATTAATTAAATTAAATATTTTTATAAATAGTGAAGGAAAGGATTTAATTGAAATTTGTTTAAAATTTAAAGAAAAGGGGAATTATTTAATTAAATTAACAGAATTTTATGGAATTAAATTTTTTATATTTTTTGTTAAAATATTAGAAAATAATAATGAAAAATGTGTTTCAAAAATATTTGAGAATTTGACAAGAAGAGAAATTGGAATATTTAATGAATTTAAAAAGGGAATAGTAATTATAGTTTCAGAAAGTAATAGGAACAATTTAAATGATGGAGAATTGGTTGTTTTTGAAGAAGAAGAAGAAGATGATGATGATGATGAAATGTTTGATAAAGATGAAACAATTTTAGATTTAACATTAGAACCGTTAATTAACGATGGAAATTATTTATTTGAAATGGACAAAAAAGGGAAAATAAAAGAAAAAATTAAAAAAATAAATCCAAAAAATAATTTAATTAAAAATTTAAAATTAAGAGAAATTAAAAAAGTTTGTAAAAATAAATTTAGAGGAATGGCTTATCAAAAATGGTTTTTAATTAATGAAGATAAGTATTATTTAATGAATAATTGTTTGATAGCTGAGAAATTAATTAATGAAGAAAATTAAATGTTTTTTTTGAGAGGAAAGAATGTTTATAAAATTTATTTAAATTAAAACTTTTTCAAATTTTAATTAAAAAAATTTTTTCTAAAATTCCTAAACCTTTTTTTATATTAAAAATTATCAAAATTGTAATTTTTCTAATTTTTATTTTTATAATTTTTTATCGACCATAAACAAATAAAATGTGAAACAAAAGAAGAAAACTGCTTGATCCACAAAGATGAAGATTTTAAGTTTTAGAAAATATGGTAAATGGATTCCAAGAGTGTGTCCATTTTTGAAATATAAAAAACACTAAGAATAAAATAAAAAAATAAGTTTAAAATAAACATTCGTAAATATTGATAGATGTTAGTTATAATTTGGATATATAAAATATAAATAAGTTCAGCTAGTAAATGGATATTTTTGAGAAAGGAGATAAATGAAATAAAATATATAAATTATTAAATAAGAAGTGAGTCAATTTCATTTCTGTATTTTAACCTTTCTGGGATTCTGGAAGATAGCAATTCAAAATAAATTTATTAGGATATCAAATACCGAAAACAGTCATTGGGGTGCTTGATAAACATTTTGTTTTTAACATTAAATAATTAATAAAAGTTTTTATTTTGAATTCTTTAAAAGATTAAAAGACATTTGTATTTTATATAATAAATATACTTGAAAGTATAACTTTTTTAAATAATTTTATTGCTCTTTCAGTTTAATAATTTAACAAGTTTTCTTCAAAACACTCTTCTGGTTTTCCTTAATTAATAATTTTTTCTTTTTAAATAACTCTCCATTCCTTATATGCTTTGTTTTTTTTTCAAAAATATTAAATTATTAAAAAAAGATTTTTTTTATTTTGTTAATGATTTGGGGGGGGGGCACCTGATAAATAAATAAAAATGTGACGGCATGTGATTTAATATTTTTTTTCTATTTTAAGAATTAAAATGGAAGGGAGGTTCTAAATTGATTGTAATATATATGACAATGAAAAAAAAATAAAAGAACTTCCCCGAAAAGAATTTGGAGAATTAATAAAAATTATGACAATCAATCTCTCACTTTTTTTTATTTTTGTCCTTATTTTCCCTCGATTATTTCCCTTAATTTAATTAAAAATTAATAATTTCACAATCACAATTTAATTTTTCTATTATTTCCCCCAAAATTATTTTAAAAGTTTTTTTCCTTTCAACATTTATTAACTTCTTTTAAGCTTTCTCTCCCCCCTCTTTTTGCTTCGTTTACTTTGGACTTGAGAGGATAAAAAGGCATAAAAAGGCTGGTTGCTTTACTTATATTGATCTCTGTTAATCCATAAACTTTTGCACACATTTATGTATGTATGTGTGATCTTTTTGAAAATATTTTAGAAAGAATATTTTAATTATTTTTCTTCCAAAAAATATTCTTTGAAGATCCTTTTTAATGAGTATAATTAATCACAATTACACCTTACTAATTATTATTCTGATTTTATTTTTAATTTATATTCTAATTTACCTTTAATTTATTTTCTACAAAAATTTACCCAATAATTTACTGGACATTCAAAAATATAATTTTTAAAAAATCGTAAAAATGTCTTTAATTAAAAGGGCAATTTAATACTTTTTTTCTTTAAAGTTAGCTAACCTCTTTTCAAATAAAAACACATCAAAAACACAAATCCCTCTCTCCTTTATTTTTCCCTAAAAATATATATTTAATTCATCACCTTTCTTTTTTTTTAAATAATGTTTTTTCCTTCAAAATATTTCTTTTACCTTCTCATGATCTAAAAAAAGTATATTTCCTCATCTTCAATCAACTATATACATCCACCTATTTTTACTTTTTTTTAACCTCAATCCAAATTTTTTTTATTATTTTTAAACTGACATTGTTTTTATTTTGCTCTTTTTCCCAATTAAAAATTTAAAAAAAAATTAATAAAATTTTAATAATTAATTATTTTTAATAAAATTTTAGTTATTTTCATATCTTCTAAATATTTATTTGGATCAATTCCAGCCAATAAATGGTCTATTCCCCAGAACTTGGCTATGATCCAGAGTGTGTTATTTTAATTAATAAATAATTTTAAAAACATTTTTCTATTGATTAAAACATTTATTAAAAACTTTTTGTTTTGTTTGAGCACTAATAATTAATTATAGTATGTTTGTGTTCTTTTTTGAAATCAATTTAAAGTAACAGTTGGGGGTTAGGTAATTTGTGTTTTCCGGAAAATATATATTAGAGTGTTTATATAGTTGTTCTGATTTTAAATAAATAAAAATTCTGATTTTAATTAATTATAAATTCTGATTTTTTTTAAAATTCTGATTTAAATTTTTAGTGAATGGGAAGAGTGCAGTGAAGACAAGGCTTTGCCTGTCGTCGTATTATTCGGGCTAAGTATGTTTAGCCGTGCCTGTATAGGCATTGGAACTTTATTGTTGGCAGCATTCTTCTTCTGGTATTTAGAAGCAAATAAACGTCGAAATCATGGAGAAAAAGACGAAGACGAAGTTTTTAAAGAATTAAAATTAAAAAAAAATTTTTTTTGTAGAAAGAGAAAACTGAAAAGAAAAAATTATTAAAATTGCCGTCTGAAGAGGAAGAAGATTTTTCTGCTGAAACAATTTTGGAAATGGCCAGTAAAGAAGTTGAACAAAAGGTTGAGAAATAATTGATAGAGGGAAAAAATAAAAATTAATTAAAGGCCAGAACTGAGAGAAAAAGCAGCTCAAAACGTAAATTGAGTGCAGAAGAAATAAATGCTTTAATGGCCTGGAAGGCGGAGGTACATAAACTTGAACAGGAACGTTTCCGTGCTGCTTCTCAAGAGCCCACAGAATGTAAGGGAAAATAAATTCCGGATTATATTTCCAGAATGTTTTACTGATTGTATTTTCCTAATGTGTTTTTTTTCTAAACAAAATTCTGATTTTCTATTTTATTGTACATATTTCTGGAAAATATTTTCTGATTCTTCCTTTTTAATTTTAATTTCCGGATTCTTTTCGTTAAGTTAAACTCTTTTATTTCCGGATTATTATAAATAATTTTTGTAAAATACAGTAACCCAACAACAAATTGATGACACTACAAGTATGGAACAACAAAGTATGGCTCCTTTAATAACAATAGCCTCTACCTCCACAGAAACTGCACCAACAGTTTTGGAGGTCCAAAAAATTAAAAAAAAATTAATTTACCATTCATTTTTTAATTAGAAACCCCAACAAGAACAACAAATTCCTTCCCCAATTTATTCCACTCCTTTTGGTAAAACACAAGAAGAACGTTTTACTTATGAGGACGATTTATTAACTGAGGAAGGAAGAGATTCCACATATTTACAAGAAAATCAAAATTTACAAAAGGAAAAAAAGTAATTTTTAAGAAAGAAATAAATAGAGGAGCAGACAAAATGATTTTTAAATAAAAATTCTGATTTTTCCGTATATCAGAAAATATGTATTTTTAGAATTTCTGATTTTTCAGAGTTTTAAACCTTGTTTTTCTCAAAATTCTGATTTTTCTTTAATTTATTTTCTTTTAAAAATCAGAATTTAATTATTTTTCCGGATTGTGTTTTTAATTCTGATTTTTCCATTTTAAGCATTCCTCAACAAACTTTTCAACATAAACTTGAACGCCAAGTTGAAATGAAATCAGTTCCCCTCATGTGGGATATTCCAGAAAGGGAGACAGAAAGGGGGTCACAAACTACAACAATTGAGTAATTATAAAATTTAATTATTTTAATTTTTATTTTTCTAGTCAATTAAATATTAAATCTTCCCAATATGGAGAGCCAGGCAAAACACCAACTAGCACTGTAAAAAATTCGAGAAAAGAAAATTAATTTAAAATATTTTCTTTTTAAACTTTTAAAGCCCCAAGATGGTGTTCCTTTAATTCAAAAATTACCAGAACTTGCAGCACATTATCGTCGAATGGCTGATCAATTAACCCAAAAATTATTAACAGAATTGGACGAAATAGGCAAAGGAGGCTTTGATCCCGCTACAGTTACGGCTGTGTTACAAGATAAACATAGAAGTGATATTGATGAAGGATTGGCAGAAACTGGGGCTCCACAAGTCCTTTCTTTTAATTTTCAAAATTATTTCTTTTTGAAGCAAAATTAAAATATTTTTTAAACAAATAACTTGAAGCATATTATTAACATTTAAAAGTTTTATTAATTAAAACTTGAAGCAAAATAAATTAAACGGAAACTTATGTTTTTCCAGAAAAGTTTTAATTCCGGAAACCCCAGAAAACATTTATTTTTCCAAAAAATTAGTTAAAATTGAAGCATTATAAACTTGAAACAAAACATATCAGAATATTCAAGCTTTAAATACCTATTAATTTAACTTAAGCGGAACAAAAAACTTGAAGCAATTTATTTAATTAAAAATATACAAATTAAGGACATTCAACAACATTTGGCTCGTCAATTAGATTCCCATGTTGCTTCAATTGTCGTTAGAGAATTACGCCGTCGTTCATCCACAACAGCTTTGTTAAAGCTTGAACAGCAACAACAAGAATTATTAAATAAACAAAAAGAAGCAGAAAAGGAGGGAGGAGGGGGAGGAGGGCCTATTTTAAAGAAAGATTCTTCTAGCAGCGATGATAATGAATTTGTTAAAATTGGTTTTCCTGGAAGTGAAGGCTAGTTTATTTTTAATTAAAATAATTTAAAAAATTATTAAAATATTCAATTAAAATATTTTCACTAAACATTCAAAATTGTCTCTTATGAAACCTGAAGCAAAGCCTCTATTATTTTTATTTTCCTTTGAACTTAAAAATTCTTTTATATTGATTCCAGAATTTTAATTTTCCTGAAACAATTCTTTCTTAACTTTTCCGAAATATATTACGTATTTACCTAAAATAAAGCGCCTTGGGGCTCTATTTTTCAACTCCTCCAAAGTGGCGCTTCTAATCCAGCTTGGGGCTTCATTTTAGGAAATACAGTAATCTATTTTTAATATTTAAATTTTCGGAAAAATAAATTCTGATCATTTCCGAAAATATTAAATTACCAAATTTAATTAATTTATTTCTTAATTTAATTTTAGCTTTTAATAAATCATTAAATTTAAATTCTCTAAAAAATCCAAGCAATTAGTCAAATGACATAAATTATGGATTAATTAAATAGTTAGATGAAGTAAATAAAATTAAATAAAAGTATTAATCACTAACCTATAAATATTCCCATGACCGTAAAAAAGTTTTTAAGAAAAGATTGGAGGGATAAAGGAGAGAAAATTTAGGAAAGAAGAAAAAATTAAAGGAATTTTTCCACAATTGTCACCACATCGTGCTTTCCCCTGCCATCCAATCAAAAATAAATTGTTTAAGGTGGATAAATATATGTATAAAATATTTTTTTTATTTATTTTTTAATTAACACAAAAAATCGTCAAAAATTAAATTTTATTTAATATATTTCTTTTAAAATTTATTTAAAAATTTCTATTCCCTTACAAAAATGACTTGTAAAATTAAACAAAAACGGGATGCTTTATTATTACGTTGTATTTCATTTTGGACTAAAAATAAAGTTAAAAATGGTATTTTTTTTCTTTTGAAGAATTTAGGAAAAATAATTTAATAAAAAAATATTTTTAAAGAAGATGCCTGTTTTCCTCCACTTCCCCCACCACTAACTACTACAAGTCCAGCATCAGTTGTAGTAGTCTCACAAGAACAACACCAATCTAAACATTCTCCCCCTCCCTCACAACCTCCTCCCCAACCTTATTTACTTCTTCAACAACCATTAATATCTCCACAAAGTGGCGGAAGTATAACAACAGATGAAGAAGAAGAATATGATGAGGGAAGGGAAGGACAAACAAATATCAGAATTTCTTTATTTTCTAATAACGGGGATGGAGATGGAATGAGTACAACTGCAGATGATATTGAATTTGTGCCCAGAGGGAGTACACAATATCAGAAAGTGGAAACAACAAAAATTCAGGAACAACAAAAACAGCAACAAAATGTTCGAATAAAAATATTCCGGAAAACTTTTAATTCTTTCAGAAATTATTTATTCTTTTTTCCGGAAAACAAATAATATTTATTATTCTGAAAAATTTATAGAATTTATTTCCAATTAATTTCAAATACAAAAATACTAAATATTTTTAATAATTTCAAAAGTTTTAATTATTTTAGCAGCACCATCCTCTAAATGCTGAGGAAGCAAAACAAGTAGCAGCATTACTGCAAGAATATGAAACCCCAACAACTGCAACAATCGAGTTAGAAAAACATAAACAGGTTGAGGAAGAACGACAAAAACATTCTAAAAAAATAAAAACAACGAGGGAAGAGGAAATTATTTCTTTACCAGAATCAGCTAAACAAAGTAAAATTTGTTTAAATAAAATTCTGATTTTTCAGAAAAAAATTTCTTTTAAAAAATAAATTTTAATTAATTTATTAAAGCACCCGGCGGTTCAATTTCCATCCCAGAATCCCCAGCTTCTTTAGGCTTCGATATAATCAGCTTTCCTCAGTCTCCAATTGAAAAAGAAACAGCACAAACAGATGATACTGTAATAATTGAAACAGCAGAAATTAATCTAAACATCCAACAACAAAAACAGCAATCAGAACAAAGTTTAGAACAACAAAAATTGGCGACGGGTTAGTAAATTCTGATAATTCCAGAAAATTATTAATTATTTGTTTATTCTGATTTTAATACAGAAAATACAATTTTTGATTTTATTTTAAATATTAATTGAGTATTTCCGGAAAACACTAGTTCTCATTCCGGAAAACTTTAATTCTGATTTTCTCCAAACATTCTTTTTAGTTGTTTTTCCTTCTTCTCACTCTCAAGTTGCTTCAACTTACTTACAACAATCTCCACAAACAAAACCCCCAACATCGCCTATTAAACAACAAACAGCAGAATCCCTGTTACAAGAAGCAATAGATTATATGCAACAACAAGAAGGTCATTTACCTTTGAGAGAACAAGTATTTGTTAATAACTTTTTTTTAAATTTCTAAATTAATTAGCAACAACAAAAACAACAAAAAAGGATATCATTAAGACAATCAGGGGAATTTGTTATGGAAGAAGAAATGTTGGAGAGTGAAGAAATTCCTGGGGGTCCCCCTGTAATAATACATTCAAGACAAAAAGGAACTCCAGTTTTTGGAAGAAAATCGTCAAAGGTGTTTTTTTGGAAATTTTCTAGAGGAAGAAATTAAATTTAAATATTAATTTTAATCTTTCCGGAAAATATTTAATGGAAAACATTTTTGTTTTCCCTTCAAAACATTGCTTTATTTGTAAACATTTAAAGGAATTGACTGACATAGACAAAAACAAAACAGCAATGGCAGTCCTAAGTCCTTCATCCCCACAAGGATTATTGGCTGAATCAGCTGGTGGTTCAACTCCAGGTGCTGATGGGACTAGTAAACAAATAGTTACAAATGAAGTTTTTGATAAACCCGACCCAATACTTCTTTTTGAAGACGGAGATGATGATGTTACTCACGCACCTGAAATACAATCAATGGAAGTAGGGAAATTAAAAATTAATATTTTTAATTAAAAAAATAATTAAAGATACCACCAGACCAATTAAGCCAAGCAGATTCTTTAAATTTGGTTGATGAAAATTTCTCTGAACATCAAGAATTGGGAGGAGGAGGAGGGGTTACAACAACGAATTTAGAATTAAAAAGGCAACTGTCTGAGCCACAACAACCACAAATTCCCCCTCCAAAACCTCCAAGAACTTCTTTACATTTTGAAGATAATGAAATGGCTGAAATATTGAAACAACAAAAAGTAGAGAATTTAAAATAAATTATTTTAGTCAAAATATTTATTTTTAGTTAGAAGAAGATTCTAAGAATTTTGTTGGGCAAACAGAAGAGAAGGTAAAAAATAATATTTTTGTTTCAGAATAAATTAATTAAAATAATTCGAATAATCAAAGCAAAAATAAATCAGAATTACCAAAAAAAGTTTCAAAACATTTTGTTAAGAGGGGATTAATAATTAAAAAGCTTGTTTTATTTACAATTTAAAAATGTTTTTACAAACAAATAAAAAATACAAACACTTATTTTTAACAAAACATTGATTTAAACAAAACATATTTAGATGTTTTAAACATAATTTAAATTATAGAAACATCAACAACAAATATTCAATCAAAACACACAATTAAATAAACAAAACGAACAAATAATTGTTTTACCCCCACACCCACCAGAATATCAACAACAAAAACAACAAATATATCCAGATCAAAAACAAAATCCCCAGGCACCACAATTTCTTTTAAGAAGTACTTTCACTGATGATTCAACTTCATCGCTAGATACAACGGTGACAACTCTTCGATTTTCAGTAAATAAATAAAGAGAAAACACTTTTACTTAGTTCTCTTAGAGTGAAATGGGATTGTTGACAAAAAATTTAGAAAAAAAATCAGAAATTTTTAAATAAAAATTAAATTTAAATTTTTAATTTAGTCAATTAGACAAAGTTCATTATTGAGTGTTGTTGGTGTTACAAGCACACAAGAAATGCTGTTAAAATTACAGAGTTTGGAAGCATTATCAGAAGCTATGCGTAAAGCTGGGTTGGAATCATCAAACTTGATATTTGGTGAATAATGTTTTTAGAAAAATCAGAATTTCTGAAAAAAAACATTTCTGAAAAAAATCAGAATTTTCTTTATGTAAAAATAAATATTAAAGGGATTGACTACACAGCAAGTAATAAATATCAAGGTGAAAGGTCATTTAATGGACGTTCACTCCATTCTGTGGATGAAAAAGGAATTGAAAATCCTTACCAACAAGTATATAAATTAATTTAGAAAATTTTTAAAATATTTTAAAGGTTATAAAAATAATGGGGAGGACATTGGCCCCTTTTGCCGGTACACAATATGGAATTCCCGCTTTTGGATTTGGAGATGCTAGTACTGGGGATTGGTCTGTATTTTCTTTGAATGGAACTACAGAGGGGGAATGTAATGATTTGGATGATGTTTTGAGGTGATTTATGGAAAAATAATAAGTTTTTATTTCTTTCTCAAAGAATATACAATCAAGTAACACCAAAAGTCGATCTCAGTGGCCCTACAAATTTTGCTCCATTAATATATCGCTCAATGGAAATTTGTTATGCGAGGAAGGATGTTAGAAAGAAAATAATTTTTTAAAAAATATTTAAATTAATTTTAAGTACCACATTCTTGTAATTATTGCTGATGGGCAAGTAACTAATGAAAGGGCAACACGTAAAGCTATTGTTGCTGCCTGTCAATATCCTTTGTCAATAATTGTTGTCGGTGTTGGGGATGGACCATGGGATATGATGAAGGTGGGAATACTCGGGCGAAATCAGAACATTTCTTAAAAATCAGAATTTAATAAAGGCATAATTCTGAAATGAAACTACTAGAAAAACATCTTCAAGAAAAATTAAGATTTATCTAAAACCAGAATTTTGAACATACGAAAAATAAAAATATTATAGGAAGACGTTCTGAAAATCAGAATTCTATACAAACTTCTGAACTTGCAAAATCTATTTTTTAATATTCCAAAAATCAGAATTTCAAATAAGCATCCCTCAGGAAAAATCTTAAATTTAGTTTCCGTTTATACTTTTAAGGTCTTCGATGAGTCCTTGCCAAAACGACCCTGGGACAATTTTCACTTTGTTGAATTTCATTCACTCTTCACTGATGAAAATATGAATCAACAATCCTCTTCCAAAGAATTGTCTTTTGCTATCAACTCCCTGCTTGAAATTCCCGATCAGGCAAAATTTTTTATTAAAATGCTTGGGAAATATTTCTTTTAATTTTTAGTACAACATTGTTCGCAAGCTAGGCATGCTCTTTCCTAGCTACTACTACAGTCGCGCCCACCATCGTTCTCCCAGATCCCACTCACCAAAGCTCACGCTAGCAGTACAAAAACAACCTCAAGAACAAATATAAAATTTAAATTCTGAAACAAATTAATTGTTTATATAAAAATATAAAATCAGAATTTGCTAGCAGTAAAAATACTGTTATAATCAGAATTCGCTTATCAAAGCATAGTCTTTATTCATGTATCTTCATGAATATTTAACTAATAATTTTACATATTTTCTAAGTATTATTTTTCTCGTTCTATTTAATTAATTATTTTATTCTTTCTATTCTCATTGAAGATGTCTTCGGCGCAAAGCAGCAGCATGAGCAAGTTTGCTATATGTCGCGAGGCGACGCGTGTTTGAATAAGAAGATACAGTTTGTGCCGGGGACTGAGCTGGAGCGGCTTAAAAAGAAATTTAATTAGAGAATTAAATTTAAATGAAGGAACATACCAACGGTTGCTCCTGCGCTTTGTGGAGCTGGTTGGGTGTCATATTGCCCCTTTCCCGGACTTTGACCGTTTGAACGTGCAGGACAAGGGCAATATTCAGCATCAGCACCTAAATATAATTAAATTTGAAAATTCCCCACTCAGAAGAAAAACCTGGCGACCCTCCATTTCCGTTTGTTCCAGGATGCCCATCTTTGCCTCCCTCACCAGGCGATCCTGCTGGTCCAATTTCGCCTTGAGGACCTTAAAAATGAATATAAATTATATTAATATTTATTTATTCATTACCAGGCGGTGCATCATCTCCTCTATCTCCTGGAGGTCCTTCATCTCCAACCATTCCAGGCACTCCAGGCTCGCCTTTTGGACCGGGTGCTCCTTTTGAGTAGCCAATTCCATCTTCTCCAGGAGGACCTTTAGGACCCGAGTCTCCAATATCTCCATGTAGTCCAATTTCTCCTTCGGGTCCCTCATCGCCTTTAGAAATTGTAAAGGAATTCAAAATACTTTATATTAAACCAGGATGGCCATCTCGTCCAGGTGACCCAGGCGTTCCTCTTGCTCCCTTTTCTCCACGAGGTCCACGTTTGCCTTTATATCCAGGAAGGCCTGGTGGGCCCGCTGGGCTGAAAAATAATTTATTTTTGAAGACTTAATACAATTAACTAACCATTTCCCACAAGTTTGGGCAACTGGTGCAGCTTGTCCATACCCTCCTTCAGCACCAGCACCACCTGCACCAGCACCGCCTCCGGGCAAACCTGCGGCTCCAGGTTCACCATCCAATCCTATTAAATTCTTTTTTCCATTAATTAATTAATTTTTAGTTTACCAGGCTGGCCTTTAAATCCGGGTGGACCTTTAGGACCTGCTGGGCATTGGCTAGATTGAGACGACCCTCCCTTTACGGCAGAATCATCTAAAGAGTTTCTAATTTTACATATTTAATCTTTAATTAACATTGTCGACGAATTCGTATTTGTTCATAATCAGCAGAACGTTGTTTACGTACAGTTTCCTTCTGATTCATAACTTCTTTCCACATATTATCTCTCTGAAATTAAGGTGGAATTAAAAGCTATCCTTCACAATATAAAATTGTTCCTCGTCATTAAATGCCAGAAATTCTTTTAAACATTTCTGGAAATTTGAATTTATTTCTGGATGATTCTAATTATCAATTGATTATTGTATTTCCCGGATTAATTTTAAAATGGTTGAAGATAAAAGAAAATGGGAGGATATCCCATCTCCTAATTATATTATTTTAAAAACAAATAGAAACACAATTAATATAAAAATATTTTTTTCAATTTTTTTCTCCTCACCATATCCATATAAATTTGTTTTTGATGTGCCATTAAATTTTCAAGTTCATTTAAATCATTAATAAGTAGAGGAACACCTATGAGTAAAGCCAGAAAAGAGATTAAAGAGAATGTTGTAGCTGCTGTTATTGTCCCTTTGGGTAAAGAGGGGGAGGAGGAGGACATTTCTTCTAAAATACCGTATTTCCTATATTAGAGCCCCATGGGGCTCTATTTTTCAACTATCCTCCAAGGTGGGGCTGTATTAAAGGGTGGGGCTCTAATTGAGGGTGGGGCTCTATTTTTCAACCCTCTTTTGAGATAGAATCCCATTTATTATATCCATTGCAACTAGAGATAGGCCGGAGGGGTTGGTTGATAAAACCAAAAAATATCGAAAGACAATCGATATTTTTCAATTTTTCAAAAAAATTAAAATTTTATAAGCAATGAGTAACGAAATAATCGCAATAGTTCAATGAGGGTAAGATTAATTATAAAATATTTGTAGATTTTGACGGATTAAAGGGAATATTAGGGGACTTGTATTTGACATTGATGGATCATATATAGGTATACAAGCGATTTTAAGGGATTATGGGGAATATCAGAGGATTAATTTTATATTGAGAGATTTAGCGGGGTTAAGAGTGATATTTTGAATGAGGTATTAGTAGGCATATGAAGGGATTTTTTTGTGAAGAGGGATATCGGTGATATAAGGGATATCTATCGGGGATAAAAGGAATACCCACTATATCTCTTCCTTTTCCCCTTAGTTAATCCCTCATATTTCCCTTAATCCTTATATCCCCATGGCCCTTTATTTCCTTAACTCTTAATAATCTTAAAAATTATTGGGATATTTTTTATTTTTCCTCCAATATTTTTAGGTGGGGCTGTATTAGGGGTGGGGCTCTAATTGAGGGTGGGGCTCTATTTTTCAACTACCCTCCAAAGTGGGGCTGTATTAAAGGGTGGGGCTCTAACAGAGGGTGGGGCTCTAATATAGGAAATACGGTAATTATTTTTTAGTAAAATATTTTAAAAAATTCTAATTTTATTTTTCCATTTTATAATAATTTGGATGAGTAAAAAATTAGAGATTATTACTGAAGATAAATAAAAACTAGAAATTAATGTTCTTATATTTACATTAAGCTTTTTTTCTTATAATAAAAAATATCCTGAAGAAGTTGTTTAAGGAAAATATACTCAAACAAGTTTATTGTACTTTTTATTATATGTAGAAGATAAAATCAAAGAAAAAATAAAATCCTTTTTTTAATAATTAATTAAACTTTGGATAGATCAGAATTTTGTAAAAATTAAAAAAAATCAGTTATTTTTGAAAAATTAAAAGCAATCTGTTTTTACCTTTTGTTTTTCAATGTTCGTTTATTTTTTAATTTATCCGAGTTCGAAAAATTTTTTTCATAAATATTTTCTTCAGTAAATTAAAAATCTGTTTCTTTTTTCAAAATGAAGAATAATACATATATGTAGTAATATCATCAAGGGAAAAAATAAATTAAATTTTAAATAAATTAAAATTTTGTTTGATTAATAAAGTGGAATTAGAAGTACGAGTAGGAACAGAAATATAGTCAAGTGCTGTACGAGGTAAAGAATGGCTGTACGAGTGAATACGAGAAAATAAGACAGGCCAAGTACACGTACGATCAAAACGACTCTTACACCTCCCATATCTGTGATTAAAGTTTCTAAAGAAAAGTGAGAATCTTTTACACCGCAGTGTATACGTACTTTATCTCATTCTTCCGATGAGAGAAGTCACCGAATTAACAAATCCAAGAACAAACAAGCTTATGAAAATATAGTATAAAAGTCTAAAGTTTTATTAGTAAATAACTTCTCTTCATCCGCTCCACAAACAACAATGAATCTTCTACCCGCTGAAACAAACCTTGATATCCTCAAATGCCTCAACTTCAACCAAATAAACAACTGCCAATTATCAAATCGCCGTTTTTCTGAAGTGATCGTCAAATACAACAAAGAATTGGCTACAATAAAAGTGTTTTATTCTGTTGAGTTGATTGTTTGGAAAAATTGTAGGTTTTTTCTGATTGTTAGTTAATAAAAATTAATGTTTTTACAGATGTTTGTCAGGATTTGGTGGAGTATGGTGGACCTAATGAATTGGACTTGGAGCTAAGTGAGGAGACTAAATTAAAGGTAAATTGAATGTTCCCTTAATTACAAATTTGATAATTTTCTTTTTCAGTGGAAAGCAGCAATTCAAGAACGGATTCCACTTTACTTCTACTTCACCAGCTACTCTCCTCGGAAAAAATTTGATGTGGCACTTGATGATTATGGAATGAATGAAGTTGCCTATTTGTTTTTGGTACCGAAAGAATCTGGTGAGTTTTTGAAGCTTCTCTCGACTTTTTAAAAATTTTTTATTTAATTTTTAGGTGGACAATCGCCTAAATTTCTTCGATTAAAATTACACCAATACCCAGAAACAATAGAAGAAATGCTTGTATTTCGTTACTGGTTGGAAAAACTTTCAAATTGCTTCATTGAAAACTTCAAAATCGAGCAAGGATATATCAATCCGGAAATTTTTCAATTATTTTTTGGCGATTCTCCGTTGAAATTCCACACAAACTGTTTCTATCTTTATGATGAAGAAGGGGAATATTTCCCTAAAGGATATCAATTTATGTACCATCATGTGGTTATTCATGGATCTAAAGGCTTCTATTACCAATATCCTGACTGGAACATGCGCGGCGAAATGATAAAAGATGAAGAACGTCATTTTATCGGAGAGGATGTTGAAGAATTTTGCAAAGTTGCTGAGTACAAATTAGATGGAGTAGATGATCCGAGGGACAGCGGGATATTGTATGTGTGCTTCCAACTTGGCTCTAAAGAACCGTTCTTTTTTGAAATCCTAGGACCTGGAATGATGTAATTTTGTTTTGTTGTGATTATTTGTATTGTGTTTTTAATTGTATGAGATTGTATGTATGTATTATTGCCTTTTGTTAATTTTTCTTTGTATTTTATGTTGTATAAATGGTTTATTTTACTTGCATAAGTAGATAGTTAATTTTAGATGTTTAAAATCAAAAGATACCCTTTGAGAGCAATAAATTTTTAACGTAATTTGAAATAGCGTTGAAATAACGAAATACTAATTTCTATAATTTTAATTAAAAATTTAACGACTAGAAAATATAAAGTTAGAGCGCATATCTACTCATTTAAATACCTAATAGGTCTTTTACATTAGGGGGTAAAATATTTTTCTAAACACTTTGGTCCTATTTCTCTTAAAATTACTCGCAACTTCTACCAATAAATTTCAAAAAAATTACAAACATTTTATTTCAAACTAAATATGTATTATTTTTCAAATTAATCTTAACAAAATTTGTTGTTGATTAATATTGTTAATCGATTCGTGAATGTTTTTTTCTCTTAAAGATCACCCAGTCAAATCAAAAAATTTTAATTAAAGAATTTTTGTGAAAATGAGTATTCTCCCCTTAAAACCCCAAAAAATATTATTTTTATTAATATTCCTAACATTTTTTGTTCATCAACAATCAAGTTTAAAAATAAATAAAGATTTGCCTGAAGGGCATACACAAAACATTAATAAAAGAAATGAAAAACATAAAGGAGGTAATTGTTAAACTTTAAGTAAAATCAGAATTTCCAATAAAAATGTTTTTCCAACCTTTCTGAATATTTATATTTTGAATAAATCAGAATATTTAAAAATTAAAAATTAAAATTTTAATTAATTATTAAACAAAAATATATTTACAAAACTAGATCACGATGATTTAAACTATAGACGTGGTTACTCACGTTTCGAAGAAGATACACGATTTCATGACGGTTATTAATTATTAACCTCCTTTTCTGACTAAAATATTTTGTATTTTCAGATTTGGGTATACTCAATATTTAATTAATTGAGAGAAGAGAGATGCTGGGTATGGCTAAAGGAGCTAGCTCCGGAGCTGGAGCTAGGATTATGAAAACCCCGAGATGGAGCCAACAAATGCCCAGTATCTAGCATTGATTAAATTTATTTTAAAATATAAAATATCTATTTTAACACAAACTTGATAATTGATAGCAATTTTTATTTTGACTGGATTTAAAAAAATGTTAATAAGACTTTGACAATGAGAGAGAGAGAGAGAATTTTTATTTTACATAATACAGTAACTAAAGTACTGCAATACCGTATTTTTAAAGTAATGAGAGAAGGTCAATAAATTGTTCATTAGAGTCTGGAAACGAAACAAAGATATTATAGAAGATATTAAAACAGGGCTCTCATCGACAAAATGCCACTCAAAAGTATCAAAATCTCGATAAAAAAGTATATAGGGAGAAAATTTGCAAATAAAAAGTATAGTCAAAATAAAATTAGAAAATATTTATTCGTGCTCAAATGTTTTATATTTCTCTTTTAAATGAATCTTTTCTAATAATTTCTTGTTCCTACTGAGCATTTTGTGCATTTTTTTGTGGCGCCGAAGGCGCAAAAAGTCTTCCATTTCTTGCGCCGCAGGCGAAAATTTTGAGAATTTTGAAGGCCGTAGGCCAAAAAAATTCACTTTTTTGCCCAATCCCTTCCCCAATTTCATTTTCAATCCAAAATGTTGATTTTAAAGTATATACTTTCAATAAAGTATAAATTCAATTTCGTAAGTATGGAGGTCGGTTTTAAAGTATAATACTTTCAAATAAAGTACGAATGAGAGCCCTGTATTAAAATTAATGGATTATTGATTAAAATTTCTTTTGAGCTTCAATATACACTCATACATACTTATTCATTTGTATATTTGTATATTTGTGTGTAGAAAAATGGCGTCCACGCTCATTTCACATTCAAAACGCGACTTTGA
Organism: Meloidogyne enterolobii; assembly: GCA_963681835.1. Lineage (NCBI taxonomy): Eukaryota > Metazoa > Nematoda > Chromadorea > Rhabditida > Meloidogynidae > Meloidogyne > Meloidogyne enterolobii. The sequence continues at coordinate 89,398 of CAVMJV010000015.1, read as the reverse complement.
TAAATCTTTAAAGAACTTTCCAAAAACAATTTTTTACCATTTTTAATAACTTTTGGGATTTAAGTCTCGAGCTTACATATAAAAATTAAAAAAATTTTTTCTAAAAATGATTGCGGGTTGGACCTTGAGAAGTTGGACCTTCGTAAATTTGTGGGCAAAAAATGAAGGAACAAAACATGGGGATATATACTCTCACTCACTTATACTTATTTGTACATTTGCTATTTGTGTTGAAAAACTGATTTTTATGTGTCTGTATTGGACGAGAACGGATTTAAAATAATCTGTACATTTATTTTAATTATTTTTGCAGATAATATTCTTTGATTCATTCCAATTAAATATTAAAAAATGTCTTCCGACGACGACCATTTGGATACAACAGGACAACAAAATGTAGACGAAGCGCAAGCTGATTCTATGCAAGAAGAGGAAGAAGACGAAGAGGAGGAAGGCTTTGAAGGTGGAAATTATGGAATGGAAGGAATGGGGGAATCTGCTTTTGGAGAAGCTGGTAATTTCGTTTAAAAATATTTTTTGGTCGAGTTAAAATTAAAAAATTGTTTTTAAAGAGTTTGCCTCTTCTTCTTCACATCACCACTCAAAGAAAGGCCACAAAAAGAGGGGACGGAAAACTAAAAAGAAAAATTTGGGGCCTAACCGAGAACAAGTTCCAGACCCTCATGCAAACAGCAGCGCCGATTTGTGTCAAATGCTCGGGCTAATTGATGTACAATTTGAATATAATGAGGAGGACTTTGAAAGTATTTCGTCTGGAAAGGTTTTTAAGGGAGTTTTGAATTTTAAATAATTTTTGATTTTCAGTCCTTCAATGCTCGCTATCGACAACAATTCCAAGATATGAATCCAACAGCGAGTTGGGCACGTATTAATGCTGTAATGGTGGCGAAATACAACGAGTACCAGGTCAATGAATTTTGATTAATCTGAAAAGTTGGCCCTATCTGAAAGGAGTCCAGAACCCGAAATTCGGATATTTGACATTTTGGGATAAATTTCGAAAAATAAACAGAGCGTAAATTGGTCAAATAATATCTCATTCGAAAGAGCTAGACGAGCTGAGTCGAATGACATCAAAATCATTGCAATTGATCAAGATCAGGCGAAGATATTACACAAAAAACATAGGCCTACGTTGTTTGTTTTTTGTGGTATAACTTCGTCCGATCTTGTTCAATCACGGTAATTTCGGTGTCATTCGACTCAGCTTGAAGAGCTCTTTCGAATGAGGTATAATTTGCATATTCGAATTTTTCACCCCAAATCAGCTTGGTCCCCCCTATGGGTTTTCGATATTCGAGGACCTATATTCGGGTTCGGATTCGACTTTTTCAAAATCTGAGTTCAGATTCGTAATCAGCGTACTTTTTTACCCTAGAAAAATCATTTTTCTTATTTTTAAGATTTTTTCCCGCTGGGACCCCAATTCTCCTGGATTGCCAATTTTTTCACCTACAATCCCCTAAGTTGTCGCCTGCAGCGCTGAAAATTGTAGAAATTTAGCTTGGTCTTACAAATCAGATATAGCCGAAAAGTTTATTAGGTGACTTGTTTTTCGAGGAACCCACAATGTGGAATCGCAAGGAGGGTATTAAATATTTTTGTGACCGGGTGTCCTATTTAATAAACCCAAGATTAAAATTTGTTGTAACTATAAAATTCAGGAATAATTAAATCCTGTATTTAAATTATATTTAAATTTTCAGAACATGCTAACTGGACGTGGTAGACAATTAGCTAGTAAGAAAGTTGGCCGAATTCCTGGATCTACTTCAACTCCAGCATCTTCTAAGGATTTGCAACCAACTTCATCTGGTGCTGGTTCTTCTGGACAATTTGATAAAGTTGAGAAGGTTGCTCCTTTGAAAATTCGCCTTTCAACGAGAAAGAAGCGAAGAAATGACGATTCTGAAGAAGAACGTGAGTGATTTTGATTTTTAGAAATGTTTTTACTTTTCTGAATTTTCAGTTAACTCTGATCAAGAATTTGAATCTCTTCTAAAAGAACATGAACGGCAATTGGATGAGGAGGAAAGAGCAAAGGAGGAACGAAAAAAAGAACGTGCCGCAGCTAGGAAGGCTAAAGAATCGAAACAAAAAGTTAAACGGCGAAAGGAGGAAGGCGAAGGAGGGGAAGATGGAGATAATCCACAGGTTTTTTGACTCTATATGAAATGTGTGACGGGACTTGGACCGACTCGAATTGGCCAAAAGGATCGATTTTTGGATCGATTTTTGAAAATGAATTGATTTTTTTCGATTTCGTTGTAGATTTAGTTACTCAAAAAGAACCTTCTGTTTTTGGTACCTTCTGTTTATTTCAACTAAAATGGAAAAAGTATCAGTCCCTATGGAATCAATACCAAGCTCTACATTTTAAACTTTAAAATCCGTTAACTGGGTGAATAAAGTTCCTTATTCCTTCCCAACAAAATTTCTGGAATAAGTAAACCTATTGCAAATAAAAGAGTACACACACTGTGAAATAAGTAAAAGGGAAATACTGTCTTTGATATTTTTGTGTATCCATTTTATTCATTTTTCCCCTTTTTCCATTTTCGGCTTTTGGCTAAAATCAACAGACATTACAAACTAAGGAAAAATGACCATATGTGAAAGTAAGGGAAAATGCGATCTCGTTACTCATTTCATATAGAGCCTGATCTTTCAATTTTAGAATTTTTTAATAAAAAATGAATCTTCAGCAAGAACACCAAGATTATTGTGAAGTATGTCAACAAGGAGGTGAAATAATCCTTTGTGACACTTGCCCACGTGCTTACCACTTGGTCTGCTATGATCAAGACTTGGAGGAACCTCCAGAAGGATTCTGGTCTTGTCCACATTGTGAGCAAAATGGACCTCCTTCAAGAGATGAGGCAGCAGCGGATGCGACTCCAGGGAATATGGATACTTGTAGAGTTTGTTCTGTGAGTTTTTTGGATTTTTAAATTTTATTTGACTTTAAATATTTAGGAACGCGATTTTCTATTGACTTGTGAACGCTGCCCAAGCTCGTACCATGCTTATTGTTTGTCACCTCCACTGAAAGAATTGCCAAATGAGCATGAAGATTGGATATGTCCGCGTTGTCAGGTTTCGTTTTTTCACAATTTATGTTTTAGTTCAATAGTCTATTTCTACATTATTTTAGTGTGTTGAACCAAAAAATCGTCCTGAAAAATTGCTGAGTTGGCGTTGGATTGAATATGCTTACCCAGAGCCGTTACCCGAAGAAGATCGTCTTAAAGAAGGAGAAAATGCTGCGAATATCGACGATCCTGAACGACGAAAGATTAGTTTCTTAAGACCTCAAAAAGAGATGAAGCCTCGTCGTGAGCGCGAATTTTTCGTCAAATGGAAATATATGAGCTATTGGTATTTACTTTGATATTCTAAATTATTTTTAGAATGGTGATTCTGGGTAAGGATTGGGTTTCTACTTATCGTTTGATTGTGAGCACAAGAAAGCTTACGACTACATGTCGTTTCGGAAAAATTCAGGAATACTAAACAGGACGAAAATGTGTCAAATTATATGTTATTCGAATTTTTTCCATTCCTGTTGTTAAGACAGCTTCTTGACCCATCCATTTTTGGCATTTATACCAAACCGCATTCATGGCAAACCGTGATTCTGTAGACAATTGTTTTCTGTATTTTCTTATCATTTTAAAAAATCATTTAAAAATTTGTTTTTTAGGCATTGTGAATGGATTCAAGAATTAGTTTTGGAACTACATTTCACCCAAACTCTACGTATGTATTGGCGAAAAATGGATCCTGAAGTCCCTCCTGAAGTTGATGATGGCTCTACTGAAGATATGCGAACTGGTAGAATAGATGATAAAGAAAAGGTTTTTATATTAAATTTTTAATGTTTAATTAATATGTTTAGGAAGATGATCCGCATAATATGGAACAGAAATTTTATCGTTATGGAATCAAACCTGAATGGATGCAGGTTAATATACTTAAAAAATAAAAGAAGGGACCAGCTCCATCATCTAAATTTTTTAAAATTCTTTTAAAAATAAACTTTTTTAAGGTTCATCGCATAATTAACCACATGGCTTATGAGAAGAATCAATACGACTATTTGGTTAAATGGCGTGAATTGGTATATGATCAAGCAACATGGGAACGTGATGATTTTGATATTCCTGGGTATGAAGATGCAATATTTCGCTATTGGGTGCATCGGTAATTTTGTTTTAATTTTTAAAAATTAATTTAAATAATTTTTAAGTGAACGAATGAGTGGGGAAACAATGCCTAAATATATTTTAAAGAGATTAAATAAAAGAAGGGCTGAACAAGGATTGCCTCCATTTGAAGATGAAGAGAAGAAGCGTAAAAAGCGGGAAAATAAACCGAGCACCGATGTAAGTAATTTATTTTAAATTTTGGTCTCTTGTAAGAAAATCTTAAAATATTTTGGTTTAAATTGAATAAAAAATCTTTTTAAGATAAAAAAGAAATACGAAGCTCAGCCAGAATATGTAAACGAAACAGGAGGCAATCTTCATGCCTATCAAATGGAAGGAATTAATTGGCTTCGTCATTGTTGGTCAAATGGAATAGATGCAATTTTGGCTGATGAAATGGGGTTGGGAAAAACAATTCAGGTTTGTTTTAAATTAAAATTATTATTTTTTGGATTATTTGTCTTAATTTTATTTCCCTTAAAATGTTTATTTTTTGTTAATTTTTAAAATTTATTAAAAAATTTCAGTCGATGGTTTTTCTTTATTCACTTGTCAAAGAAGGACATAGCAAAGGGCCATTTCTTGTATCAGCTCCTCTCTCTACATTAATCAATTGGGAACGTGAAGCTGAATTTTGGTCTCCTGATCTTTATGTTGTTACTTATATTGGAGACAAGGACAGTCGAACTGTTATAAGGTTTTTCTTTATTTAAAAATTAAAAGAATTAAAAATCTTTTTTTAGGGAGCATGAATTCTCTTTTGTTGAAGGGGCCACAAGAGGCGGGACAAAAGCTGGAAGGATGAGGACAGACCAAGGCATTAAATTCCATGTTTTATTGACTTCTTATGAGGTGTTAATTATTTTGCTTTTAAATATTTTTATCGTTCCCTCGATTTTTCAGTTAATAAATATTGACAAAGCAATACTCTCAAGTATTGATTGGGCTGTTCTTGTTGTGGATGAAGCCCATCGTCTCAAAAACAATCAATCATTGTTCTTTAGAACACTTCGAGAGTTTAATATTGGATATCGTCTTTTGCTTACAGGGACTCCACTACAAAATAATTTGGAAGAATTGTTCCATTTATTAAATTTTTTGAGCCCTGATCGATTCTAGTTAGTTTTTTAAATTTATTTTCTTGATTAATACCAGTGATTTTTGAAATAGTCCGTTTACCTAGATTTAGATTTTTATTTCTAATTTTATTCAAATTTTAATCCTTTGTGTTTAACTTATGTTAAAATATTAATTTTTCAAATTTTTCTTGAAATTTAGTGATTTGGAATCCTTTACTCATGAATTTGCTGAAATTTCAAAAGAAGACCAAATTCAACGTTTACATCAACTTCTCGGTCCACATATGTTACGACGTCTCAAAGCTGATGTCCTTACTGGAATGCCTTCAAAAAGCGAATTAATTGTTCGTGTTGAATTAAGTCCTTTACAAAAGTGAGAAATTTTTTTTGATTATTTTGATTTTATTTTTTCTAACAGGAAATATTATCGACACATTCTTACAAAGAACTTTGAGGCCCTCAGCATTAAAAATGGACGGTCACAAATGTCACTGTTAAACATCATTGTAAGTTTGATTTCTCGTTTTATCATGGTTAATTGCAAACTTTATATTATAATTGTCAGTGAGGGTTTATCTTTAACGACAATGTGAAGTTAATATTTTTTATTTATGAATAGAATTAAGACAAATAAAATCTAGCAAAAATCTTTCTTTTTAGAAATATTCTCATTTTAGATGGAATTGAAAAAATGTGCAAATCATCCATATCTTTTCCCGAAGGCATCAATTGGTTTGATTTTTATCATAATTTCTAACATTAATTTTAATTCTTTTTCAGAAGCACCGAAACGTCCAACTGGCGCTTATGAAGGAGAAGCACTCATCAAAAATAGTGGAAAATTTGTTCTTTTACAAAAAATGTTGAAGCGTTTGAAGGAACAAGGACATCGTGTACTCATCTTTTCTCAAATGACAAAAATGGTTTTTAACATTTTTTGAATATTATTTATTTTTAAAATTTAGTTGGACATTCTCGAAGATATGATGGATTTTCTTGGTTATAAATATGAGAGAATTGATGGTTCAATCACCGGGCAAAGTCGTCAAGATGCTATTGACCGTTTTAATGCTGCTGGTGCACAACAATTTGTTTTTCTTTTATCAACACGTGCTGGAGGTTTAGGAATTAATTTGGCAACTGCAGATACTGTGGTTATTTATGATTCGGATTGGAATCCACACAACGACATTCAGGTTAATTTTTAGTTATTAAAATAATAGATCCATTTTCGCAAATATTTCAGGCATTTAGCAGAGCTCATCGAATTGGCCAGCAGCGTAAAGTAATGATTTACCGGTTTGTAACTCGCAACTCTGTGGAGGAACGTATAACATCTGTTGCAAAAAAGAAAATGATGGTTTGAATTTTTTAATTTTTAAAAGCTTACAAGAAATAATCTTTAGCTCACCCACCTTGTTGTTCGTGCTGGAATAGGTCAAAAAGGCCCTTCAATGTCAAAGACAGAGTTGGATGATGTTCTTCGTTGGGGAACTGAAGAATTATTCAAAGATGAAGAAGCACAACAAGGCGACGGAGCAGGAAAATCAACAGAGCAAAATATTGTTTGGGATGATGATGCTGTCGATAAACTTCTTGAACGAGCAGAGGATGAAACAAAAGAAGTTGCTGCAGCTGCACCAGACGAACCCGAAAGAAAAGATTGGGCAAACGATTATTTGAGTTCGTTCAAAGTAGCAACATATATAACAAAGGAGGATGAGCCTGAAGAAGAAGACGAAACGGAAGTAATTAAAGAAGCAGTACAAGAAGCTGATCCAGACTATTGGGAGAAGTTATTAAGACATCACTTTGAGCAAGAACAGGAACTTGAAAGAGCTCATCTCGGAAAAGGAAAAAGAGTTCGCAAACAAGTTAATTATGCAACAGAAGCAATACAACAAGAATGGCAGCCAGGATCAGCTGGAACACCTGCGGGAGGAGATCAAGACTATTCAGACTCGTTTTCTGGTGTTTCTGACCATGACGGTTCTGGAAGTGGAGAAGACGATTTTGATTCTGCTAGAGAAGAGCGTCGGCGAAAACGTGAACGCGACGGTGAAAAATTACCTCCTTTATTGGCACGTGTAAATGGACAATTGGAAGTTCTTGGCTTCAATCCAAGACAACGAAGAGCTTTCTTTAATGCAGTAATGCGATGGGGAATGCCGCCTCATGATGCCTATCAATCACAGTGGCTAGTTCGTGATCTTAAAGGCAAATCTGAAAGGGCCTTTAAAGCTTATACTTCTTTGTTTATGCGGCATCTTTGTGAGCCTGGAGCTGATTCTCAGGTGAGAAATTTTAACACTTTGAAAATTTTATTCTAACAGGGGATTTTCCTGCCTCCCCACAAATTATTAAATTTGAAAATTTTTGGTGGCGTTTAGTTAATTTTTTAAAATAGTCAACAGAAATTAAAGAAGAATCTTTCAGTCATTGATTGTTTTTTTTGACCATGAAATTATGACATAGTAATATCTTGTTTTTGTTTTAAGGAGTGTTTTAATGATGGCGTCCCACGTGAAGGCTTGAATCGTGTGCAAGTTTTAACTCGAATTGGTATCATGTCACTAATACGCAAAAAGGTTCAGGAATTTGAAGCTGTTAATGGTGAATGGTCTATACCTGAGGTTTTTTGAATTTTAAAAAGTTTTTAAAATATATTTCTAAGGTTCAAACCCAAATGTTGGCTGCTGCTGAGGCTGCAAATAAAGAACGGGAAAAAGATAAAGATCATTTGACTGTACAACGCAAGGAGAAAGAATTAAGTGTGCATAGTGATGCTAGTCGAGATCTAACTCCAGCTATAGTATTTCAAAAAAATATTTTGAATATAAATAAAACAATTAAGGATGATCTAAAAAAGAATGCCGAACCTCAAGAAGTTGAAATGATTGATGCAGCAGCTGAACTTACTGGAGGAGATACTCAGACTGCAGCGGCAGATTCTTCACCTAAAAAAGCTGATGCTGATAAAGATGAGGAAAAGAAGAATGATGAAGAGGTTTTCTTTATTTGTTTGAAAATTGATTTATATTTTGAAATTTTAAAAAATTCAAAAAATTTATTAAAACAAAATCCTTTCCCTTTATTCAACACTTCTCTTTACAGACCGAACAAAAATCCAAAGAACCACGTCCAAAAATTATGTTCAATATTGCTGATGGTGGTTTTACTGAACTCCACACTCTCTGGCTTAATGAAGAAAATGTTGCTGTTCCGGGAAAAGAATATGAAATTTGGAATCGACGACATGATTATTGGTTACTTTGTGGAATTGTTATGTAATATTTGTTGTTTATTTGTCAGAAATTAATTTTTTAAATTAGGCATGGCTATGGTCGTTATCAAGATATTCAAAACGACAACCGATTTTCAATAATTAATGAACCTTTCAAATTAGAACAATCTAAAGGAGGAAATTTTGCCGAATATAAAAACAAGTTTTTGCAAAGACGTTATAAGGTTTTTTTTAATTTTTTGAAATTAAATATTCGTAGTGAAATTTGAAGAAAAATTTTAAAAGAAAATTAGTTGATTTTTTTTTAAATTAAATATTTTTCAGTTAGTCGAACAAGCTTTAATAATAGAAGAACAATTACGTCGTGCAGCATATTTACAAATAACTCAAAAAACTGAAGAACAACATATGCAAAAAGATGCAGCAGAGAAGGCAATAGCTATTGGACAGGATCCTGTTTTGGCAAGCCAATCGGTAGCAGATAATTCTGGTAAATATTCTCATTTTTTTTATTTTTGTAATTTTTTGGTACTTTTCCGTTATATATGTCCACAAATTCTTTGGCTGTAAATTAGCCAGTGGCCGGTTCCAAGGTCACTCGATTTATTATCTTTTGATTCGTATCATCGGTCTGACAATAGTCGAATGGTGTCACTTTTTATTATTGGAAATTCCTGTTGATCGAGATATATGTAGATCCGAGAAAATTTAGAACCCATATGCTTATTTTTGGAGTAAATGTTTGTGGTAAAAAATTCGAATATATAAATGATAGCTCATTCGATAACACCAAAATCAGCTAAAGTGCAGCTAAAGATTTGTGGGATTATAACGGAAAATTAACATTTTTTATCTTTTTAAAAATTTTATTAAATTATTTTAGGCCAGTTAAGCGAAAGATTTGCTGATTTGGAATGCTTGGCAACAGCACATGAATCTCTGTCGCGTGATGCTCTGAAGGGTGACAAAAATGCCTACACAGTTCTACATAAAGTCCTAACCCAATTGGAGGATTTGATGAATGATATGAAAAGCGGTAAGGGTTTTTTTATGTTCCTTTAAGGGTTATTCGCTTAAAATAACATTTTAAGTAGCCAAATTATTAAAAAAAGTTTTTAAATTCTTTAAATTATTTTTATTTTTAAAGATGTTTCTCGACTTCCAACAACACTTGCACGACTTCGACCAGTAACTGAACGATTAGGAATGACTGAAAGAGCGTAAGTTTTATTTTAAAATTAATTTTAAATTTAATTTTATAAATTCTAAAAATCCAAAAATTTAGAATTCTTAATCGGCTCACAACTAAGGATGCAGAAGCTACTGCTGGTCAGAGCCCCCTTCCTCCTCCTGGACCATTTGTAACGCCAATTACATCTGCAAAATTTAATGGGATACAACCCAAATTTTCGAGTCTAATTAAGCTTGAATATAAATCAAATGAAAAGGAAGAAAAAGATAAAAAGAAGGGAAAGAAATCTGAAGAGGAGGAGGAAGTAAAAGAAGAAAAAATGGAGGAGGAAGAGAAAGAAGATCAAATAACAGCGAATGAAAAAATTTTAACAGCTGATGAAAAGATGTTGGAAAATAAATAAAAAAAATGAAAAAAAAATTTGGAAAATAAGTTTAATTTTAATATTTTTTTTCAAGGTATTGTATGGTGATCATATTTTGAATTTTTGAACTAGGATCGCGTGAAAAAAAATTCTGAAATATGATCACTAATTATATTTTAATTTTTATATAAACTTGGTCTTTTAATGTTTTTTTAATTTTAGGAAAAGAAAGGTTAATTTTTTAGATTAAGTTGAGAAGAGAACAATTAAGAGAATTTTTTTCTAAGACGGCCCTCTTGTTTCTCTTTTCTTCTGCATATTAGCCACTTAATTTTTACAGAAATTGAGAACGAGGCGGTTCTTTTTGTTTTCCTTCTCTTATTTTAAACTAATTTTTTTAAATGTTTAACCCAAGTTTCAATCAAACATGTTCATGGCTTCACCAATTTTAAATCTTTCGGTTTGTTAAAATTTCAGGTTTCAAGCTAAAACAAGGTTTTGGGTGTGTTTGATTATCAAATGTGAGTAGTTACCAAGCTACCAATGTTTTCTTGTAATTTAAAATCAACAGAGTATATGCAAAAGCAACTTAAACCAAGTCCTAATGGCAGAAAAAAGTATGTACTACATACATACATATAAAAACCAGAATATAATTTGTATATACATAATCACTCCATTACAAAAATTCCATTTCGTTACAATCATCGGAAACCGTTAATAACAGAATTTGTGTTAGGAAAGCCACTAACAATGTTGTTTTCTATCTTCAACAACAACAAATCGAACAAAAAGCAAACAATGTTCGCAAACATCGCGGCTTTCTTCATTGTTGTTCTACAATTACATGGGCAGTTAAACATCACAGGAGCAAACAATGTCGGCCTGGGGAATCACATCCTGCAAGAAGGAAAGGTGACGCTTGCGGCAGGCTCGAGGGTTATTACCAATAATGAGGACATTGAACGGTACAAGGCGAGTTCTGCCGATGCTTGCGATGTTAATTTTGACGTTAACGGGAATATGTAAGTCATGATCTTTTTATTAGAATATTCCCTGTTTTTACAGCATTCTCCACTACCGAAAAGAAGCTAGGGCGAGGTATAAAGGTTGTACTGTGGATCTTCTAACCGATAAGGTGGACGAGATTGTTTTCTGGACTAGATTGCACGATTTTAAAGGGCTCGGTTCTTGTATGGTAAAGAGTAGCATCAATTCAAATGTGTAGGTTTAGCCGTTTGGCAATAAAATTTGAACACTAATCTAATTATTTTGTAGACTGCCTTTTGCCTACAGTCTGACAAATGAGGAAGTCAAGGAATTCCACAATGGCCCGCGTTTCGCTAATGTTTCATGCGATAGTTGTATGGAGGGGTGTGTCGAAAAGACAGGTCTAGAAGTTAGATGGGCACGTGATAAAGTTGGAAGCAAGGAATATGCTGTGATTTATGTAAATCCAAGTAAGATATCTGTGCGTAATTAAATTATTGACTATGTTTATTTTAGTTGCCACAAAAATGGTTTATTATGCTGGCATTAAAAGGGACATGAGAGAACAATTTGTGGAATTGAAACAAAGTTTAGTAATAAACCAAAAAGGCCCTAAATTTCACATCAAATTTTCAAACAACGGGACAGAGTACATATATACTCGACCATCTAACTGCATCGAAAATCCCAAAGAAAACATTCTCTCACCTTCAACATGGGAAATTGTTGGTACGAGTCCAGAGCCTACAATGAATCGTTTGTTGGTTTTTCATCTTCTTCCACAAAGGGCAACACGAAAAAGGCGCATGATGCAAAATCCTTTTAATGGGTTTATTGCATATGTTGTGATAATAGAACGCCCAACAGGACCAAAATGTGATGATTTAATAATGATATTTGTAAGTGAATAACCCTTTTTTTAATTTTATTTGATTGCTCTAACATCTTCGTTTTTAGTCTAAGAGTAACTACAGATTGCTGACCACTTCCGTATCTTATAATTTCACTTCGACAACAAAAGATCCAACAGATAAGAATACCTCTATAACAACAACTTCAAGGGCAAGTGACAACAATGGGCAAGAATCAACTAAGATCTCGACAATTAAGCCCTCCTTCAAAGTTGGTCTTGGGGATCACATTCTTCAAGAAGGAAAGGTGACGCTTGCTAACGGATCTATGATTGTCAAAAAAGAAGACGTTGAGCAGTACATGACGAGTTCTGCTAATGCTTGCAATGTTGATTTTGATGACGAGGGGAATATGTGAGTTAGAATTTCTTTTAATTATTATATTTCGAATTGTTTCACAGCGTTCTCCATTACACAAATCTAGAGGCGACAAAGGATAAAGGGTGTACAATGGATCTTCTAACCAATAAGGGGCACGAGATTGTTTTCTGGACTGGTGTGCATAATCTAGGAGGGCTTGATGCTTGTCTGAACGGGAGTGACATAAATTCAAACGTGTAAGTTTAGCCTTTAAGGAATAAAATACAATATTTTAATCGAATTTCTCTAATAAAATTATTATTTTGTAGACTGCCTTTTGCCTACAGTCTGACAAATGAGGAAGCCAAGAAATTCCACAATGGCCCGATTTTCGCTGATGGTCTCTGCCGATGTGCTGAGGGATGTGTCGAAAAGACAGGGCTAGAAGTTAGATGGGCATATGATAAAATTGTAGGCAAAGAAAATGTTGTGCTTTATGCAAATCCAAGTAGATATCCGCATCATATTAAATTATAAATATGTACTTAACTTATTTTAGTTGGCACGAAATTGGTTTACTATATTCGTAGAGAATGGAACTTGAACAGCACATTTGTGTATTTTAATCAAACACACATCAAACAAACAGTTCCTCAATTTCACATCGAATCTTTAAAGGAATACAATGACAGAAATCCTCAACCATCTAACTGCATCAAAAATCTCAAAGAAAACATTCTCTCGCCTTCAACCTGGGAAATTGTTGGTACGAGTCCAGAGCCTAAAATGAATCGTTTGTTGGTTTTTCATCTTCTTCCACAAAAGGCATCGCGGAAGTGGATGTTGATGAAAAATAATCATACTGGATTACAGGAATATGTTGTGAGAAAAGAACACCCAGAAGGTCCAAAATGTGATGATTTGAGGATTATATTTGTAAGTGATAATTTTATTTATATTCAATTGATGAAATATTCTCTTTAGTCTAGAGATAACTACAAATTGTTGACTACTCCAACACCTGGCACTTCAACACTGAAAGCAACTCAAGGGGAAAGAAAGACTACAATTAATAAAGAAAATATATCCACATCAACTTCTAGTATTAATGATAGAACAGACTCATCGTCCAAGAAGGCACCAGAAATAACTGAAACTTTGACAGCTGTATTCTCTTTAACAACTACAATTACAAAAGCTACAACAACAATAACTACTATCACCCAAGGCTCTTCAGGCTTTCCGTTTTTTGTGATTATTGTTGTTATCCTGGCTGTTATTGGGATTGGAATTGCTGTCTACTTCTTTGCCTTTAATAAGGGCTCTGACACGGAGGAGAAAGATGTTGAGGCAAGTGATGTGACTAAAAGAGAAGTTAAAGGAGAGGATCAAAAGGAGGAAGATATCATAGGAGAAAAGAATGATAATGACAAAGAAGAAGTTCAAAAGAAGGAAGATGAAAAAGTAAAAGAGAACAAGGATGATGTCAAAGGAGATGATCAAAAAAAGGAACATGTCACAGAAGAAGGAAAAAATGAAGATGTCAAAAAAGATGAACAAAAGAAGGAACATGTCGAAAGAGAAAATCAAAAGAAGGAAGATGCTGAAGTAGAAGCAAAGAAAAAAGATGTCAAAGGAGAAGAACAAATGAAGGAAAATGTCAAGGAAGAAAGTCAAAAGAAGGAATTTAGTGAAGTAGAAGAAAAGAAGGAAGATCTCAAGGAAAATAATCAAAGGAAGGATGAAGACGGCGATAATAAAGCAAAAGAGAAGATAGAGGCGACTGAAAAGTCAGTGGAGGATTCTGCAACAACAACTGAAGGAGAAACCAAAGAAGAACAGTCAAAAACTGAAGATACTGAAGATATAAATGAAGAAGAAGAGAAGGAAGATGAAACTCAAGAAGATGAGTCTTAGTATGAGCAGAATGAATTTTCATGTTTTTCTTTCCATAAATATGTAAATAATTTAAATATTTTAATTTTTTGTTCTTTAAAAGAAACATTATGCCTCCTTTATTTCTTACTTATAAAAATTAATTTAAAATGTTAGATTATGTTAGCTTTTTTAAATTTTGCAACTTATGTAATGGGTTGTTAGATAAATAATGAGCCCTTTGCGCATAATTAAAACAATTTACTATAACTAAATAATGAAATGAAATCAAGAAACAATTTAATGCCCATTATAATCTATCACATCTTGCCATACGCTGGGAGGTTTTTTAATTCCCCTTTGATAAAATCTAGTAGCAGATTTGATATCAAGAAATATGGCAACCCAATTTGAGGGTTGAGCATCATTTTTGAAGCTCACAACTCGCAAATGATTTTTTATCGAACCGAATAAGTGGTAATCAGACGAAGTAATATCCGGAGAATAAGGCGGATGAAATAAAAGTTGCCATACGAGTGCCCTTCAAGGCTTGTGCCTTCCCAACTTGTGCCCTTCAAGGCGGCATTTTCGTTTTTGGCTTGAGTTGTACTTAAACCTCGATTGAAGCAATACAAAATAACAGTCCGAATTTCAGATTTTGAGGACATAATTTTAAAAAATTTTTAAAAAATTGCAAAAATCAAAATTTATTTTTTAGATGGTTTAGAATAGTAGAAAAAAGCGTGAACCATCGACTCTAGTAATATAAAATAATTCTAACTAAAATTCGAATACCTATACATAAAAAAAGACTAAAAATGCGAAAAGGGCTCATTATTTATCTAACAACCCATTATTTATAGAACTTAGAAAGCTACAGGAATAACCATTTAAACAAAGTATGTATAAGATTTATTTAAATTATGAAGAAATAAATAATTCGAGGTCAAAAATATAACTTATAAAAATTGTTTCCTAAAGTTTCTCAAACATTTAAAAATACATCTTATTCATATTTTATTGATATTAATTCATCTACATCCTTAATCAAGTTGTCAACCTGAATTAGTATAAATTTAAAATAAATAAGCTTTATTCGAACTATTGGTTTTAATCTTAACTATTAAAGTTTGAACCGAGACTGGTTATTGAAACCGAGATTTTTGGAGATATAAATCTCGATCCCCCCCCCCCACAAGTCGACTCTTTGTTCTTTGCGCTCGAGGCTTGTCCTTTGTTTTATTATAATTATTTAATATCGGTCATTTATCTTGAAAACTTTCAGTCTCATAAATAGTGTTTAAAAATATATCCTCACATTAATATATTCGGTTAATGATATAGGTATATCCAAAGCAACATTATTTTCAAATTCATTTTCTTTTGTTTCCAATATATACCAAAGGGAGGAATTTTTAAAAGTTAAAGTTAATTTTATCAGTTCATTTTTCTTTAAATTTTGATGTTTAGAGCATATATTAGCTTCTTTCCTTTTCAATTTAATCCAGTTTCCGTTCTTTTAAATATTAATTTAATAAAATTAATTTTAAATTAGCTACCGTATATGAATCTATACAAACAGATTCTCTTGTAATATTCATTTGAAAGACTGTGTTACCTACTAAATTAGATATAAATTAATAAATACATAGTAGGAACATTGATACAAGTATACACAGAGGTGGGTCGAAATTCCGATTTCCGACAATTTTTAATTTTATTTCCGATTTCCGACACCTCTAACTGTTCCGATCCACTTCTGTTATACACACTAATTAAATAACTTTAGAAAATTTCTACAGTAAAATAATTATCATGGAAAGAAAAGTCGTCATTACCAAAAATTAGACTAATTTGTATCACACTAAAAACATGTTTCTTAAAGTTTTATTGTATACAAAAGTAGAAAGAAATTTCATTAACTAAAAATTCGCTCAGCGCTTTAATGCTGAAATTATTTAAAATCAAACTTGTGTCATTCCATTCAATAGCCGCATGGAGAAAATTAACAGAAATATTTTTGTTAAATATATCTGAAGTTTTCCCACTAATAATGACTTCGCTTGTACTATTCAATTGTTTTATCACTCTTTTAGTTTTTTCATCCAATTTAGCTTCAGAAATATTCTTTGTTAGCTTTTGACATTTATCAGAATTTTCATCAAATAATACGTTATTAATATAGCCTGTTATCTGTAAAATATTAAATGAGATCTTTCTGATTTTGTCATTCCATTATATGTCACAACCCTTCAGATGCTTTGTAAAAACTCGACAGGATTTTTCGGTTGTTGCAATTTCAAACCTTTGTTAAATATACTTACAATATGGCCTCCCTCGATTTTATATAGAAAAGCTTATATAAAATTGAGGTGGGTTTTAAATTGGAAGTATAGTTTCCCTCATCCGATGGCTAGCCATTTTAAAAAAATGAATTCAAAATGTGTAGCTTTGTAGTTTAAATTTTAAAAAATCGAAAATTTTAATAAAAACAAAATTTCTTGCAAGTTTAGCAGGGTATAAAGAAATATACATACCTCAACACGATTCGTTGACCAATGAGGAAATACCTTATGCTGATAGTAAAGGTTATCACCTCCGTTAATATTAATGATGTATTGACTTCCTGACGCTATAATTAACACAACTATAGGCATACCAGCTCCAATTGGATTTTTATAAAGTTTTTGATTTTGACGGATTCCTTTCTTAGAGCTATAGCTTTCTATAACTATGTGCGAACGGCTAGAAGTAAAATGTTCTTCATCTTCCCCAGTATTTTCGTCAGGATCAAAGTAAAACTTTATTTCCATCACAAGGTCAACATCTTATTAAATTGTAAAATATTTAATGGACTGGTTAAAAAGCTAACCAAGTTTATTAGCAATTTGAGGATCGTGAATTAATCGTATTATAAAAGAAGATTGTTCATAATTCATTTCACTACCACTCGATACCAAAGCCTCAAAACAAACGATACTTCCATTTATTTTCAATTCAGTAGTCTCTTTTCGATAACGCAAATCTGGTACTTTTTCCTGTTTACCATAATAATAGAGATGATACAGAAGCTGAATATCACCATCTAGCTAAAATATATGTTTATTAAATGTCTGTCAGATACATATAAGTGATGATTCCCTACCATTCTTAATGGAGCGAAGGATTTAAGAAGCATTTACAGGGTATGAATAGCAAATTTATTTGGGGAGAGTTTATTAGTATAATCCCTTAGAGGATTGTTAGTTCAAGAAAAGTCTTCGGATATCTAGTACCGAAGTTAGGATAAGAAACGAAAAATCCTCGGTTTTGAAGAACCCTACTGATCCTTGATTATTTTAATTGTATTCCTTAACATTTTTGAATATAGGAGTTATGACCTTTAGTGATAGCCTATAAGTAGGGAGCGGCAAAATATGCACGAAAAATCCAAAAATATGCGCATATATATGCACCTAAAAAGCCCAAAATATGCCTAAATTTGCGAAATATGCACTAAATATGCAGCAAAAATAATAAAAATGTGCTTTAAAAATCAATATTTCAATTTTTAGATTAAAATTGCAGTTTAAAAGCACTTTTGGAAGATTTTATTAACTTAAAATTCAACTAAAAAAATTTTTTTGAAAGAAATTTTTCCCAAAAAATTTTTCGAAAAAATTTTTTCATCAAATTTTTATCAAAAAATTTTTTGCTCAAAAAATTCCAGAATTTTGAATAATTTGCCCGATTTTTACTAAAATTTCTCAAAAAATGCCAAAATATGCACAAATTTAGGTAAAAACATGCAAAATTTCCAAAATATGCATCGATATGCAAATATGCACAAAAGTACCAAAATATGCAAAAATATGCTATAGGAACTCGGTCCCTAATGTTCGTACAGACGTAAAAACAACATTTTTGAGCGTTTTAGCTCATGGCATATCCGCATACAAAATATGCATTTGCATGTTTTGCCACTCCCTACTTATAAGATTAATTTTGAACAGATATGTTTCCTGAAATTTCTAAATATTAAACTAAAGGAATTCTTAACAGAGTCTCCAAAATGAAAAAATGTTAATGAGCTGAAATTTAGCTTTGTAACACAGAAAAATGGATTTAAAAAAATTTAGAATTACCAATATACTATTAATTGTCCAGATTTGAAAGTCACTTTCTATTGTAAATCTTTCCATGAATTTTTTATCAATAAATGCGTCAATCATTGATGTATGTTTAAAAACGAGTTTATTATTTCTATATTCTAGCTTTCTTGTACTAACAACATGCAAAAGAAGTTCGAATATTTGCCCCTTTTCAAATATTCTTGAAGGAAACTTTTTACATTTAAATATATAACATTCATCATTCAAATATCCCTTCGCTTTAATACATTCAGAATAATAATTAGAGCACTTAAATTTATTTATTTCAATTTTTGAAAGTTCGGTGATATGAAAATTTTTAAACAATACTAACTAACACTCGTTATTACTACATATAAGTGAATAAACATAAAAACTAAACTTTAATTTTCGGATACTTTACGAAAAATTTTTTTATATTTAATTTTGCCAACCACTGCCGAATAATAACTATAACTAAAACATATTTAGTACTTACGTCTCCTGTTTTAATTGCAACATTTGTTAAATTATCGGAAACATCGAAACTATAAACAATTGTTCCAACTTAAAATAATGTTACTGAAAATTAGATATTTTTTCAAAAATTACTGTAAGGATTTTCTTCTATACCATTAAATAATTTTATACTAAATTTCGTTGCTTCATTGTTTATTTTAAAATGAAAACGAAAAAATATTTCATTGCTAGTAGTCTCTCTAATTTTTTCTGAATATGGCATTTGAATGACACCAAACATTTTATTGTAATGCTAAATATTATTAAAGTTTAAATACCCGTATTTTCTCGATTAATTCCTTGGGGAATTATTTTTTCAACACTTCCTTGGCATGGGGTCGAGGGAGGGGAATTATTCGAGTTTTGGCATTTGAACGTGCAGTGGGATATTTGGGGGTGGGGAATTATTGTTTCAACCCAACTCTAGCATGGGGAATTAATCGAGAGGGGGAATTATTCGAGGGAGGGGAATTAATCGAGAGGGGGAATTATTCGAGGGAGGGGAATTAATCGAGAGGGGGAATTATTCGAGGGAGGGGAATTAATCGAGAGGGGGAATTATTCGAGGGAGGGGAATTAATCGAGAGGGGGAATTATTCGAGGGAGGGGAATTAATCGAGAGGGGGAATTATTCGAGGGAGGGGAATTAATCGAGAGGGGGAATTATTCGAGGGAGGGGAATTAATCGAGAGGGGGAATTATTCGAGGGAGGGGAATTAATCGAGAGGGGGAATTATTCGAGGGAGGGGAATTAATCGAGAGGGGGAATTATTCGAGGGAGGGGAATTAATCGAGAGGGGGAATTATTCGAGGGAGGGGAATTAATCGAGAGGGGGAATTATTCGAGGGAGGGGAATTAATCGAGAGGGGGAATTATTCGAGGGAGGGGAATTAATCGAGAGGGGGAATTATTCGAGGGAGGGGAATTAATCGAGAAAATATGGTATTACATAATTAAATTATTAGAAAATATGTACAATCATTTAACCTATAGAATATCGATACAGAAAGATTAAAGAATGGCATTTTATCTAGGATTTTAAGTAAAATTTTTAAAAACTTCTTACATCCAAGCTTTGCTCATCAATCACTCTAATAAATATAGGGGCAGCTAAAATAAAATCACCACTAATTAAAATTTTGAGTTTAGTTTTATTTAAAAATTTTCCATTCCACCAATCGTCTGGCCATAATTTTTTGATAAATTTTACAAAAACATTACTTTCAAATAATATCCAAACATAATAATTGCTTATTCGAATAGTTAAGTCTATTGATGTTCCAAAATCTAACAAATTGCTATCAATAAATTTGCTAATTGGCTTTGGTATTTTGTTATGCTAAATTGCGAATTTAAAAACTAAAATGAAAATAAATAGTAATAGTAATAATTTTTGTTTATCGGAAGTTTTACAAGAAAACAATTTTACAAAACGTTAAAGATTGAAGTGTGTAACTCAAAATTCTGGTTCAATAAATACCTATAAGTAGTGTTGTTAGTTTCAATCTGAACCGAACCAAAACCCAGGTAATTTTCGAATCGGATTTCGGTTAATCGAACTTCGGTTACTAAAATACCCTCAATTCTTATATAATATTTTCAATATAAAAACATAAAGCTTACCATATATGAATAAAATATTATTTCTCTGCCTCTAAAATTTATTTCTAGAAACATATCAGCCGCATTAAAAAATGCAAATGCGGCACTACTTCCGTTGTTAATTGCCCTTATTGAAAATTTAATTATTTTTTCCTCGTCCTTTAGATTTCCCAATTCATAAGTATTATCAGGATATTTTGCAGAACAATTTTTGTACCCTGTCTCCAACCTTGGTGTAATTTCTGGCTTTGTTGATTCTGGTATTGTTGGGGTTTTGAACTAAATATATTATATGTACATATATGTACATACATTATGAAATCAGAGCTTTTGCCAACATAAAAAATAAATTGCTGATTTTAGGGAATCGAAATTCCCAATCCAAAAAACGATGGGTATTCCCGATTCTAGTTAATTTTTGGGAATAAGGAGTGCAGGATTCCTGATATAAATCGTTAGGTCAATAGTTATTTTCCACAAAAGTGCCAGCCGTGTCAATCAAAAAATTATTCGAATAGGTCCTTCGGCTCTGCCTCTTGATATTTCTAATCAAAAATTTTACCCAAACATTAATTGAGCAAGCACATCCTCTATAAACAAATAAATGTAAATGTTGTTCTTCCGATGTTGGTAACAAATCCAATCCGAGAGCCCATAGGCCAACATATTTGTGAAGAGATGCCCCCTTATCAACTTTGGAAAGGTATTCTTTGAGAAGATTCTTGTCGCTTCCAAGAAACACTTGTTTTGCTAAATATGAACTATTAAATCAAATTTTAAATCCGATTACAAACATTTGAGAGTGTCGTTGTTCAAAATGACACGTGTGAATATATCTTCCATACGGCCAAATTTCATATAGAATTTCAATGTGTCCTTTATTTCATATCTAAAATATTTTAATATTTTAGCAAGTAATACTTACATAATAAATAAAATTTATTACTTTTGTTTTGTAATAGACAATAATATTGTTGTTACAAAAATAGGGGAATTACTTAGGGTTTGATTCTTGTTTTCAGTCTTAATCAAAATTCCATGCCAAATAGTCGATCCAGGCTGTCCAATCTTACACAAATTTTTATTTTTCTCTTCATTACAAAATTCTTTGCGTCGTTGTTCGCATTGTAGGGTGACATTGTTCTTTTAAATTTGAGAATTATTTTAAATATAGTTAATAAAGGAATGAAACTGAGAATTCAGGGAAATGAAACTAGAAGTAACAGAAAGCCTGAGGAACTTATTAACTCATATGTAGATACCTAGTTTATTCACTAATTTATTCACCTTTTTTGCTTCACGAAGGCGATATGGAACTGTTGTAACAATTCCATTTCGTCTATTATTACCGATCAGCTGGCTCGGGTAACAAATTAATAATCTAAATATTTTATTAAAGAAAATAATTTTATTTTTTATTTACTCGTCACAAAGATAGAAGAATGGTCTTTCGAAGATTAAACCATAAGAACCAAGTTTTTTCTGTCCTTGGCGCAACATACACTGATCAGTATTTAAATATGGAAGCTGAAAATGTGTATTGACCATATCAGTTAAAAACACGCTTAATTTAAATTATTAATTAAAAATGTTTTTGAGATGGCGCTAAATTTCGAATATTATATGGAGTTTGGGAAGTTGAGTCGAATAGGTGGATTGTGTTAAGTAGAAGAAAATGATTTTTTATATTGGGTTTCCGACAAATTCAGATTTTTAAATATATTTAGGGACGGAAATTATGTAGAAATAACTAAAAACTCAGAGAAATGATCACAAAAAGTCTCGATAAAGTTGAACTATTCTAGAAAGAATAATATCAAACTTACTGTTTATTATTCATTTGCTGATTATTCTTGTTAATCATTTTATCTTGAAAATTTTGCTTGGCAAAGACATAATAAATAAATAAAATGATATTTAATTTTGTTAACATTATTATTTTTATTAAATATTTTAAATTAAAAAATAAATGGTTATTAAAAATTATTTATTTTGAATTATTATTCTGAATTTATGTTTAAATATAATAATTACCAAACATATAAAGCTAAATTAAAATAAAAAATAATTAAGTAACTAATGAATGTGTTTGTGAAATATTTTTAATGTGCAAATATTTTTTCAATCTACTGATTCATCATTCAAAATTTACATTTAATGAGTAGTAGCAGTATATTTAATGAATGTCTATTTTAGTCAGAAATTAATATTTTTAGAGATTAAATTATGTTAATTTTTACTTAGTTTTTTCTTAAATTTTTTATATTATTTAAATTTTGTTAACTTTTACTAGATTTTTGATTAATTTTGCGTGAGTTTTTAAAAATAAAATAAACTTTTTGTTCTTCCACTAATGTTACATAATATTGTTGAAAATATTTTTTATCTAAAAATTTTATTATTATTTCATTTTTTTTAGTTATAAAGTACAGTAATCTTTGTTCTGTTGTGACATTGATTTAAGGATAGAGTGATGTAACGTCAAAATACATGATCTATTTTTCATCAAGTGTTTATTTATAAATAAATTGAATAATTTTGTGTTTTAAAAAATTAAAAGCTTTTTGAAGCATTTTATAAGTTTATCATTTACATATTTTGTGAAACATTTTAGTTTTTAATTTCTTTAGTTTTTAAAATTAAATCAAAATAAGGACATAATTTTTTCTCCAAAATTTATTATTATTTTGCTAAATATATTTTAATAATTATTTTTATATTTAATTGATTTTCTGTCATTATAATTCTGTTGAATATTTTACAAATTTACAAAAATATTTTTAAGAATAAAATTAAAAAGTGGTGAGGAACGCCTTATTTTAAAAAAAATTAGAATTATGTGTACATTGACTGAGAAAGTATTTATTTGCATTAAATAATTAATATTGCTGAAGCGGATAATACAAACCCAGATTTATGTTACTAAATCAAATTTTATATTCGGTAATATTTAAATAATAAATTTATTTTAATAAATAAAAGAATTTAATAATTCATATATAAATATATGTACAAAATTGTTTAATCAGGTTTGTTAAGTTTTCAATTATTATGTGTTAAAATTTTATACTTTATTAATCTCTGTTTGTAAAAAACATACACACATTAGGACTAAACTAATGGCTGTATTACATATATACTTTATTATTATTTATATTAATTAATATTTTTCCAACAAATTATTCTAATTATTCTTTGAAACTGTTCCTTTGTTACCCTATCCATGTTCCTTCAATAATAAATATTCTTTCTCCGACTTTCTTAATTAAAATATAATAAAAGAAGGTCAAATTCACTAATTCATTTTTAAACAGTAAATATTTTATAATTTAATTTTACAAAGTTTTATTTTAAAATATATAATTTATCAATTCATATAATTCAAACATTATTATTTTAACTAATTTTCTATAGTAAAAACGGCAATTTTATAGTTAATAATGCTTTTTTAATAAAATATCTGCATAGCAATCTTCAATGCTCTATTTTGTTACGAAAATTGATAAAAATATTACTATATAGTGAAGCTACATATATTTTTAAATAATTATTTGATTTTTTATTGTTTAATTTAATATGTAAATCATTTTTAGTTTTAACCATTTTCAAAATTCTGAATTCTAAAATAAAATATTTATACATAATAAAATTTATACATAATAAAATTTTTTAAATCAACTAAAAATTACCAATTTTTTTAAATTGAATTATTAAAAATATAATTAGAATCGTCTTTATCTCAGGGCTCGCATCGACAAAATGCCACTCAAAAGTATCAAAATCTTGATTAAAAAGTATATAGGGAGAAAATTTGCAAATAAAAAGTAGTCTCAAAATTAAATTAGAAAATATTTCTTCGTCCTCAAATCTTTTATATTTCTCTCCTAAATGAATCTTTTCTAATAATTTCTTGTTTCAACTGAGCATTTTTGTCAATTTCAATGAACCTTTTGTGGCGCCGAAGGTGCCAAAAAATCTATTTTTTGCGCCGCAGGCGAAAATTTTGAGAATTTTGTAGGTCCTTAAGCCAGATTTCTTCCATTTTTTGCGCCGCAGGCGAAAATTTTGAGAATTTTGTAGGTCCTTAAGCCAGATTTCTTCCATTTTTTGCGCCGCAGGCGAAAATTTTGAGAATTTTGTAGGTCCTTAAGCCAGATTTCTTCCATTTTTTGCGCCGCAGGCGAAAATTTTGAGAATTTTGTAGGTCCTTAAGCCAGATTTCTTCCATTTTTTGCGCCGCAGGCGAAAATTTTGAGAATTTTGGAGGCCGAAGACCAAAAAATTCACTTTTTTGCCCAATCCCTTCCCCAATTTCATTTTCAATCAAAAAAAAGTATATACTTTCAAAAAAGTATAAATTCAATTTCGTAAGCATGCAGGTCGATTTAAAAGTAGAATACTTTTAAAAAAGTAGGAATGCGAGCCCTGCTTTATCTTATTATTTTAATAGTGAAATAATTTATATTTACATATGTCTATTACTCTTTATTTTAGCTTATAAAAAATATAATTTGTAAACTTCGTTTAAATCCTTGTATGTTCTTTGTAAATGAGATTAATGTTATTTATTATCTTAATCTAAATAAACAATTTAAACATTTTAGTATCAATTTCCTTTCAATATTTAAAAAAGTTTGGTCTTTAGATTTGAATATACTGAATAATTTTTTTAGATTAATGACTGAGTTTGGAGGATAAATTTTTATTTTATATTTAAAATTAAATAAAATTTTACTTAACAGATACCATTAAAAAATTTATAAACTATTTATGAGTTTTAATGAGAGTGTTATGGATTTTGGATAATATAAAGACAAATCTGTAATTTTATTTCTAATATACAATATATACATATTGTATACATATTGTCGAATTATATATTTTAAGAATATTTTCTTTTATTTTTAATTAAAAATCGTCAGATGTGCATTAGAATTTCTAATAATAAAATTTAATTTTGATTTTAACAACAATTTTGGGAAGATAAAAATTATAATTAATAAATCTAAAAATTAATTTTTATTATGATGTTAATTTTAAAAATGTTGAAAAATAATTTAAAAAATTCTAACTTTTTCAGATTTTAGATTACAAAATATAAATTATTTATGGAAAAATACCCACTACATTTTTAAATTCTTATATAATCCCTTTTACGTATTTTTTATTTTAATTATAAAATAATAAAATTAAATTAGAGGTTTCTAAAATTAAATATTACTGGGCAACCCTTAAATTTTAAAATCTTTTCAATTATATTTTTTCCAAATTTACTAAATAAACTTCAATTAACTTCAATTCTATATTGAAAAGATGTTCTAACCTTAAATTAATAATTAATAATTAATAATTAATTAATAATAACCAATAATTAATTCCAGGCAATTGTGGCAGTAGATCTCATCATAGAATTGAATTTCCACTTTATGCTTTTTCATTAATTTAGAATTTTTTAATTTGTTTTTTCATATTAGCCTTTTTATAACTCCAATTTATTATATATTTATTACAAAAACCAAGTTTTGTTAAGCAAAATTAAAATTAAATTAAAATAATTTATTCTATTTAATATTAATTTTATTTCAATTTATAGAGCATTTATTATTATTTAATTAATTATTAACAATTCTATATTTAATTGTGTAGGATGAAAATTTGAGAATTTTTGTATATCATTTTATTTTTTGTTTTAGAAAAATAAATTTAATTGGGACTTTCTTTGGATTTATTTAATATATTTAATGTTTCCCTCACCTTTAAGCCAGAGCTCCTCACCTTAAACCTCTAAATATTAAAAGTTTATTTATTTAAATAAACTTAATATTAGTAAATATTAAAATTCAATTTTTATTTTATTTACGTAGATTAATTATGAATATAAATTTTAATTTATTATTTTGTGCAAAAGTTTGCTTTCTTATTATTAAAAATGATTAATTATGTATTTTTATAGAATTAACTAAATTTTTAAATAAATTGTTATTATTTATTATTAATTTTATTTATTTTTAACAAATTTTAATAATATTCCTTTTATTTTTAATTATATTTTAACTAATAATAAAATTAATTTTATATTAAGTCGTCATTGATATTTTTCTAGTGATTTGAAATTTTTTAATTAATTCATTTTCCCAATTGTGCAATCCAAGATGTTGCTATTAGTTAGGAACTGAGAATTATTTTAGATTATTTAATGAAATAATTAAAGATGAATATTCATCCTTCTTTCGTTGGCTTAGGTATAATTCCATTTTCGTCGGGTGTATAAAGAAAGTAAGCAACTCAGATCTAAGAAAATCTACAAAACACATTACAAAATGAAAAATTTACGTGCAATGTTCAAACTTTTATCCGAAAAAATAAAATACTAGTGTTAAAAATCAAAATATAATATTTAAATATATATCACAAAATTCTTCAGTTTATCAAAGGCTCAACCAACGGTTCAGGTAAAGCGTGATATTCCTCTCCAACCGCCTTTGTAACTATATATTCAAATGTAATTTTGAGATTATCAGGTTCAGAAGGGAGTTTGATTTTTTGTTGCAGCTATTTAAATTTTTAATATATTTTTTAGATAATTTTATACGAATATATTAATTTACCCAATTTTTGTAGTTATCTCCATGTTTAAACAAGAAACCAGAATTATGAGAACCTTCATGGTCAGATTCTTCTACATTAGCATTAATTGTTTGGGAAATGTATATGTAGACTGGACCTTGTTTTTTACAAGTTGCCGGCATTTTAAAATCATTATCTGTATTGGGAATTGCGTTAAAAACCGACTCAATTGGTTCTGGAGTTGTAAAGTTTCTTTTTCTCTTTCCACTAAAACAAATCATATGAATTCCAAAAGCTTCTGTATTACTTTCATCGTTAACATACTCTCCATTTTGGTTTCTCGTCATTGGCTTTATGGCTATTCGAAGTGTTCGAGTAGTTCCAGTTGCTTCCTCAATTAAATTAAAAAGAAGAAACGAGAATTGAAGTAAAACAAAAACATTCATTGAATGCATATCTAAATCTTTTTAGGGAAGAAACTATAAATTTAATTTTAGTGTTTATTATTTTATGAAATTAATTCTTGAAGGAAATTTATGCAAATGTTAAATAAGCGATAAGTGTTGCTTAAAATTAGAAAAAAAAACAAAATTCGACACCCTGTATTAAATTAGAATATGTTTCATAATTTAAATAAATCCGCAACGGCAACATTTATATCGTAAGCCCTTATTTATTATTTCTAATAAAAATATTTTAAAAAATAATTATACGTATAAACATTTAAATTAAATTAAGGTTTTTAATTCTTTAATAATTTTTAATTAAATAATAAATTTTAATTATTAAGGAAGGGAATAATTCAATAAAAATGAGAGGGGAATTAAAAAGGCGAAGCATTTTTTAGACAATAGATTTTTAAAGAATCTTAAGACAAGGCTTAATTTTTTGTAGTTTGTGACTTTTAAATTTTTTTAAATTATGAAATATTGATTTAAATAAAATATTTAAATTATTAAATTATATTTATTTTTTAATTAAATTATATTTAGAAGCCGTCAATGACCACCTCCTCATATATATAATTATACTTTATTTATAAGACAATCTTTTGCCAATTTCCATAAATTACTTTCCATAACATAATAAACCAATATTGTAAATCAAATTATATAAAAGTATTTCCATAAGTGTAAATTTAGATTTTTAATTATTGTTTAAATTACTTAAAGCTGATTAATTTTTATTTTCTCAAATTTATTTTTTTATTTCTCCAACAACAAAACAATTTTGTATTGATATTGAATTTATATGATTTTAGTTGTAAAATCTTTCGTCATAAAATTTGTAAAAATTTATTAAATTTTTTATTGAAGATTCCCGAATTGTTCTTATGGGCAAAATTATTTTCATTAATAAGTGAAATGTTTTAAATTTTATCTATTTTAAATGCAAAAATTAAACAAATTATTATGTATATGTGTTAATATGCAAGTGTAAATTAAAATTAATAAATAAGTAAATATATTTAATTATTTAAAATTTAATGCATATTTAAAGCGTCTAGATTTTATTAAATTTAGTAAATTAATCTAAAATACATAATCCAAATATCTAATAAACACGATTAAGTGTCTGAACTTATTAAAAAAATTAATGTAATATTTATAGAATTTTTGCTATGTATTTTTCAGTAAGATAGACCAAATTTCGTATGGTCATTTTTATTTTTGTAGTCATTTTTATGTAAAATCGGTGGAATTTTGTAGTGGGTTATATCGTCCATAATGAATAAAAATTCTTTAATTTAGCTTTGGACAGTTAATTATTTAAATAAAATATTTGTAGTTTTTAATTATTTAAAATTAATTTATTCATTTTGATTATTAAAAATTTTATTAAATAAATTAATCAACTTGAGAATATCTTTAATTATTCACATATTTATTTTAACTCTCTATTATATCATAATTAATTGTTTTATAACAACAATATTCGAAATTAACTATTTAATTTATTAAATTTTTTAATAACTTGGTAATGAATTTTGAAATTTAAATTTAATATATAAATTTGAAAATTAGATTAATTTATTTAATTAAATAAAATAGATTTTATTTATTTGTTGAATCGGCTAAGCCCCCAAATTGTTGTAGATCGCAATAAATTTATATTTTTTATTTACAAATTTTAATACAAATTTAATTGTTCTTGTGAACAAAACATTACCCTTTTCTCAATTAATATTTTGTATATTTTGTGGCTATGCAGCTATAAATTTTAATTTATTTTATAATTTATCATAACTTTATTTTATTTATTATAAATTACTCCCTCACAATGTTGTAGGCAATGGTCCTTCAATGTAGTTTTTTGGAAAACATTCCTTTATTTTATTTAAATCTTATTTAGTATAATATTAATTTTGCTAATTTAAATACTAAATTAGCAAGTATCTCAACATTGCCTTCTAGCAACTTCTTAATATCGTTATATGATTCATATTTAAAAACAACATCATTTACACATAAATTCTTTTAACATCTTTCTTATCAAATCTTATCAACATCTTTAATTTTCTTTTTATCCTCCATTCATTGAATAATCTGGATTAATTTAAAATCCTCTTCTAGTCTCTCTATAATTTAAAAATTTTTCACATATGTATGTATATTTAATAACATTTTATTTTATTGATAATAAATTTATTATTAAACATTTATTTGTACTTATAATTTTAAACAATTAAAATCAGAAAGAAAAAAATTAATTAATAATAATTGACTAAATATATGTATGTTTAGATATAAAATTATTCTTGTTGAAAAGGTATTAAAATGATATTAACCATTATTTCTCGAACGAAATTTATTTTTACTTAATTAGTAGACTCACTGAATTACTTTAAGAGTTAATGTTTTACTATATTAAAAATCTTATGAGGTTATCAAGGTGATAGAATTTTTTGTGGAAATCGATTATTATTTCCAAATTGCATCATTTTCTTATTTCACATAGTAATCCTCCAGTATTGAAGATTAAGAGGAATTGCGTTTTTAACATACTTTATATATTTAATACATAAATTTCTTTTAATTCATTATTTTGTCTTTTTGGAGATTAAGTATTTTTAATAATTAATAAATAAAAATAGTTTTATATAATCTATAAGAATAATTTTATTTAAAAATATATTTGTTGTGGTTTATTTGTTGGAATCAGAACCATTTTGAATTTAATTAAACATTGTTAAAAAATTAATTATTTTTAATCATATATGTACATATTAAAATTCAATTTATATTGTGAATTTTCTTAATTTATAAAAATTTCTTAAATATTTCTTACAAAAAATTTCATTTATGTTTTTATCTAATTTATTTTGTCTCCTAATCAAATCAATTTAATTTTTCAAATTTATTTTATAATTTTTTTTATTTCATAACTTTTTTTATTAATTTTAACTATTTTAATTCAAAATCAATTTTGACACATGGATATTTTTCTCCTTCGAAGTTAAATTTAGAGTAGAAAAAATTTAATATAAAAAATTTATTATGTATTTATAAAATACGTTTATATCTTTTTCTCTATTTTTTATCATCATTATTAAACTGTTTTAAAAGGAAGTTTAATAAATTAATTTATTTTTTAATATAAATGGCAGCAAACGTCTTGCCTATTCCCGGGGGTGCCTGTTGTTATAACGCCCGTGGCATTCAATTATTTTACTTTTATTAATTAAACATTTTTTCAACTTTTTTCGATAAAAATTTAAATAAATTTATTTTTGATTAATTTAGTTCATTCAGTAAAATTAATATTCTTTTGTTATTCAGGATGTTGTTATCTATGAATTACTTTTTTATATAATATTTTTGTAATTTTTATTATTTCTAAATAATCATTTAAATAAATATTTTTTAAATAATTAAATAAATATTACGATATTATTTTTAACGAATTGTGCATTAATGTAGACTCTCAAATATACTCTTCTGTTATGTGTGCCATACAAGTGTTTGTAACAATTTGCTTTATTTTTGATAAATTTATCTATGAAAATTGATATTATATATTCTTTATTATTATATTAATTATCTAAAATGTTCAATCGAAGTAGTGCATTAGTTATTTTTAGTATATTTATTTGTTATTATTTTTTATGCTCTTTTGCCAGAACTTTTGCTCTACAATATTTTCAAATAATAATTTAATATTTGTCAAAGCTATGTAAAATTTAATTTGTTTTTTGACAAAAATATAAATTCCATAAAAATATTAATTTTTTATTTATTTTTTATTTATTTACATTTTATTTTAAATGTTTTATTTAATTACTATTTAAATATTTTGACACAACCCTCTAAAAATTTTTTCATTTATTTCTTTTTCTCTATTTTTTATCATCATTAAACTTTTTTAAAGGAAGTTTAATAAATTTATTTTTTAATATAAATGGCTATAAAAGTTTTCCCTGTCCCGGGTGGAGCTTGTTGGTATACCGTTTGTTATTCAACTATTTAACCTTAATTAGTTAAATTTATTTTTTAAATTATTTTTTTTTTTAATTTATTTTTTAAAATTTCTATAAAAATTGATATTTTTTGATTAATTTAATTACAATTTATATTCTTTTGTTTATCATCATTGTTGTCAGTATCTTTAATTAATTACATAAATAACAAATAATGTCAACTGTGTATATATAATAAGCTATACAAGTCTCAGCTTATGATCAATTTTATAATATGTTTATTGTGCCAGTAATTATTCATTGAAGCTGGACATTGAGAAAAATTTGTGATTTATTTTTAAAATTAGATTAATTATTTTAAACAAAAATAATATCAAAACCCGAATTTTAATTTATTTAAATAAAATAATTTTTAAATTTGACAAAATAAATATCTTTATACAAAATAAATATCTTGTTTATCATTATAGTTTCATACATATTTATTTACTTCAGTGTTTTAATGATGATTTTTGTGAATTATTATTTTTCAGTTTTTTATAATAATACTTTTAATAATATTATCCTAAGTAGAACCGGCCGGCTAATGCCCTAGGGCGGCTAAGAAGGGATTTTATGACAATATTTTATTATTATTTTTTGCCTTGATAATAATTTATTTGAGATGAAGATAACAGCTCCATATTTAGTTTCGTGATGAAGCCATTTCCATAAATTCAAAGAAACGAGTTAAGTTTATTTTTTATAAAAATGGTTTTAAGTAACAAATAATTTCACTTTAATAATTGTTTAATAAAATATAAATTATATTTTTCTGGCTAATATTGATTCATATTATAATTTTTGTAATGCATTTTTTTTATTAATTAATTACTTTTTTATATAATGTTTTTTTATTATTGCTAAATAATCATTTAAATAATTACGATGATATTATTTTTAATTAATTATGCATTAATGTAGACACTCGAATATCCCTTCCGTTATTTGCTCTCTATAACTGCGCATTTCTCAAACCAAACATATGCTTGACGAACATTTGTGTTTTCGATAAATTTATCAATGAAATTGATATTATATATTCTATATTATTAATTGAAATGTTCAATCGAAGTAGTGCATTAGTTATTCTTAGTATATTCATTTATTATTTTTTATGCTCTTTTGTCAGAGTTTTTGTTCTACAATAGCTTCAAATAATAATTTAATATTTTAATTTTGTTTTTTTCATTTTTTTGAAATTTAATTAATTTTATTTTAAAATATTATACAATTCGGAGTTTTAGTATTGTTTTGAATACTTTTTATTTTTTTATAATTCATTAATTATCTAAACAAGCCACCTTTTTGCAGATGCGGCATCGATAATGTGATGTTCTCAAGGTGTGTATAAGTATGTTTTATAACGCATTGGCAAAATATTTATTGCATTCTTTAAAGCTTATTAATAGAGAGTTTATCATTGAGATAAAATTGCATTTGATTGCATTTCGAATTTAAAATATAATTTAATTGACGATAATTTGTAGAAATTATTAAATAAATTTTTATCAAATATTGGATTAATTTTTATTTACTATGATGAGCTCAATTGGATTATCTGAATTTGTGATATTAGTTATTTCAATTAAACAGAAAATATAAATACTTAATTAATCAGAAATATTATAATTTTATAAAATAGTATGTACATTATTATTTATTTATAAAATTAAAAGACGAATAGTATTGTGTGCAGACCTGAAACCTTCAGACTATAATCAACATATTCTTTATTACTTTATCTATTAATTAACAAATTAAATCAATTTTTAGTTAATTATAAATATTTTTGTAAACTTCTCCACGAAGGGAATTTCGATATTTTGTTTTGGTGAGCGACGATATTTATTTTAAAACTAAAAAATTATTTTTTATTATACTCTCCTCACAATCATTATAATTATTTAAATAAAACATTTTAATTAATAAACCCGTCCATACTCCAAATATAGTTAGTACTAAATTAATAACAAAACTATTAAAATAAGAATTCATTAATTACATTTAAAAATATTTAAATAAGCATTAATTGATACAGCCTGTTTCGTTGTTTACAATTTTTCTTTTTCGCTTTTTTATTTTTTTTTATTTCTGAATGACTGAGATCAATTATTTATAAATTATAATTATAAATCAATTACTATATATAATCTTTATTTTTATTAAAATATTTCATAGATTTTTTTAATTTTCTCCTTCAATTTTCTTTATTTATAAATTTAAATACTAATCAAAATTTTATTATTTTATTATAAAATCAAAAATATATTTATTTTGAATTAAATTAATTACCTAGTAATCTAAAAATTATTAAATTAAATTTTAGTTAATATATATAAATATTTTGTCAACTTCTCCACGAAAACATCTTTTTTTAAATTCATTTTTAAGAAAGGTTAGATTATCTATCGTTAAATTATTTATTCATTTTTTGATTCTAGCTTTTAACTATAAATCGCAACACCTCTCATAATATTGAGAATTGGCATCTTTATTCGGTATAGATTTTATCAACCTTTACGAGGGTTAACCATTACATTTAAACTAAAATATTAATTTAAATAAATCTAAGAATAAGTTGATCTATTAAAACAAAGCCTTAAATTAAATGTTTATTTAAAATTGATTTGAAAAATTTTTTATATTATTTATTATTCATAAACTCAAAACGGGATCATTTTTTAATATTTAAAATAAATATTTAATGAATAAAATTTAATATGAATTTAAAATTTAATTTAAATTTATTTTTAAATGAATTAAAGATCTAAATTTAAATAATTTAATTTAAATTTATAATATTAAAAAACTTGGTGAAAAATCGAAAAATTTTATATCTCAAAACATTTCTTGTTTAGATTGTAGACGTGGAAATACAATTAAAAATTGCTCAATCTCTCTAATTTTATACATTTCCAACAAATAATTTACCAAAATATTTTTTTATTTTATGTAGCTCTTAACAAAAATATATTTTATACTAATAAATTTGTAGTTTTAAACGTGATAATATTTTGTGTGACTTGACGACTTTATTGCTTAGAAAGAAAACAAAAACTTCTTTCCTTTATAATTTCTCTTACTAATTTTGAATATCCAGGCTTTCATCAATATAAAACATCGAATTCGTAATTTTTAAAGTAATCAAATTTTAATTTTAGAAAGCATTTTTCTATTATTTATACTTTTTTTCAACATTTAGAATCAATTTATTTATAGCATAATTTAAATCAATTTAATTTTAATTGTTTTGAATTTCTAATTTTATAAGATTTTTGATTATGGGTTTTTATGTTCGGAAATTGTGTTGCCCTTACTCTATGAGCTTTAATTATCTTCATCTATTATTATAAATAATATGTATGATGTATTTTAGCTCATAACGATTATTCTACAATATACCCTTTTTATTTACTTATAAATGCATTGTTTGTAAATTATTTTAACTTAGAAATTAGATTTAATTTCCAAAAGTATATAAATATTTTTTTAATTTTAAATAGACCCACTTTTTGTATATTAACAATATATAAATTAATTATATAAAATTTATAAAGTAGCATCTAATTCATTTTATTTACCTTTTTGGCATTTCTCAATGCATGAGCTCTGCTGTTCCTTGTGTGGATATGTAGAATGAATGATGTATAATTTAGTAATTTATTATACAAGTATTACTAATATCCATTTATCTAATATTTTCTGTCTTTTTATTCAAACATTAAACTTTTCGTTTAATTTTTTAAATATTTATAATAAAAAAATATTAAAAATTTTATAAAAGATTAGATATTCAATCATTTTATAAATTTAACATATATAAACTTAATTATTTAATACAAATAAACGTAGTATAATATCTTGGGTATGATGTTTTCTAATCAATTCAATATTGCAGCCTACACCCCAATCGATGTCAGACTAGCTTCAATAAGCATCCTATTTAAAATTAAATAATTGTTTTTATTACAAGTATATTAATTAAAATTAAATATCAAATTTTCAGATTCTAATTAATTTGTAAAGTTAATTTATTTAAATTTAAACAATATTAAATATTATACATATATACATATTTTAAAATCTCGTTCAATCACAATTAAATTACTTAATTTAAATATTAATTTTAAATTATTTATTTTTTATATCACACACAGATTATCCTCGTGCTCGTGTAGCAGCGCATATTTGAAAAGTAAAGGGGATTTACTATTTCATCTTTTAGTTTAACATCTCATTCAATCAAATAATTATCAATAATATAATAATATTTAGATCTTTAAATAAGTTTTAATAAATAAAAGTTTACAAATGTTATAATTTATAGTTTTAAAATTTTTATAAATAATATTTGTTTACCTATTTGTTTTTTATATTCAATAGAATTATGTATATTTAATTAAAATTTATTTGTCAATTAATTTAAATTTATTTTCTTTAATTCAATCAACATCTATCCGGCTAGCTGGACTAATTGATGGAATTTAATAGTTCTATATATTGTTTAGTGAGATAATTGTTACATTTTTTTCATTAAAGCAGTGGTATAATTATATATATCTTATTTTTAGAGTTAATCTAAAGAGAGTTTATCGTCGAAGGAAAATTTCATTTGACGATTGGAATTTTATTTAAAAATGTGTTTTTACTTACGATAATTTGTAAAATTTTTATATATGTAAATTTTATTAATTTGTGCATTAATTATTATTTTATATAATGATCTTTTTAGAATTGTCTGAATTTAGGATTTTATTTATTTTTGTTTAATTATTTCAGCAATTCCCTAAAATTCAAGTCTAAATTATGCAAAACTTTATTTAAGCAATTGAATTATACAGAGTTTAATTATTTCAGTTGGTGATGCTCATTCAATCTCAAGATAGTAATACAGATGAGAGTATTTGTGTTAACTTTATCATTTTTAAAAATAAAAAAATGTTTTTATTATATGTAAGTATGTACTCTTCTCAGTTTATTTATTTAAAATTTTATAATTAATCGACATTTTCCAGATAATTTAATAAATAAAAGACTTTAAATAAAATATAATTTAATTAGATTATGAGGCCTTTTTATCATATAGAATATAATCTATGTATTTAATAAATATTAAAAGGAGTGTTTTGGCAAAGTTAGAAGTGGCAGTAGAACTGATGGTTTCATTTTCCTTATTTATTCCTTTTTAAATGAGATAAAATTTAATTTGTAATTTTTATTATTAATGCAATCATAAGCAACATTATACTGCTGTACAGTTCTAGGGTTTGGAATTCTTCTTAACTTTATAATAATTTATTTCGCATTAATCTCTTTAATAGGATTTATTTATTTTAAAGTACTTTTTATAGGTATTACTTTTATAAATATTAAATTTTAAATTAACTATTCAAATCAATATTATTTCTTATTAACCATTTATTATTAAATAGTTAAAATTATTAATAGAGATTAATCTGTTTTATTAAAACCATCTAGAATTGGCTCTTAGCTTGTTGTGTGACCTTTGAAATGTTCGTTCCCGCTTCTGAACATATTCCCGCTTCTGAACAACCAAATGACACAATTTTTATTGTTCATAATCATTTCCTTTTGATTATGACATTCATTATACATAGAATTTTATTGTATTTATTTATAAATTAGCAAAATATGTTTTTGAAAAACATTCCTTTAATTTTCTGAATATTACTTTTTTTAAATTAAAAATAATAAGTTATTTTTCAAAACATCAAATTAATAAATTCTTGATTTTTAAATATTTTGTTATTATTTGAATTTATTTTTATTTTTAAATTATTAAAAAATACTGCATTTATTCTGAAATACCCACATCCGTGGGATTTTAATCAAAAACATTTTCAATTAAAAAATCTAAAATTATTTTTATTATTCAAATCTTTTAAATTACTAAATTGACAACTATAAAATTTAAGTCAATTTATTTTAAATTTTCTTTTTAGTGTGCAAAATGTAAATTTTTATAGTATACAATCTTGTGGAGATACATAAATTGTGATTGATAAAATTAATAAAACTACTATAAGAATAGTGTTGTCATTTCCTTTTGTTTTGAATTTAAATCTAAATTTAATTTTTTGTTATGATGTTAGTTCAAAAATTTTGATTTCGGGGTTTTTCAATTAATTTTTTTATAAAAGAAAACTTATAAATATTAATTAAATAGGTATTTATTTTTTAACCAATAAATTTATATTTAATTTTATAATTCTTATAAAAAATAAAGAGACGATCATTTTCATATATTTTTTTGATATTTCTCATTTTTATTTTTTTAATTTGTCATATGAACAAATTTATTGCCCAAACAAACATAAAAAATATTTTTGAGAAAAGCCACATATTAAAATTAAAAAAAATTGCGAAATGAAAAGAATTTTTAAAGAAAAATAAAATCCTCGTTGTTATTTTATAAATTTATGTTTAATATATTTTTTGAAAATAAAAGACACGTTATACTCAACACAATAATATTCCAATATAAAATTCTTAAATTAATTGTCATCTAACATATTTTATAAAAATAAGTTTTTTATACATACTTCAATTGTAGCTAATAATAAAGAAATATTTTTTATAAATTATTAACATTCATATTTAGTTCTAAGTCAAATTTTAAGAGATATTATATTTTTAATGAAAATTATATATAAATAATGTTAAAATAAAATAACTGTAGTTTTAAATCATTCTCATTAATTCAATTCTTTTGCCAGAACGGCCAAAGTTTTTGACCGATGGCAAAAAATTTAAGAAAATATTTTAGTTAAATGTCGTCTTGCTCTGTAGATATTTTTGTTTTTTGATAAACATAAATTTTGAGTTTCATATTATAAAAACTTTAATTAACTAATAATTTTAATTACTAAATAATCAAATTCTATCTAAATTTTATAAATTTAATTTTTTAAATTAAATTTCATATAATTTGCAGCCTTGGGCCGAAAGAAAAATCGGCTCTGTCCCAGTCTTTATTTTTTAATATTTTTACTATGTATTTTTAGCACGTTTTTTATAAATATTTTAAAATATTTATTAAAATTTATTTTTACAAAAATATTTATTCTTTACATTGTATCTTTATTAATAATTATTAATCTTTTAATATTATTAAAAATTTAGGTTAATTATTCTTATATGAATATATAAAGCTAAATTTAATTTTATACTTTTAATAACATAATTTTAATAATATACCCAATTAATAAATTTAGACTAAAAAGTATTTAGGTAATCATTATTTAATTTAAAACATTAGAATATTTACTTAATTTTAATTATTTATTTTATTTTTGTGTTATAGTTGGGAAGCGTGGCAAAATTTGTGTATTGGGGTCGTGGCACCAGATTGTGAGTTGGTTCACTTTACCAACAAGCAATAAACACGGTCGAATAATAAATTTTATTTCCACCAAATAAATCAAATAATTAAAATGATTGGCCAGCATAAGGATTGATAAGTTAAACTAAGCAAATTATGGAAGCTCTTTTTGTATTTTAAACAATATTTATTTTCCAAATAAAAATTATATTATTATTAAACACAATTAAAGATAACTATTGGTTTGAATATTTCAATAAAAATAATTATCAATATACCTAAATATATATTTATTTACATATTTTATTTACTAATCTATCATTTATTCGTATAGCATGATTAAATCATTTTTTAAATTTAATAAATATTATTTTCAGCACTTTACGCTACAAATATACTTTAAGCTACACACACTTAAGCACTTTAAGCTACAAAAATAACTTCGTTTTTTATTCTCTCGTTTTATTCTCTTTGTGATTTTTATATCATTTTTTCCTTTCTAAATTTTTTTTCTTTTGAATTTTTTATTTGGTAATTTAGATTTTTTCATTATTTAATTCATCTCGAGGTAATCCGAAAATGAAAAGTTAGTTGTCTGTCATAGTTTATAAATTTAATTATGAATTATTTTTGCTTGTTTATTTAAAGTATATCAATATATTTTAAATTTTAACACTTTTAATATAAGTTAAAAATTATTTTATAATTAAATTTGCAGGTAATTTTTTGTATTTTTCCCATATTGGGAGTATATTCATTTCAAAATTTTTATCATTATTTTATAAACAATATTTAAATAAAGTAGTGAATTCTGTAGATGAGTTGTTTAACACTAGATACATGTTTTGTGTTGGAAATAGTTTCTTATAGCTTTGTTTATTACTATAACAATAATTATAGCAATATTTAAACAATAATTAAATAATGAATTATTTGAAAATATTTAATCAAATATTTTTCCAAATAAAGATTATTTATTAAAAATAAATAACAAATTATTTAAAGCAAAATTGTCTATTAAAATCAACACCTTTGCATTTTTTGAAATAAATTTATTTACATAATTATTTCCTTTTAATCTTAATTAACTAATATTTTAGTAAATAATCACCAATTATAGTGATAATAAATATTGAATAATTTCAATGTACTACTTTTTTAAAGTTCATTTTTTTAATATTTTTTGCCTTTTTGAATAAAATAAGGCGTCTAAAGGCTCTGCTAAGTTTTCCATGATTTCTTTCCTCGTGTTGCTTTTAACATTAATTATTTATTATAAAATTTTAAAATAATATATTCAAAATAAAGTCTCAACATTTTTTAAATTAACTTTTTTTCATTTAAAATATTTATTAGTAATATTTAAAATTAATCTTCAGTTAAATAATTATTTCATTAAATTTACATAATTTGTGAGGGTTTATGATCATATTTTTTCGTATAAACAAAATATTTTTTGGCTAATATTTAAAATTATTCCCGAACAATTTGTTTTTACAATTCTATCCTATTTAGCATATATTTTTAATTAAAATAAGCCTTTGTTCTAACTATTGTTGAACGGTCTTTTGCGACAAAATTTAAATAATATACATATAATTTACTACTAAATAATTAAAATTTAAATTTTTATTATAAAATATAAAACAAAATTAAATTTTAGAATACTAAAATGTTTTTTCTCATTCCCCCTGTTGAAATTTTTTTAATTTTTAAAATTATTATCTATAATGTCTAGATGTGTGTGTTTGCCTTTTTAATTTCTTTATATAATTTTCTATGTAATTTTCACATATAATTTCCATTTAATTTATGTTTAATAATTAATTTTTACTTAATTGTTTTTACATCTATAATAATTAAATTTGTTATTTTTTACTATCCCTCTGAGTACTAAACTGTAAAAATTTGCTCCATCACAACTAGGACTACTGATATTAATTAAGCTAAATTTTAATTTATTTAATAAAATATTAAATTATATAAAAATAGGCTTAATGGTTAAAAAAAATTATATATAACTCTCATTATTAAATTTTAAAAATATTTTGTGTACCGTGACTCTTTGTGGTGTTTTTGAATTGGAATCGATGTAATTTACTGAATCAAAAGATTTTACATTTTGTTTTTTTTAATATTTTTTATCAAAAATTTTTAAATAAATTTGAAGTAATTTCAAAAATTAATTGAATTATTTATGAAATTTACTTGTTTAAATTCATAAAATACTTAAGTATATTTATTATAATTATTATTTCTACTAAATTATTGAAGATTTAGTTATATCAATATTAAATGTTGAATATCTAATCTTTAGTAGAGATAGGTTAATGTAAAATCCTGTAAACGATTTTAATAAACCTAACGATCAATTTGCAAAGTTGCAAAAGAAAAGTCTGGCAACAATTTTGAAGTTGTTGGAAAGTTGTTTATTTACGGCCAAAGATTATTAAAAATATTCAAATCTCTAGATTTGACATTAACAAAAGCTAATTTAAGGACTGATTAACATTTTTTAACAAAAGTGTTTTCTTAGATAATAAAAAATGATTAATTGACATTAATTTTCAAATATTTGTTAATTTATCTATTAAATTAAAAATAAATTATTTAAATTTATTGTCATTTACATAAATTCTTAAACAAATTATTATCATTATTAAAACCGTATTTTGTATATCGCCAACTAAAACTCTTCTTACATAAATTCTTTAACCACATTTCTTTTCAAAAAAAATTTAACTTTTTAATTATGAAATTAACTTAAAGATATTTATAAAAAATGAACAAGTTTGTTAAAATTATTAATTATATAATGTTTAGATGTTGCAATAGCTTTAAGGTGTATTTAGAATAACATTTATCAAAAATATTTAAATTAATTTACAATTTTAATAATTTTTATTTAAAAAATTATTAATTTATATGAGCAATTGAATGCCGTATAATGAAAATATTTTTGTTCAGAATTTGTTAATTTTTATTCATAAATAATAAACAAAGCATTAGTATGAGTGTTCTGTGTCGTTCCATCCCTATTCCGTTTTCATAGTTCCTTCTTTTGAATGGAAATTAATATAACAATATTATAAATTTACTTTTTAGCTATCCTTTTTGTTTTAAATAATTTTGATTTTTAATAATCTGATAATCATCTCTTAATTAATACTTAAGTAAGGGTATCAATTTTGGAAATCAACTGTCTTGAGTATTTCTCTTCAATATATTCTAGTTCTGCTACCAGAAATAGCGGCACTTCTTCTAATTGTTGATGATTAATATTTTTATTAGGTTTAATTTTATTTTTTTCAATTTATAAATTGGAAATACTAATCAAAAAGTTATTGTTTTATTAAAATTACTTATATTTTCAATTAAATTACTTTAATTAATAATTAAAAAATAATTAAATTAATTTTTAGTTAATTATTTAAAAATATTTTGCTTAATTCTTTACTGAAAATTTTCTTTTTATAAATTAATCAGAAAGAGAGAGTATTGAGGAGAGGGGTAAAAAATAATAATTATTGCTGTAATAACATTTGTATTTTTATTTAATATGTGATGGATGGTGTTGCTCGTTTTCCTTCTTATTCCATGTATACGGAATCCTTTAAAAACGCATTATTCAGATTTTAATCGTGAAAATTTATTCGAAATTAATT
Source organism: Meloidogyne enterolobii (assembly GCA_963681835.1). Taxonomy (NCBI): domain Eukaryota; kingdom Metazoa; phylum Nematoda; class Chromadorea; order Rhabditida; family Meloidogynidae; genus Meloidogyne; species Meloidogyne enterolobii. The sequence continues at coordinate 46,950 of CAVMJV010000015.1, read as the reverse complement.
TATTTATCTCATTATATAAATCAATTTTTGTTTTAAATTTTTAATTAATAAAATTAATAATTATGAGTTTTTTTAATTTGTAAATTATGTCACACAGATTTAATTACAATTTTAGCATTTTGATTTGTTCTATGAAGAGAATAACAATTATATATTTACAAATGTAATATGTATACTTTCTAGTATTTATTTATATAATTGCTCTTTTCTCGTCTTCTCATTATCACAATAAATAACTTTATTTTTAGTTAAAGTATGCAGGAAATTTATAATATAAAAATTACATTTGTTATCATGATGTATTAATGTAAAATTCAGATAATGTTTTGTTTATTAGATTAGTCAATTTGTTGTTTCGTAGGAAATTTATTCACGTTTTATTTATATCTTCCTATATTTAAACAATAAATTGATTTTTGCCGTTACTCACGTAATTTATAATTAGTTTATTTTAAATAATAAAAATTGAGAGAGAATTTAAAGTTTAAATTAATTTTTTAAAGAAAATTTTTTAAAAATTAACGATAAAGTTAAACAATTTTAATTAAGCAATAAAAATATTAATTTAACAATTAAATATAAAATTAAATTTATTTTTTTGAGAAGTTTTTTTTATTAATGATTGAGTTGCCGCCTCATCTATTACCAAATGTGTGTGATTTAATTTTCCTTTTCAAAATTAATTTATAAATTCCAAATTATTTAATTTTATTTTAAACAATTTTTTTAATTTTTATAGCCAACAAATTATACATAAATGCCAACAAAACACTTAAAATAATTAAAATAATTATATGGATGTATTTTAAAATTATATTTTATAAAAAATACATAATTGGTACATAAATGGAGCAGCTTTTTCAATTATTTCTCTAAAGTTTTTAATTAATTTATTTTTTAAAAATTTTACCTCATCAATTTTTCTCGTTTAATTTTTTAATTTTTACTTTGATATCTTTTCAATAAGAGGGTGCTTGTGATCACACATCGAATTATATAAAGAATTAATATAATCTAAATAATTAGAGATATAATTTAATTTAAAATATCAGTTAAATTTATATTAATTTTGTTTTCCATTTTTGCCTTTTTTAAAGAATTTACAAATTTATTTAATAAATATTTATATTCTATAATAATTAAATTTGTTATTCTTTTATATCTCTGTTTAGTAGACTGTTCTCCATCCACTTCATTACAAGGGCTAATTAAACTAAATGTATTTATTATTTTAATTTATTTAATAAAATATTAAATTATACAAAAATTGGCTTAATGGTTTAAAAAATAATTATATATAACTTTCATTATTAAATTTTAAAAATATTTTGTGTACCGTGACTCTTTTGTGGTGTATTAAGAATTTGAGGCGATGTAATTTACTGAATCAGAAGATTAATTTTGTTTTTTTTTGATATTTTTTAACAAAAATTTTTAAATAAATTTGTAATAATTTCAAAAACTAATTGAATTTTGCAAATTACTTTTATAAAATACTAGAAATATATTTATTATACTAATGATTATTTCTACTTATAATAATTTTAATTATTGAAGACTTTGCTATATCGATATTTTATGAATTAATGTTGAATATCTAATTTTAAGAAGAAGATGAAGAAGAAGAAGAAACTAATTAACATTTTCAAAAAAAGTGTCTTTTTAAATAATAAAATATGGTTAATTAATATTCAAATATTTTTATTAATTTATCTATAAAATTTAAAAAAATTGTTTAAATTTTCCTCAACACGAACTTAAAAATAAATATTTTAAAAAATTAAAAAGTTTGTTAAAATTATTAATTATATAATGTTCAGGTGCAAAATGTTGCAATAGCATTAAAGTGTATTTAAATAACATTTATCAAAAATATTTAAATTAATTTAAAATTTTAATTATTTTTATTTAAATAAAAAAATATTTTTGTTCAGAATTTGTTAATTTTCATTTATAAATAAAATATAAAGCATTATGAAGCCATATATTGTGTCTTCAATGGTTCGAGCTTTTTTTCGCTATTTTTCGTAAAACTTGTTCTACTTAGCTCACTTTATAAAAATTAATATATAACAATATTATAAATTTATTTTTAAATTATTAAGGTCTACAACAAATTTATCTTCTTTAAATTTTTAAAAATTTGTTTAAAAACTTCTTTAAAATATTTTAATTCTTCTAAATGTTTTTTAATAACTGACCATCACTTATATTTACTTTTCAAACTAGCGATGGGTTTGGCCACTGGGGTGTATATCAGGACACTGTGGCGGTAAAATACATCGGGGGGTTCTTTAGGTTACGATACTTTTGCCCGTTGGAAAGCCTAACGGCTTTGGGGGCGCGCTTCGCGCGCCGCTAGCGATTTTTTTATGCCTGGAACAAAAGATTAGCCTACATTGGGACTCATCCTTCCACTTAGAGTCACTTCGGGCCTTCGGCCCTCATGTTCCCTTAGTTTGGACTCATCCTTCCACTTAGAGTCACTTCGGGCCTTCGGCCCTCGCCCTCTCCCTTCCTTTTAGATGTGTGTCAGCTCGGGCCTTCGGCCCTCGCCCTCCCTTTTAGATGGTTGTGAGCTTTCATTTGACATATCACACGTGATTTGTCGATCAGTTTTGTAAATTTCGAAATTTGCGAAACTGGGATTTTGGGATTTTTGCGCAGGCATAAGTACCCTTCAAATCCGAATTTCGACTTCGGGTTTTTTGCTATTTTTATCCTCATATTTCGACATGCGTGCCTCCCAGCAGAAGTTTTTCAATATATATATATTTTTTTTTTTCATATATAAGGGAGAGACACACCTCCCTTTTAGATGGTTGTCAGCTCGGGCCTTCGGCCCTCGCCCTCCCTTTTAGATGGGTGTCAGCTCATGCCTTCGGCCCTCTCCCTTCCTTTTAGATGTGTGTCTCTCCCTTCCTTTTAGACGCCCTCTCCCTTCCTTTTAGATGTGTGTCAGCTCGCGCCTTCGGCCCTCGCCCTTCCTTTTAGATGGTTGTCAGCTCGGGCCTTCGGCCCTCGCCCTTCCATTTAGATGTGTGTCAGCTCGGGCCTTCGGCCCTCGCCCTCCCTTTTAGATGGGTGTCAGCTCGGGCCTTCGGCCCTCGCCCTTCCTTTTAGATGGGTGTCAGCTCGGGCCTTCGGCCCTCGCCCTCCCTTTTAGATAGGTGTCAGCTCGGGCCTTTGGCCCTCGCCCTCTCTTTTAGATGGGTGTCAGCTCAGGCCTTCGGCCCTCGCTTCTAAAAAACAAAATTAAAAAGTTGAAGCAATTTTGCTTCAACTTCAAAAAATTCAAAAGTTGAAGAAAAACCTGAAGCAAAAACCTGAAGCAAATTTGCTTAAAGTTTCAAAAAATTCAAAACCTGAAGCAATTTGCTTCAAGTTTCAAAAATTCGAAACTCGAAACAAAAATTTGAAGCAGAAGCTTGCTTCTGCTTCGGATCCATAACAGGATCCAGTTTATCCTCCCACAAAATTTTTCCCAATATACAAAATTCAACTCTGAACTTTTCTACGGTTTGCCCCGCATAGGCAGAGACGGAGAAAAATTTCGCCTCTCTTCCACCTATTTCACCTGTCAATCATTTTTCCTCTCTCCCTCCCATCATTCTCCGGGTACGGTAGTCCAACCCGATAAATTTTGAACTTTTGTAACTTCGTCAAAATGTACCGAAAAATTCCGAAAAAAAAATATTTTTATATCCAGCTCGATGAGAGCTTTCGAATGATATCTCATTTGACATATCTATTTTGATTTTTAAAATTATATTTTTTGGCCGAGAATTTCAGCCGAAAAAAATCACTGAAATATTTAAAAAATCATATCTCGCCCAAATATACCTTTTGTAAAGATTTTAAAATCTTATCAGATGCAGAAAAATTTGCTTTATCCAAGAAAAATGGCTTCGGCGTGTACCGCCGACAAAAAACCCGAAAAAATTTCGAAAAAAATAAAAAATTTAGGGTTTTTCGAAATTTGACCCCTACACCTCCCGTTTCGACTTTTTTCGAAATTTTTTGGGCTCAAAAAATTTCTAATTTTTTATTCTATTTTGTAAAGCAAACCCCATCCAATTCCATAAATCCCACAAAAAGTTATGATCCCCTAAAAAATCCCACAAATCCCCCAAAAGGGGTACCCCTTTTGAAAAATTCGAAGGGTCAAAAATTTTCCAATTTTGACCCAAAAATATCCTATATGGTACTCTGTCACCCGTTGAATCCATATCCGGTGTCAGAAAAATTCTATAAAAATTTTCAAAAAAATTATAGTCCAAAAAAGTTTCGCGACATTTGCGAACATTGGCCATAACTTTTTCAGACTCAACCGGACCCCCGACATATTATACCTTTTTCGGAGCCCCTCATTATCCCCTCTTGAATGACTACTCATTCACCGATATCCACTTTAATCTCAAATCCCGAAAATCCCGGATTTCGTAGTTCGAACTCCGAACTTCGACTTTATCCTATATCCCATTAGACTCCCCTGAACATCCCCTCTTGAATGAGTACTCATTCACCATATCCACGTTAATCTCAAATCCCGAAGATACCGAATTTCGAAGTTCGTACTCGGAACCTCGAATTTCGACATTATCCTTTATCCCATTTGACTCCCCTGATCATCCCCTCTTGAATGAGTACTCATTCGACCACACTTCCCAATCCCGAAAATCACGGATTTCGATGTTCGTACTCGGAACTTCGAATTTCGACTTTATCCTATATCCCATTAGACTCCCCTGAACATCCCCTCTTGAATGACTACCCACTTGCCTATATCCGCAACCCCCTAAAATACCGGATTTCGAAGTTCGAACTCCGAACTTCGACTTTCGACATTATCCTTTATCCCATTAAACTCCCCTGAACATCCCCTCTTGAATGACTACCCTCTTGCCCATATCCCCAACCCCCGAAAATACCGGATTTCGAAGTTCGAACTCCGAACTTCGACTTTCGAATTTCTCCTTTATCCCACTAAGCTCCCCTGATTATCCCCTCTTGAACAAATACCCACACACCCATATATCCCAATCCCGAAAATCCCGGATTTCGAAGTTCGAACTCCGAACTTCGACTTTAGGCTTAATCCTTTATCCCATTAGACTCCCCTCAGTCCCAGCTCTTGAATGACTACCCTCTTGCCCATATCCCCAGCCCCGAAAAACCCGGATTTCGAAGTTCGAACTCCGAACTTCGACTTTCATACTTATCCCTTATCCCTTTAGACTCCCCTCACTCCCTGCTCTTGAACGAATACTCACTCACCCATATCCACAAATCCCGAAAAAACCGGATTTCGAAGTTCGAACTCCGAACTTGGACTTTCGGCTTTACCATATATCCCATTCAACTCCCCTCATTATCCGCTTTCGAATGACTACTCATTCGACCATATTCTAAAATCCCTAAAAATCCCGAAATCTCGGATCCCTAATTTCGAATTCCCCCTCAACTTCCCCTATTTCATCCCTCCCTCAACTCGAAACTTGCTTAAGTTTCGAAATCCCACTATTTTCACTCGAAATTTCTCCTATCCATCAAAATTTCTCTCTCACCTATGAGATTTGCCTCCTGGCTTTCCTCAATTTGAAGAAATCCGACAATTATCGGTAAGACAGATTTCTTACAGAAATTTTTGCCCCCCAATAAGTACCCCTAAAGTTTGAATTTCGACTTTGAAATTTTTCCTACCTATATCTCCTCGTTCTGCTTCAATCGCCTCCCAGCAGAATTTTTTCGGTATCTTTATCCGTTTTCGAGTTATTTTCGAAAAACTCGAATTTTAAATACCGACACACCCGACAATTCACTGGAAATGTCTGATTCTTTGCTCACGCATAAGTACCCTTGAAATTCGAATTTCGACTTCGGGTTTTTTGCAATCGACATTGTCTATTGATGCTTAAGTGCCCTCCCGTTAGTCCGACACGCGTATCTGTACCCAGTCCCGAGATATCCCCGGTACCTCTATTATTTAGGTACCAAGGGGTTCCTAAAATTTTCCGTCCTTATTTTTCCCAAATGCCCAATAAGATTTAACCCCGGACATGTAACACTTTCAGCCCATTATCTCAACTCTGTAAAGAGTTCTAAATTTTTGTAGAGATTTTACCAATACTTTTATATATATATATAAACTAGCTGTGGGTTACGTATGCGATGGCGCGAATAGCATACTCTGGCGGTAAAATTTTGGGTGCCCGTTGGAAAGCCTAACGGCTTTGGGGCGCGCTTCGCGCGCGGCTAGAAATTTTATTGGTTGGGGTGGTAAATTTGAAAATTCATAACTTTGTACAAAATGGTCAGAAATTTTTTACGTTAGTATTTTTAGACTCAGCTCACTGAGAGCTTTCATTTGATATATCATTTGGCCAACTTTAAAATTTTTTTGAAAAGTTTTAGTTTTGGCCCAAAAATTTTGGTCTAATTTTTCCAAAAAATTTTAAAAAATCATAACTTCGTTTGTTATTGGGATTTTGAAATAATTTAAAGTTTATCATGTGTATAAAATCAGGCTCTATTTATTAAAAATGTAAACACAAACCTCCACTGGTTGTTCCCCTTTAAATTTTGAAAAAACTGAAAATTTTTGATTTTTCAAAAAATCGACCCTAAGACCGGCAAACCTTAAGTTTTTCAGAAATTTTTTAGTATCAAAAAATTTCTAATTTCTTTCTCTATTTTATAGTTTAGAGTTTGTATGAATAGAATAAAAACTCACAAAGTTATGGCCGATTAAAATTTTTCGGAATTATTTCATAAGGGGTACCCCTTTGAAAAATTTTGGGAAAATTTTTTTCAAGAAAATTTTTTTATTTTCGGCTATAATAGGTTTTAATAGGCGGGAATAACGAATCCGTTGTCCGTTTATTTTTAAAAAATTTTTCCTCAAAGTTAGAGGCCAAAAATTTTCACTCTTGGCCTGAAGTTGTGGAGACCCAAGATTTGGTCACACATAACTTTGTATAAAATGGTCAGAAATTTTTTCTGATTTTATTATTAGACTCAGCTCATTGAGAGCTTTTATTTAATATATCATTTAGACCACTTTAAAATTTTTTTAGAAAAATTCAAGTTTTGGCCAAAAATTTTTGTTGATTTTTTCCGAAAATTTTTTGAAAAATCATAACTTCGTTTGTTGTAGGGATTTTGAAATAATTTAAAGTTTAGCATGTGTATAAAATCAGGCTCTATTTATTAAAAATGTAAACAGAAACCTCCACTCGTTGTTCCCCTTTAAATTTTGAAAAAACTGAAAATTTTTGATTTTTCAAAAAATCGACCCTTAGACCCCTTAGTCGTAAGTTTTTCAGAAATTTTTATGTATAAAAAAATTTCTAATTTTTGACTCTATTTTATAATTCAAAGTTTGTTTGAATAGGACAAAAACACACAAAGTTATGGCCGATTAAAATTTTTCGGAAATATTTTATAAGGGGTACCCCTTTGAAAAATTTTTGGAAATTTTTTTTCGAGAAAATTTTCTAATTTTTGGCGATAATAGGTTTTATTAGGCGGGGATAATGAATCCGTTGTCCGTTTATTTTTAAAAAATTTTTCCTCTAAGTTAAAGGCCATAAATTTTAAGTCCTCCACAGAATATGTGGAGGAACATAAGATTTTTTCTGTTTTTAACCGTGCTCAGCCGTTTTTGGTTACAAAAACGCCCAGAGTACACCACGTGGAGGTGCACGGTGGTCAACAGCGAACCATATACTCCTCACTGGGCTATAAATGGGGAGGAAGTAATAAGAAAAAGCCAAGCTCAAGGGGATTTTACAATAATAAGAAGGGTTATACAATTTGACTTAGTCAAACTGAATACCACGGGCTACAACATTAGTAATAAGGGTGTTCCCATCGTTATCCTTAGGTTTGTTGGGGGCAAAAACTCTTATGAAATTACTATTGGTACACCGGGAGAGGGCTGTATAAAGCTGTCCGTGGGCAAAAGGTTCATCTGAGAAATCTATGCCCAACCTCTCGCATGTCTGGCCTTGGGCCTTTGTAATAGTCATGCAGAAGGCTGTTCGGACAGGGAATTGGAGGCGCACGAAGCTAACCCCATCTTGTGGGTCTTGGTGTGTCATTCGGGTGCGGGAGAGCCCAACAGTTACCCCTTGGTTTACGCCGTAAATTGTTTCAGCTTCGATTAAATGATCACGAAGTGCAACTATTTTTAGGCGGGTACCGTTACACAAGCCTTTGCTTGTGTTAAGGTTAATAAGAAGGACAATTATAGAACCTACTTTGAGGTGTAAGTGGTGGGCGGGGAGACCGGAGGGGGTTAAGCTATTAATATAAGAAACATCTTGTTGGGCGGCATAGGGGTCTAACGGGTCATCAGTGAGACATCTGTCTACTGAATAATAGTCTCGGGATTGACTATTGAAGGAGGCAAGGATAAGGTCATTATTAAAGTCCACGGATCTGTTAGTAGGGGCAAGCATTAATCTTGTAAGAAGTTGACTACTATTAATAGTAAACCCTTGATCAAAGACGAAAGATATTAACTCATCACGAGTCTCTACCATCATTGATTTAGGGAGGGCAATTTTTTCCCGGGAGGTATCAGTACCCAAATTATAAAGCCACTGTTTAAATTGGATTTCAGTAGGAAGGAGGCGCATATTTTGGAGTAGACGGGTTTTAAGAAACATTTTATAAAGGTGGGAACTTTGTATACAAACAGGTACAGCCATTTCTGGAATGGAGCAATTTTTAACAACTGGGAGTGACTGTTTCCAATCCCCGGAAAGGATTACCACTTTACCAGCAAAGGGAATATCCCTTTTGGAAGGAACCATGGTCCGGCATAAGAGGTCGACATTTTCTAACATTGTCATCTCCAGCAATGTTATTTCATCAATGATCACAACATCGCTTTCGATTATTCGGCGGCCAAAATAGCTTCCGAATTGGATTTGTGGGATTTGACCTGGACGATGGTTGATTCCAAAACGGAAGGCGGAGTGCAAAGTCATGCCACCGGCATAAAACTTTGTAGCGGCGATCCCAGTCGATGCGGTTGCAAGGACTTTGTGACCTAACCGCCTTAAATGGAAGAGCAAGTAATTTAATAAGAAAGTTTTCCCGGTTCCCCCATCCCCAGATAAGAAATAAAGTTTTTGGGAATTAGGATCTCTTATGGAATTAATAATTAAATCAAAGAAATTAGTTTGTTCGGGGTTAAGGGTGGCACTGACTAATGATGATGTATCGGCAGTTGCGTCGGTATCATCATCATTTATATGTTGGGGGAAGAAAAACTGATCAACAGCTGTATCAGGGTCGTCAGTGAGGGAATTATGTGGAAGTGGGAGACCATAATCAGACATTGACTTGCCATTAGCAAGTAAATATCTTTCAATTATAGCCAGGGCCCGGTCAATACGAATAGGACGTTGATCTTCGGTACAACGTCGGTCAAAGAAATGGTCAATGAACGTGTTCCACAGATGCAGAGCATCTATGACGCAATCATCTGTGGAACTGAAGACAAGGATATTTACGAAAAGTTGGCGCATTTGGGAAGGAGTTAAGGAATAAGAACCCTCTCTTAAAGTTCGCTCCCATACGGAACTATCTTCAAAGAGGCCGCGTTGTCGGGCTGCTTCGGCAAAAGTGGTGTACTTTATACCGTTCACAGTTAATAATTGGTCGGGGTCCCCAGGGAAATGTTTAGTAAGAATATAAAGGGCAAATTTTTCCGGGTCTTCGCGGGGGGAAACAGTATAAATACGTCCTAAAACAGGCTGACCTTTAACAGTGGACCTTTTACGGGGTTCCCAAGTTTTAGTATCATCATGGAAGGCATAAGTTTCGGGGAGATTTTCAAATAAAATATTTTTAACATTATCATCCTTAGCCCAAAGTTTCCAATAAGCGGTTAATTTGGATTCTGGGTATTTGCCCTGGCCAACATCAGCTATTATTTGATTACGGGAAGCGGGGGTCATGAAAACGGGTTGGTGACCAGGTAAATGAATAGACAATGGGATTACTGCATGAGAAAGGTCAGCATATTTATAGGATTGGATACGAGAAAATGCCTCAGCTGGACTCCGATAAAGCATCTTGGCATATTGGGCGGGTTCATCGATATTAATGGTGCCTGCAGTACTTTTAATATATGAAAAACTCGCTCCTTTGAAGGGGTACTTAAGGGCATATTTAAGGTTGTCGGTTTGACCGTAGGCAAGTTCCAAATTGTGGTGGCATTCGAACATAACCATTATGAAAGGATTATAGGGGACTATACGAGAGTTATCGTATTTGATGATGGCTTGTCCACGTGGGACACTAAGGACTTCACCACCATCTTCAGGACTGGGACGAAAATATTCCGCTGGCCTATTTTCGTGAATAATGGTCTGCCTGGAGAAGGCTTTTGGGAAATATTTCATACATTTCCCATCATGCCCTCTGCAGTGAGAACCACAGTCGTGGACTTGGAATTTTGGGATAAGGTCACGAACTTTTCTAAGAAAGTTCGCCCAATCAGAAGTATCTGAATCGGGTGGGTTGGGAGGAATGTGGGCCCAGATTATATTAGAAATATTTTCGGGGGTTGCTAGCATGTCTGTTGTGTAGACTCTATGAAGATGGGGGCCGCCGATCCTTTTTTGAAATTCACGGCTTTGGGCAGAACCGAGAATTTTCCCCAAAATATTTTTATTATTAATAAGGTCAGTTAATTTTCGTTTTTTATCCTCATAGACTCTACACATTACATCAAAACGGTCAACTAATTTTTGGTTTTTATGGAGGAAATTACGTTTAATTTCGGGCCAATTGGGATTGGAGGTGAAGGTCAACATGAACGATGCACAACCCTTACGTCTTGTGCGAGACATAATGGTTGTTGCATCATAGAACATGTCTTGGAAGTAGGGCCGGGTCCCAGGATGATATTTACGGAAAAATACTACACTTGTAATGTCGTCGACTGATTTCAGTCTTCCGTCATTAGCCAAGTGTTTAAGGATTGTTGGGGGAATGGTTTTAAGAAGGTTAAATCGGGGTTGGCGTAAGAAACTTGCTACTTGAGCATCAATTCGTGCCGCATAGTCAAGAGTAAATTTTTGTGAGAGGCCACCACCTGCACTCCAAATGTTGTGCAGGGGCTCGTTCTTGCGAATAGCAAGACGATAGCGAATATAATCGCGGAAGGAGATGTAATTTTTGGAATTGGGGCTTTCTTCAAGCTCATCATCGGATCCTGAATCCTCCGAGTGGTCCTTAACTGACTTTGGGGGAATTTTATTAGTATTAAAGGGGTATTTTTCATAGAAACCATCATCTCCATTGGGAAATAATAGGGGATAAGTAAGAGTGTCGACAATTGGATTATAAGGTTTAATTTCAAATAAAGATCCTTGGAGATCAGTAATATAAACACCTTTTAATAAGGGGGGATCAGTGGACTCTGTCCAGATAGAAAACATCGCCTTCTCGTCAGGTAAATTTACTTGACGAGGATGCGCTGTACGATCTCTAATAGGGGCAGGGACATTTCGTTCCTCCAAAAGAGTAAACCGAAATTTGCTTACAGCATCGGGGCCATCCTGTTGCAGGATCCTTTCATACTGAGTATGAAAGTTAATATAATTTCTGGCAAAGGGGTGGGTGGTCCTAAGGAGGGTGTCTAAGTCGTGGAGAGTTTTCTTGTTTACACGGTCACCCCCATATTGAGTATTTTTGGTGCGTATATCCAGAGCTTCATTAGCATCCAGAATATACAATTGGGAAAAGGAAGGAGTTAAAGGGCCCGGGAACATTGAACTAATACGTCTAGAAAACTCTCCATTTAACATCAAACAAACACTACCATGGAGGGAAGAATCTTGGTGGCCAACGGAAATGGATGCAAAGGCTAATAAACTATTATAAATATTTTGATTGCTAAGAAATTCCTTGGATTCTGGAGTATTCCCTGTTAATAATTTTTTTAATAATGGGGGATGTTCAGTATATGCAGGGAGGGTTACTTTACCACATTTACAACAGAAGGAGGAGGTATCCCGTTTAAATTGTCTCTTATGATCCTTATTAACTTCCGAATTAAATAATAATGCCCAACAATAATAACAAACGGAGTCTCCCAGGTTTCCCGAGTCATAATATTTAGTAGTATGCTGTGATCGAACATCAGCACAGGGCCATAAGGGGTGATTACCAGTACAACGACTTGTAATTGGATTGGAAGGTGATGGGGAATTAAGGGCAGAAGTTGCTGGTGTAGCATCCTTCTTTGACTTAATACGCTCTGATCGGCGCAAATTTTTGGAGGGAGGGTCGGGTTCTAAGAACACGAAGGGGTAGTTGGGTACAACCACCCCTTCGTCGGGAATTACATGTTCGATGACATGTTGAGGGGGGTCTACATGTTCGATGACATGTTGAAGGCGAGGGTGGTACTCAAAATTATCCCCATTAAAAAGGTTATTAACGTGCCAAAGTATTCTACGTTTTTCGGTATTAATATTAAGATTATTAAAAATAAGATTACGATTGTTAAAAAGCCATGCTTCGGCATATAAACAGGTAAAGTACCCACAACTGTTCCCATCAGTTTGGCGGGTATATAAATTAGTGGGATAGTCGTTAATATGAATATTATTAATAGGAATATTAGTCATACGATTAATATAAGAATGAATAATAGGAATCCTTTGATCACCATGCAATCGTGATTGAAGGGGGAAAAAGAGGGAATCAATAAAAAATCCTCTATTATCAGAGGCATCCCAAACTACTAAGGTCCAGTGATGTGGGAAGGCAAGGGGGAAAAGGATTATCTCAGGCACTTGGCCTGGGATAAAACCATAGCACCGGTCTACGAAAGCTTCCTCTGGAATGTCTTGGACATTCTGATTCATAAGAAGCGGAATAATGACATTTGAGTCAACTACTACGGTGTATCTATGGCATTGTCGGGACAGATAGCAAAGAAATCCATAGATTTCAGAGCCATCGAACCACTCTGTTAAATTATTCCAGAGGGTTTCTATACGAAGGGGAGCCCTATCATTATCTTCATCACGAAGTTCCATGAAAGCCCTATTACAAATTGCCCCAGGATCATTAGTCTTTTGGGTCACAAAATTAAGTAAAGGTAAATTTTCAAAATTAATAGTGGGAACCATGGGAACCTGAGGTGGTTGAGGAGGTTGAGGAGGAGGCTGTTTTTTGGGTCTTCCCGTGGTTCCTCTCGTTTTCTTTTTAGGGCGACCACGTTTAGTGGCAATAGAATTATTAGGAGAGGATGCACGGGAAGAAAAAACAGATGAGGAATCAAAGGAAATTAAACTTTCGGTGTCAACAGATGACTCTCTAGTTTTCATCTGTTTCCTTGGCGCATCGGCCTCGGATGTAAGGGAAAAAGGGGTTAAGGGAGTTGTTGGTGTATGAGGGGGACCCGGGTCATCAGATGGATCACAAATATTAACATTTTCAAAATTAAAGTGAAGAGAATGATGATGAGAAGAAGAAGGAAGAGAAGAAATAAAAGAAGAATCACCACCCTGAGTCGGGTTGAAAGATATATTGCTCTGAAGAGAGCAGTTTTGGTTTCCCAGATAAGAATTCTGATCAGAATGCTCTGGTTGGACATCCTGATCAGTGCTCTGAAGAGAGCAGTTTGGGTTAGAGTCCGCCGAACGGCGTTTTTGATCTTTTTTGCGCTTTAAATAATTTTTAGAAGGCATAATTGTTAAAATATATTAATATTTAATTATTAAACCCAAATTATCGAAAAATATTTATTCAAACTCGCAAAAAAGAGGTAATAGAGGGGAAGATGAAGAAAGAGAGGAAGATGAAAAAGAGGAAGAAAAAAAGATGAAGAAGAAAAAGATAAAAAAGAGGAATAGAGATAGATGAAAGAAAAGAAAAATTAATCTACTGCCCCAAAAATAAAATAAATCTACTGCCCAAAATATAAAAATAAATCTACTGCCCAAAAAATAAAATAAAGCTACAGCCCCAAAAAATATATCTACTGCCCCAAAAATATGAATATACTGCCCAAAAATAAAAATAAATCTACTTCCCCAAAAAAAATTACGCAAAAAATAAACAGAGGGTGAAAGGGACAAGTTTCGCTACACATCTACGCAGGAAAAAATATATTGAAGAACAAAAATAAAAGTTCTATAAATTACTTCTGCGTAGAATAGTAGCGGAACCGACATAGTATGAAATATAAATCAGTTCTGCCGAATCTATGACCATCATTCTACCAAACATGATTGTGTTTAGGTTTTTAATAATTTAGTTTCAATTTTACAAAAAAGGTTTAAAATATAATTTATTTTAAATTTCTTTTATTTATAAATTTAAAAGTTTAATCATGTTTGATAGAACTCTGAACAAAGATTGGAGTGAGGGAAAAGGTTCTGACCAAGGCTTATGCCGTACGCATTGGACGATGTGACTTCAGGGAGGAAAAAAATAAAATGAAAAAATAAAAGAACCCAGGGAAATAGAGAGATATTAAGTAATTAATATAATTGAATGATTTCGAAGGTAAAATAGAAGGTTCCTAAGTCTTTTTAAAGTTAAATAGTGTAAATAATTGTATTATTATAAATTTAAAAATTATATTATTCAGTAAAGTCAAGTGAAAACTATTTTTAAAAAATGGGGAAAATATTTTAATTTTTTTAAAAATCAGAAAGGAAAGAAAAAATTCAAAAATGAGTAAAAATCCCTCGAATTAATTATTTTGGGGTGGGTAGAAGTCACATATCCACGTACAGCCCTTGGTAGAAGTCACCAGATGGCATCAACTGGGGGGTACCAGCTGACTGGAGTGCCAAAAGATGAAAATTTGGGTACAGAAGTTAGGAGCGGAGTCTACCTGGGCTTCCAACCGGTGTAGAGAAGGGAATGAGGCCCACCTTAGAGTTCAAAGCATGATGCATACCAGTATTGGCATCCGCGCAGTAGGCTAGTATGCATTAAAAGGGGAAAAATTAAATATATTTAGGATTTTTGAAGTTTTAAATAGTTTTTTCTAAGTATTTATATTGGGGGCATGCTTTTTACTCTTCGGTGATTTGACAACACCACATTCCCGACCCTAATTGGAAGGAGCCACTTGAGGTAGCTAAGAAATGATGCATTAAATGCATACATTAGTAAACGTGCAATGCTCCGAGGCGAAGTGCAATGCCCCGTATGAGCTGTTTAACTAATGTGTAATGAAAACCCACACATTATGCAGCACCAGACTCCACAGGTCTTCTGCGGGATTATATCCGAATGGTTGGCCTTTTTGAGGTACCTGTACTATAACCCGAAAATTTTTATTTTTTTTAATTTTTGAGTACAGGTACCAAAAAACCATAATGTCTACGAGTATTGGTAACTTAATACACAATAGTAGACATTATGATTTAGCCAACCAAACGGAAGCACGCATCCTGCTTCCTCCGGTTAACTACATAATGATTAGGGGAAAGCTCTCTTTATTATAAGAAACCCCAGAATGGGGAGGGAGGAAAGAGAAAGAGAAGAGAGAAAGAAGGGGGAATAGAAGAAGAAGAAAGGAGAGAGAGAGGAGAGAGAGAGAGGAGAGAGAGAGAGAGGAGAGAGAGAGAGGAGAGAGAGAGAGAGAGAGAGGAGAGAGAGAGAGAGAGGGGGGAATAAATATAATTAAATAATTTGGGTTTAATAATTAAATATTAATAATTTATTTTTTAGAGAGCATATTTTTTTAAATTTTTAAATGATTTTGAAAAATGACTGGAAATGAAAATTATGGGGTATATCCTCCTCCTTATATAGTCCCATACCCCCCATAGTACTCCCCTGCCCCAGAGTTACCATTTTGAGATTTTGACCATTTTGAGCCCTGACCATTTTGAAATTTACCATTTTGACATTTTTTGCCAAAATGACCTACTCGGGATTCTGAATCGATCCGTGAAGGTCTCGAGCTCGAGTCGAGCTCGAGACTCGAGCTCGAGGGCTCGAAAGGTACAAAGTTGCTCCAAGTATAGGCATGTGGGTACTCGTTCAAACGGGCTCGTCGAGCTGAGTCGGAATATGCAGGTCTCGAGGTCGAGACTCGAGGCTGGTTCTCAAACTCGAGACCTCGCCCCTATTTTTGGGGGGTTTCTCTCAGAATATCGGTCCTTTTTGACCATAACATGGTCAGACTTAATTGAATCAGCATAGGTTATTCCTATCCGAGATTGTAAATCAATCATTGAACGTTTCGAGCTCGAATCGAACTCGAGACTCGAGCTCGAGGGCTCGAAAAATAAAAAATTGCTCCAAGTATAGGCATGTGGGTACTCGTTCAAACGGGCTCGTCGAGCTGAGTCGGAATATGCAAGTCCCGAGGTCGAGACTCGAGACTGGTTTTTAAACTCGGCACCTCGCCATCATTTTTGGGGTTTTCACACACGCTGACTCCCATAATTTTGTCAGACTCAAGTTACCCCCAAACAGAGTATATATTTTTCGGTGGATTTTAGGACGCTCTACAATATGACCTGGCAATATATGCGAAATACCCCTTCTTTGGTACCCCAATGGGTATGGTACCGCCCAACCCAAAATTTCGACTCTCTATAACTTTGCCCAAGATGGTCAGAAAAATTCGGAAAAAATATTTTTAAACTCAGCTCGATAAGGGCTTTCGATTGATATAACATTTGGCCCATTTGTACCCATTCTCAGAAAAATATTTTTTTCGTCGAAAATTTTGGCTGAAAAAATCGACCAAATTTTAAAAAATTCATAACTTTCCCAAAGTTAACCTTTTTTTAAGATTTTAAAATCTTATTCTATGCAGAAAAATCTGCTCTATCCCGGAAAAATACCTAAGCCTCGAACCGCCGGCAAAAATCCCAAAATTTTTTCGAAAAAACGAAAATTTTTCGAATTTTCAAAATTCGACCCCCTCGGGCTCAATTTCGAATATTTTCAAAAATTTTTCGCCTTAAAAAATTTGTAATTTTTTATACTATTTTATAAAGCAAAGCTCATCCCAATCCGGCAATCCAAAAAAAAGTTATGCCAATTTAAAAATTCCCGAAATTTCAACAAAAGGGGTACCCCTTTTGGGATAGGGTCGGGAAAAAAATTTGTTATTTTTGGGTCAAAAATGGCCAATAAGGTGCATTCGTAGCCGCTGAGTCCATATCCGCTCTCAGAAAAATTAAAAAAAAATTCCCCGGGACGTTTGAGTCTCAAAAAGATTTGCGACATTTGCGAACAATCGCTGTAACTTTTTGAGACTCAAGTGGACCCCCGAGATATTATACTTTTTTCTGACCGGCAGAAGACGCTCTTTCGAATGTGCTATCTCAAACGGGTGAAACAACACTTTTTAAAAAATCCTCCCCAAACCCGAAAACTCTGACCGCCATAATAATGTCAGACACAAGTGACCACCGTTAGAAGTTTATATTATTTCGATGCATTTTAGGATGCTCTACAATATGACGTAAGTGTTTTTAATTTATTCCCACTCCTTAGGTACCCCACAAGCTAAATTACCCTCCAGACTCAAAAATTATAAAACCTCATAACTCTCCCAGACTCAAATGGAACCCCAAAAAAGTATATATTTTTCGGAGCCCTAAGAAATACTCTACAACATTACCGGACCATATTTGACTAATTGCCCCTCCTTTGGTACCCCACAGGCAAAAGTAGGCCCCCCAGACTCAAACGTTTGACCGACCATAACTTTGGTCAAAATGGTAACAAAATTTTACAAAAAATATTTTTATACTCGGGTCGATAAGGGCTTTCGAATGATATAACATTTAGCCTATTTATGGCCATTTTTAAAAATTTATTTTTTAGGCCGAAAATTTCGGCCTGAAAATTCACCCGAATTTTCAAAAATTCATAACTCCCCCAAAGTTAACCTTTTTTGAGAATTTTATTCGGCTATTCTATGCATAAAAATATGCTCTATCCAGTAAAAATAGCCTCGGCTCGAACTGCCGGCAAAAATCCCAAAAAATTTCGAAAAACCGAAAATTTTTCGGGTTTTCGAAATTCGACCCCTACACCCCCAATTTCGAATTTTTTCGAAATTTTCTTCACTCAAAAAATACCTAATTTTTAGTTCTATTTTATAAAAGAAACCCCATCCCAATCCGATAATCCCAAAAAAAGTTAAGGTCCCCTAAAAAATCCCGAATTTTCCCCAAAAGGGGTACCCCTTTGGAAATAGGGAGTGGAACAAAATTTTGGAATTTTGGGTCAAAAATAGGCCTATATAATACTCTGACATGCGCTGAGTACGAATCCGGTGACAGAAAAATTTTAAAAAATTTCCCCAGAACGTTAGAGTCTCAAAAAGATTTGCGACATTTTGCCAATTTGGCTATAACTTTTTGAGACTCAAGTGGACCCCCAACATATGATACCTTTTTCCGACCGCCAGGGGACGCTCTTTCGAATGAGCTATCGAAATCGAGTTTCAATTCACTTTTGCATAACTCGACTCGAGTCGAAGTCACTCAAAGGCTCATAACTCCCCAGGACTCGATCTGAGACTCAAACGTCCCTTAACATAAATGTTCCTAACACTCTCCCCTACAAATAACTTAACACCGCCAAAGTGATTCCCCAGCAAGCCTTTTTCACTATAACCATTTTCCCCCCTCAGACTCAAGTATCCCACCCTCAGACTCAAGTGACCCCCACCAAACAAACATCGTAAAATCCGCATTAAATTACTCTATAATACCCCCCAGGTCCCATCCGGCTACGTCTCTGCATAAAAAAGTTACACTCGAAAAACCATTTGAGTACGGGTCGGACATTTCAGTCGCACGGGGGTTTCGACCTTAAGACTTAACTTTTTCGACCCGAATTTTTTTCTATTATGATCCACTAACAGTGACACAGATTCCTACCAGCAAGACCTTCCCCCCTTTCTATTGAACTTTTTTGAGATACGAAAAACCCACTTTCAGTTTGAGACTCTTGCGACCCCCAAAAAATTTTTTTCGTATTTTTCCCAGATGCGCCGTAAAAAGTACCCCCCAAGATGTCAGGCTTCTGGCGAGCGGCCGGCCTTCGGCCGGCCGATAATAGTTTTTAAACGCTAAAATTGATGTTTTTATAAGTATATATAAACTAGCTATGGGTTACGTATGCGATGGCGGTAAGTTACGTATGCAATTCCTATTAGGATACTTTTAGTTTAATAGCATTCTGCCCGTTGGAAAGCCTAACGGCTTTGGGGCGCGCTTCGCGCGCCGCTAGAACTTTCGGATGCCTGGAATATATTTATTTAGCTCTGCCTTTTCATTGCTTCGGGCCTCCGGCCCTCGCCGATCTTTGTTCTGTCTTCCGGGATGGGTTGAAGCTCGGGCCTTCGGCCCTCGCCTCGTCTTTCCCCGTCGGGACTCATCCTTCCACTTAGAGTCACTTCGGGCCTTCGGCCCTCGTCTTCCCCTCGATTGGACTCATCATTTCAATTAGAGTCACTTCGGGCCTTCGGCCCTCGCCTCGTCTTTCCCCGTTGGGACTAATACTTCCACTTAGAGTCACTTCGGGCCTACGGCCCTCGTCTTCCCTACGGCCCTCGTCTTCCCTTCGATTGGACTCATCCATTCAATTAGAGTCACTTCGGGCCTTCGGCCCTCGTATTCCCTTCGATTGGACTCTTCCTTCCTAATTGCTCTGCCTTTTAGATGTAATGAAAGCTCGGGCCTTCGGCCCTCGCCAACCGGCGGGCCTTCGGCCCGCCGGGGCTCTACTCATCCTTTCAATTAGAGTCACTTCGGGCGTTCGGCCCTCGTCTTTCTATCGATTGGACTCATCCTTCCAGTTAGAGTCACTTCGGGCCTTCGGCCCTCGTCTTCCCGACGATTGGACTCATCCTTCCACTTAGAGTCACTTCGGGCCTTCGGCCCTCGTCTTCCTTTCGATTGGGCTCCTCCTATCACTTAGAATCACTTGCTCTGCCTTTTAGATGTAATGAAAGCTCGGGCCTTCGGCCCTCGCCAACCGGCGGGCCTTCGGCCCGCCAACTCCTCGGCCTTCGGCCTCGGAGGATCGATGTTCTGCCTTTAACAATTGCTCTGCCTTTTAGATGTAATGAAAGCTCGGGCCTTCGGCCCTCGCCAAACTCCTCGGCCCCGTTGGGACTCATTCTTCCACTTAGAGTCACTTCGGGCCTTCGGCCCTCGTCTTCCCCTCGATTGGACTCATCCTTCCAGTTAGAGTCACTTAGGGCCTTCGGCCCTTGTCTTCCCGACGATTGGACTCATCCTTTTAATTAGAGTCACTTCGGGCCTTCGGCCCTCGTCTTCCCGACGATTGGACTCATCCTTCCACTTAGAGTCACTTCGGGCCTTCGGCCCTCGTCTTCCTTTCGATTGGGCTCCTCCTCCCACTTAGAGTCACTTGCTCTGCCTTTTAGATGTAATGAAAGCTCGGGCCTTCGGCCCTCGCCAAACTCCTCGGCCCCGTTGGGACTCATTCTTCCACTTAGAGTCACTTCGGGCCTTCGGCCCTCGTCTTCCCCTCGATTGGACTCATCCTTCCAGTTAGAGTCACTTAGGGCCTTCGGCCCTTGTCTTCCCGACGATTGGACTCATCCTTTTAATTAGAGTCACTTCGGGCCTTCGGCCCTCGTCTTTCTCTCGATTGGACTCACCCTTTCAATTAGAGTCACTTCGGGCCTTCGGCCCTCGTCTTTCTATCGATTGGACTCACCCTTCCACTTAGAGTCACTTCGGGCCTTCGGCCCTCGTCTTCCCCTCGATTGGACTCATCCTTCCACTTAGAGTCACTTCGGGCCTTCGGCCCTCGTCTTCCTTTCGATTGGGCTCCTCCTCCCACTTAGAGTCACTTGCTCTGCCTTTTAGATGTAATGAAAGCTCGGGCCTTCGGCCCTTGCCAACCGGCGGGCCTTCGGCCCGCCAACTCCTCGGCCTTCGGCCTCGGAGGATCGATGCTCTGCCTTTAACAATTGCTCTGCCTTTTAGATGTAATGAAAGCTCGGGCCTTCGGCCCTCGCCAAACTCCTCGGCCCCGTTGGGACTCATCCTTTCAATTAGAGTCACTTCGGGCCTTCGGCCCTCGTCTTTCTCTCGATTGGACTCACCCTTTCAATTAGAGTCACTTCGGGCCTTCGGCCCTCGTCTTCGACCATTGGGACTCTTCCTTCCAATTAGAGTCACTACGGGCCTTCGGCCCTCGTCTTCCCTTCGATTGGACTCATTCTTCCACTTAGAGTCACTTCGGGCCTTCGGCCCTCGTCTTCGACCATTGGGACTCTTCCTTCCAATTAGAGTCACTACGGGCCTTCGATCCATAACAGGATCCAGCTTATCCTCCCACTAAATTTTCCCCCATATACAAAATTCACCTTTAAACTCTTCTACGTGTTGCCCCGCATGGTCAGAGACGGAGAAAAATTTCGCCTCTCTGCCATCAACTTCACCTGTCAATCATTTTTCCTCTCTCCCTACCATAATTTTCCGAGTACGGTACTCACCCCCCACAAATTTTTGAACCACTGTACTTTCTTCAAAATGTACCGAAAAAATTCGAAAAAAATATTTTTATATCCAGCTCGATGAGAGCTTTCGAATGATATCTCATTTGCCATAGCTATATTGAATTTGAAAAAAATATTTTTTTGGCCTGAAATTTAGGCCAGAAAAAATCCCTGAAATTATCAAAAAATCATATCTCGCCCAAAGTATACCTTTTTGAAAATTTTAAAATCTCATAATATGTAGAAAAATCTGGTTAATCCAGGAAAAATATAATCGGCCCGAACCACCGGCAAAAATCCCGAAAAAATTTCGAAAAACCGAAAATTTTTGGGTTTTTCGAAATTCGACCCCTACACCTCCAATTTCAAATTTTTCATAAATTTTTTCGGCTCTAAAAATTTCTAATTTTTTATTTAATTTAATAAAGGAAACCCCATCCCAATCTGACAATCCCAAAAAAAGATATTTCAAATTTAAAAATCCCTAAAATCCCCCCAAAGGGGTACCCTTTAGAAAAATTCGAGGGACCAAAATTTTCGGATTTTGACCCATAAAACGTCCCATATGGTACTCTGACATGCGCTGAGTCCAAATCCGGTGTCAGAAAAATTTTAAAAAATTTCCCCTGGACGTTAGAGTCAAAAAAAGATTCGCGACATTTGCGAACATTGCCCATAACTTTTTCAGACTCAACCGGACCCCCGACATATTATACCTTTTTCGGACCGTCAGGGGACGCTCTATAACATAGGATATCGAAAACGGGTTTCAATTCACTTTTGACAATTGGAGCCACCCTTCCCGATTTTACATAAAAATATTTTGAAACTTTGGGCTACTGTAACTTGGTCCAAAGTGGTTCAAAAAATTTAAAATAAATTTATCCAGACTCAGCTCACTTAGAGCTTTCATTTGACATATCACACGTGATTTGTCGATCAGTTTCGTAAATCTCGAAATTTGCGAAACGGGGATTTTGGGATTTTTGGGAAGGCATATCTACCCTTAGAATTGGGATTTCGGCTTCGGGTTTTTTCCAGTCTATATCAGCTCATTCCAACGTGCGTGCCTCCCGTTGGAAGTTTTTCGATATCTCCACCCGGTCCCGAGATACCCCCGGTACCTATTCAATATAGGTACCATGGGGCAATTATTTTACAATTCCCGTATTTTTCCCAAATGCCCCATCAATTAGAACCCCAGATGCAAAAAGTTTTAGACCTCTAACTACTTTCTAAAATGAGTTAGACTTCGAAGCCCCGGGGGCATAACCATTTGGGAAGGCATAAGTACCCTTCAGGTCCGAATTTCGACTTCGAGTTTTTTTCCATTGACATCCCCTAATATCAGGGCACGTGCCTCCCAGCAGAAGTTTTCCGCTATAACCCCCCGTTAAAAAGATAGCCCCGGCGCTTAAGCGATTTAGGTACCAGGGGGTAATTATTTCAACTTTTAAATAATTTTCCTGAATAGCCCGGACCAAACTACCCCCCGAATGTCAAACTCCCGAACCGGTGCCGGCCTTCGGCCGGCCGTTATGAATTTTTAAAAATGAACCCTACTCTGAATTATATATATAATGTAACTAGCTATGGGTTACGTATGCGATGGCGGTAACTTACGTATGCAATTCCTATTAGGATACTTTAGGTTTTTTTCATTCTGCCCGTTTGAAAGCCTAACGGCTTTGGGGCGCGCTTCGCGCGCTGCTAGAACTTGTTGGATGCCTGGAAAGAAAGATTACGCTTTGCCTTTTCATTGCTTCGGGCCTTCGGCCCTCGCCGGTAAAGGTTTAGCCCTTTACCTTTATTTTGTTTTTATAACTTTATAAAAAAATTAACTCCCGTTTGTACCGTGCTTAGCCATTGTTTTCCAAAAGTAAAACAATGCCCAGAGTACACCACGTGGAGGTGCACGGTGGTAAACGGGCAAACCCTGTACTCCTGGGGAGGGGGTGGGCAGTGGTGGTACATCCCTTAAAACAGAAGGGGAATCATCACCAAAAAATAAGGAGAGCGTTGTGGTACGTCCTTTAACGTTTAAAGGGCATCATCACCAAAAAAAAGGCGGAACGTCCCTTAAGATAAAGGGGAATCATCGCCAAAATTAAAAAGGCGGAACGTCCCTTTTGATATAGGGGAATCATCGCTATAAAATAAGAAGGCGGAACGTCCCTTAATATAAAGGGGAATCATCGCCAAAAAATAAATAGGCGGAACGTCCCTTAAGCTAAAAGGGGAATCATCGCCAAAAAAGGAAAGTGGTATGTGCTTATAAAACGTGAGGGTAGCATCAAAAAAATTAGACTAATTGAAAGAAAGCATTTAATCAAATTGGATTCCGTGGGTAACAACGTTTTTGATAAGGACATTGCCATCTGAATCTGTTTCTTTTTCAGGGGCAAATATACGGATATTTGTACTATTTGTACAACGGGACAGGAGGGTGTAGAGTTGGCCGTGAGCAAAAGGTTCTTCGGACAAATCGGCTCCAAGTCGCTCACAGGTCTGGCCTTGGGCTTTGGTAATAGTCATAGTAAAGGCAATTCGAACGGGGAATTGGAAGCGTTCAAAGCTAATTCCATCGGGGCGTAGATCTTTATAAGTGTGTTGGGCACGGGAAATACCAACAATAACTCCTTGGTTTGAAGATAAGCTAATTGTTTCGGCTTCAATTAAATTAGTGGTAAGTTTTTTAACAATAAGTCGGGTGCCGTTACACAAGCCTTTGTTAGTGTTTAGGTTTCTTAGAAGTACAATGATTGCACCTACTTTGAGGTGTAAATGATGGGCTGGAAATCCTTTTGGGGTTTCATTATTAAGATGAGATACGTCTTGGTGGGCTGCGTAAGGATCTAATGGGTTATCAGTAAGACATTTATCAACTGAATAATAGTCCTTGGCTTCGCTATTAAAAGAGGAAAGAATGAGGTCATTATTTAAGTCGACTAATCTATTGGTAGGTGCGAGCATTAGTCTGGTGAGAAGTTGGTTACTTGGGATATGAAAGCCTTGGTCGAATACGAAGGAAACTAACTCTTCACGAGATTCTACAATCATGGATTTTGGGATGGCGATTTTATTACCAGAAGTGTCAGTTCCAAGTCTGTATAGCCATTCTTTAAATCTGATCTCAGCAGACAGGAGGCGCATATTTTGCATCAGGCGGGTCTTGTGGAATTGATCATAAAGTTTGGAACTTTGGACAGAAGCAGCCACTGCGGCTTGTGGGGCGTATGTGTCGGTTACAACAGGGAGAGATTGCTTCCAATCACCGCTAATAATTACAACCTTTCCACCAAAGGGAATTTTCTTATTTCGTGAAATCATTTTACGGCAAAGAGCGTCGACATTTTCAAATAAGGTTCTATCAAGCATTGTAATTTCATCAATAATTACAACACTGCTCTCAATAATTCGACGGCCGAAAAAGCTTTCAAATGGAACACTGGGAAGGCGGCCAGGTTCGTGGTCAATACCAAAACGGAAGGCGGAATGTAATGTCATGCCACCGGCATAAAATTTAGTGGCAGCAATACCGGTTGATGCAGTAGCAAGGACCTTTTTACCGTTCCTTCGCAAGTGGTAGAGGAGGAAATTTAATAAGAATGTTTTGCCAGTACCGCCATCTCCGGATAAGAAAAAGAGCTTTTGGGTGGAATTATCTGTGACAGAATTAATAATGAGGTCGAAAAAGTTTTGTTGTTCTGGGTTCAATTGGGCACTGTCAAATGAGGAAGTGTCAACAGTTGTATCTGTATCATCATCGTTTAAGTGTTGAGGGAAAAAGAAATTATCAATAGCTGCATCTGGGTCATCAGTGAGGGAATTGGTAGGATTTGGAAGATTATAATGGGCCATAGTTTTACCGTTAGAGAGTAGATATCTTTCAATTATGGCAAGAGCTCTGTCAATACGAATGGGTCGTTGAGCGTCAGTGCAACGACGGTCATACATATGTTCTCTAAACATATTCCAAAGCTGTAAAGCATCTATAATACAGAATGAGGTTGAGCCGAATGAAAGGATATTTACAAATAACTGTCTCATCTGAGAGGGGTTAAGTGATTGGGAACCTTCTTTGAGAGTGCGTTCCCAGACAGAGTTGTCTTCGAAAAGTCCATGCTGCCTTGCAGCTTCGGCAAAAGATGTATATTTAACACCATTGACTGTAAGAAGGTGGTCGGGATCACCAGGGAAGTGTTTGGTAAGTACATAAAGGGCAAACAATTCTTGTTCTCTTGGGGAAACTGGGTAAATACGACCGAGAACAGTATTTCCCTTTTCAGTTTTCTTTTTTCGAGGTAACCACTGTTGCACATCTGTATGAAAGGCATGGGTTTCTGGAAGGTGTTCAAATAAAATATTTTTGATTGAAGGGTTAGCCTTATCATTGGCCCAAAGTTTCCAGTAAGCAGTTAACTGGGTCTCGGGATCTTTGCCACGGGCAATAGCAGCTATTTTTTGTTTGCGGTTTGCTGGAGTTGTAATAACAGGAGGATCGTCGGGCATGTGTATGCTAAGTGGAATAACAGCGTGGGAAAGTTCAGCGTACTTAAGCCCTTCAATACGTGAATAAGCCTCAGTAGGACTCCTGTAAATCATTTTAGCATACTGCGCTGGTTCGTCGACGTTAATTTTTCCGGCAGCTGTTTTTACATAAGAAAACATGGCACCTTTAAAGGGATATTTCAAGGCATATTTTAGGTTGTCGGACTGGCCGTAGCAAAATTCCAAATTATGATGACATTCAAACATTACGAGGATTAAGGGGTTATAAGGGACAATTTGAGAGTTGGTGTATTTAAAGGTTGCTTGACCGCGTGGAATCTCTAAAACTGCACCACCATCTTCGGGACTCGGGCGATAATAATCTGCTGGCTTATTAGGGTGGAGTTTGGTTTTAGTGGAATAAGGTTTTGGGAAACCTTTCTTACAACGGCCATTACTGCCTTTGCAGTGTGCACCGCAGTCATGAATTTGGAATTTGGGAAGTAGTTCACGAACTTTTCTAATAAAATTCGCCCAGTCAGATTTATCCGTTTTTGGCGGTTCTGTTGGAATATAGGCCCATATTAAACCATCGATATTATCTGGGGTTGCTTCGGTGTCGGTGCAATAAACTCTATGAAGATGGGGGCCTCCAATTCTCTTCTGAAATTCACGGCTTTGGGCTGAGCCTAGGATTTTGCCAAGAATGTTTTTTTTGTTAATAAGGTGGGTTAGGTGACGTTTTTTGTCCTCATAGATGCGACAAATTATATCGAATCGGTCGACCAGATTCTGGTTAGGGCGGAGGAAATTTCGTTTGATTTCGGGCCAATGTGGATTAGAAGTAAAGGTCAACATAAACGCAGCACAACCTGGTTTACGTGTGCGAGCCATAATGGTAGTAGCATTATAGAACATATTTTGAAAATAAGGACGAGTACCTGGGTGATATTTTCGGAACATGACTAAGCTTCCGAGGTCTCCAATAGATTGTGCATTAGCACCGCGGGCAATGTGGTGGAGGATATTTTTTTTGTGGGTCTTCTTCATATCAAGGGCTTCAGTTCGAAGGAAACTTGCTACCTCAGCATCTATTCTGGCATTGTAGTCAAGGACGAACTTTTGACTAAGGCCACCACCTGCACTAAAAATGTTGTGCAGTGGCTCGTCTTTGCGAATAGCTAAACGGTATCGGATGTAGTCGCGTAAGGAAAGAGTAGGTTTGTGTGTGTCATCGTCAAGTTCGTCATCAGAGCAGGAATTATCAGATAAAACCCTCGCCCTCTCTTTTAGATGGGTTCAGCTCGGGCCTTCGGCCCTCGCACTCCCTTCCACTTAGAGTCACTTCGGGCCTTCGGCCCTCGTCTTCACCTCAATTGGACTCATCCTTCCACTTAGACCCGTCTTTCCTTTATTCGGACTCATCCTTCCACTTAGAGTCACCCTTGTCTTTCCCTCGATTGGACTCACCCTTTCAATTAGAGTCACTTCGGGCCTTCGGCCCTCGGCTTCCCCTTGATTGGACTCGTCCGTTCAAATAGAACAAAATTTCAAAGCAGAATCTGCTTCACGAAGCATTTCTGCTTCGGATCCATAACAGGATCCAGCTTATCCCTCCACAAAATTTTCCCCAATATACAAAATTCACCCCTAAGTTCTTCTACGGTTTGCCCCGCATGGTCAGAGACGGAGAAAAATTTCTCCTCTCTTCCTTACATTTGACCTGTCAATCATTTTTCTTTCCTCTCTCCCTCACATCATTCTCCGGGTACGGTAGTCCAACCCCATAAATTTTGAACCTCTGTACATTCGTCAAAATGTACCGAAAATTTTCGAAAAAAATATTTTTATATCCAGCTCGATGAGAGCTTTCGAATGATATCTCATTTGCCATATTTATATCCATTTTGAAAAAAATATTTTTTGGGCCTGAAATTTCAGCCAGAAAAAATCCCTGAAATTTTCAAAAAATCATATCTCGGCCGAAGTATACCTTTTTTGAAAATTTTAAAATCCCAAAATATGTAGAAAAATCTGATTAATTTAGGAAAAATACATTCGATCCGAACAGCAGGCAAAAATCCCGAAAAAATTTAGAAAAACCGAAAATTTTTGGGTTTTTCGAAATTCGACCCCTACACCTCCAATTTCGAATTTTTCCGAAATTTTTTCGGCTCTAAAAATTTCTAATTTTTAGTACTATTTTATAAAGGAAAACCCATCCAATTCTCTTAATCCCAAAAAAAGTTATGATCACCTAAAAAATCCCAAAAATCCCCCAAAAGGGGTACCCCTTTGGAAATAGGGGGTGGGACAAAATTTTGGAATTTTGACCCATAAAACGTCCCATATGGTACTTTGACATGCGCTGAGTCCAAATCCGGTGTCAGAAAAATTTTAAAAAATTCCCCCGGGACGTTAGAGTCAAAAAAAGTTTCGCGACATTTGCGAACATTGGCCATAACTTTTTGAGACTCAACCGGACCCCCGACATATTATACCTTTTTCGGACCGTCAGGTGACGCTCTATAACATAGGATATCGAAAACGGGTTTCAATTCACTTTTGAGAATTGGAGCCACCCTTCCCAATTTTACATGGGGGCACTTTGAAACTTTGGGCTACTGTAACTTGGTCAAAAGTATTCCGAAAAATTTAAACTAAATTTTTCCAGACTCAGCTCGTCGAGAGCTTTCATTTGACATATCACACGTGATTTGTCGATAAGTTTCGTAAATTTCGAAATTTGCGAAACTGGGATTTTGGGATTTTTGCGCAGGCATATCTACCCTTCAAGTTGGGATTTAGACTTCGGGTTTTTTCCTACATATATCAGCTTATTCCAACTTGCGTGCCTCCCGTTGGAAGTTTTTTGATATCTCCCCCCAGTCCCGAGATACCCCCGGTACCTATTCAATATAGGTACCAGGGGGTAATTATTTCTTAACTTTCGTATTTTTCCCAAATGCCCCATCAAATAGAACCCTTAAATGCAAAAGTTTCAGACCCCTAACTCAATTCGTTAAAGAGTTAGAATTTTTCAGCCTGGGGGCATAACCATTTGGGAAGGCATAAGTACCCTTCAGGTCCGAATTTCGACTTCGAGTTTTTTGCATTCGAACTCTACTAATAGCCGTACATCATCCTCCCAGCAGACGTTTTTCGCTATAACCCCCCATTGAAAAGATAGCCCCGGCGCTTAAGCGATTTAGGTACCAGGGGGTAATTATTTTGACTTCTCGATAATTTTCCTGGATGCCCCGTCCCAAACTACCCCCCGAATGTCAAACTCCCAAAACCGTGCCGGCCTTCGGCCGGCCGTTATTTTTTTTCTTAGAAAAAACACTCCCTGAATTATAGGTATATAGTAACTAGCTGTGGGTTACGTATGCGATGGTGGTAACTTACGTATGCAATTCCTATTAGGATACTCTGGCAGTTTTTTTCGAACTCTGCCCGTTGGAAAGCCTAACGGCTTTGGGGCGCGCTTCGCGCGCGGCTAGAACTTTTTGATGCCTGGAATATATTTATTTAGCTCTGCTTTTCATTGCTTCGGGCCTCCGGCCCTCGCCGATCTCTGTTCTGTCTCCCGGGATGGGTTGAAGCTCGGGCCTTCGGCCCTCGCCTCGTCTTTCCCCGTTGGGACTCATCCTTCCACTTAGAGTCACTTCGGGCCTTCGGCACTCGTCTAACCTTCAATTGGACTCTTTCTTCCATTTAGAGTTGGAAAAAAGATTGGACTCTTTCTTCCATTTGCTCTGCCTTTTAGATGTAATGAAAGCTCGGGCCTTCGGCCCTCGCCTACTCCTCGGCCTTTGGCCTCGGAGGATCTATGCTCTGCCTTTGACTATTGCTCTGCCTTTTAGATATTATGAAAGCTCGGGCCTTCGGCCTCGGAGGATCTATGCTCTGCCTTTGACTATTGCTCTGCCTTTTAGATGTAATGAAAGCTCGGGCCTTCGGCCCTCGCCTACTCCTCGGCCTTCGGCCTCGGAGGATCTATGCTCTGCCTTTGACTTTTGCTCTGCTTTTTAGATGTAAGAAAGCTCGGCCTTCGGCCCTTGCCTACTCCTCGGCCTTCGGCCTCGGAGGATCTATGCTCTGCCTTTGACTATTGCTCTGCCTTTTAGATGTAATGAAAGCTCGGGCCTTCGGCCCTCGCCTACTCCTCGGCCTTCGGCCTCAGAGGATCTATGCTCTGCCTTTGACTATTGCTCTGCCTTTTAGATGTAATGAAAGCTCGGGCCTTCGGCCCTCGCCTACTCCTCGGCCTTCGGCCTCGGAGGATCTATGCTCTGCTTTTGACTATTGCTCTGCCTTTAAGATGTAATGAAAGCTCGGGCCTTCGGCCCTCGCCTACTCCTCGGCCTTCGGCCTCGGAGGATCTATGCTCTGCTTTTGACTTTTGCTCTGCCTTTTAGATGTAATGAAAGCTCGGACCTTCGGCCCTCGCCTACTCCTCGGCCTTCGGCCTTCAATTTGAGTCACTTCGGGCCTTCGGCCCTCTTTTTCCCTTGATTGGACTCTTCCTTCCACTTAGAGTTACTTCGGGCCTTCGGAACTCTATGCTCTGCCTTTGACTATTGCTCTGCCTTTTAGATATTATGAAAGCTCGGGCCTTCGGCCCTCAGCTACTCCTCGGCCTTCGGCCTCGGAGGATCTATGCTCTGCCTTTGACTATTGCTCTGCCTTTTAGATGTAATGAAAGCTCGGGCCTTCGGCCCTCGCCTACTCCTCGGCTTTTGACTATTGCTCTGCCTTTAAGATGTAATGAAAGCTCGGGCCTTCGGCCCTCGCCTACTCCTCGGGCTTCGGCCTCGGAGGATCTATGCTCTGCCTTTGACTTTTGCTCTGCTTTTTAGATGTAAGAAAGCTCGGCCTTCGGCCCTTGCCTACTCCTCGGCCTTCGGCCTCGGAGGATCTATGCTCTGCCTTTGACTATTGCTCTGCCTTTTAGATGTAATGAAAGCTCGGGCCTTCGGCCCTCGCCTACTCCTCGGCCTTCGGCCTCGGAGGATCTATGCTCTGCCTTTGACTATTGCTCTGCCTTTTAGATGTAATGAAAGCTCGGGCCTTCGGCCCTCGCCTACTCCTCGGCCTTCGGCCTCGGAGGATCTATGCTCTGCTTTTGACTATTGCTCTGCCTTTAAGATGTAATGAAAGCTCGGGCCTTCGGCCCTCGCCTACTCCTCGGCCTTCGGCCTCGGAGGATCTATGCTCTGCTTTTGACTATTGCTCTGCCTTTTAGATGTAATGAAAGCTCGGGCCTTCGGCCCTCGCCTACTCCTCGGCCTTCGGCCTTCAATTTGAGTCACTTCGGGCCTTCGGCCCTCTTTTTCCCTTGATTGGACTCTTCCTTCCACTTAGAGTTATTTCGGGCCTTCGGAACTCGTCTTCCCTTCGATTGGACTCTTCCTTCCACTTAGAGTCACTTCGGGCCTTCGGCCCTCGTCTTCCCTTCGATTGGACTCATCCTTTCAATTCAGTCACTTCGGGCCTTCTGCCCTCGTCTTCCCTTCGATTTACTTTTCCTTCCCAATTGCTTTGCCTTTTAGATGTAATGAAAGCTCGGGCCTTCTTAGAGTCACTTCGGGCCTTCGGCCCTCGTCTTCCCCTCGATTGGACTCATCCTTCATCTTAGACTCATCCTTCATCCCTCGATTGGACTCATCCTTCCACTTAGAGTCACTCCGGGCCTTCGGCCCCTCGATTGGACTCATCCTTTCAATTAGAAGGATGATTGGACTCATCCTTTCAATTAGAAGGATGATTGTACTCATCCTTTCAATTAGAAGGATGATTGGACTCATCCTTTCAATTAGAAGGATGAGTCCAATCCAAAACAAAATTTCGAAGCATAACTGCTTCACGAAGCATCTCTGCTTCGGATCCACAACAGGATCCAGCTTACCCTCCCACAAAATTTTCCCCCATATACAAAATTTCCCTTTAATTTCTTCTACGGGTTGCACCGAATGTCAGAGACGCAGAAAAATTTCGCCTCTCTGCCATCATTTCAACTGTCAATCATTTTTTCTCTCTTCCTACCATAATTCTCCGGATACTGTACTCCATCCCCCAAATTTTAGAACCTCCGTACATTCGTCAATAAGTACCGAAAAAATTCGAAAAAAATATTTTTATATCCAGCTCGATGAGAGCTTTCGAATGATACCTCATTTGCCATATCTATATTGGATTTTGAAAAAATATTTTTTGGGCCTGAAATTTCAGCCAGAAAAAATCGCTAAAATTTTCAAAAAATCATATCTCGGCCAAGGTATACCTTTTTTGAAAATTTTAAAATCCCAAAATATGTAGATAAATCTGCTTAATTCAAGAAAAATACATTAGAACCGTCAGTAGGCAAAAATCCCGAAAAAATTTCGAAAAACCGAAAAATTTTGGGTTTTTCGAAATTCTACCCCTACACCTCCATTTTCGGATTTTTTCGAAATTTTTTGCGCTCAAAAAATTTCTAATTTTTGACTATATTTTATAAAGCAAACCACAACCCAATCCGATAATCCCATAAAAAGTTATGGCGATTTTAAAAATCCCAAAAATCCCCCAAAAGGGGTACCCCTTCGGAAATAGGGGGTGGGACAAAATTTTGGAATTTTGACTTATAAAACGGCCTATATGGTACTCTGACACCCGCTGAGTACGAATCCGGCGTCAGAAAAATTCTAAAAAAATTTTCGACAAAGTTAGAGTCAAAAAAAGTTTCGCGACATTTGCGAACATTGCCTATAACTTTTTGAGACTCAACCGGACATATTATACCCCCCCCGACATATTATACCTTTTTCGAACCGCCAGGGACGCTCTTTAAGATAGGATATCGAAAACGCGTTTCAATTCACTTTTGACAATTGGAGCCACCCTTCCCAATTTTACATGGGGTCATTTTGAAACTTTGGGCTACTGTAACTTGGTCCAAAGTGGTCCAAAAAATTTAAAATAAATTTATCCAGACTCAGCTCGTCGAGAGCTTTCATTTGATATATCACACGTGATTTGTCGATCAGTTTCGTAAATCTCGAAATTTGCGAAACGGGGATTTTGGGATTTTTGCGCAGGCATAAGTACCCTTCAAGTTGGGATTTCGGGTTCGGGTTTTTTCCTATCAATATAAGCTTATTCCGACATGCGTGCCTCCCGTTGGAAGTTTTTCGCTATCCCCAACCGTTCCGGAGATACCCCCGGTACCTATTCAATATAAGTACCATGGGGCAATTATTTCAAAACTTTCGTATTTTTCCCAAATGCCCCTTCTAATAGAACCCTTAAATGCAAAACTTTCAGACCCCTAACTCAATTCGTTAAAGAGTTAGAATTTTTCAGCCTGGGGGCATAACCATTTGGGAAGGCATAAGTACCCTCCAAGTTCGAATTTCGACTTCGAGTTTTTTGGTTTCGACTTCGCCTAATAGCGGTACATCATCCTCCCAGCAGACGTTTTCCGCTATCTCCAGCCATTAAAAAGATAGCCCCGGCACTTAAGCGATTTAGGTACCAGGGGGCAATTATTTCGACTTCTCGATAATTTTCCTGGATGCCCCGTCCCAAACTACCCCCCGAATGTCAAACTCCCGAACACGTGCCGGCCTTCGGCCGGCCGATATTTTTTTTCTTAGAAAAAACACTCCCTGAATTATAGGTATATAGTAACTAGTTGTGCCCATTGGGGTATGGCGGTAAGTTACGTATGCAAATCTTTATATATGCAATGGCGGTAAAATTTTGGGATGCCCGTTGGAAAGCCTAACGGCTTTGGGGCGCGCTTCGCGCGCTGCTAGAAGGTTTTTTGCTTCTTCATTTAATAAAAAGCCTTGGAAATCTCGTCGGGCCTTCGGCCCGCCGCGTTTAAACGACCTTCTGAATCGTGGGATGGATGGAAATCTCGGGCCTTCGGCCCTCGAATCACTTTTATAATGCCTCGAGGGATGGATGGAAATCTCGGGCCTTCGGCCCTCGAAAATATTTTACCTTGCATTGAGGGATGGATGAATGCTCGGGCCTTCGGCCCGAGCGGGCCTTCGGCCCTCGCCGGTAAAGTTTAGCCCTGCCTTTTTATTGCTTCGGGCCTTCGGCCCTCGCCGGTAAAGTTTTGCCCTGCCTTTTCATTGCTTTGGGCCTTCGACCCTCGCCTTAATGTTTCGCCCTGCCCTTTCATTGCTTCGGGCCTTCGGCCCTCGCCGGTAAATTTTGCCCTGCCTTTTCATTGCTTTCTCTGCCTTTTAGACGGGTTGACAGAACGGGACTCCTCGGCCTCGGTAGAACTTTGCTTTGTTTTTAAACGGATACTATGTTTTTTAGTGGCTGTGGTGGGTCAAGTCCGGCGCCGAAACGACCCACCCCAAAAAATTTCTCTTGGCCGTTTACCTAATACCCTCCAGGTCCCATCCAATTCCGCTGAGCCGTTCCCGAGATATAAAAAAGGTACAAAAGATCGCTACCCAGTGACCACGACATTTGCGTACATTTAAAAACGGTTAACACGGCACTTCGACATTTAGACTTCACCGAATTTCGAAATTTTTTTTTCCATTAATATCCACTAATAGTGGGGCGCGTGCCTCCCAGCGGGACCTAAGCGCTCCGACTTTTAGTTCACGAGATAGCCTAGCTGTGGGTTACGTATGCAATGGCGGTAAGTTACGTATGCAATGGCAGTTTAATTTTGCTTTGGGTTTGAATTTGGCTCTGCCCGTTGGAAAGCCTATCGGCTTTGGGGCGCGCTTCGCGCGCTGCTAGAATGTTTGGATGCTTGGAATATATTTGATTACCTCTGCCTTTTCATTGCTTCGGGCCTTCGGCCCTCGCCAACTCGTCTTCACCCATTGGGACTCATCCTTCCACTTAGAGTCACTTCGGGCCTTCGGCCCTCGTCTTCCCCCCGTTGGGACTCTTCCTTCCATCTAGACTCTTCCTTCCATCTTCCTCGGCCTTCGGCCTCGGAAGATCTATGCTCTGCCTTTGACTATTGCTCTGCCTTTTAGATGTAATGGAAGCTCGGGCCTTCGGCCCTCGCCTACTCCTCGGCCTTCGGCCGAGGAGTACTCATCCTTCCACTTAGAGTCACTTCGGGCCTTCGGCCCTCGTCTTCCCCTCGATTGGACTCATCATTTCAATTAGAGTCACTTCGGGCCTTCGGCCCTCGCCTCGTCTTTCCCCGTTGGGACTAATACTTCCACTTAGAGTCACTTCGGGCCTACGGCCCTCGTCTTCCCTACGGCCCTCGTCTTCCCTTCGATTGGACTCATCCATTCAATTAGAGTCACTTCGGGCCTTCGGCCCTCGTATTCCCTTCGATTGGACTCTTCCTTCCTAATTGCTCTGCCTTTTAGATGTAATGAAAGCTCGGGCCTTCGGCCCTCGCCAACCGGCGGGCCTTCGGCCCGCCGGGGCTCTACTCATCCTTTCAATTAGAGTCACTTCGGGCGTTCGGCCCTCGTCTTTCTATCGATTGGACTCATCCTTCCAGTTAGAGTCACTTCGGGCCTTCGGCCCTCGTCTTCCCGACGATTGGACTCATCCTTCCACTTAGAGTCACTTCGGGCCTTCGGCCCTCGTCTTCCTTTCGATTGGGCTCCTCCTCCCACTTAGAATCACTTGCTCTGCCTTTTAGATGTAATGAAAGCTCGGGCCTTCGGCCCTCGCCAACCGGCGGGCCTTCGGCCCGCCAACTCCTCGGCCTTCGGCCTCGGAGGATCGATGTTCTGCCTTTAACAATTGCTCTGCCTTTTAGATGTAATGAAAGCTCGGGCCTTCGGCCCTCGCCAAACTCCTCGGCCCCGTTGGGACTCATTCTTCCACTTAGAGTCACTTCGGGCCTTCGGCCCTCGTCTTCCCCTCGATTGGACTCATCCTTCCAGTTAGAGTCACTTAGGGCCTTCGGCCCTTGTCTTCCCGACGATTGGACTCATCCTTTTAATTAGAGTCACTTCGGGCCTTCGGCCCTCGTCTTCCCGACGATTGGACTCATCCTTCCACTTAGAGTCACTTCGGGCCTTCGGCCCTCGTCTTCCTTTCGATTGGGCTCCTCCTCCCACTTAGAGTCACTTGCTCTGCCTTTTAGATGTAATGAAAGCTCGGGCCTTCGGCCCTCGCCAAACTCCTCGGCCCCGTTGGGACTCATTCTTCCACTTAGAGTCACTTCGGGCCTTCGGCCCTCGTCTTCCCCTCGATTGGACTCATCCTTCCAGTTAGAGTCACTTAGGGCCTTCGGCCCTTGTCTTCCCGACGATTGGACTCATCCTTTTAATTAGAGTCACTTCGGGCCTTCGGCCCTCGTCTTTCTCTCGATTGGACTCACCCTTTCAATTAGAGTCACTTCGGGCCTTCGGCCCTCGTCTTTCTATCGATTGGACTCACCCTTCCACTTAGAGTCACTTCGGGCCTTCGGCCCTCGTCTTCCCCTCGATTGGACTCATCCTTCCACTTAGAGTCACTTCGGGCCTTCGGCCCTCGTCTTCCTTTCGATTGGGCTCCTCCTCCCACTTAGAGTCACTTGCTCTGCCTTTTAGATGTAATGAAAGCTCGGGCCTTCGGCCCTCGCCAACCGGCGGGCCTTCGGCCCGCCAACTCCTCGGCCTTCGGCCTCGGAGGATCGATGCTCTGCCTTTAACAATTGCTCTGCCTTTTAGATGTAATGAAAGCTCGGGCCTTCGGCCCTCGCCAAACTCCTCGGCCCCGTTGGGACTCATCCTTTCAATTAGAGTCACTTCGGGCCTTCGGCCCTCGTCTTTCTCTCGATTGGACTCACCCTTTCAATTAGAGTCACTTCGGGCCTTCGGCCCTCGTCTTCGACCATTGGGACTCTTCCTTCCAATTAGAGTCACTACGGGCCTTCGGCCCTCGTCTTCCCTTCGATTGGACTCATTCTTCCACTTAGAGTCACTTCGGGCCTTCGGCCCTCGTCTTCGACCATTGGGACTCTTCCTTCCAATTAGAGTCACTACGGGCCTTCGATCCATAACAGGATCCAGCTTATCCTCCCACTAAATTTTCCCCCATATACAAAATTCACCTTTAAACTCTTCTACGTGTTGCCCCGCATGGTCAGAGACGGAGAAAAATTTCGCCTCTCTGCCATCAACTTCACCTGTCAATCATTTTTCCTCTCTCCCTACCATAATTTTCCGAGTACGGTACTCACCCCCCACAAATTTTTGAACCACTGTACTTTCTTCAAAATGTACCGAAAAAATTCGAAAAAAATATTTTTATATCCAGCTCGATGAGAGCTTTCGAATGATATCTCATTTGCCATAGCTATATTGAATTTGAAAAAAATATTTTTTTGGCCTGAAATTTAGGCCAGAAAAAATCCCTGAAATTATCAAAAAATCATATCTCGCCCAAAGTATACCTTTTTGAAAATTTTAAAATCTCATAATATGTAGAAAAATCTGGTTAATCCAGGAAAAATATAATCGGCCCGAACCACCGGCAAAAATCCCGAAAAAATTTCGAAAAACCGAAAATTTTTGGGTTTTTCGAAATTCGACCCCTACACCTCCAATTTCAAATTTTTCATAAATTTTTTCGGCTCTAAAAATTTCTAATTTTTTATTTAATTTAATAAAGGAAACCCCATCCCAATCTGACAATCCCAAAAAAAGATATTTCAAATTTAAAAATCCCTAAAATCCCCCCAAAGGGGTACCCTTTAGAAAAATTCGAGGGACCAAAATTTTCGGATTTTGACCCATAAAACGTCCCATATGGTACTCTGACATGCGCTGAGTCCAAATCCGGTGTCAGAAAAATTTTAAAAAATTTCCCCTGGACGTTAGAGTCAAAAAAAGATTCGCGACATTTGCGAACATTGCCCATAACTTTTTCAGACTCAACCGGACCCCCGACATATTATACCTTTTTCGGACCGTCAGGGGACGCTCTATAACATAGGATATCGAAAACGGGTTTCAATTCACTTTTGACAATTGGAGCCACCCTTCCCGATTTTACATAAAAATATTTTGAAACTTTGGGCTACTGTAACTTGGTCCAAAGTGGTTCAAAAAATTTAAAATAAATTTATCCAGACTCAGCTCACTTAGAGCTTTCATTTGACATATCACACGTGATTTGTCGATCAGTTTCGTAAATCTCGAAATTTGCGAAACGGGGATTTTGGGATTTTTGGGAAGGCATATCTACCCTTAGAATTGGGATTTCGGCTTCGGGTTTTTTCCAGTCTATATCAGCTCATTCCAACGTGCGTGCCTCCCGTTGGAAGTTTTTCGATATCTCCACCCGGTCCCGAGATACCCCCGGTACCTATTCAATATAGGTACCATGGGGCAATTATTTCAACCCTTCCCTATTTTTCCCAAATGCCCCATCGTATCCAACCCCGGATGCAAAAAGTTTCAGACTTCTAACTCATCCCTAAAATGAGTTAGACTTCGAAGCCCCGGGGGGCATAACCATTTGGGAAGGCATAAGTACCCTTCAGGTCCGAATTTCGACTTCGAGTTTTTTTCCATTTATATCCCCATATCACGGCGCACGTGCCTCCCAGCAGACGTTTTACGCTATCTCCAGCCATTAAAAAGATAGCCCCGGCGCTTAAGCGATTTAGGTACCAGGGGGCAATTATTTCAACTTTTAAATAATTTTCCTGAATAGCCCGGACCAAACTACCCCCCGAATGTCAAACTCCCGAATCCGTGCCGGCCTTCGGCCGGCCGATATGAATTTTTAAAAATGAACCCTACTCTGAATTATATATATAATGTCCTTCAGGTCCGAATTTCGACTTTTAGATGTAATAAAAGCTCGGGCCTTCGGCCCTCGCATACTCCTCGGCCTTCGGCCTCGGAGGATCTATGCTCTGCCTTTGACTATTGCTCTGCCTTTTAGATGTAATGAAGGCTCGGGCCTTCGGCCCTCGCCTACTCCTCGGCCTTCGGCCTCGGAGGATCTATGCTATGCCTTTGACTATTGCTCTGCCTTTTAGATGTAATGAAAGCTCGGGCCTTCGGCCCTCGCATACTCCTCGGCCTTCGGCCTCGGAGGATCTATGCTCTGCCTTTGACTATTGCTCTGCCTTTTAGATGTAATAAAAGCTCGGGCCTTCGGCCCTCGCATACTCCTCGGCCTTCGGCCTCGGAGGATCTATGCTCTGCCTTTGACTATTGCTCTGCCTTTTAGATGTAATGAAAGCTCGGGCCTTCGGCCCTCGCCTACTCCTCGGCCTTTGGCCTCGGAGGATCTATTCTCTGACTTTGACTATTGCTCTGCCTTTTAGATGTAATAAAAGCTCAGGCCTTCGGCCCTCGCCTACTCCTCGGCCTTTGGCCTCGGAGGATCTATTCTCTGACTTTGACTATTGCTCTTCGGGCCTTCGGCCCTCGTCTTCTACTCGATTGGACTAATTCTTCCACTTAGAGTCACTTCGGGCCTTCGGCCCTCGTCTTCGACAATTGGGACTCTTCCTTCCAATTAGAGTCACTACGGGCCTTCGGCCCTCGTCTTCCCTTCGATTGGACTCATTCTTCCACTTAGAGTCACTTCGGGCCTTCGGCCCTCGTCTTCGACCATTGGGACTCTTCCTTCCAATTAGAGTCACTACGGGCCTTCGATCCACAACAGGATCCAGCTTATCCCTCCACAAAATTTTCCCCAATATACAAAATTCACATTTAAGTTCTTTTACGGTTTGCCCCTCATGGTTAGAGACGGAGAAAAATTTCGCTCTCTGCCATCAACTGCACCTGTCAATCATTTTTCCTCTCTCCCTACCATAATTCTCCGGGTACGGTACTCACCCCCACAAATTTTCGAACCTCTGTACGTTCGTCAAAATGTACCGAAAAAAATTGAAAAAAATATTTTTATATCCAGCTCGATGAGAGCTTTCGAATGATATCTCATTTGCCATATTTATATCCATTTAAAAAAAAATAGTTTTTGGGCCTGAAATTTAGGCCAGAAAAAATCCCTGAAATTTTCAAAAAATCATATCTCGCCCAAAGTATACCTTTTTAAAAATTTTAAAATCCCATAATATGTAGAAAAATCTGGTTAATCCAGGAAAAATACAATCGGCCCGAACAGATACAAAAAACCCGAAAAAATTTCGAAAAACCGAAAAATTTTGGGTTTTTCGAAATTCGACCCCTACACCTCCAATTTCGAATTTTTTAAAAATTTTTTGGGCTCAAAAAATTTCTAATTTTTTATTTAATTTAATAAAGGAAACCCCATCCCAATCTGACAATCCCAAAAAAAGATATTTCAAATTTAAAAATCCCTAAAATCCCCCAAAAGGGGTACCCCTTTGAAAAAATTCGAATGGACAAAATTTTCGAATTTTGACCTATAAAACGGCCTATATGGTACTCTGACATGCGCTGAGTACGAATCCGGTGTCAGAAAAATTCTAAAAAAATTTTCGACAAAGTTAGAGACAAAAAAAGTTTCGCGACATTTGCGAACATTGGCCATAACTTTTTCAGACTCAACCGGACCCCCGACATATTATACCTTTTTCGGACCGTCAGGGTACGCTCTATAACATAGGATATCGAAAACGGGTTTCAATTCACTTTTGAGAATTGGAGCCACTCTTCCCAATTTTACATAAAAATATTTTGAAACTTTGGGCTACTGTAACTTGGTCCAAAGTGGTCCAAAAAAAAATAAACTAAATTTTATCAGACTCAGCTCGTCGAGAGCTTTCATTTGACATATCACACGTGATTTGTCGATAAGTTTCGTAAATTTCGAAATTTGCGAAACTGGGATTTTGGGATTTTTGCGCAGGCATATCTACCCTTCAAGTTGGGATTTAGACTTCGGGTTTTTTCCTACATATATCAGCTTATTCCAACTTGCGTGCCTCCCGTTGGAAGTTTTTTGATATCTCCCCCCAGTCCCGAGATACCCCCGGTACCAATTCAATATAGGTACCAGGGGGTAATTATTTCTTAACTTTGGTATTTTTCCCAAATGCCCCATCAAATAGTACCACGGATACAAAAAGTTTCAGACTTCTAACTCATCCCTAAACTGAGTTAGAATTTTTCAGCCTGGGGGCATAACCATTTGGGAAGGCATAAGTACCCTCCAAGTTGGTATTTCGGGTCCGGGTTTTTTTCCATTCATATCCCCATATACCGGCGCACGTGCCTCCCAGCAGACAT
Source organism: Meloidogyne enterolobii (assembly GCA_963681835.1). Lineage (NCBI taxonomy): Eukaryota > Metazoa > Nematoda > Chromadorea > Rhabditida > Meloidogynidae > Meloidogyne > Meloidogyne enterolobii. The sequence goes on along the minus strand of CAVMJV010000015.1, from coordinate 5,799 downwards.
TTTCCGCTATCTCCACACGTTAAAAAGATAGCCCCGGCACTTAAGCGATTTAGGTACCAGGGGGCAATTATTTCGACTTCTCGATAATTTTCCTGGATGCCCCGTCCCAAACTACCCCCCGAATGTCAAACTCCCAAATCCGTGCCGGCCTTCGGCCGGCCGTTATTTTTTTTCTTAGAAAAAACACTCCCTGAATTATAGGCCTTCGGCTTCCCTGAATTATAGGCCTTCGACTTCGGGCCTTCGGCCCTCGTCTTCCCTTCGATTGGACTCTTCCTTCCTAATTGATCTGCCTTTTAGATGTAATGAAAGCTCGGGCCTTCGGCCCTCGCCTCGTCTTTCCCCGTTGGGACTCATCCTTCCACTTAGAGTCACTTCGGGCCTTCGGCCCTCGTCTTCCCTTCGATTGGACTCTTCCTTCCTAATTGATCTGCCTTTTAGATGTAATGAAAGCTCGGGCCTTCGGCCCTCGCCTCGTCTTTCCCCGTTGGGACTCATCCTTCCATTTAGAGTCACTTCGGGCCTTCGGCCCTCGTCTTCCCTTCGATTGGACTCTTCCTTCCCAATTGCTCTGCCTTTTAGATGTAATGAAAGCTCGGGCCTTCGGCCCTGCCTCGTCTTTCCCCGTTGGGACTCATCCTTCCACTTAAAGTCACTTCGGGCCTTCGGCCCTCGTCTTCCCTTCGATTGGACTCATCCTTTCAATTAGAGTCACTTCGGGCCTTCGGACCTCGTCTTCCCTTCGATTGGACTCATCCTTTCAATTAGAGCCACTTCGGGCCTAAGGCCCTCGTCTTCCCTTCGATTGGACTCATCCTTTCAATTAGATCCTTTCAATTAGAGCTTCCCTTCGATTGGACTCATCCTTTCAATTAGAGCTTCGTTTAAGTTTCGTAAATTTCGAAATTTGCGAAACTGGGATTTTGGGATTTTTGCGCAGGCATATCTACCCTTCAAGTTGGGATTTAGACTTCGGGTTTTTTCCTACATATATCAGCTTATTCCAACTTGCGTGCCTCCCGTTGGAAGTTTTTTGATATCTCCCCCCAGTCCCGAGATACCCCCGGTACCTATTCAATATAGGTACCAGGGGGTAATTATTTCTTAACTTTCGTATTTTTCCCAAATGCCCCATCAAATAGAACCCTTAAATGCAAAAGTTTCAGACCCCTAACTCAATTCGTTAAAGGGTTAGAATTTTTCAGCCTGGGGGCATAATCATTTGGGAAGGCATAAGTACCCTTCAGGTCCGAATTTCGAATTCGAGTTTTTTTCCATTGACATCCCCTAATAGCGGTACATCATCCTCCCAGCAGACATTTTTCGCTATCTCTTACCATTAAAAAGATAGCCCCGGCACTTAAGCGATTTAGGTACCAGGGGGTAATTATTTTGACTTCTCGATAATTTTCCTGGATGCCCCGTCCCAAACTACCCCCCGAATGTCAAACTCCCATAACCGTGCCGGCCTTCGGCCGGCCGTTATTTTTTTTCTTAGAAAAAACACTCCCTGAATTATAGGTATATAGTAACTAGATGTAGTTACGTATGCGATGGCGGTAACTTACGTATGCAATTCCTATTAGGATACTCTGGCAGTTTTTTTCGGACTCTGCCCATTGGAAAGCCTAACGGCTTTGGGGCGCGCTTCGCGCGCCGCTAGAACTTTTGGATGCCTGGAAAAAAAGATTAAGCTTTGCCTTTTCATTGCTCCGGGCCTTCGGCCCTCGCCCTCCCTCCCTCATCACTCATCGTTCCACTTCGAGTCACTTCGGGCCTTCGGCCCTCGTCTTCCCCTCGATTGTACTCTTTCTTCCATTTAGAGTTGGAAGAAAGATTGGACTCTTTCTTCCATTTGCTCTGCCTTTTAGATGGGTTTAAAGCTCGGGCCTTCGGCCCTCGCCTACTCCTCGGCCTTCGGCCTCGGAGGATCTATGCTCTGCCTTTAATTATAGCTCTGCCTTTTAGATGTAATAAAAGCTCGGGCCTTCGGCCCTCGCCTACTCCTCGGCCTCGGAGGATCTTTGCTCTGCCTTTGACTATAGCTATGCCTTTTAGATGTAATGAAAGCTCGGGCCTTCGGCCCTCGCCTACTCCTCGGCCTCGGAGGATCTTTGCTCTGCCTTTGACTATAGCTATGCCTTTTAGATGTAATGAAAGCTCGGGCCTTCGGCCCTCGCCTACTCCTCGGCCTCGGAGGATCTTTGCTCTGCCTTTGACTATAGCTATGCCTTTTAGATGTAATGAAAGCTCGGGCCTTCGGCCCTCGCCTACTCCTCGGCCTTCGGCCTCGGAGGATTTATGCTCTGCCTTTGAATATAGCTCTGCCTTTTAGATGTAATGAAAGCTCGGGCCTTCGGCCCTCGCCTACTCCTCGGCCTTCGGCCTCGGAGGATCTATGCTCTGCCTTTGACTATAGCTCTGCCTTTTAGATGTAATGAAAGCTCGGGCCTTCGGCCCTCGCCTACTCCTCGGCTTTCGGCCTCGGAGGATCTATGCTCTGCCTTTGACAATTGCTTTGCCTTTTAGATGTAATGAAAGCTCGGGCCTTCGGCCCTCGTCTTCCCTTCGATTGGACTCATCCTTTTAATTAGAGTCACTTCGGGCCTTCGGCCCTCGTCTTCCCCTCGATTGGACTCATCCTTTAAATTAGAGCACTTCGGGCCTTCGGCCCTCGTGTTCCCTTCGATTGGACTCCTCCTTTCAATTAGAGTCACTTCGGGCCTTCGGCCCTCGTCTTCCCCTCGATTGGACTCATCCTTTAAATTAGTCACTTCGGGCCTTCGGTTTTAGAGTCAATTAGAGTCACTTCGGGCCTTTAAATTAGAGTCACTTTGCTCTGCCTTTGACTATAGCTATGCCTTTTAGATGTAATGAAAGCTCGGGCCTTCGGCCCTCGCCTACTCCTCGGCCTCGGAGGATCTTTGCTCTGCCTTTGACTATAGCTATGCCTTTTAGATGTAATGAAAGCTCGGGCCTTCGGCCCTCGCCTACTCCTCGGCCTTCGGCCTCGGAGGATTTATGCTCTGCCTTTGAATATAGCTCTGCCTTTTAGATGTAATGAAAGCTCGGGCCTTCGGCCCTCGCCTACTCCTCGGCCTTCGGCCTCGGAGGATCTATGCTCTGCCTTTGACTATAGCTCTGCCTTTTAGATGTAATGAAAGCTCGGGCCTTCGGCCCTCGCCTACTCCTCGGCTTTCGGCCTCGGAGGATCTATGCTCTGCCTTTGACAATTGCTTTGCCTTTTAGATGTAATGAAAGCTCGGGCCTTCGGCCCTCGTCTTCCCTTCGATTGGACTCATCCTTTTAATTAGAGTCACTTCGGGCCTTCGGCCCTCGTCTTCCCCTCGATTGGACTCATCCTTTAAATTAGAGCACTTCGGGCCTTCGGCCCTCGTGTTCCCTTCGATTGGACTCCTCCTTTCAATTAGAGTCACTTCGGGCCTTCGGCCCTCGTCTTCCCCTCGATTGGACTCATCCTTTAAATTAGAGTCACTTCGGGCCTTCGGCCCTCGTGTTCCCTTCGATTGGACTCCTCCTTTCAATTAGAGTCACTTCGGGCCTTCGGCCCTCGTCTTCCCTTCGATTGGACTCATTCTTCCACTTAGAGGATCTATGCTCTGCCTCGGAGGATCTATGCTCTGCCTATGACAATTGCTTTGCCTTTTGCTTCAGATTTCGAATATTCAAAACTCGAAGCAGATTTGCTTCAAGTTTCAAAAATTCAAAACTCGAAGCAAGTTTGCTTCAAGTTTCAAAAACTTGAAACATGAAACAAAAATTTTAAGCAGAAGCTTGCTTCTGCTTCGGATCCATAACAGGATCCAGCTTGGCCCTCCATAAAATTTTCCCCCATATACAAAATTTACCTTTAATTTTTTCTACGTGTTGCCCCGCATGTCAGAGACGCAGAAAAATTTCGCCTCTCTGCCATCAACTTCACCTGTCAATCATTTTCCTCCGTCCCTCCCATCATTCTCCGGGTACGGTACTCACCCCCACAAATTTTCGAACCTCTGTATGTTCGTCAAAATGTACCGAAAAAATTCGGAAAAAATATTTTTATATCCAGCTCGATGAGAGCTTTCGAATGATATCTCATTTGGCATAGTTATATCCATTTTGGAAAAAATATTTTTTGGGCCCGAAATTTCGGCCGGAAAAAATCACTGAAATTTTTAAAAAATCATAACTCATTAAAAATAGACCCTTTTTAAAAATTTTAAAATCCTATCCGATGCAGAAAAATCTGCTTAATCCAGGAAAAATACCTTCGGCACGAACCGACGGCAAAAATCTCGAAAAAATGTCGAAAAACCGAAAAATTTTGGGTTTTTCGAAATTCTACCCCTACACCCCCATGTTTGGATTTTTTCGAAATTTTTTGGGCTCAAAAAATTTCTAATTTTTGACTCTATTTTATAAAGCAAACCACAACCCAATCCAATAATCCCATAAAAAGTTAAGGCGATTTAAAAAATCCCAAAAATCCCCCAAAAGGGGTACCCCTTTGGAAATAGGGGGTGGGACAAAATTTTGGAATTTTGACTTATAAAACGGCCTATATGGTACTCTGACACCCGCTGAGTACGAATCCGGCGTCAGAAAAATTTTAAAAATTTTCACCGGGTAGTTAGAGTCCAAAAAAGTTTTGCGACATTTGCGAACATTGCCCATAACTTTTTCAGACTCAAACATACCCCCGACATATTATACCTTTTTCGGACCGCCAGGGGACGCTCTTTATGATAGGATATCAAAAACGCGTTTTAATTCACTTTTGAGAATTGGAGCCACCCTTCCCAATTTTACATAAAAATATTTTGAAACTTTGGGCTACTGTAACTTGGTCCAAGGTGATCCGAAAAATTTAAACTAAATTTATCCAGACTCAGCTCTTCGAGAGCTTTCATTTGACATATCATACGTGATTTGTCGACCAGTTTCGTAAATCTCGAAATTTGCGAAACGGGGATTTTGGGATTTTTGGGAAGGCATATCTACCCTCCAAGTTGGGATTTCGGGTTCGGGTTTTTTCCCATTAATATCCTCTAATCCCAACGTGCGTGCCTCCCGTTGGAAGTTTTCCTCTATCTGGTCCCACTCCCGAGATACCCCCGGTACCTATTCAATATAGGTACCATGGGGCAATTATTTCAACCCTTCCCTATTTTTCCCAAATGCCCCATCGTATCCAACCCCGGATGCAAAAAGTTTCAGACTTCTAACTCATCCCTAAAATGAGTTAGACTTCGAAGCCCCGGGGGCATAACCATTTGGGAAGGCATAAGTACCCTTCAGGTCCGAATTTCGACTTCGAGTTTTTTTCCATTAACATCCCCTAATATCAGGGCACGTGCCTCCCAGCAGACGTTTTCCGCTATCTCCAGCCATTAAAAAGATAGCCCCGGCACTTTTGCAATTTAGGTACCAGGGGGTAATTATTTTGACTTCTCGATAATTTTCCTGGATGCCCCGTCCCAAACTACCCCCCGAATGTCAAACTCCCGAATCCGTGCCGGCCTTCGGCCGGCCGTTATTTTTTTTCTTAGAAAAAACACTCCCTGAATTATAGGTATATAGTAACTAGCTATGGGTTACGTATGCGATGGCGGTAACTTACGTATGCAATTCCTATTAGGATACTCTGGCAGTTTTTTTCGGACTCTGCCCGTTGGAAAGCCTAACGGCTTTGGGGCGCGCTTCGCGCGCCGCTAGAACTTTTTGATGCCTGGAATATATTTATTTAGCTCTGCCTTTTCATTGCTTCGGGCCTCCGGCCCTCGCCGATCTTTGTTC